>OY728150.1:354747495-355997495 GCA_963277665.1 Viscum album | reverse complement strand
GTTCCCGAGGAGAATCAGCAACAACCCCGATAGCAGTACCACCAGGGCTATACTGTGGCGAAGGAACCCCAGTTCCTTTCTTTGCAAGCTGCGAGATGAAGAAAATAACTTCCTTAAGTAACAAAGCTTCAACTGAAATCAAGTTGCAAAGCAAATAAGGAAAGAAAACTTACATCTTCAGGAGCCACGTACTCTTGCCATTCCTCATCTCCAGAACCACCAGCCCCCTCAGTGGCGCCACTATCAATCATTTCCTTCACCTGCCTGGTGATAGGAACAGAGTCATCAGTGGCATATATGAGCATTTCCAGCTCTCTGATGTAAGCTTTCACTTCATTGCGGTTATCTTCGTATTGAAGATTTTTAGAAGCCATAAGATTTCCTATTCCAGGAAGTTGTAGGCCCTCACACAAATCCAGCCAGGCGGTCTCAGTACCACAGTATAAGCCCTGCCATAGATGAATAGCCTCTGATCTTAGATATGAAGGCTGTGAGGAAGGTCCTACAATTTTTGACTTTAATTTCTTCCCAGCTCCTGCAGCTACAGATAGAGAACAAGAAAGTAATACTTATTGATTTATGAAGTAGCAGTGATTAAAATTACTACAATGAAACAACTCACCAGGAGTTGATGGAGTGGGTCTTTTAATTCTGGCCGGAGGATTATATCGGGCACGAAACCGCTTTGCTGCCGGTTGTGCCTCATCATCCCCATCATGATAATCCGGTGAATCAGTTCTAGAAGAGGAGTCTGTTGAACCAATTTCAGGTGAGGAAGCATCACCTTCATGAGGAAGGATTTCTTTCTCTACAGTCCTCTTCCTCTTTCCCACTTGATATACTGGGTGATTCAATATCCCTTTGGGGTATGATGCTATCCAGTGTTCGGCATAATATGTAGTCAAATTATGTGCCGCTTTTTCAACTGGTAGATCAAATATTGCCCCAGTATTCTCTCTTGATGTCAGCAGCCATAGTTGTCGAGCAACCATCAGATGTTTCTCTAACCTGACATGTACCGGAGGGGATACAACGATCTGTTGCAGATATTTGAATTGGCATGAAAATCTATATAGAGCATAGGCCTCACATATGATCTCTCCATCAATCCTGGCTACTAACACACCATCCCTGCAAGCTAGCATGTATGCCCTCAAATCCAAATGGGTTGTCCCATCATCAACAAACCGCCCGAATGGAGGACTTCCATAGGGAAAGAAGTTTAATTCCTTAAACATGCTCAACCTCACTTTCATGTCATAACCATTAACATCTAATGGAGAAATTCCAGATAATGCTTGTACTGACGGTTTGAAGGAGCTTCTAGGAATTTGTAATCCATTCTGTACATTGTAAGTCCTGAAGTGAGTGGCGATCCATCCCCACAAAACTTGGAATGGTCCCACTATTATTAAAGGATATTTACCCATGAAGACATGGAGTAAACTCCTGTAGATCTTTGCTAAAATGGGGGTAGCTAACCCAACCATTTTTCCCTCAGCCAACTTTGCCGCAATAACGAAGGTCCCTGGCCTAACGCCTCCCTTCGAATCCCTGACCGACAAGAGATAAACACTGATCCACATTGCCAAGAAATCCACCAAATGAGTCTTCTTTGGAATTCTTTGATTCACTTCATATCCCCACTTTTCAAACTCTCCTGCTTCTAGAGTTGGCGAGAATGTGCCAGGAGCTCCTCTTTTCTCAGGTTTTGGACAGGTGGTAGGACGTTTGGGCCTGGTATCCTTGGATTTCTTTTTCTTGGATCCTTTTTCTTTTAGTTCCCTCTCTTTCTTCTCAATGAGAAATACATTAATCCATTCTTCCGGATGAATATATTTTCTAAAATGAGTTAATGAGGTCTCTGAACTCTTGAGCCTGTGGAAGATCTTAAATAATTCTCGAGCTAAAGCAGGAGTCTTCTCTGAATCATTCCAAGTCACCTTGGGAGGAATGAATTCATCATACATATCACCCAAAATTGGAGCCCCTGAGATATTGTGGACATCCCACAAACTGATACCTACTTCTCCATGAGTCAGATGGAAAGAATTAGTTGCTGGGCTGCAGTGGCTGAGTATCTCTAGCACGAAGTTATCATGTCTGTAAACATATGTTTGCCCAACCCAGACAGCCTCATATATTTCAGCTCTCTTTAGATCCTCGATAAACTCTGCACAGGTCTGTCGCACCCAGTATGCCCACATCCAAGTTGGCTTCACACCTCCCCCAGGACGGAAGTCCCAACTTTTCTTCCAGCCTTTGGATTGATCCATCTGAGCATTTCGGAAGATCGAAGGATGACAATGTGGTTGAATCTCAGGTGTATGTTTTTTCAGATCTGGTGTGCAAGGGCTATGATGCATCATATAGGCCTTCTCCACTGTTCCAGCATTTATAAATACTCCTCCACCTGAGATATTTGCTGAAGCAAAGTTGGTAAAATTATGAAACCACAAAAATGGAAGATAATTCTTTACTTCTAGAATAATGACTTATTGTAGATGACCATAGCCATACAAAGGTAGATAAGTGCTTTGAGGAAAGTTGAGATGATATTTCTTCAGATACTTAGCCAAATTTGGAAGAGTACTATCTTTGACAGTATAATAATCATGGCCAATGATGTTCATCATATCATCTATCCGCTTGCTAGACAGTTCATCAATTAATCCGGGTCTAAGAGCCATTAATTCTGCACAAGAGTTGAATAAGTTAATTTATAAATGGATTGATTTTTCACAAACTTTGTGAAAGAAATCAAAAAAATGTCTAAGGCATTAAGGCGTGCAAGTATGGAGATGTCGCGCAAATGTTACACGTGCCGCGCAAGTTTTTGTCGCGCATGTATCACCGCACAAGTCCTATTACCTTGAGAGTATCGCGGCAGCGAGGAAACCGTGGAAAGAAGAGACTTGCACGGTGAAGATGGCTTGCGCGGTGAAAGCTCTAGAAATTCGGGATCAGATGCTATACACGGCCAAAAGCTATGTATTTATAGGCCAGGAAGCCTATCTGCGTGCCGTACCCAATGCACTTAAGGCCTGCGCGACGAGAACTTGCGCGCCACCCTCTGCGCCATCAAGACTTGCGCGCCACCTTTCCTTTGGATGTCTGCGATTTCCTCATATTCAAATCCTCATTTCTTTCGGATCCAACTCTGAGGGGGGACTTTTGTTGACGCTCCTTTCATCACAGAATCTAAAGATCGGAAAAGGGGAATATATGAGCACAAAGTGATTCAACCTTTGAAGAAAACATCAAAAATCGACAAAGGGATGAACAAGGAAAACTTTGCCCATAGGCCGCGCAAGTTTCCTAATGGTCGCGTAAGTGGACTTGGTGCTGCACCTTGGCGTGCAAGTGACTTGCGCGACCTAATTGATAACCTCCTGGTAACCGCCTGGGGTCTTCTTCTGCCTATAAATAGACCCTGTGGGCCCCCCATTCAAGGGGATCTTTTTCCAGAAACTCGGATTGAAGCTCCCGACGCCCAAGTCTCTTCTCAAAGCTTCCGGAACACTTCTAAGGTAATTTATTACCTAGAACGGAAGATCTAAAGAGAGGGAGGAAGGCCTAAGTGTTGAAACTCATCAACACTTGCGCGCCTGATTGGCCATCCCTTAAGGGAAGTGACCACACTTGCGCATCGCCTTACTCCTTTGATAGAACTTGCGCATCCCTTTTTTGGAAGAACCTCAAGAGGATTCTAAAGGGTTTAATAAAGAGTCGCTCAAGTATTTCAATGCTAGTTGACCATCGCGCAAGTACACCATGTGTCGCGCAGGCATACCTGCATGACCAATACTTGCGCGCCGCCGTAGTACCTGCGCGCCTTCCAAGACTTGCGCGCCCCTTCCTTTTTGGGTGCCTTTCTTGCCCATTTCACCCCTCTTAAGCCATTACACCTTTCCTTTTCTAGATTCAGTCTTCAAGACACTCTTCAAATCCATTTATGGCATGATTTCTTGATTTGAATTCCTTATCTGAAAGGAATTCGGTGGAATATCTCTCAAAACCTAGTGATTTAAATATCTTTATGTCACTAAATATGGAGAGTTCATTCATTCAACCTCATCCTTTAAGATGAGAGAATCCTTAACCGGGGTCTCCTTTTCTGGAATAATCCCCAGTCATAAGTCTTAAATATGGGCATCATCTTCAGGAGTAAGCCCCAAATTCTTAAAATTCCCAAATCTGGGTATCCACCTCAGGAGTAAGCCCCAAACCTTAATCCCTTAACCTGGGTCTCCTTTTCAGGAATAAGTCCCAATCATAATTTTGGGCTTCCTTTTCAGGAGTAAGCCCCAAGTCCCCTAACCTGGGCCTCCTTTTCAGGAATAAGTCCCAATCATAAATTTTGGGCTTCCTTTTCAGGAGTAAGCCCCAAGTCCCTTAATTTCTCTTAACCAGTCCTAATTTACTTTTGATCTTTGGATTCCTTCTCAGGAGTAAAACCCAGTTATCAATCCTCTCTTAATCTGGGCTTCCTTTTCAGGAATAAGTCCCAAATTAGAGTATTCAAATCTCCATGAAGCACATATACCTTTGTGGACCCTGTTCCTGGATTTTCTCCCTAAAGTAAATCCTAATCTTCATTTATCTGGGCAGTCATACATACATAAGCCCCAAACCATTTCTTATGATTACATCTTTCATGGCCCAATTGTCTATGTTATTACCAATACCTCTTGTTTCTCACACCGAGCATGACTCACGTGAGCTTAGAGAGTAAAAGTAATTATGACATCCTTCTTTGAACCATCACTCATAAACATTATATTCCCTTATTCGAACTACGTGGGTTCTGATTCCTTTTCCAAAACAAAGGATACGTAGGTAGCCCATCTACGGGTTCGATCCCAACTCTGAAATAATTCATGTCCTCCTGAATGACAATAAACTTCAAGTGCCCCACTGAGTGGCTTTAAAACTAGCCTGGTCATCATAATGACCAAGAGACTTTTATATAAATGTTTTGAAGGATACCATTGACCAAGAATCTCTAAATAGATATAGATGATTCTCTATTGATGAAGAACCTCAAATACATATAAAAGATTCTATAAATTTCTTACATATTTAATCATTGATTGTCAAAATTGAAGGAAAGCTCATTTTATACTTGGTAATGTAATAAGGATTCACGAACATAACTTAAATCTATAAAGAGAGTCCCGGAATAGACAATAATTCCCCTAAAAAAGGTGTGATGAGTCTGACCTCCCATCCTCTCGACCAATGAAAATTCCTAAGTCTCATCAGTCCACAAGCTAATGAGCGCCTACCTTTGGAAAGTAGGTCCAAATGGATTTGGAATCATTAGATGTTTCCGGTTCTACGAATAAACCCGTTAGAAACCGATCAGAACATTTGAATCTCCCTTACAGGAGGTCATCCCCGAATTCCGAGGGAAACAAGGCATCATGCTGTTGAAAGATCCACTGAGTCAATACGGTAATAAGGTTCTTCTATTTACTAAACATTATCATTATATCCTTCATAAGTAAATATATTTTTTAAAATAGCCATGGTTATTTGATATATATAAATATATATGAATTTTGTATACACATTCCTCCATAAACCTCTCTAGAATTCTATAATAAGATATAGATAAGGTCCACAACATAAATATAATAATATCTTTTTCTAGTTGTTTCCTCATAAGAAATATGTTCTCTTAACCTTCAATGGAAAATTCCTCAACTTGATCTGGACAAAGTGGTATTTTCTTAGATTCATTTTTGAAAATAGTTGGATTGGTAGGAATCTCTTCTACTATTTTGGAAGACAAGTGATACAAGGGTGGTTTAGAGAATCATGGTTTAGTCAGGAAAGAATCTAATTGAGAAAGAATGTCACTTTTCAAAGAAAATTAATTTTTCAAAAATGGAATTATCTTCCCATGTGCCCTATGATATGAGGTATTTCTTATAGTTTATTTTTTACAGGGAGTTCTTTCCTATAAAAAATTAAACTTCAATACATTGCGTAGTTATATAGGGAACACCATAATGGGGAGTACTACAATTGTGCTTAATCATTAGCCACATGAAGGAGTATTATGGTATATACCTTGGGGTTGACCTAAAAGGTGTACATTGGGAAGGGGAGAACATATTGGAATTTAGTTATTCTGAAAATGTGTAGGGTTTCCTCAATACTCACCAAGAGAAAATAACGCATAAACTACATTAATATGGCCCAAATAGAGAATATCATGGTGAATATTATAGGGATGACCTCCAAAGGTGCTGATAGTGATGTTTTAGGGTGGGCCTTCATAATTAAAATTTCAACATTCATTAATTGGTGACAAGTCAGAAACCCATTAGGCCACCATTGGTACATTTTGAATGGCCTAAAAACAACAGTATTGAGTAAAGAGGGATAAAGTGTATGTTTCTTGACTTTTTATTGTATTCGGTGATACTTTCTTTTGGATGTTCTATATAGAGAGGATGAAATGTCATATCTTGGAAAATGAATTTCATATAAAGGAGTCTTCTTGAGCAGATCCTATGCTACTATAGGAATATGCCTATAAAATTTTGGGGTTTTTGAGAGGAATATATTCTTACCTTGTTTGGGTCATTGAAATGGGTTAATAATTTTTAGTATGTAAGGCTATGTGTTATCTATCCACTTATACATTTATCATGGCAATGTACTGATGAACCTCATAAATAGAAGCTTTTTTTATACTACTTTTGATTAACATTTTCATTGTACTAATGTGATACCCCAATTGTGGGGATAGAGTTATTTGAACACCCTTTAACTATTGGTACTTCTGTCATTATATCTTTTTAGGTTTGTAGAATTTCAAAAAGGATATATTACTAGACTTATGTTTATAACATGATTTTTTGTGTGACAATAGAACATGGAACAAGGAAATGATCGATTTTTGTGGTTAGAAAAATAAAATATGATAGCTCCTATCCTACTAGTAGGGGTCTTGTATAGGGGAAGAATCTTGTAATCCCCCGTGTTTTTTGTTGATATGAGTTGAGTATCCTCTCAGGGTGATTCCAAATTGTGAAAAAATGCCTTATGGGTATGGAAAATGATATATTTCTACTTGAATATTTTTTCCATATATCTATGGGATTCCATGGTGAGAATGAGGTTATGTGCTCCTTCCTAGTATATTTTTTCCCATTTTGGGCCACCCTGGGAACTCGAGCCTAGGTGGCCTAATCCAGGGCCTACGGGATGGAATCCTCATCATGTTGAGGATTTGATGTTGTCTAAAAATGGTAGTGGTGACTGCTGACAAGATAACTTTGGGAAAACTCATGTACCAAGGTGATTAGGACATTATTTCCCTTTGGATACACCACTCTCATATTAGTGTGTAACATGTTGTTGTGTTTGGGGTGAGTCCTTAAAAATGGTTTGAAATGGTGATGGTAACTATTGGGTTTTTTCTCCCATCCATCATTGGTTGTATAGTTGGAAGGGCCTCATGACCTACACGACATTACATCTAGCCTCTATATTCAAGAATGTACCATTTTGATATTATTCCTAAATCCAGTCATTCAACACCCAATATTTTAGATACAAAATGGGTGATGATATCCTTTGGTTAGATGAGGATATAGTTCATTCAATAGTGGATGTGTACATTTGTATCTAATGGTATGATGTCATTTAGGATTCAAGAGAATTCTAATGATTTTTTTTTCCAAGTAAAAAATTGGAAAAGAAATTCATTAAGGTAAAATCATTAGTAGATAACTGAATGGTAATTTATTTCTTTGAGAGTTCCATGATGAGACCATATTCACATCGTATGAACATATAAGATGAAATATCTTGAAACATGGGTAACATAGTTATATTACTTAATGTTGGATTCACATCTGGTTTCATATTTTTTTTTCTCACCCATTATAAGAACTAATATCAATGAGGTTGATTCATGGAAAAAGAAAAAATTGGGGCATGCATCCATGATATAAAATAACATTCTCAAAGGACATTGATCATAATTAATTTTTCCAAATAAACTTAGGGAATCATGTCGGCTGAAAAGTTATGAGGATTAGATCATCAGACCCTTTTTGGGGGAATTGTTTCTTACATTGTGACTCAATTATAGATTTATGTTATATTCATCAATACATTATATAATTGAATATAATTCTAGTCACCCATCACATATGTAATATAGAACATATAAATGTGGGGGTCACCATGTGTATGTATCAGAGGTTCTCCATTAATGGAACCACTTGTATTTATCTGAGGTACTCCATCAAAGGAACCATTTATATGCATGGGAGGTTCTCTATATCATCTTACTATTTACTTATTAATATTTTATTTTAAAGAATCATGATTTAAATCAACATAATTAGGTTCTCTAGAATTTATTAGTTTATATGGAGGTGGTTAGAGTTTTGATGTTGATATTGGTCCCATGATAGGGGATTCCTACACATCCTTGTTAATGAATTAGAATTGAACTTTTTAGATACAACTTAATTGGAAACATACTTCCTTTTAGGGTCTAGTGAAATGGACTATACATACAATTTAACAACATGCTGTGAGGATTTCATTGAGAAAACGTCAAAAATATAGTTTGGCATGGGTTATACACATTGGAAAACCTTTATGATTGACCCCATAGGGAAACTGCCTTGATGGGAATGTATTGGTCTTACAATGAATATACTCTTCTAAAGACATATATCAATTGGGATATGATTTATTTAGGAATAAATGGGAAAAAGGACTTGAATGAAATATTGACACCCAACAGAAGAATGATCATACATAGAATATAGCCCAAGAAATTTGGTGGTGTATATGATTTTTCAGTTTTGAACCTCATGGAGCTTCCTATATATCCCATCAAGATGATAATCAAATCCCACAGAGTCTATTAGTGTTCCTAATTTCACTTATAGAGGAGTCCCATTTTATAATTCTTTGGAGATATACCCCAATAAAAGTGGTCCTGAAGTTAATAACTCCCTTTGATAATATTATAACATGATTTTAGGATTAAAAATAGGTGTAAGATTTATGAGTTTTGATTAATCTAGTCTCAATATCAATACTGATCACTAACCCCACATGAGTTATCATTAATATGAGAAATAAGCGACATCATATAATTGAAACTTCACACAATTATATTTTAGAGGTATATGGACCTGAATTGGAATCCTAGGTTAACCTTTTTTCCATTTATATTTGTGGAAGAGGGAAGAGATTATGAAATAATAAGGAATATGAAATTTTGAATGAATGTCTAGGGTTTACATCAGGTAGGATACCCATGGGAGATACTAACTTCTCATTTTCTAGTGGGTGAGTGCAAGTCTATGGTGTGGGATTCTGTAATAAATGAAAGGATCAACGATTAACACATTAATAAAATTATCCTAAACCTAGATATGGATATTAAATGCTGATATGGATGCAACATGATTCACTTCACACATCAAGAAGTATGTGGAATGAATGCCACTTACTAAACTTCTTCCACCATCCCTACGTCCAGTATCCCCATTATGATGTGAATATAATAATGAGAGAATTAAAGGGACCCTAGCTATTAGGGAGATTAAATGTGATACTCCTGTTACCATAAGAGTTCACAATAATAATGGGTAAATGTTGATGTGTCTTATCCGTGTGATGTATTTACGTGAATTATATTAATTTCATGTGCCTTAAACAAAAGTACATTATCATTGTGCTGATGATTTATTTCCCACTGCACAATGCTATGTATACTATGTGGATTACCAACCATTTTTGGAAAATAATTATTTCTATCCCATAAAATGCTTGATGTTCTCCTAGAAGTCCATGAGACGATGAACGAAAATGGGGAGAAGATATAGAGAGAGGAGGAGAAGATCAGAGAAGACTAATCAAGATAATTCCAATATGACTGGTAACTTATATAACACATAACATAATTGAATTAGAGACCCCAAAAAGGGATCCCCAAATTAGATCCTCCGACCAAGAAAGGGATACCAAGCACATGGAAAATAACCCACCTTGTCATCCACAAAGGGCCCCCCCTTCATCCAAAAATGAAACCTCACACCAAAAGTCACCTTTTTTGGGAAGAACCCATTTATGATTCCACATCCCACATAGTGAGTATAATATGTGGAATTTGGTAGAATTAGGGTATTTTAAACTTTCACTATCACATCCTTCTTTCTATGTAGCATTCTAAATCATCTTAGCCCCTCTGTAAACATTCAAAATGGTTTACTATAACTTACACCAAAACCCATGAATTCTATCACTAAGACCTTCACCACTGACATTAGATCCCTATAGACTTGGGAAAGGACATATTAGCATGTCCCACATATGATTATGCATTTCAATGGTAAATAAAGTCATGAATTTCACCTCATCAATAGCTATGATCCTTGAAATTATCGTAATAATCTATTCTTATATTAGTAAGGAACCCATCCATTGTGATGGTGGAATAATTTTAGGTAGTGAAAATCATTACAAATTCTACTAGAAGTGTGATGTGAAATGGGTCTTATCCATATAGGTATGTTGGACCTAACCCAGGGTTTGGTAGATAGTCAAGAAGATGGTAATGGTTGATCACATTTAATATCTCTGACTCTCCCAATAAGAATCTTTGCTGTAATAATCCCCTAGAATTTCTTATAGGTTGTTATATTTATCCGACTTTCCATATCACCATCCTCTTCCACTAGTAGATGAAGAATAAATTTCAACATTTGATTTCAATTTAGGTGTAAGTCCCTTCAAATAATTTTTCTATTACATGGTGAACTTATAATGTCACTTTTATCTCACATTGAGTATGGATCAAGGAGGAATTAGAGATTAGTAGTGATCATGAAACTGACATGATCAAAACACTTAAATGGACCCCTTTTTTTGTGTATGCACCAAATCATGTTAACGTATTTTCCAAGGATATATTTCAAATGGGATACATTTTATTATGATATGTGCCCAAAGATATAAATAATGGTTCCCCTCCTTAGGTATAATACTAAGAACTAGAAAACAATGTGGGATTTGATTTCTGTATCAATGTGATATGTGGGAAGTAATCATGAGGTTGAAACCTAAAATCTCAAATGCACCACAACTTTTATTGATCTATATTCCTAGAAAGATAATCCTTCCAATGAGATGTCGTATTTCATATGGGTCCTTTTCACATCTCATCCCCACAAGATCATACCCCTATTGAGGGATTTATTCATAGGGATATAATCATTGTAAGAATAATCCATCCTTGTGTGTATATATTTTCCATATAATCAACTGAAAAGGGTTTATCATGATTATGTATGACACCAGACAAATTTAGCAACCATTTTCCCAGAATTCCTCACTACAAGATGTTAAAAAACATGAAATAGTCATTTTCATAAGACCTTAATTTGTACTAAGATTCCCATTAAGCATCATAGAACAACATGGGTTTTTATTCCATTCATAAGGATGAATAGGATGAACCACCCATGGTCCTAATACCAACATAAAAACCATACCACATCCCTAAACAAAATTAATTCCAAATCAACCGATTATGTGGATTTAAAACATTGGTAAATAAAATAAATAATTAACCAGTAAATAGGGAGATGATATGAGAAATTTTGATATGAACAGATGGTTCCATTTATGGAAAACCTCAGATAAATACATATGGTTCCATTGATGGAGAATTATTAATATATATATAGATGGATACTCCCTCAAGTATACAAGACTGATTACAGATGAGAGGGGTGAATATCCAGATATTTAATTTTTTAAAGGATTCATGAATATAAACAAAATATACTATATTCCTTGAGTTGGGAACAATTCCCCCTAAAAAAGTGAGATGAGAATGACCTCCCATCCTCTTGACCGATGTGAGTCCCTAAGTAACAATGATAAAATTCTTGGTGATTTACTACCATTGAAAAGATAGTAAATATCACAGATGTGGGAAACATTTTGTGATTCTAGTTCCACGAATCTACCCCATTTGTAACTACTTGGAAATAGAGTGGGTAATGTTGGCACATCTTTGGTTAAGTGGCAGTTTAGCTGCCACTTCTACCCCAAGTATCTTCTTTATGTTTGAAGACTTTCTATCAGTAACCATAGAGTCATAGGGAGTTTCTAGACCCACACCATTGAGGTTATAAAATTCCTCGTCCTCCCTCGACGATTTATCATGTGTATTTCCCTCTTTAGTTCTACCTAATACATACATAAATAAAGAATTTATTATTTTTATAGTATAAAGGGTTAAAAAATGGATCAAACCCACAAGATCCATACACTAACCATATTATTATAAGAGTCTTCTTCCTCAGTGGATTCTAGGAAATCACAACTCCCTCGTAACTCCTATTCGATCGATCCATCATCCTTGACCATGAATTTTTATGATATACCCCATGGAAGTCACAAGAAGAGGGAATGTATAGAAGTTTCATAACCCTATTAGTCAGGGGCTATGCCACACCATTGGAGTTGATAATATATTCTAGCTGTCGTAGGTACTAGAGATCCTCTAACCAAAGTGTTAGTAATATTTCCTTGACATGGAAATCCAAGGAAGAATAATACCTCTTCTTTAGGGATGGATCCACAACCCCATGAGGTTTTCAGACAACCAAAACATTTCCCAATGCCTCTAGGTATTGGGGATGACTATGTCTCCAAGAACCTCCACAAGGTGCATGCGTTTCCTTCGGCCAGTTTGGGCTTTTTGGGAACTGCACCAAAAGGTTCTCACTCCTCATGGTTCCTTTTTTATTGGATCTGTGGGACCACTTTTAGTACTCCCTCAAGATAAGTAACCCCTTGAATTTTCTAGAAACAATGGAGTTGCAGTCATTACTCCACCTACTTGTATAGATCTTCCTCAACAGCATGCTCCCTCTACTGAACCATTACCCTAGTCGCATCACTGTGAGCCCTCACTGATGTTTTACTATATAACTAGATGCCTCAATATGTCACTAGAGTATTAAATCTTCCAACTATTTACCTAAATGTTGATTATAACTTATGTAACATCACTTGGTGAAGAATCCATATTTTCATAGCTTCAATTAAGCACAAATATGTGCCATATTTGTTGGAGGACCATTGACTGTCACTCTCTATGTAATATGAAATAAACCTTCATGATATAGTCTAGATATAGAAGAATTTATATTAAAATTGATTGGGGTGTACCTATATAAAATCACGATAAAATCCATCCAAGGCACTATGCACTAGCCATGGATGTTTGAGAGGTATGATTACTAATCCATGGTCCCCACACCATCATCCATGATTGTCCCTAGTGGAAGGGGGAATATATGGAACATTAACGGAAAAAAACACCATCCTCATAAGGAATCTAACATCATCTAGTAATAGAGGGATACATAAAAATATATTTAGTATTGAAAACCAAAATTTTGTGCTAGTAGGGAAGGTCATATTCTAATACTCTTACCCCATGTGTGCGACCACCCAATTGTACATGAAATGAAACATCCTGCAAGCACTAAGGGGGGGGGGGTATTCCTTTGTTTGATCTTCTTTAATAGCCTGTATATCATCCTTATTAATGTAAATTTCAAATTGATTTAATTTCCTATTGATTTATTCACCACCATGATTAAGATTCTTGGAAACACCCCCATATGTTCGTTGAAAACCAAGTTAATCCATATAGAGAGAAGAATTGAGACAAACCCTACTAAATGAACCACATGGGTGAGTTTCTCACAATGTAATCCCATTGAATAAACCAAGAATCCTTTAGAAGACATAGTATTATACATCATTCCAATGATTTAATTATATGGGGCACTGGAGGGGTCCATTTCTAATCCCTACCTCAAGATCATTTAGAAAAACTAAACATTTCCACTCCCTGAATGATACATCCTGTATCCGGATCCTGTACCGCCTTCCTCGGTTCACCATGTCTAGGAATTATTTTTTGAATATGAAAAATTATATCAATAAACCCATATATTCTATTCAATAATGATCTCTTCATACTTCTCACCATCGATCAGAACCCCAACTAATATTGTAGAGGGTCTATAGGACGACACTGACATCCCCATAATTTAGGTGGAAGGTCTTGGTACAAGCTGAAAATATTCTTTGGAATTCGGGCATAATATCAAGGTTATTCTACAAGTGGATCTAGGATGTGCACACTGATTCATACATCCTGTCCCTCTTAAACTCCACATGAAAATCATCAAATTACTAGCATATCTAGTGTTCCTAGGATGACTCATTCATGAAGTATCTACACTAGTTTACATCCCAC
The DNA here is from genome assembly GCA_963277665.1 of Viscum album. NCBI lineage: Eukaryota > Viridiplantae > Streptophyta > Magnoliopsida > Santalales > Viscaceae > Viscum > Viscum album. Next base: position 355,983,163 of record OY728150.1, on the reverse strand, counting down.
TCTTCAATGCACCCCTGATGATAGTACACTAATCATTCCTTGAATATGCTCTGGTATTGTGTGGGAGACTATTGTACCACTTGATTATCCCCATTGATCATATTCGTGGGTTTTAATAGTGAATATGTAGTGATTGTAACATGGTTTTTAGAGAAATGGCACACATGAGATCTATTCCACCTACACTAGACTAAAGAACATCAAAACATATATGCAGAGGAATCTTGGTTGGCACGGGTAATTATGACATCATCCATCAACTCGAATCCATAAATTAACTATCTCTAGAGGATTGGATAATTGTTCGGGTCCCATTTAAGTAATTTTGATAGTGTTTCATGATCCATCAATGTTCTAAATCCCTCTCTGATTTTTATATTCATGTCCATTTCCCTCAATGAGTCTATGATTCCTTCAACACCTCTAACTTCCATTTAAATAAAATTAATCCTTTTTAAGTATGCTTCATAAAATATTTTATCATGAAATTTGGGTCTCACAAAATATTTTTTTCATGAAATAAGTATCATCTTAGTATAACTCATAGAAAATTTGTTTAATGATGAAGAAAGTATCACGAGTGTTAACGATTTGGTATATAAAAACAGAGAAGGATATTTATTTCATAAAAAGATAGTTTTTTACAATATAATATGAGAATATTGTGGCCCCTAGGACCCCTACCCTATTTATATTCTATGGTTGTTCTATTTTTCCCAAAAAAATATTTCAAAAAAAAAAATATTTTGATGTATTTTCCTTATAACTCAATTTACATCTCCCATGTCGACATCCCTTCTATGGGGTGTGGAGAAAGTTTAGCATAGAAAAAATAAATTATTAGAGAATTAGAGGAGCATATAGAAGATCATAAGTGAATATAGGATGATACAGGCTCAAAATCCAATAATGAGGATAGATTCATGAATGATGAATCATTCCATAAAGACAAGGGTTTTTTGAAGGATGTAGGAGAACCATGAAATATCATCATACATGAAGAAGATAATATTTCAAACAATGTATCTACTACCCTCCATTATGCGGATAAATACCCTCCTCACTATTCATTTAAGGGAACCATGACCTTTTTACTTCCAAAAAAATCCAAATTCATCAAATATCATCCTTTGTGTGCCAATGTGAAATGGATCCCAATATGTATCACATTTTCCTGAATTTCCTCCCATGAGTACATGAGAAACTATGGCGATGTTGGGGATGAAATTCATCAATGATCACTCCATTTACACTAGAGTCATGTTACTCTAACCCTAAATTGATTCTCAAGACCAACATATTTTTAATAAACCATCCAATGATAACTATGATCCCACCCTTAGGCTGGGGATTAATGTTTCATGTAGGTCTATCAATTTTGAATCACAATACTTTGGGCAACAAAAATTCCTTTTTGAATCCCAACTTACAGGAAAATATATGATGCCTCCTTTTATCAAACATAACTTTATGAATGTTTAGAGTTCATGGGCCATATACATATCCAGTATTGGCTTACTCATTCCTTAATCATCTGCATTACCATTATCACCAACCTTCATTTCTAGTCACTTTCCTTGAAACATGTATTGGAAACAATTACCACCATTTTATCCTATGTAAAGGCACCTTAACATCATGAACATTGACAAATACATAAAACTAATAGTTTTTATTCCTTTTTATAGTTCAAAAGAACCTATGTAGTGGAAAAATATTCAGTAAAGGTGGAATCATCAAGGGGAAATAACTTTCTTTTCCCTTAGATGATTGCAAGGGTCGTATCTTCCTATCCTCCCACCCTAAACAATAATGGGATTCCCAACATATAAGCCTCAACAACAACTAAGATACATGATATTAAACTACATAACACCCACATCCTAGTATCACATAATTAAACTTCATGACAACGTGCAAGTCACATGATGAAAAACTACACAAAAATATCCTCATCATAAGAAAATAAACTATAGATTTTCCTGATGTGACAAACATAGCATGGAACATGTGATAAGGGTTATATGATCCCCTCAACTACTAGGAATCATCTATATATAATACCCACATGATCACTTATGTATACTAGTAATAACAATAAAAGCATCCTTAAAGCATGATGTTAAACTACATGGACCAATCATGATACATCACCTTAAAATAAACATTAATACTTTATGGGGTTTGATCAATTTATCCTAATAGAGTAAATATGATTCCTCCTTGAGATTAAATATTAAATGAAGCAAAAAACTATCTGTACACCCCTAGGAGGAGATGACACCAATGTGTCATCTTACCCTGTGTGGAACACCCAACGTCTTACCATAAAAAATTGAGGCCTCCACTAGACATCAATGTTTCCATGTGACACCAACACATAGTATGTCTGGTATATGATAAGTGTACATGGTAATCATTACCTAATAATTTAAAACTATATAAATGTCTCTAATGTAATTCCACATCTCCTCATGAAATTTAAACAATGATCTAATCACCAATATACATTTTTCATGTAATCATTTACCCATATAACGTTAAACATGTGATCATGTCCCCACAAGACCTTAAACATGTTAACCAGTCTCCAAAATAACATAAGCCTATTATCCTTCATAATCAGAAAAAATCTCTACTTCATTTTATGAACATGGGATTCTGGAGGTAATAATATATTGATACCTTTTGGTCATGGAACATTTTCTCCCTGAAGGACACAAGATGCCTCACTTTCTACAACTGAGTTTCATCATAATTAATATTAACTCATTTTGATATGCAGAAAAAATTTTAAGATCCCTAATAAACCCAATATCCACAAATTTATATAAATAACCACCATCTCCATTAGCTTCAAATGCAAGCATCTTCCTTATTGTGACTTCATGTGGGGAATTTAACAAGGTGTCCAATTCAAAATGTCATCTAGAATAAGATTCATGAACATGCGTCAAATCTACAAGGGAGACTAGGACAATGAAAAAACACAAATGGAGAATCTGTAGAATAAGGATCCACCACAAAATCATCCCATTATGATGATGAATTTGACTTCATCAAATTTGGTTGTAGCTTTCTCCCACCTTTTGAAAGTGGAATTAAGAGAAACCATACTATATGGTCCATGATCACCCCATGTATGAGGATAACATGAGGAGAGTGACTAAAACCACACCACCCAATGCATACCTCAACATGATCATTAGGAATCACACACAACATCAAGACATCTTCATGATGGAATGGGTTTTAACATCAATATGCTTCAATATAAACATTTTCACTATAATCTTTTAAAAATTTATACCAATTTGGTTGTCACATACATTCACCAATTTCAAATAAAACATAAAATACCATGTTAAAAATCAAAAATTTTATTCAACTAATTTTTATTTTATCTTGATATTCAGATATAAATATATATATATATAATCATTAGTATTTATAGTGATGAAACTTTTTTTTGTTGAGATTTCCAATAATTCCTCTTCCAACAATAAATGCAGGTCAAAATGAAGTAGAATTACAATACCCAATATCACCTAGATAATATTTATTAGAGAAATCATGAAACTAAATTGAATTTTCATCATTATACCTTAAGAAATTATTAATAAATTCTTTAAAAAATCTAATAATATCCTTTAATGAAATGCGATGTAATTCTATAAGAGGTTTTGTTTAATCTTTCACATAAAACTAGGACATGAATAATAAAAATTCATTATACAATAATGTATAATAATAAACAGAAAATATTATGAAATATTTTTTATATATATTCATCATAAATCTTCCTTAGAGAAGTTAGTCCCATTTTATATGATATTGGACACCTCATGATAAAAAATTATCCCAATTCTATATAATTATAAAAAATTGTAAATTTATTATAATATGAATATAAAATATAATATATAAATCACTTTAAATCCAAAAAAAATAATTTCACAAATCATTAACATCCTAAAATCATGCTCCACTAGATATAAATATTCATCACAATATTTAGTTTTATTACTGAAAAACATTGGGACATACATATACACCAACACAATATATGAGTTAGTACTAATTTCCTTGAAATATAAATTATTATCCACCTTTCCCCCTATGAATCTCGTTCTCTTTAAATAATTATAGATATTGGAATACCACTAAAATCCATTATTTTTGTTTTATACTATTATTCTATAACAACCAAGAATAAATCATTTTTTTTATTCAGTTTAAGCATCCTAAATTGGATTCTAATATAAGAAATAAGAATTTATATCCATTTGAAAATTTTTAACTCCTTCGTATGAAAATGTTGGGAAATAACAATATCATTTAAAATATTTTATATGGAGAAAACATTTCATTAATATTAACACCCTAAATTTTTTGACATCCTTTATAAATCATGATTAGTTTTTTATGCTATTTTAACCTTCTCAATATGTTTAAAAGTAAAATCTCATTTTTCAGATCACATTATTTTATTTGGAATGTTAAAACAATCCCTTGTATAGTTTTTATAAATTTTATTTAACATATTATTTGTGGAATAAATCTAGTGTTTCCATTCAATTTATTTTTTAATACTATTTTCTTTTATTTTTAGAGCAATCTTCTATAAGTGACATTTCACAATGTTCTTATTATCCCAACAAGGTTAAATACCATAAGGGGGTAAATAAGGGTATGAATGATTAAAATAACATTCTTTTTCTGGTATTGTCTTATCATTAAACAAATATTACCCCTTTATTATAGCAATGTATGAACATGAATGAAATCATGCATGAGACATAAAAAATTTACCTGGTTCACCCTCACTAGGCTACATCAATGGTGCATACAATGAAAATGTGCCGATGTACCAAATCCACTATGGATCACTTCCAAATTACAAGATTTGGGCTAGACAACCACTATTCCTAGGATTTCCTTTACATTGTTTAGGGTTACATCACCTCTTTACTAGGGGTCAGTCCCTTTGCCTCTCTATCTGGACCACTACTGTAGAAATAATCACTTTGTTAATCTTCCTATACTAACTACTATTATAAGGGATTCACCAATATTTTATGGACATGTAGGTCCCTTCATTATTCCAAATTAATGCATCCTAAGTTTTATGTGGATGATCTATTGAATATCTTTCTCTATTTATCATTCACTTATATGAAAACACATAGATGCAACACATCCACTTTTCAGAAAAATGAAACATACTTTTCTTTACTGCAAACAAAACAATTACATCTGCATTTGAGTGATCTTTATATGATGACAAGTCTTTCATGTAGTTGTAAAAAAAATATTCTCACTGTGTTTTCAAATGGTAGAGATCATATGTCTTCTTCTTATCCATCAAAATATAAATATGATCATAATACTTTTCATAGGGTAATGTATGTGTGTATCTCCTTGAGTAATATTCTAGTGTGATACCCATGTGCGAGACCCTCTCTCACAATCCCTAACACAAAATACTAGTATGCACACTTGCATGATATCCTTGAATATAACTCCCTATTCATGATCCTATTTTGATACCCTAGCAAGAGACCCTAGAGTGAGATCCTACAAAGAGTTCCTTCTACATGTCCTATTTTGTGCTGAGCATGAGTCCCTTCCATGAGTCCCCTTTTTCACTACTCATGAGTTCTTGGATATAGAAAGCCTTAATGCTTTGTGCAAGACCCTATTCAAATCATGAACGACACTTACATGAAGTGAATAAAATATAAACCTTCATGATACATCTCAACAATCCTCATTCATGAGTTCTCTATGTGAATGTCCTTTCAGGATGATAATTCAGTTAAATATTTTATGCATAACTCAATCAATGTTTATAGACTGGTCACGAGGTATCTATAGGCAAGTGTCTATCACAATAACTCCAAAAATCACTGAAAACCATACACTTAATGGGAATCACACAGTCCATGACATCTAGTCATGAACCCCTAGCATGAGTCCTTGGTTGGTATTCATGCTTTTCACAAGTCCTTGATCTACATTCTCATTCACTCTTTTCAAGAGTCCCTGGTCTACATTAACACTTTTCTTGACCCCCCAATTTCTGTTCGTGATTTCCATGAGTCCCTAGTTTGCATTAAAATTTTTTTCATTATGAAATTACCTGGTCCACATTCACACTTTTTACGAGACCCTAGTTGTCACGACCCAACCCTACCGGTCTCGAGCCACGACTACCCCATGCCCTCCTCTATAGGCCAGGGGATGGCGACAATTGCCAAAGGCGTAACAATTTTTGTGAGGCCTTTTCCAAAGTACCTATAAACACACACCCACAACCCATTCAAATAAAAAGTGCGGAGTAAAAAAGGAAAGCAAAGTATAGACTACAAAATCCCAACCAAAACATGCATCAACCTCTAAAGCAGAACAAGTAATGTGAGGAAAATTAGACTGAATAGTAAAAAGGGAAAAACACACGCCCAACTTGAAAAGTGCCACAACCTGGCAATAGATAAAAAAAGTAAGTAGCTGGTGAGCCTCACACCTGAATGTCCTACTATAACCAATGAATGCTGCCCAAGCTCCTGTGTCCTCTACGCTCCTCCGTAGTCTCGATCAACCTGTCTGTCATCTGCAAGGGCACACCAAGTGTGGGCAAAGCCCAAGTAGGGGTGATTATGAAGATACTCAATATGACACCCCGAAAGCTCAAGGGAGCAACAAAAGAGGTACTAAAGAGGTGAGCGGTAGAAAAAACAAGAATAGTGAAAGAGTACAGTAAAATAGAGTGCAGCTCAACCCAAAAAGAGGAAGGAAGCGAACTCTTCCAAACAAGAGGAGATAGACACGAAAAGCACATGGCATACCCCATGTGTCTTCTCCCCTCCTAGAAGGAGAGTAAATGAACCCAATAAGTGGGAACAAATTTAGGGTGTATATGTATATGCTCAACTCAAAACCTAAACGAGTGCGTAAGGGGATCTCCATCTCCAAGCTCAGACTACGATAAGTCACCAACAGTTCTAAGGATATCCATCACTAATGCCCAAACTTCCCGCATGCCAAAGCTATCTCAACACTGGATCACGCAACCAAGGATCCCACTATGGTAACCACGGAGAAAAGTAACTGACTAGCATCATAGAAAGGGATGAGTCTGAAAGAAGTCATCGGGTAACCCACTGCCCGACCCCACTGGAGGGTAAACCCTAAGGTCAATGGGTAACCCACTGCCCAGCCCACCGGGAGGGTAAACCCTAAAGTCAACGAGTGACCCACTACCTAGCCCCACTGGAGGGTAAACCCTGATATGCTGGTGGGTAACCCATTGCCCAGCCCTGCTGGAGGTTAAACCTGGAACTGGTCCGGTTACTCCGCTCTACCTACGCCACGCTGTGGAAGTCACCAACATCACTACAACGCGTTGGTTCAGAGTGCATCAAAGGAACCAATGACCAACATCCTTTAATATTTCAAAATTTAATAAGACCCCGAATAAGGCACCACACACCCCAATAGATTACACCGTTGCAATCCTCATGGAAAAACACGTGAGATATACTTTTTACTCGGTTGAAACAGACTCCCGACAAAAAAGTTATCCAACACTATTTCATGCCCACAAGGCATATTATGGGGCCCACACCTCAGTCATGAAAAAGGTCAGGTGAACTGCACCATCGTGATGCTCTCGGAAAAACCCATCAAATAGACTAATCATTCGCCCCGAACGGACATCTGATGAAGAAGTCGCAAAACGCTGCACACAGCTTAAAAGACGGCCCTTGGGGCCCATGACTCAACTAGGACTTCAATGTATGAAAACACCCTGGACTCTTTTGTCATGATTCCAGGGTTACAACACCACTGACGACGCCTAAAATGGACTCCTAATGTGCTCGTACCATCCGAAAGAATAATCCCGGTGAGGTACTTAACGAGCATGTCACGACACCTAGCTCCCGTCCTGAGAATTAAAAATCCCTGGGACCATCTCAAAACCTCCGTCTTGATCCAAGGATCGCGTCTCTGTAGACGGATAGCGAATATGATACTCGGTTTGCGAGTTATGGCGGTTTTAACGTCATCGGATGGAGACAGGGCGGGCTTGGGCCGGCCCGCCCCTTTAGACCAGCGGTCTGCGACTGGGCCGCTCAGACTGTCCGGTCCACCGCAGCCGACGGTTCACCGCGCAGGCCACCCCACATCACCCAGACTGGCTCAGCTGGTCTGGTGTGTTTTCCACAAGACCCATGAATTGTGAGTCTTTGTCGGCTGGTTGGGGTCGCGACGACCTCGGTTTCTCACGCCTCCAGCTAACCGCCGAAGCCGGCCAGCCTGGCCCCCGCGTCACCTCGTGCACACCACTGACACCCACCATGCCATGCCGTCCCAGTCCACCTGAATCCCACCACTCCGGCCACCATCCTGGACCACCTAAAGCCCACCGCGTGAAGCCGTCGCTACGCGAAGCCACCTCCACTGCCTGGACTCACCAGACCGCCGCGCTGAGCCGCCGGAAACCCCTGGAACCACCGGAAAATAGGGAATTTTTCCAGAAAACTTCTCGAGGCCACCCCGGGCGCCCCAAGACTCAGATTTTCAATCCGAGAAGAGAGTTAGAAAGATCTGATCGAATCCTATGAAACTATTGGATTTTCTCGATAGGAAAACAGTATTTCGACGCTACAAATTGCATTTGAAGTGGTTGAAAAAGTTAAAAACGAAAATACATGAGCCTACATTGCAGGGCGTAGCCCGTCACTTTGTCGATGATCCGCCAAATCCGCTGTACCTTGGAGAGTTTGGGAGAGGGGCTTGATGCTTTTTGAGAGGGATTCCTCCAAGGATAGGGAAGGGGGAAGAAGGATGAGGGGTGGGTGTTTAAGTAGGAGCAAAACTAATTAGAAATTTAATTAGTTTAAAAATTCCACCAGTAGGACCGTACCCAAACTCTCAATGGGGTCAAGGTTAATCCACTCCTATGGTAAAAACCACGTTCTAAGTGCAACGGTTGTCTTGAAATTTTAATCCGAGGATCCGTTGAGAAGTTATAAAGTTTACGCCTACGACCGCTAGATTAAGAAAATTCCCCTGGTGGCGCTTTTCACAGAAGGGCCATGCCCGCGAATGCAACACCCCTCCTAGGGTAAAGGTCACACTCCAAACTCAACAGTGTCATCAATTTTTCCATCCATGCAACCATTTAGGAGTTATTTTGATTATTTGGTGTGTCTAGTGTGAATGCACTTAAAATTAAATTACAGCCACACTGGGGCTTAGAATCACATGCCTTCTAAACACCCTCCTCTAGAATAACATCCAAAAATAGTCTTATAGGCTCAAAAACCAGGTTCTTACATCATTACCTCCTTCATGTTTTTCATCCTCAAAAAACAAAACTATAAAAACAACTCAGGATACTAAGCCCGTATCTAGCTCTCCCATTCCCAGGTGATCTACTGTACCCTCACGTACTACCAAAACACTCGAACCAAATGAATGGTCCGTCCACGCAGAGATCGCTCCTACCGATCCTCAATTTCCACTGGGTGCTCCGCAAAGGTGGCTCCATCCTCAATGTCTAGATCTCCCCAATCAATGATGTGTGTGGGGTCGTGCACGTATTTCCTCAGCTGTGACACATGAAAGATGTCATGCACCCTCTCCAACTGTGGGGGTAGATCAAGATATTTGGCGACCTCACCAACCCTGCACGTGATCTCAAAAGGCCCGATAAGCCTCAGGGATAGCTTGCCACCCCAGCCGAACCTCATTGTTACACATCGCAGGGAGACTCTAAAAAAGAAATGGTCCCCCTGCTCGAAATACAAAGGCCTATGATGATGGTCTGCATAAGTCTTCTATCTGCTCTGGGCCATCCTCATCCGCTCACAAATGACCTACAACTTCTCCGTCGTCTCCCGCACCAACTCTGGGCCCACGAGGGAGGTCTCTCCAACCTCCATCTAGCACAATGGTGACCTGCAGGGTCTCCCATAGAGGGTCTCAAAAGGTGGAATGCCGATAGAAGATTCGTAACTGTTGTTATACGCGAACTCTACTAAGGGAAGGTGATCCTCCCAGCTTAGTCCAAAGTCTAACACGCACGCCCTGAGCATATCTTCCATCACCTGGATAGTGCGCTTGGTCTGCCCGTCCGTCTGGGGGTGAAAAGACATACTCATCCACAACTGAGTCCCAAATGCCTCCTGCAGGCCTCGCTACAATCGTGACGTAAAACACATGTCACGGTCGGAGACGATCATTGAGGGTACTCCCTGAAGGCGGATGATCTCCCAAATGTACAACTGCCCTAGACTCTCCACCATGCTCTTCTCCTTGATGGAAAGGAAGTGTGACGACTTCGTGAGTCGATCTACTATCACCTAAATGGAATCATGGCCCTTCGCTATGTGCGGAAGCCCTGTGATGAAGTCCATAGACACGCCATCTCATTTCCACTTCGGGATATCAAGGGGCTACAATAACCCTGTCGGAACTTGATGCTCTGCCTTCACCTGCTGACAGGTAAGAAACCGAGAAACGAACTCATGTACATTCCGCTTCATGCTAGACCACCAAAACTGCCACTAAAGGTCTCTGTAAATTTTCCTCACACCGAGATGTACATACAAGGGGAAAGTATGGAATTCTCACATCACCTCCTCCCACATCACCACTAGTACTATAGTTTTCCCCTGGAACATGATATTGTGATTCCCTCCTTCAGAATACCCATCGAATGTGTCTCCCATGGATATCTAATCACGAAGTACCTCGCTGTCGACATCCCCCACCTATAACTCTCTCACAAGATCATGGAGCGAAGGATTCAACACCATCGACTTCATAAAATCCATACCCTCCTGCTCCACCAAGTTTAGTTGTAGGGACGCCAACTGCTTTGATGCTTCCCGCAGTAGACGAGCCTGGGACTTACTACTAAGGGCATCTGCTGCTACGTTTCCCTTACCTGGAGTGTAGACTATCAAGAAATAATTGTCCTGTAGAAACTCCAGCCAACACCACTCCCTCATATTCAGATCCCTCTGAGTGAAGATGTAATTGAGGCTCTGGTGGTCTGAGTAGACCACAAAACGCTCATACAGAAGGTAGTGTCTCTACAACCTCAAGTCGAAGACTACCGCTGCAATCTCCAAATCATGAGACCCATAATTCTTCTCATATGGCTTTAACTGCCTCTACCCATATGCAGTCACTGCCCACCGCTGCATCAGAACACACACGTTCCCATATCCTAAAGCGTCATAGTATACCACGAAATCAATGCCCTCCTCTGGCAGCCACAACACGGGAGCACTAGTCAGCCTCTGCCTCAACTCCTCGAAGGAATTCTGGGACTAATCAGTCTAGGTGAACGGTCGTCCCTTCCACGTTAATGCGGTCAAAGGGGTATCAATCCTAGAGATGTTTCCCAAGAACCTCTTGTAGTACCCTGCCAAGCCAAGTAAGCTCTGCACCTCAAACACATTCTTGGGTGGGTCCCAAGAAAGCACTACCTCTATCTTTGCAGGATCTACGGCTAAAACCTGTTCTGAAATTACATGAACCAGAAAGTGAACCTCATGAATCCCGAACTGACACTTCGAGAGCTTTCCATACAACTAGTGCTCCTGATGTATGTTTAAGGCCATCCTCAAATTCTTAGCGTGCTCCTCCTCTGTCACAGAGTAGATGAGAATGTCGTCAATAAAGACAACCACAAATCGGTTCAAGTAAGGTTGGAAAATATGGTTCATCAATGCCATGAAGATAGTAAGGGAATTCATCACACCAAAGGGAATATCCAAGAACTTGTAATTCCCATAACGACAACAAAAATCCAATTTCGGGATATCAGCCTCATGAACCCACAACTGGTGGTAGCTGGATCAAAGATCAATCTTGGAAAACCACTTCGCACCTCTCAACTGGTCAAAGAGGTCATCAATCATCGGAAAATGGGTACTTGTTCTTTATCATGGCCTGATTTAGGCGACGATAATCCACACAAAGCCATAGGCTCCCATCTGTCTTCTTCAGAAACAAAACTGGAGCTGCCCAGGGGGACACACTAGGCCTGATGAACCCCTTATCATGAAGTTTTTCCAACTGAAGTTGTAGATCCCGAAGCTCTGTGGGTTCCATCTGATAAGCCACACATGATATCGGGGCAGTCCCTGGCTGCAAGTCAATGAAAAACTCCACCTCTTGCCTCGAGGGTAGTCCTAGGACATCCTCAAGAAAGACGTCCATGTAGTCCTCTACAACGGTAGAGATCCTGGTGCTTGTAGCGTCTGCTGCTTCGATATCCATGCTCCCCAACTGGTGAGAAAAAGTCCATGGTCCCCTGCTTAGAGTACCCGTCTTCTCTTCCATGAGGTCTCACTGACCATGGACGGTGAACCTCATCCCATCAGAAAACTCACCTCTGACTCGTCTGCGATGACAGTCGATTTGGATGTGGACTATAGAAAGCTAATCCATGCCTAGGATGACGTCGTAAGGTTCCATCATGATGACCAGTAGGTCCCACATGAAACTCTCTCCTCCGAACTACAGTTCGCACTATCTGCAAACAAAGGTCACTGACTAGGCACTTCCTATAAGAACTTCGTGGCTAAGCGCAGGTGTCAGCGCCTCTAATGGGAGCGCCAAATCCCATACAAAAAGTAGCAATATAAAAGCATGGCTGGCGCCTGTGTCTACTAGTACTGAAGAAAGCATTGAGTAAACATAAAGTGTACCTTAGACCATATCATGTGATGGGGGGTCACGAACACCCATAGCCTAAAGCTACCTGCGGTCCTTATCGCCAGCTCCCTGAGCCTGGCGTGGGCTGACCTGTGGTGGCAGTGGAAGGACCTTGAAACGCCATCTCGAACGTCTAGGTCCTGCCTCTCTTCCTGTGTTTCCTCCATGAGGACCACCCTATCCTCTCATGGGAGATCCCTCTTCACAACGCTGCCTCTTCCACTGCGGAGCACCCACTTCCTGCCACGGATGTTCGGTACACCTGGTCATGAAGTCACGTGCTAGGTGACCCCGTCCATCAAAAGCATAACCCCAACTCTCTCTTGACTCCCCTGGTGCTCCATGGTGACACTACGGTGTACCCTACCCCTATGTCTGCTCACAGAAGGTCCTCCTCAACTGAGGATCTGCTCTCTTCCACCTACCTATCACTGAGGACTCTCCTCTGAAGCGGCCACTGTTAGGCCCTATCTGCTGGCATCCCTCAGCCAAGAAGCTCTCTATACCGAGCACCCGCTCTAGCACCCTGGCATATGTAGGGATACACGAGGGTACTACACTGGCACATATCTCCCTACGAAGACCCTGATAAAACTTCCACACCCGAAAGTAACTATCACGGATCATATCCTGCAAGTAGCATGTCAGATCGGTGAACCGGGCCGAGTACTGCGCCACAGTCAGCCCCCTGCTTCAGCTTCAGAATCCTTTAAATCCAAACGAAGCATAAAAAAGAGGGGGAGTACTCCTCCCAGAAGAGCTGATGGAAACTATCCCATGTGAGAGACGAATTATCGTGGGTCTGCGTAACCAGCCCCCACCAACGCTCGACTATCCTCAGGAAAAGGCTGACAACTAGGGCTACCATCTGGTCTGCTGGTTTCCATACAAACCTAAAAAGTCGGTCCATGGACTCTAGCCAACCTTCCAATTCCTGGGGATCTGGGTCCCCGTGGAACCTCTGCGGACGCTGATGCTTGAAGTCTCGGAGCGCACATATCCTGCGCTCAACCTCGGCATGTGCTGCTGGTACTAACTGTCGATTTCTTGATGGAGGGGCTACTGCTGAACCACTGGGTGGAAGGGGAACACGTGAGGGTCCCTAATCTAATGCCTTGTTGCTCTCCAGGTCTTCTTCACGAACCGGAGAGGGTAACCTGGATGGTTGCTTCTATGGGGGCATCTTGAATATTATCATGGATTACTGAGATCAGATGAGAATAAATATATATCAGTAATAACAAAGGGGAGAAGACTCAAAAAGGACAATCAAAGACTCAATCCTACCAGATGCATGTTCTAAATTCCCCGAAAAAACTGTCTCAGTGTAAAGAGTCGACAAGCGGGTTATCAGGGCACTGGTGAATAGATACGTCAGCCGCCAATACCATTACTGGACTCCCTAGCTCGAGAGTCGCTCTCGAGACACATCGACATTGTTGCCCTAAATCCCAACCAATTCCTTTTTAGGGACGTCTGAACAACTCCCCAAGGAACAAACCACCTTTGACACCACTCTGTCATGACCCGACCCTACCGTCTCAAGCAGCGACTACCCCAAGCCCACCTCCATATGCCAGAGGCTGGCGACAAGCGCTTTAGGTGTAACAATCTCGGGCAGGCCTTTGCCTATGTACCTGTACACACACACCCACAACCCATGAAAAGAAAAAGTACAGAGTAAAAAGGAAACCATTGTATGGACTATAGAATCCCAACCAATACATGCATCGACCTCTAAAGTAGAACAAGTAAAGTGCTGAAAAGTAGACTGAACAGTAAAAAGGAAAAAACACGCGCCCAACTAGAAAAGTGCTACAACCCGGCAACAGATAAACAAAAGTAAGCAGCTGGTGAGCCTCACACCTGAAAGTCCTACTACGACCACTTAACGCTGACCAAGATCCTACGTCCTCTACGCTCCTCTGTAGTATCGATCAACCTGTCCGTCATCTGTAAGGTCACACCATGTGTAAGAAAATCTCATGTAGGGGTGAGTTTGAAGATACTTAGTAGGACGACCCGAAATCTCAAGGGAGAAACAGAAGAGGTACTAAAGATGTGAGAGGTAGACATAACAAGAATAGTGAAAGAGTACAGTAAAATAGAGTGCAGATCAACCCAATTAGAGGAAAGTAGTGGACTTTTACAAACAAGAGGAGCTAGACATGGAAAGCACGTGGCATACCACGCGCGTCTTCGCCCCTCCTAAAAGGAGAGTAACTGAACCCAAGAAATGGGAAGAAACGTAGGGTGTATATGTATATGCTCAACAAGAAACATGAACAAGTGTGTAAGGGGATATCCATCTCCAAGATCAGCCCAGTATAAGTCGCCAATAGTTCTAAGGATATCCATCACTGATATCCAAATGTCACGCACATCAAAGTTGTCTCATCGCTGAATCGTGAAACCAAGGATCCTGCTCTGGTAACCAAAAAGAAAAGTCAATGAATAGCCTCAAAGAAAGGGCTGAGTTTTGAAGAAGTCATCGGGTAACCCACTACCCGGCCCCACTAGAGGGTAAACCATATGGTCAACGGGTAACCCACTGCTTGGACCCCCCGAAGGGTAAACCCTAAAGTCAACGGGCGACCCACTGCCCAGCCCCGCTGGAGGGTAAACACTAATACACTAGTGCATAACCCACTTCCCTGCCCTACTGGTTGGTAAACCCTGATACACTGGTAGGTAACCTACTGCCCAGCCCTATTGGAGGGTAAACCCAGAACTGGTCCAATAACTCCGCTCTGTAGGTGCCACGCTGGGGAAGTCACTAACATCGCTATCACGCATTGGTTCAGAGTGTGTCAAAGGATCCTCCGACCAACATCCTTTAATATTTCCTCATTTATTAAGTTCTCAAATAAGGCACCACACATACCAACAGATTACACTGTTTCAATCCTCGTGGAAAAACACATTAGATAGACTATTTACTCACTTTAAACGGACTCCCGATGAAAAAGTTATCCAACACTGATTTATGCCCACACAACATCTCGTGGGTCCCACACCTTAGTCCCAAAAAAGGTCAGGGGAATTGACCATCGCGATGCTCTTGGAAAAACCCGCCAGATCGACTAATCATTTGCCATGAACTGACGTCTGATGAAGAAGTCGCAAAATTCTCCACACAGCTTAAAAGACGGCCCGTGGGGCCCACACCTCAACTCCAGATTCAATGCCTGAAACCACCATTTTCTCTTTTTTACGATGCCAGGGTTACAACTCCACTGATAGCACCTAAAACGAACTCTGCATGTTCTCGCGCCATCCGAAAGAAGAATCCCAGCGAGGTGCTTAACGAGCGTGATGCACCACCGAGCTCCCGTCCCTAAAATTAAAAATCCTTGGAAACATCTCAAAAACCTCCATCTCGATCCGAGGATCACATCGCCGTAGACGTTACATGAATCTGACACTCGGTTTGTGATTTATAGTGTTTTTAACGTCATTGGACGGAGATGGGATGGGCCTTGGCCGACCCACCCATTTAGACCGGCGGTTCGCCGCGAGGGCCACCCCACATCACTCGGGCCGGCTCAGCCAGTCTGAAACGTTTTCCATGAGACCCACGAATTTAGGGTCTCTATCGGCTGACCGGGGTTGCGATGACCTTGGTTTCTCACGCCTCCCGCTGACTGGCGAAGCCGGCCAGCCTGGCCCCCACGTCACCCTGCAGACGCCACCGACGCCCACCGTGCCGCGCCGTCCCGGTCCACCTGAAGCCCGCCGCACCGGCCGCCGTCCCAGACCGCCTGAAGCCCACTGCACAAAGTCGCTGCTGCCTGAAGTCGCTGCCACCGACTGGACTCACCAGACCACCGCGCCAAGCCACCAGAAACCCCTGGAACCACCAGAAAACAGTGAATTTGGCCGGAAAACATTCCGGGGCCACCCCGGGAGCCCCATGACTTGGATTTTCGATCCAAGAAGAGTTTTAGAAAGCTCGGATTGAATCATATGTATATATGGAATTTTCTCAATAGGAAAACAGAATTTTGAGGCTACAAATTGAATTTGAATAGATTACGGAAATTAAAAACGAAAATACACGAGCATACCTCGCAGGGCGTAACCTGTCATTTCGCCGACGATCCGCCGGAGCTGCCACGCCTTGGAGAGGTGGGGAGAGGGGCTTGATTCTTGTTGAGAGGTATTCTATCAGGGAGAGGCAATGGGTAGATGGAGGAGGGGTGGGTGTTTAAGTAGGAGATAAACTAATTAAAAATTTAATTAGTTTTAAACACCCACCAGTAGGCCCATACCCAAACTCTCGACGTGGTCGAGGTTAAGCCGCTATTAGGGTAAAAACCATGTTCTGAGCTCAATGGTGGTCTTGAAATTTTAATTCAAGACTCTGTTCATATGTTATAAAGTTTATGCCTGAGGCCGTTAAATTACGAAAATGCCCTTGGTGGCATTTTTCGCAGAAGGGCCGCGTACGCGAAAGTTACACCCCTCCTAGGGTAAAGGAAACACTCCAGACTCAACGATTCCCTTGTTTTTCCTATCTAAGCAACTGTTTAGGAGTTATTTTGATTATTTGTTGTGTCTAGTGTGAACGCACTTAAAATTAAATTTCGACCACACCAAGGCTCAGATACACATGCTGTCTGAATGCCCTGCTCTAGAATAACATCAAGAAAAAAACAAAGTCTTACAGGCTCAAAACCCGGGTTCTTACACTAGTCCACATTTTCACTTTTAAAGACATCATCTTTTGTATTTACGCTTTGTGTGAGATCAACATAAGTATTCATGCTTTGGATGAGATTATGTTTAGCATTCTCAATTTCTGTGAGATCATGATCAGAATTCATACTTTTCCTAAGATCAGGTTCATCATTCATATTTTCCATGATATCAATTTCAGAATTCATCCATTGATTTAGATTAGGTTCATCATTCACACTTTGCATGAGATAATGTTCAAGATTTCTTCTTCTCACGAGATCATTCAATCATTCTAACTATTCATGCCTTCTTTGACAACTAGCCTTCGTTTATAACCTAAAACCTTTTCAACAAACGCAATCAAATGAAAAGAACAATCATAAGTTATTTTTTCCTAATAATACCCCCTGGGGGGTTTTGATAACTTTTCACATTTTGATATCACATTAATGTTTCTTCAATCATCTTCTAGAAATTCGCTTCTTTGATTCCGATAGTGATCAAATATTTACTTAACACACACTCTAAACCACATGATCTATGCTCATAATGTGAAATAAGAGTAGCATTCAATGTTCCTAAATGAATCAATTCATTTCAAAACCTAATAAGATTCTTTCATCACAAACCACATCAGTCTGGATATATAAGCATTGATCAATCATCTTTATCATCGTCAGATTTAGTGATCCCCCTACATTTATACTCCCCCAATAAGCTTCCCCCCTTTCTTGATGAAGGAGTTTCTCCCTTTTATATAGAAAAATTCTCCAAATTTTTTGACAAACCCAAAGGACACATCGGTGTGATCTACAACATGGTAAGGAACACAAATCAACATATCAGGGAAAAACACATCATTTCTTAGGGAGAGGGGGTACCACATCCACACATTTCCAAGTGTGGGGAGTTGAATTAACTTCAAGTTCCAATTAAAGATGGTAAAATTATTCTTTGGGTAATTCATATTTTATAATGTTTGTAACCTATAGTTTTGTAAGCTCATTCTCCAACTTCACAAGCCCTTCCTCCACATTCTCCTTGATAAAATGATAATTATTTTCAATGTGATTTGTCCTCGAGTGATGAAATTTATTTATGATCAGATATATAACACTTCAATTATAAAAATATATTCCAATCATAGACTTTACTTTAACTCCCGTATCATCATCATTTTGCTTCATCCAAAATAGTTTCATGCATTCATGAGAGGCCACAATATATTAAGCTTCTATGATACCCAATTAAATGTAATATTTTCTCTTTCTTATCCATGAAATACACAATCATCCATGATATAATGAACCACCAAACATTGATTTTCTATCATTTTTTGATCTATCCCAATCTTCATCTATATATCCCAATAACTCTTTTTGAGAGTTTTCATTGTACAAAAAACTGAAATCCACTATTCCCTTGATATAACAAAGTATTATTTTCAATGAATGAAAGAGACTTTCCATGGGATTTTTTTTGATATCATGCTTCTTGGCATACGTAGAAAAAAATATCATGACATATCACAATCAAGTATAGTTGACCTCCAAATATTTTCCTATAATCGGTATCATTAACTACATTCCATTCATTATCTCATGATTCTTTTGTCTAGGTAGCCACTCGAGTCTTCATATCCAGGTATTTTTTCACTTCAAATATTCTCAAAACCCCATTGGAATTTTTAGAATGAGAAATAAATTTAACATTACTTCCTTGTGTCATCTTTAAAAGATGGAAACATTCCAGTTTAGTGATCATTGACAATTAAAACTCACTTTTCATGAATTCTGTGAACTGAGTGCACTACACTTCATCTGATCTAAAAAATATTATTCCATTGAAATTTACCAGCACAATCATCATTTTATTATTGTCTCTACTAACATAGATATTGAAACCAACTCTACCAAACTGAAAAATTGGATTCATAAAAAATTGACCTTGACTTGAATATCATGGTATTGGTGCTTTATTCAACCTTTAATTTCCTTTTTTTAGCTAATAAACTCTATCATCATCTTAATGAATGAAAAAACCATATGGGTGCTCAATATAAACATATTCTTCCAGAACCCCATTAAAAATTCATACATGACATCCATCTATAAAACATTGGACATTCATTATACTGCTATGGACAAGAATAATCTAATTATCTCTTAGATTGGAATAGGTGAAAATGTTTCATAAACATCAATACTGTCTATTTAGAAGTAACCTTTTAAAACTAAACATTATTTGTTTCGAATAACTATGTTATGTTCATTATTCTTATTGCAATGGACCCATTTACCCCCAAGGTCATTCTTATCGATTGGCCTCGAAATAATATCTCATGACTAATTCATCTCAATTTGGTCATGATATTCATTAATATCTTAAATATAGTTTTCATATCTAGAATCTTCCACAAAATATTTATGCTCTACCTATGATATGAATGATGCTTCGTGTAGATTCATCATCTTTATTGTCTTAGCTGGTTATATTTTATCATTGATTATGTTTAATCGTACAATTACATCTATTCTCATTGATTTTTTTATAGATACTAGTTTGTGATCATCCTTCTCGTTATTTGAATATTCATACGAATCAGCCTCTAGAACCGGAACATCCCCTGATCTTCTTTTCTCTTCATCACAATCCTCCTAAGGCTGATGATGTATTTACTAAAGATTATTCTAATTCTCAACAACTGTTTCATCATGGATTTCAACAAATGTTCCCATCTACTTATTGAAGCATTTATATGATTTATTTTCATGGTGAAATAGGTCTGCACACATAAATATGAACCATATCATGTAACTATGTTGTCCTTTTATGTTTTTTTATTAAATGTCTATTGAATGATCATCCATTTTTTAAATCATCACACTTATGATTATAATAACATGATACCCTAGGTAGGTCTGGATAAGTATCATACATCACCATATTATCCAATAATTTTTGGATAAAATAAACATGGTGTTTATTTCATAACATGTTTTCTTCTACCTTAGATAAGAGGAATATATCCTCTTCTCTACTTATATGGTAGAGAATCCCACTCACAAGGTCTCCCTGAAAAACCACAACACTGTATTTTTCCTTGATGACACGTAATTTATTGGAAAAGCGTTTGTAATGTCTTATGTTTTATAGTAGACTAAAACTAAGAAATTTGTGACTTAGATCTTCAACAACTAAGACATCATCATGACTCATGTCTCTTCCCCCAAATTAGCTTTTCCCGAGCCACAAATCTTTAATCAATCATTATAACAAAATATTATGATACCTTCCTTATCATACCAGATTACGGTCACGAGATCCTTATTTACTATCATATGAGTAGTGCACCCACTACAATGATCCATATTTAAATGTGATATTATTCCTTAAAATAAATATAATCAACCACTTCATGTTGATATCCCATATTTTTTATCCATGTTTTTGACTTCTTACCTAGTACAGAATAAAGAACCTAATCTTCCTCAACATATAATGGACCAAGTTCATTTGTAAATGATGCAAACTAATTTAACATTTTCATCTCATTTGTTGAAAAATTGAATATATACTATTGACAACATACAGTATACTTCAACACACTTCTCTGCATTGTCGACGAGAATTATCCTTCCATTTTCAAAAATCGTCCATACCTGAAATAGTTAAAATCAAATGATGTTTTGGAATATATATATATATAAGGATTATTATGATGGTCTTGTTCTCTTTGATAGGTATTCACTATGGAACATACATTTTTTTCATGTCCCATATTTCCTATAAATAACATCCCATGAGAGGTGCATTCTTGTGTGGAAATACTACACTACTATTTCTCCCTTGGGTTCTCTAAATATTCTAGTTCTAATTCATACCAAAATACTACTTCAACCTTATAATGGGAGATTTTAGTCTAACTTTAACCATTACTACTTTTTTTTGAGATCAAACCACATACCATCTATATTGTTCTGACCAACAATTTTCCTTTCATAACACTCCTTTTTCTATTTCATTGGAAATATGAATTATAATTTTACCTTTTCTATTTCTTGTGTATCATTTTTTTATGGTTCGAAGAGTTTCTCCTGATCAATCACTTTCCTTCACATACTAAAAAAATCTTCATCAAGATATTTGATATGTTTTATTTTACCTTTTTTTTTATATTATTCAAACTATAAATCTCTTTTTTCTATTCTACATTGTTGATTTTTTACTCAACAAAATTTTCTATGTTCTCTAGCATTGAAGATTTTTGTTTTTCAATTTATTCATTAATCTCATAATTCTATTATTCCTGTCGCTACATATAATTTTTGGCATCAAAAACCACTTTTTTGAATTTTTTCATTTTGAATCTCCAAACATCTATTCCCTCAAGTGTTGATTCTAATTCAGCCTGCATATCAACTCTTACTTAGAAATCATCCTTATAATTGTAAAATATTTTTCTTTTCTAGGAGATATCAACAACTGTCACCATTGCATCTAGTTCATGATCCTTAGAGTCCTTCAACTATCTACCTATATATTCTTGTGAACATTCAACTTCTTTTGAAATCATATTATTTTTTGTAGAAAATTTTATCTTAAATTTTTTCTTACATTTCACATAAGTTGAAGACTTATTGTTAGGAATTTCAACTATATCCTCGTCATTATCTTGAAACATGATAGGTCACCTGACTAAAATATATAAAACCACTCTACATTAAAATCATGTTAGTGGTAGTTTCCCTTTGGACATTCCTTTTCCTCTTTGTAAGGTTTATTAGAGGAATGAAATGATTTCAAATGTCTCTTATGCATCCTTCCCATATTAAATAGTCATTTTCTTCATAGTCTTGAATGCAAATTCTTTAGACATTCCTTTTTATGGACTTATTATCATAATTTCTCATCTATTATGAAACAAGAATACCCTTCAAGATAACCAATGTCAGCTCATTTGGATCTTTATATTAGAATATAAAAGATTTCAGTTTGAACCAAGGATGATGACTTCTGAATATAAACATGAGAATATTTATATACTTAATAATTTCTCCAAGACCACACAAGTATTCTAAAATAACATTCACCTAGTAATGGAATGCCTCAATAGACTCATTAGGGTGAATTTGGAGATCTGTATACTTGTTCCATAAAACTTGAATATTTTCTCCATTGACTTTTGGGTAGCCCTCATAAATATATTTCATATTTTACCACATAAAATATGATCAACTAATTACATCAAATTTTTATAGATAGTATTAGATATTGTTCTACCTAAAGCATTTATATCATTATCATCAGCATCCATCTCCCTTCGGTCAGCTTCTGATAGTGAACCATTATTAATACTAGCCAAAATTACATGCATTGATCTTGTAAAGAAATATCTTCCAAATGAACAGATGTAGTGCTGCATCAAATTCATCTATAATTGAAAATTATTTCTATTGAATATAAGAATCCCTTTATTATTGGAAACCTCCATTTCTTATATCGAGATAGAACCACTGACTTTAAACCTTTTCCTTAGATTCCAATTGCTATACCAACTAGGTTAAATACCCTAAGTGGTGGGTGAATCAATTTTTGGAAGATTAAAACAAATTCCCCTTTGGATCATGTTTCATCATTAAAAGAACACTCTTATCTCTCTTTCCCATAGTAATGTATGAATAGATATGAATGCATGCGTGAGGCACATCAATTTTACTTGGTTCACCCTCATTGGGCTACATCCAAGGAGCATACAATGGCAATGTGTTGATGTACCAAATCTAGTTATTATCACTTCTAAATTATGGGTTTCAGTATAGAAACTTGCCCAAGCTCACTGCCTTACAATGTTTAGGGTCATGTCACTACTTTCCGAAGGGTAAATCCTTTTTCCTCTTTCTCTGGATCACTTCCGATGGAAAGGATCACATTATTCCTCTACCTTTGTTCACTACTCTTGTAATGGATTCACCCATAGTCTATGGACATGTATTTCCCTTCATTTTCACTAATTAATTCATCCCCAATTGTAGGCAGATTCTATGGTGAAGATATTTTAGCATCGACCCTTCAATTTTTTGAAAAAACATGGATCCAAAACTTCCACTTCCCATATTGTTGGAAGAAACTTCTCTTTAATATAGAAACAATAATTACCACCACTTTTGGAAGGATCTTAAAATGATGTCATGTATTCCATTAATGGTATTGGATATATCAGTGAAGAAACTCCTTTTATAAGTATTGTTGAATGGTAAATATCCTATTTCTTCTTATCATACTTCAAAGCTAAAATATGAGAATGATAATATTCATTGGGAAATAGAAGCATGTATCCTCTAGATAAATATTCTAGTGTGATAACCTTGTGCGAGACCCTAACACATAAACCCTTATGGGAGATCCTAGTGCGTACCCTGTGATCCAAGCATGTAACTCCTTTCACACAACCCATATTTGATACCTCATAAAAATACCCCGTTGTGACACCCTAGTGTGATTCCATTCTATTAGTTCACTTTTGTGTTGATTTTGAGTCCCTTACCTGAGACCTCTTTTTCACTGACCATGATTTGCTAGTGCGTGTCCACTTTTGTTCACTATTCAAGACCCTATTTAGATCATGCACAAAACTCACATGAAATCAATCACATATACTCTCTTGTGAGACCTCTCCATGAACCCCTTTCGTGAGTTCCCTCCATAAATCTCCTTCCTGAATTTTACTTTAGATCAATCATTTAAACATAAATTCTTTAATATTTAAGGATATGTTATGGGGTATTTCATACAGAGTGTCCACCACCATAACTCCACTAATCATAAACAATTCTCCACGTCATGGGAATAAAAACACTAAATGATCCAGGAACAAACTCCTAGCGTGAGTCCTTACCCCATACTCACACTCTACGCATGTCCATGATTAGAATTCACGTTCTCACTTGTAGTGATTCTGTAGTCTGAAATCATGCTTTGCGCGAGTACCTAGTCTTCATTTACACTTTTTCTGGGTCCCTAGTATATATTCAAATTATTGATTTTTAGTGATTCCCTGATTAACATTCATGTTTTTAGCATGTCCCTAGTCCAAATTCTCCATTTGAGTGAGAACAGGTTGAGCATTCATGTTTTCCATAAGATCATGTTCAACATTCACACTTTGTGAAAGATGAGGTTCAGTATTCACACATTGCGTGACATCGGGATCATCATTCCTGCTTTTCATGTGGTCAGGTGTAGCATTCACATTCCTCATGAGATCAGGTTCATCATTCTCACATTACATGATTTTACATTCATCATTATCTCTTTGTGTGGGATACGACATTCATCCTAACCATTCATGCCTTCTTTGACAACTAGCCTACATTAACAACATCAAACATTGTACACAAACACAATTAACCCAAAATCTCTATCATTGGTGTTTTTTCCTAATAGATCTTTTATTTTGAACATTATTATTTTTTTCACAATGAAATTTTTGGTTAAACATAGTTTCTAAAACTTAAATACTTTATTTCAATTTTTAGTGTGTTCTACACAACATTATATATCATTATATAATTGTTTAAGAATAAATTATCTCTATAATTTTAAAAATTAACTTTATTTATTGAGTTGTGATGATGGGAATATTAAATATCAATGTCAAAATACATTTATCTTCACTAATATTGATGAACCTCTATGATAATTAGATCATTTTTTTTCATTATATGTCATTGTGTTTTATTTTAACACAAATATATTCTTCCATTGGTTGAATACCTGAGACAAATTCACACAATGGGAATTTCATAAATCCTTCCCAAATATCCTTTAAAAGGGACAGATTTTTAATGTCACGTAACATGATGAGGAATCATTAATTTATGAAAGTTAATTTAACATTACCAGGTACCTGTTTGGCCTAGTAGTTGAGTAAGCAACACAAGGTGGGACACCGAGTTCCAGAGGGCCCTAGGGTGCATACCTGGTGGGGGACCATGTTCTTGGTACCCCTAGCTATTTGTTTTTGATTTTAAATTGGTTAATTAGTATTAATTAATTACTAATAAATGACACTTCCTCCCATTTATATTTGCTAGTATTCAATCAATTTTTATTCCCCTTTGGGTTCTTCTATTCCAGGACATTGATCTCCCCCAATTGTGCATGAATTAAAGTTTCACAGATTCTAGTGTGTTTATAAAGATATGGCTACTTCTCCTCCTTTACATATTGATTTATTCTATTCCTATTTTAGTTTATTTTGTCATTTTTTCAATAATTAGTTTTTTTTCAATATTTTTAAAATTTTCTCAATTATAGATGATTATTATAGTGATATTTCATCAGTATGATTATATTAAACTAAGGAAGGTGTAACAAAATTTTACTACTTTTAGGTAATCCAAAATTACACTTTTTATCATGCTTTAGTTGGGTATTGTTTAGGGGTGTCTACAGTGAAATTTGTAAAATTTTGAAATGATTTTGGGTTGTTGATGGTTGGAATAATTTTTCCTAAACTGTGTGCCTTGATAAAAAAATCTATGTAAACCCCAAGTAGTGAGGGTTCATATTGTTGGTGCACAGCTTGAAAACACATACACCCACAAAAGTGAAACCATGAAACCCCACCATTAGCATTTCATGGCTTGGGTGGATGGTTTTTCAAACTGCATGAGCCTACACAAACAATAATACATGTTATTTATAATTATTCAAAAAATTCATTAAAATTTATCACACCCCATTTTGATACCCCACTTGAGACTAACTCAACCTAGATCATATTCCTATGTTATTGGATCTTTCAGGGACCCATTTTGGTTCTCCAAACCCCTTCCAAGGTTGACTTAAACTAGGCGATCTCCCTTCGGTCATTTCTCACTATGTTTCCACTTCAGGTTTATTCTCTCCTGATATCTTATTCTATGATCTCGATGGTTTTGTGTATCTCCTTGTTTCTAAAAAATCTAATCTCCATTGATTTATATTTAGAACCTAGTTTTGATTTTCATATCGTTATTTTTGGCGTTCTTTATTGGAGTTTCCAATTTAAGGATTTAGGGTTCGTGATTTCATGATCAGGAGTTAGGTAGTTCCATTTATGACAACCAATTTATTTAATCCTAAATATATTTATGTAATTTCATTATTTTCAATTGGATTATTTCAAATTCAATTCTAGTGAAATCGGGGAATGAGATTTCATTTGGATGGAAAATTGGGGGAAACCCCCAATTTCATTAAACATGGGTGTGTTTGTGGAATTGATGGAAGTTTGGGAAAATTAAATTGATAAATTTAACAATTATAATTTAAATTTCGAAATTGATTTGTTAAATTGATTTTGTATTTGGATTTGGGAAAAATGGATTTTAACTGTTCTGATTGAACCTCGTTATTCTGATCTCCGTAAAGGAAAGAATTGATTAAAACCCCCTTTTTAATTTTAAATATAAATTGACATATTGAAATGGGAAATGGTTTGAATTTTATTTTAAACTTTTTTTAAATAAATTGACCATTTTTCTAAGGACATTCATTCTTAGGGAGTTACAAGCTATTATGTACAAACACTCAAGGATGGGAATGAACTCGTATTGGATTAACGAATAACAACACTAACATAAACATATTTTTAGATTTTATCCCTAATGGTATGTTGTTCATTTTTCTTTATATAGTGTTAGAGAGATGTGTGTGCAAATTTAGGTTTTCATAATATGAGTTTTTGAGAATCACATAACCCAGAACTATCATACCTCTTGTAAAATGACTATGTTTATCATTTTTAATGATTTGATATATATTCCATTTTTTGTAAACTATTTTACCAATTCCTTGGTAATTTATATAAACTATTTTATTTAAATTTTTATTAAGCCACTTTTTTGAAATATTTTCCATTAATTCAAATGAAAAGCATGTTTGGTTTTAAATATGATCCTATACTACGATGCATGTTTTAATTAAAATTAAAAAAAAATTGGTTAATTAATTTGGTAATCTTTTTACAGAATCCTTAGTGAGAC
The DNA here is from genome assembly GCA_963277665.1 of Viscum album. Taxonomy (NCBI): domain Eukaryota; kingdom Viridiplantae; phylum Streptophyta; class Magnoliopsida; order Santalales; family Viscaceae; genus Viscum; species Viscum album. The sequence goes on along the minus strand of OY728150.1, from coordinate 355,955,714 downwards.
CCTTCTGAGATTATAGCTCACACCCTACACATGAGCATATGAATTTGTTGATTTCCCCCTTCTAGGATCGAGGATGGGGAAATAACCACTTAGATGTGGTAAGTTCTTTTGAGCATTGGGATTTGAGATACTGTGTCAATTAATACTTGGGTTTTATGATATTTTTCAGGACATTGTGATTCTACTTTGGGGTTACCTACCTTTTTTAATTCTATTATTATTCTCCACGTGGAGCTTTCTTTTGTGCATAATGGCTGGTGCATATTATTTAATTATTTCAATTGGTATCTTCAATCTAATTATTCTTCTAATAGATCTTTTTTCATCTATGATTGATATTACTACAAACATCGGAACAAAGGGAGGAAATATTCTCTATAGTTTTTGACTTATTTTCTTATTACCAGATATAGGTCTTTCTTTGGATTTTCCAGTTATCAAAATAAAATATCTAGATATCATATTTGGGATTGATTTTATTATTTGTAATAATGTCTGGATTGATTTTCATCTTTGGTGTGTCTCCTTTACAACACATGATGGGGTGTACTTTATCTTTCATGGTGAATGAGACTTAAGGTCGAGTAGAGATGAAAATTCTTATATAGATTTTGGGAAAGTAAAATATTTTTTCACTTTTGATCTTCAGTGTGAATCATTGAGTGATGATCTCCCTCTAGTTTTCATCAAGTTTCCCAAAATTGTTCTTTATGAAATCATTATTCAATAACCAGTATGTGAAGTAGAGTTTTCTATCAAATTATTGATGAGTACCAAGAACAAGTATACTACTTAATTCGGCATAGAACCAGATGAAATGAAATAGTTTAAGTGTTAGTTGGATGATATTTTAAAGAAAGGATTTATATATCTGACTGTGTCACCTTGGGCGGTGGTAGTTCACTTTGATAATAAATCTCATAAGTTTATTCACATATTCATTGATTCCCAAAAATAAATAGATTTACAGTAAAAAAATATCTATTTAAATGGATCGATATTCTATTTGATCAGTTGAAATGGGTGAAGTTGTTCTTGAAGGTAAAAATTTGATCTAGTTACTATCAGTTTAGAATAAAAGATTCTAGCATTCAAAAACATCCTTTTTGAGTTGGTAAGACCATTATGAGTAACTTTTCAAACTATTTTTTCTAACCAATGCTCTTAATTTTTTATAGATTTTATAAAATGATTTTCTATGACTATCTTGATACTTTATTGGTGGTTTTTGTGGATGAAATCCTTATTTACTATAGGTCTTAGGAGGTTCATGTTTTTTATCTGTGATAAGATATATAATTTTTGATAAGTCACTGATGTTATTCCATGCTATAAAAATTTGATTTATTGATTTGAGAAGAGATTTTATTAGGCAAAATTGTGATAGAACTCGGTATTTTAGTTGATCCTAAGAAGGTGATGGATGTTATGACATGGAAGAAAACACATAATGTTTTTTATATTGGAGGCTTCTTTATTATATTGAGAAATTATCATTAGATATTGAAGGACATATAAATTTTTTCTCCTCTGATGACCACACTATCTTTGAAGGGGGTAATGTTTTCTTGGGATGAGAAATGTCAAAATTCATTGGTTGTGATGAAATTTCTTCTGAATTCTGCACCAGTGTTGACTCTTCTAGAGGCTTGGAAGGGATATATGGTCATTTATGACACATCATGTTCTGGTTTTTGATGTGTTCATATATAGGGTAACCATGTCATGGATTGTGTCTCCCTGTAGCTAAGGACACATGAGAGAAATTACCCAACCCCTGACATTGAATTCATAGTTGTGATTAATGTACTTAAGAATTTGTGGCATTACCTCTATGGAGAAATTTTCACCAATTATTATGACCTCAAAATATTGAGTAATATATTCTCCCAAAAATATATAAATATCTACTGGATGAGTTGTGTTGAATACCTTCAATCATTTTACTTTTACATCACCTATACCCCAGGGAAATTGAAAATCATCGCAGATTCTTTAAGAAGAAAACATATGACATAGACTATGAAAGAATATTCAAAATAGTGGAACTTTCTGGACCTTTTTTCATATAATCATATTGAAAATCTGTAATCATGGGATGAGTTTTCCTTTGACAGTGTTTAGTTTAGCTCTATTATTCATGAATTGATTCTTCAGGAACAATGACTTTATAATGAGTTCAATAGTATTACAGACTCTCTTTAAGATAGGGAGACTATGAATGACTGGTCATCCTATATGGATGGTATTCTATGTTATCAAAATCATTTTGTGGAGTCGTTAGTAGTAAAGAAAAATGTTATGGGGTATTTCTATAATTCCTAGTTGGGGGTGAACCCAGGAACCATAAATATGTTTTATGACTTGGATCATTGACTATGGTGGCCAGTCTAGAGATGGAGATTTTTTTAATTTTCCTCTCATTTTTACCTGTTCCAACATGTCATTTTCAGGAAACATAAAACTTTATGTTTTATACAACCACTTCTAGTCCTAAAATGTATGTAGGATATTATCTCTATGGACATTTTGTGTTGGTTTCCTTATAAACATATAAGGAATAATGTGATTAGATTTTGATCGATCAACGGAGAAAATTGGATCACATTATACCCATTCATGATAAAAAGAAATTTGAGGAGTTTGGTAATCTCAATGTGAAAGATATTATCTAATTTCAAGTAGTTTAATATATTTTAGTTAATGATAGACATCCCCAATTTACTTATAAATATTATAGAGGACTTCATGAGTCACTATGATCCTAGGTTCATTTGAACACAACATATCATCTGTAGTAGGATGCTCATAAAAAATAGATTTATAGATTATTGAAGATTTCTTATTCCCTTGAGTTCTTGACATTTGTTGGGTATGGGGATGACCATTTGGGTATGATTAAGTTTTATTATAACAATCGTTACCTTTTTGGGATCAGAATGAAACTTTTGAGGCATTGTATAGATGGACTTGTAAATCTCCTTAGTGTTGGTTAGAGATCAGTGAAAGATCCCTGGTTGATCTGATCTTGGTTCAACATACGATAGAAAAGTATTAGATGATTAATTAGGGAATGTTAATGTAATAGATATAGTATAAGTCTTATGCTTATCGTTATCATATACCAATGTAATTTTTAGGTTGTGATCTGGTGTTCTTGAATGTTTCAAATCAGTTGGGTCATCGACATCTTGGGAGGAATGGGAAACATACTTCTCAATTATTGGGACCTTTTGAGGATGTTTAATAGGTTGGTAAAGGGTCATACCTTTTAGTACATACAACATATAAGATATTGATACATAATTTGTTTTACGTATCTCATCTATGAATTTATATTTATGAACCATATCATGTGCTAACCACCAGTGATATGGATGTTATGCCAATTTTATCTATGACTAGGAATCCAGTCATGATAGTTGATTTCGAAACCAAGGTACTTTGTGGGATAAATATTCCTTTAGTTCCAATGTTACTAAATCATGGTTCTGATACACTCGAGATGTAGGAGATGGAGGAACTAATGATAGAGCACTGGCCTTATCTTTTTGAAATTGAAATATCTTAATAGGAATTCTGGGGATAGAATGTTTCTATGATTGGGATGTTGTAACATCCCATTACTATTTTTAAGTACTCATAAACCCCTTTATTGATCCTGATTTGGTTAGGTATCATTTGGGGATGTTTTGGTTTATATTTATGAAATTTTTAGGGGATTATGGAATTTTTACAATTGGGGAAATATTTCCCAAACATTTCACCATACCAATGAAAACTGTAGAGACCCATGTAGTAAGGGTTTTCAGAGTTAGCAGATAGTTTGAAAAACTTTGAACCCACCAAGGAGAAATATTTCAACATGACTAGTAGGGGTAGATTTATAAGGTGTGTGGTTTGTCTAGCCACACAGTCTGACCATGGAAATCAAGGGTTCATACTTTTATATTTTCAATATTTCATTAAAAATTCTTGTTCCAACCTTCTTATCACCAACTCATGATTAAGCAGAATTGTGATGATTTACTTGGCCATTGGATCTCCCAAGGACACATTTTGGATTCTCCAAACTCCTTATAAGTTTTATCAAAGCTAGGCGATCTTCATTCGATCCTTTTAAGGTAAGTTTCCTATTCCCATTCCATCACCCCTAGTCTCTTTTTATCAACATGATGGGATTTTTTATGTATATATGTTTTTTGGGGGATCTAATCCCAATTGTTTCATATCTTGAATCTTGGTTTGATTATTATAACTTCTTTACTATTGTTCTTCATTGGAGTTTCCCCTTTAGGGATTTATAGTACACGATCTCGTGATCCCAAGGTAAGTGGTTTCATTTATGATGGCCAATTTATTTTACCCTAATCTACATGATTTAATTTTAATTGAATTGAATTAGTTTATGAAAAAACCAATTCTTGTGAATTGGGGAATTGGATTTGATTTATCCTAACAATTGGGGGAAACCACCAATTCCATTGAATTGGGATGTTTAAGTTTAATTAATGGAAAATTCTAAAAATTAAATTATAGAATTTAAATTGAGGAATTTATATTTTGAAATTAGATTGTGAATTTTATTTTTAAAATTTATATCAAACATGGATTTTTGATCAATGGGACAATGTGTTTTGGTAGAAACCCATTGGTATTATCATAGAATAATTCATGATTTGACTGAAACCCAATTTTAGTTTTTAAGTGGATATTGGTGTATCGAAATAAGAAATCGGAAGAATTTTATTTTAAAATGTTTTGAAATAAATTTTCCCTTATTGTTTGTTGATTGAGAACATTCAAGCCTTGGAGGACATAGATTTATTAGGGAAAATACACAAGGATAGTAATTCTCTAGCAATGTATTGATGCTTTACAACTCTAATATAAATGTAATAATAGATGTTATCCCATGTGGGATGTTGATGGTCTTATTTGGATAGTGTCATCGAGAGGCGTGTTCAAATTTCAATTTTCATTGTATTAGTGTGTGAGGATCCCATAACCTAGAACTATAGTATCTATTTTCAGATAACCATATTTCTCATTGCTAACTATTTAATACATATTCTAATTTTTCTAAGATGTTTTACAAATAAATTGTGAATTTTTGCAATAACTTTTATATAAAATGTTTATTATTCTTTTTCTAGATATATTTTTTATCAATTTAAATGAAATACATATTTTTTCTTAAATATGATCTTGTTAATATCCATCTTGTTTTATTTAAAAATGAATTCGTTATTATGTTCACAAATTTTAGAATGTTCTTCTGGAATCCATGGTGAGTTACTACTATGATATTAGATCACACCCTACTTCTGCCTTTGGGAGTCTAAATATTTCATCCTTCAATGTTTCAGTAAAGGGAAGGTACAACATGGATGGGGTAGTTGTTATTTATCATTGGGATTTTACCTGATTTGTCTGAATGGACTTGGGTTCCATATAATTTTTTCCTTATGTTTTTGTGGTTCATTATATTTTTATACCTGTTTGACTTCTGGTACATTTCTCCTTGTGAATTTTTCTATTGTGGAAAATGACTTGTGTCTCTTGATTCCATTGTTTTTATGACCAAATTGTTCCCACTTACTTATTTTTTGATTCCTAGTGATTTTTGCCAACCTGTTAGGATACATAATTCACATTTGTCCATGTTATGATCATTCTGGGTATTAGGTTACTATGGTTTTTGAGCCAATAGGTGTTCCTTAACCAATTTTTATAGATCATGGAAATTTATTTGGATCTGTGAATCAAGGGGGGTTTACCCATGTTTTATTGATGAAAAACATTATTGAATTATTTTATATGACCACTATGAGTGGGTAAATGATATATATGGCCATGATGTTTCCTTTAATTTTAATGATTTTACATCATGTTCACTTATTACTATGAAATCAAATTAAAGTGAGCATGACTATTGTGATCTAGACCCCATGGGTGATTCTATGAGATGTATGATGATTTTTTGGACTTATTTTAGCATCCTTATCCTCCTTGATTTTTAGATAGGCATGTAAGAGGAATGGTTTGGCTACAGTCTTATCTACATTGACTATATGATATTTCTGCAAACATTACTAATTTAATTGAAAACAGGGATGTCTAACCCTACTAGGTTATTACTAACTAGGAAGGCTATAAATTGAATTGATATTTTTAAATAGACTATAAATTTTTTGACGTACCTAGATTTGACTTAAATTATATTTGTTCTGGTAGAAACCTTAAATTTAAATGTTGAAATCTATTTCATGATCCATTTATTAAACCATGTCACAATTTAGGTTGTATGTGTGGAATGATATGACATTATATCTATTTATGGACATATCTATGATGAAATATCCATTTTGGATGTGTTATTCATGTTAATGTGTACTATTCATAATATTTTTTATATTGTTTATGGTATTTTCTGCTCAATAGTTTGGGATATAATGCCCAACCAGGCCACAAAACATAATTCCCATGTAGCCTAGGAAATTATATATCTAGGTTTCTATTCATTGAAAGTTTTTATTACACTTAAAATTATGATTTTATTACCATGTTTTAATGAATCAAATAGAGGTGATGATAGTGTAATAAGAGAATAGTTTCTTGTGGGTTACGATACCCATTTTTATGAGGACCATGACTAGTGAGGAATCATTTTAAACGGCCTATCTATATGGATATGGTTAAAATTACCTCTTTAATGTTTTTATTTCAGATATGATACATGCTTGTTTGAGATTAATAAAACACTCCATGATGGTTTTGAATTTATATTACATATTGTTATAAAAACAATTGAAACCTAATTGTTAAGGAAATAAAACCTTGAGATATCTATTCCATTATTATTATAAGCTACTACAATGAATTTGGAATTGGTTTAATTACCATCAACATTATTATGTCATGTTTAAGAACACCATAGAACTTATCAATGTAAGTATGGTTATTCCCAACTCACTTTTTAGTACATGTAGATGTGAATTATTTGATACTATTGTTAACATATCTTATTAATTATGAGAGTGTCATCTAATAAATTAACATTTATTTACTGGACCTACTTAATGAATCAATTGGGGTTAGTCTATTATGTTTTACTCATACACTTTTTAGGATACCTAGTACCTAAGAATACTTTATTGTTCACGATCTTAGTTAGGTAAATGTATTTTCTTTTCATATGTGAGTTGAAGATGTTGCTTCGATTTTAGAGATGGGATTGAACATGAAATCAAGTGATGTTTTTTATCTTCTACAATATTTTACTTTATTTTATGTCATATGATATACAGTATTCCCAAGAGAGATCATATTTATATATATATGACTATGTGACATTACTCTCATTTTTATGTTATAACATGGGAGATGATATTTATATTGTGATGGCTTGTAGATTAAAAAAACCTTTTATTTTGTTCATATTTTGATGATAGTTGACTATTATTCTTCTAGTGTGATTAATAGTTATCTATTTCATAGATGATATATCCTCCCACTTTATACATAGACCCTCAATGATTGTTTATAGACTTTTGAATACGTGCCAAAGTGATTGAGGAACATAGCAACTGATTTAGTCAAAAACAATGATAAACTAGTCTAGGGACACTACATTATTTAATCAAGGTCTTTTTTTATTTTGTTTTTCTTTTTATAATATATTATATTGGAGATATGATATTATGATAATTTTATATAGACCTTATACATTACCATAACTAACCAACATACTGATTTTCACTTTTTATATTGGGCTTCCATTGCATTATATAGTTCATTTTGATATTGATATACGAATATTGTTTTTTTACTCTTAACGCAGGGCTGTTAGAGATATTATGTTCATGAATCATTATTGGCATGTTAGATTCTCATTTCATTTGTTTTCATAGTAGTGTTTGATCACTCTAACTAAAATATAATGTTTGGTTATTAATTTATTAAAAAAAATGATTATAATGTATCACAATATTTGTTAGTGGTGGTATTATACTTAATGGAATAAGGATCATATCCTATTATTACTAAAGCAATAATATGAATCCAATTTTTATTGAATTATGGCTCTAGAGAGAGAGAGAGTTAGTTTCTATGGATAGATAAAGTTTACAAGGTTATGCGACACCCCAAATATTCAGTGGTTGTATAATAAAAAATCTAGATACTCTACAAGTTAATAGTTATCCTATATATTATATAATAATATATTAAAATTTCATTTATGTGTCTTATGTTTGTTATTGTATTGACATTCCATCATCAAGACCACCAATTGAGTGTTATGAGGGTAGGGATGAGAATGACTCATTAGATGTTGAGTCGGATCCCCTATATATGTATGTACTTCATCTTGACCAAAGTTCTAATATATTATTTTATTTTATTATGTTTGTTCAATGTATAGATCATTGAGTTCAACGTTCCATTTCTCATATCACCCAGGATTTCTAGCTTTAGAATCTATCTCAAATTTTTATAGATTTTGGACCCCATAATATAATGATCAAGGTTGAATTTATAAAGACTATGTAGTTCCCCAAACCCATATAGCCCAGAGCTAGTGTTTGATATCAATTACATTGGAAAGATTACAAGGAATCAAATCCTAAAGGACAGAGAGTTTAGTAGTCTTGTTAAACCAGATATATAAATTCATCTTGTATTATAAATGAATACGCCAATTACAACAGAACTTCTTTTCTTTTCAATAAATAAGTTCTTGGATAACTCTAATCCATCTAGTATATCTATTCATATATTTCATAGTATGATTCTTGGATTCTTGGAGAAATAAACATAATGTGGGTGAGATCAAATTCTTAATAAGGGAATAATATAGTGAAATAAATAATGAATCAATGAGAATAATAATTATGGAATGGTAAATAACCGAACACACATACGGAATAATGAATATAGAATTACCAATATTTCACGAATAATAAAATAACTGTCAAAGTATACAATGTATATTGTATGGTATACAATATAAGAAATAGTAATATCCATGGAAAATGGAATGGATAAATAGGGGGAATTAAATTTTTAATGATCATTGGAGATTAAATATTTCAAAGAGAATAAAAAATGATTCAAGGAAGTGAATGTGAATATTATACTTGAAAAAATCAATAATAAACTATCTAGAGGAAAAATAAGGATTGAATCAATACAATAATTCCCATGTGGGGTGAAAATTAAAGGTTATTGTTTTTGATGAATAGTAATACTATAAAGATATATTTTTAAAGAATTCTTGAGGATAATATCATTTAATTATAAAAAAATAATTTTGAAAATAATTTTATCTGAAAAAAACTTTTCATAATATTTTTATTAAAAACTAAAATTTTAACCATGCAATGTAAGATTCAAAAAACTTTTGTTGGGTAGATCCGTACAATATGTATGAGGTAAAAAGGTTATTACTTTTGTATGGTTAAAGGATAAAAAAATTGGAAAGAGAAAATAATATTCCATTGAAAACATTGGTAAAACAAAAATTGTAAAAATGACATTACCAAATAATTTTAAAAATTATTTTGAACACATTTTAATAAAACATGGTTTTTAAAAGAAAATTGGTTATCTGACAAAAGGGAGAAATAAATCCGGTTTTCTAAAAAACTTTTTATAAAAACTTTTGAGTACCAAAGAGTGGAAAATGGTACTAATATATGAAAATGGACATGAATAACCGGAGGATAGAATGTTAATGATTTTATTGAACAATTTTCATATAATTTCTTAAAATATAAATACAATTAAAATACCATTAAAGTTATTATTGGGGAAAATAATTTTCAAATATTCCATAGTGTCCCATAACACTTTGAAGCATTTTAAATCATACCCACCATGAAGGAATAATGTTAAATATAATTTTTAAATACAATAAATATAACGGAATTCATGATATAATAGATAAAAATGGGTAGCAGATACCCAATATAAAATATTCAAGTGTTGAACATGACATTTATCACACCGGTGTGAAAAGTGAGTTAAAAATCCTTTACAATGAGTTTCTTTTTAGGTGAACGTCTTTTAACATCCTATATAATAAACTTATGTTAATTTTCTAATATATTGAGAATTTTTTTCAAATTTATCCATAATTTTATTTCAATTTTTACTATATTGTATATAAGTATTTAAAAAATTATGTTTACACCAGGTATTTTGACTAAATTCAGTTTATGTGTCAAAAATGACTTTGGTAGCTCAACTATGGTATATGGTTCATTATATAACATCTAAAAAATAATAATCATGAAATAACTATCATATTTATACATTATTTATACTTTTAAAATCATCCATTAAATATGGTTACAAAAAATAAACCAACATTACAATCATGGAGATGGTAGGTCGTACATACGCATGAGTAACTTTCAAATTTTTTAACGATTATTATGGAAAGAAGTTAAGTAACACTATATTTTTCAAGAATGATAATTATATCATAAATACAATATTATTTATTAATATATAATTATATATATAATTATTGTGATGTAAAAGGAATCACATTGTGTCTGGGAGGCGGTAGTCCACACGTCCCTGATCGATATTATCACAATTTAAGCGTGTGAAAGGGCAATAATGAGAATGATATATATATAGTATATTTATAGAAACTAAATTATTTCATTAATATACTATATATATATATATTTTATGTATCATATGTTTAATTATAATAATCATTTATACATTCCATGTATCAGGTGAATTAATCACATCACTTTGAGGGGGAGGTAGTCCACACTTCTCAAATGATGTTATCATATTAACAAATAATTGACAGTATTAAAGGTTTGTGTTATAAAACTATTAAATGAGTAAAAATACACAATAAATATCATATATATAATATATAAACATTTTTTCCATCATAACATCCACCATTAGAGGTGGTAAAGAAAAAATGAACAATAATCATTTTGTGGGGTAGTAATTCATCTTACCCAGAAACTATATGTTCATTACCCATTATATGGATGTGTGTGTATTTTTAGGTTGAACCATAATGTAAAAACATCTCAGTATATTGAGGATAATTTTTTTATTTCATTAAAATGTGAGAATAATATTTGAGATTTTGGAAAAGTAAATGAATGAAAAGAGATTGTAGGAAAATGTTACCTTTAACATCAGGTAACACCTTCGGGTTTATACCAATGGGATTCAATGGAAGAATTTATACTAAAAGAGAGGATTCAAGGATAATGAGGGATGATAAGAAGTGAATTTTGAAGATATTTTAAGAAACTAAGTGGGTTTTTAAGTGTGATTAAATGGGATAAGTGGTTTCCATTTATAATGGAGGAAAAGGACTCACTTGGTATTTTGAAAAAAAAAGTTCGATGTACCCACATTTTCACCTAAAAAAGTCATCCAAAACCCAAAAAAACTCACTAATTTAAGTTTATTGTTATAATTATTGATATAAAACGGGTTTTGACAATTTTATAGGCCATTTGGATCCCTAATATAATTGTTTAGTCGTTTATTATGCTTAATTTTTCCTTAATAATAATTGTAATTAATTTTAATCACTTTCAATAACATTTTTGTTGAAAAAATGTTGTAATTATTAGAATTTATAAATTATTAGAATTAAAAATATTGAATCAATTTTTTAAAATTCTAATAATTTAAGTATTATAATTTGATATAAATTTAATCCCACGGACGGGACAACAATGCAGGTTTTAAAAGAAAAAATGTTTGAATGATTAGTATGTTTTTATAATCAATTTCTAGAATAAATTCATTCCAATGATATAAATTGTATTAATAGATAAAAAATTTATCTAATTAAACTTTAAAAACAATTAAAATTACCATTTAACCTTATAAATAAATTATATGAAAAAATATGTTTGAACTAAAATTCAGTATTTTTAACTATTCGTTAAAGAATGAAATATTTTAGAGAAATATCAAAACTTTACCACAACCCAATTTAAATGTCTCTATTTCAAATATGAATACTATTTTGACACATTAAATCCTGTAAATTTTCAAAATTAATATTTAAAATGGGTTATCCATTAAAAGGTGTAAAATTACCTTTATAAAAAATATAGGTTTTCATGTGTAAAATAGAGTTTGTTCCTATCTTATGCCTGTCAGACCTAATGGATGAATATAAAAAAATATTTGATTGGATATATAATATATATATTTCATTAAAATAATTATATAATTTTAATTAATTATTTTTATTAAGAAAAATCAAAATTGGAAGCATACATTTAATAATATTTGTTTTTATGTCCAATTTGTTCTTATTTTAATTTCTCATTAATTGGAAACAAATGAATTTATGTTATATTTATATATACCATATATTTTCATAAGTTAGAGAATGTTATTCACAATTTCTAACATAATGGCTAGGTTAAATCATATTATATAAAATAATAATATTTTAAAAATACATTTTTATTTGGTGAAACTCATTCTTGAGTGTAACACATGCTATCAAGGAAGGTCACTATTGCATGTGACACAAGCTAACTCAGTGTTGAATTCATTACAAGCTATATCATTATTTGAATTTATTTAAAGTAGTAAAAATATATTAGATTATTGGGATATTATATTCCATTACATGCTGAGTGATTCCAATCATAAACAGTATCAAATACAAAGTTGTAATTTTGAATTTAGGGTTTTTACATCCCCCCCACCTTAATTAAATTGAATCCTCACAATTTAAACTTGATCTTGGTAATATATTATTTTATATTTCATACAATGAAATCTCAAATCATTATAATGTTTTTTAAAACATACTCTAGAAAATATATAATGAGAAGTACATAAGTCACATGGGATGACATGTGACTAGGTTTCTATGTAGGATAACATCAGTGGAAAGTAGAGATACATAAATGGAGTAAAAGAATAAATATTTATCAGGAGTGAATGACATCATCAATCAAAAACAAGTTAATGATAAATATAATGTCGAGGGACTTAAATCCATAAATCATTTTAGATTTATAAGACCCTTAGATCAATAGAAATTAAGGTATTATGATAATATTTTATATCGAAGTAATTTTTCTAATTTTGGGTAATTATTTTACTAAACAAGAATATAATGAAATATTATTAATTGATAGGCTTCAATTTCCAATGAAAAATCATATCCTTTGGTTTTCTTATATAAAATTCTATTTCATCCTTTTACTCCTAGAAATTAATTACCAATAATGAATTATTTATGCCTAAAAAAGTAAAAGAACATTTTAAATGATCGTAAGGCCTATAAAAGAGTGACAATTATAACTAATTATCGTTAACTATCTTCCAAAACAAATAATGTTAATATATTAATATCTAATCCTCAAAATTAATACTTTTGATTCATCATTAACATTTATTCTTTAAATTGTTTAAAGAAAACAATGAAAAATTAAGCAGGAAATTGAATTGGTCAGTGGTTGGTGTGAAACACACATATTCCATCGGTCGTGGGTTCAAGACCCACAAACTTATGGAACATGATAGGTTTTCACCTAGAATACAATTTTTCCTTTTCTAAAAGTATTTTATGATAATTTAAAAAATAAATCTAACAAATATCCTTTGAATTTAATCATTAAAGAGACTTTATACAAATGTTTTCAACACAACCATTTTTATTAAGTATCAAAATCTTATTTTACTATTTTTATGATTCTATTACAAATAATACGAACCCTAAAGGTTATCAAAACCATTTAAATTACCTTTTTAAAAATGTAAAGAAATTATTCCTCAAATAACCATTCCCTCTAAAACATATCATTCTAAAATCATCAATATTGCTTAGATGTTTCATGACCCTTATAGCCAGAAAACCACTGGTAAAATACTTCCAAAATTTAATTATTGAATCAAAAAAATACTTCATAAAATTGGACCTTCATTAGTATATAGTTTAACCATAATATAATATATTTGATTTCTAAATCATGGAAGATTATATTTAATCTAAAACACCATAAGTTTAATCAATGTTATTTATTATCATTATACATTCAAATACTTTATAATGGTGTGTAAAGTAAATGTGAATTACCATAAACATATCCCCAGATGTTGTCAAACTTGGTGCATAGTAAGGTCGTTTTCATGTACTGTGATACGTGGAGTCAGGCACGAAATACCTTATCAGAGATATTCTTACTAGGTACATTTATGCTATAAACACATCCACATATAGTATATATGAAGGGATTTATTTCATGGAAGACCCACATAATCTCTACCTTTTCAAAATCCTAGGATGATATTCTATACTTGTCATCGAATTCTACCTTAGGGAAGTGTTCACTAAACTATTTTTCCCTAAATATAGTACCCAAGGTTACTACTAAACTTCATTTTATACCAACTGTATCACCCAGAACCAGATATCCCTGAGATAGTGTCTTATATCAATTAAATTGGCACTATTACAAGGAATAAAATCAATAAGGTCTGAGAGTTTAGTATTCTTGGTAAACTGGATACATAAATGAGAATGGTATTACAAATTAATACTCTAAATTAAACACAACTATTTTCCCATTAAATAAATAACTTCTAGGATTACTCTATTTTATCTAGTAAATACCTAAATATCATTCATAGTATTCTTCGTGGGTTCTATGGGAAAGAAACATAAAAAGGGTGAGATCAAATTCTCATTAAGGGAAAAATATAGGGGAATCAATAATGAATCGATGAGAAAAATAATTATGTAATGGTAAATAATTAAACACACATACCATTTAATCATCAAACTGAGAAGGATGTGCATAAAAACAAATTTAATGGTAATAACTATAAATATATGTCATTAAAATAACTAGACAAGGAAAAAAATTATGGAAATGTAAGAAACTAAAACTCATTACATTTAATCAATTAAATGAATGTGTAATGTATCAATTGATATGTCAATGCAAAATATCGTTGATGAATAATAATTGAAAATAATATGAAGTCAATGCTTTCTTAATGGGTGTCAAGTCTAAGTAACAAGAAAATATATACCATCAATACCTTTCTCAAGACATATTAAAAAATATGTAGATAAAGGATTTTAATTTTTGAAACTTATTTTTCTCATGAGAACCTATAGATGCCTCGAGGATCGGAATAATTTCTAGGATCCACCAATCATTAACAGTCCATATCATTCCTCATATCGAATAATAAAAATAAATAATATGCCTTAGGAAATATTTTTATTAAATAAATCATATTGAATTATCAATATTTACCTAAATAATAAAATAACTTTAAAAGTACACACCATATGTAAAATGGTATATAGTTTAGTTAATAGTTATATCCATGATAAATGAAATGTATTAGTATGGGAAATTCAATGTTCAATGATCATTGGAGATTGAATATTTCAATGGGAATAACAAATGATTCAAGGAAGTGAATGTGAATACTATACCTATCCAAATAAATAATAAACCATCTAGAGAAATAATAATGATGGTATGAATACAATAAATCAAAATTGGAGTAAAAAAATTGGGTTTTGTAATTTTATGAATTAAAAAACTATAAAAATATCTTTAAAAATAAGTTTTGAGGAAAAAATAAATTTATTATGAAAAAAACCTTTTGAAAACGAATTTATTTGAAAATAAGCTTTCAAAATATTTTTTTTTAAAATTATCATTTTAATCCTAAAATGGAAGATTAATTGAAATTATGGTAGGTAGATCCATACAAGAAGTACGAGTTAAAAATAACATTCCTTTTTCATTGTTAATGGTTAGAAATATGCATTTTTTGAAAAGTGATAAGAAGATTCATTTGAAAACACTGATAAAATAGAGAAATATTAAAAATGATTTTACCAAATCATTTTTAAAAAATTTAAATAAAACATTGTTTTCAGAAGAAAACATGTTCATCCATTAAAGAGAGAAACAATGTCAGGTTTATCTGAAAGACATTTTTTTAAAACATTATGTGTACCAAAGAGTGTATAAACAGTATTAATACATGAAAATGGTCATGAATATCAAGTGGAGAAAAAATTAATTTTTTTTATAGAATAATGGTTATATAATTTCCTTGAATTTAAGTACCATTTTAAGATCATTATATTTATTATTGAGGAATATAATCGTTAAACATTCCAAATTGTCTCACAATAATTTGAAACATTTTAATTCATAAACATCATGAAGGAATAAAGATAAAATGAAAGTTTTAAATAAATTTAATATAAATTATGTAACAATATAATAAATAAAAATGGGTAGTAGATAAACCCCAAAAAATATGTAAGTGGTGAACATTACCTTTATCTCATTGAAGTAAAAAAGTTAGATGAAAATACACTACCTTAAGTTTATTATTGGGTGAAAATCCTTCAAATTACTATATAATGAGCTTATGTAAATTTTATATTTTCTTGAGAATATTTATCATGTTTATAATTAATTTATATCACTTTTTACTATTTTGTATACAACTTCTTAAACAGTTATTTTTACATTGGGTGTTTTGAAAAAATTTAGTTTATATGTCAAAAATGAATTTGGTAGGTCAAATATGTTCAAAGGGGTCATTATATTACATCACCATAATAATAATAATGACTTGATTATCATATTTATACATTAATTAATCTTTTGAAATCAATAATTAAATATGGTTACGAAGAATGAACCATCATTACAATCATGGAGATGGTAGGTCGTACGTACGCATGAGTAAGGTTCTAATTTTTCAACGATCGCAGTAGAAAGAAGGTAAGTAACACTGTATTATTATTTTATTATAAATATATAATAAATATAATATTATTTTATTATAAATATATAATAAATATAATATTATTTAATAATATATTGTTATATATATAATTCTTGTTATTTAAAAGCAATCACATCGTGTTGAATAGGTGGTAGTCCACACATCCAGGAACGACGTTTTCACATTTTAAGCATGTGAAAGGGTAATAATGATAATGATATATATATATATATATATTATTTACAGAATGATAATTATTTTACTAATATTATATACATGTTTGGTAAAAAACATGTATCATGTCAACAAATCTCATCGATTTGAGGGGGCCTTAGTCCTCACTTCCTCAAATGATGCTATCGTAATAACGAAAAATAGAATGTGTTAAAGGTTTGTTTTATAAAATGATTAAAGAAGTATAAAGAAATATTAAATATCATATATATCACATATAAACATAGTGTCCATCATAATGGAAACCATGATAGGTGGTAAAGGAAAAATGAACAATCATCATTTCATGAGGTCATAGTTCACCGTACACAGAAACATTATGTTCATTACAAATTAGATGGAATTGTGTGTAATTTAAGTTCAAACCCATAATATAAAACAATATAATTAAATTTTGGATAAATTTTTTTATTATATGAACATTGAAAAAGAATAATTTAGGTGGTGGAAATGTAATTGAATGAAAAGAGACTGTAGGAAAGCATTTCCTTAAAAATCATGTAACTCCTTTTGGCTTATACAAAAGGGAATCCTTGGAAGGATTTATGCCCAATGGGAGGATTCAAGGTTAACATTAGGGATGTTTTGATATTAATTGGGTAGATATTGGACGATCCTAAGTAGTTTTATAGGTGTTATTAATGGGGATAAGTGGTGGCCTATTATAGTGGATGAAAGGACTCACTTTATATTTTGAAACAAGTTAGGAATATCAACATTTTTACCTACAAAAAGTCATAAAAAACCCACCAAAATCAATAATTTAAGGTTCATGGACTAATTATGTCTATAAAATGGGTTTTGGACAAAGAGATGGGTCTCCTAAATCCCTATGTTTACTCATCCCTATATTACCATAATAATTGTTATTAATTTTATTGACTTACAATGATAATTTTTTTTTAAAAAAAAGTTGGCCTTATTAGAAATTATAAATTATTATGATCAAAAATATTTAATACATTTTTTTATATTCCAATAAAATAAGTGGAAGATATTTATTTAAAGTTAATCTCGTAGGCGGGACAAAAGTGTGGGTTTTTAAATTTAAAACGTCTGAATGTTTGCTATGTTTTTATAACCAATTTCGTAGATAAATTGATTCCAATGGTATAAATTGTATTAATTTATATAAAAATGATCTAAATAAACTGTTAAACCATTTAAAAACACAATTCATTATTATAATTAAATTAGATGAAAGAAATATTTTTGAACTAATATTTTGTATTTTTAACTATTCGTAAAAAAATGAAATATTTCAGAAAAATATAAAAATTTCACTATAACCTCATTATTATGTTTTTATTTCATAGATTATATTTATTATGATATATTAAATCAATTAATGTTTAAAAATTAATATTTAAAATGGTTTCTCCATTAAAATGTGGTAAAATTGCCTTTATAAAATATTGTGTTTTAGGTGTAAAATTGAGTTTGTTTTGTCTTATTCAAATCAAACCTAATTGATGAATATAAAAGGATGTTTAATGAATATATAACATATGTATTTTTTTGAATATAATTAAAAAAATTAATTAATTATTTTTTCTGAGATAAAATTACTTTGAAAGCATAAATATAATAAAATTTCTTTTTATATCCAATTTTTTCTTATTTTCATTTATATGTAATTAGTAACATATGAATTAGTTTTGTATTTATATAAACCATAAAATTTACAATGTTTTTTATTATTATTCATAACTTCTGCCTAACATCTAGGTTATATCATATCATATTTAATAATAATATTTTAATATTACATTATTATTTGGTGAAACTCATTCTTGCATATAACATAAGAAATAAAGGATGATCGCTCTGGCATGTAACACAAGATTTTTTGGAAGGGACCCATTGTGTGTAACACAAGATAAAAAAGTGTTTCATTCATTAAAATCCATATTAAGTATTGAATTTATTTAAAATAGTAAATATATATTAGAGTCTCAGGATATTATATTCCCTTTTATGCTTGGTGATATGTTTCATACATGATATCAAATACAAATTTATACATTATAATTTTAGGGTGTTACAGACTATCTTAGAACCACATGAGGCCCCAACAGATTAAAGGTTTAAAATTTTGGTATATATGTTTTGGGTGTAGAAAATCGTTATGGGATGTCCGTAATCAAACATATTATAATGCGGGGATATCTTAGAAAGAATTTCTAGCATGTTTCATCAATTATTTCATTATCTAGATGTTGAGAGCTGATAGGATTTAAAATTTTTATTCATATAGTTATATATAGAATATTAGTAATGGACTATATAATCCTATTTAATGAGTTCTTTTGTTTAATTCATCATTGGAAAGTGATGAGACCCCCTGTGATTACTATTTTGAGTGTGTGAAGAGGCATTAAATTTACTATTATGTGAAAATCATCAATATGTATATATTTTTTCAAATTATTTGTATCAATAAATTATTATATAAATGAAATTATTTATGGAGTTACCATTTTTTTAGTATGGTTTTAATGCTACATCCTATAGTAAATCATTATGTATCCAGAAATTGAATTTCAATGATTCTTTATTGAGTGGTGATTAAGTGGCTTGTAATGGAAATAGTTATTCTTCATATTGTCGATAGAATCTTACAATATGATACCAGTGTTGTAGGAAAGCTCATACATGACCATAATTCCAAATAACTCTAGATGAGTAGCATTATTGAAAAAATGGAGCATCTGTATAATTTTTCTTAGAGATCATATTAGATATCTGTTGGTTGTGGTGATGAAAAGAAATATGGATTAATGGAAAAAATCGTTTTCTTACCACATTTTGGTAGTTTGTGTTATTCTCTAGAGTTTGGGAATAAAATTGGATAATATTTTCTAGATCAATAGTAGAAGTAGTGTAGTGCCTCTCAAGGTAGTAATGGATCTGGAGGCTGGAGTAGAGGCACATGGATTGTATTACTTATTTCCATCAAACAAACTCTTAATAAATGTGTTACAGAGCCTTTTACTATTTGAAGTAGGATATTAGTATCATATACCCTTGACAATACTTTATTTTTTATGTCTTTATCAAATTTATTAATCACTTCTTAGTATGTTAGTGATACGGGGTTGATAATCGAGTACCAATATGGAGGGATATCTATTTATAATCCCATAGTGGTCAGGTCAAGGGAAAACTTTTCTACAGTTTTGAGTGTCCCGACAAGATCATTGTATACTGATACCTCTAGTATATTTTTATATTATAAATTTGAATCATTGTTGTGATCCTACCTATGGATTGTTTAACATCATATCAATCACACAAGCACTTATATTACTATATAATAACTAATATATCAATGGAGGGTGATAGTTATATTCTTGAATATGAGTAGGATATATATGCAGTCCATTCATGAAATATCAATTGGTTAATGGGATGATTTTAGCACAGATAGTTAGTGCTGATCTGGATTATTAGAGTAAATGACAGTCAATCTTTCATCCTCTTGTTGACCACTTCTCATAATTCTTTCCTAAGGAATTATATATCTTTTATCCTATGTGAGGGATAAATTTTAAAATCAATATTATTCTTGGTATAAAGACCATAAACATTCCTCTTTATAAGATGTTTCCTTCAAATATTAGAGAGACAAACCCAAAACTAGATTATTTTAAGGTGATGGGATTAATTCAAACAAGAAATTCCCCTTGAAGTTCTCCTAGGTTTTTCTATAAAAGGTGGATGTTTAATTATGTTTATGTGTGGATTATTAGATGTTGAACTATGTTTCAGTCAAAATCCAATAAACTCTAAAATGTATAAATTATCAATTTTACTAGATATGTGGTGAAAATGATATAACTGACCTTGTGTTATCATTTTCATGAGGTGATATCTTCTCATATTCCTCAAACTACTATTAGGATGAAGTATTGTAAATTTTATTATACGGGGATTCCATTTCAATTAAGGAAAATGCCATTAGTTTTTATGTCCCTATTGAAATGAGTTTTCCTTATTTATCTAGAGTTTTTAGTGGTGGTCTTCATGTACTATATTATTGTGTACTCAATGGCATGGGGGGACCATGATTTACATATAATGATCATTTTAAGAAAAATAAATGAAAATTGGATTTGTACTAATTTTTTGAATTTGGAATTATAGATTATAAAGGAATATTTATTTGGGAACATGATATTATTGGAAATAATATCATAGATCCATGTTAAAGTTTAGTCTAAGGATTTCATGGAGTGACCCAAGAATGTTTTTAATATTCATAGATTCCAAGGACTAAAACGATATTATAGGATATTAAACCAGTACATCAAATATTATTTAATAATCATTATGAAACTAACTATAATGTGTAGAATCTTATGTTTTCTAATCATTTTGAGAGTTCATTCTTAAAGAAAAAGGGTATATTGAAATTTCCATCATTCTTGACCTTACATAAGATTTGTAGGAATTAAAACATGTATAATGATTCATCTATGGTTAGTATAAGATCTATGATGATGTAATATAAGTGTTTTTTCATCAATTATGTGGAGTTAGTTGAGGAAGCATGAGAATATTTATCATAGTAATGTCTTGGAAATTGTGTGTGTACTATATTTTTTGATATATTGGAATCATGAACTTTTAAGCTAGCGGGTTGTAGTGTATAACGACAACACAAGAATCATTTAATTATTTTACAACCATATCCGAAACCTTTATTAGATAAGTTTGGTTGAGTACATATATACTTATAACATTGAAATGGAATATATAATTGAATGTGGATATTTTTTGCTAATATAATTACTATAATTACTCAAGAAAATTAAATATAGGAGGATAGTAATGAGTGGTAATTGATGATCCTATTTTATGAGTTTTTTACTGATTTTCAAGAGTATCAGGGTGGTGTGAACCGTGGGAAATTAGGTTTTACCAGTTCACTCCATGAATGGGTAAAGGAGAGTCATTTTAAGACTCATAATTTCATGTTATAAGAAATAGTATATATACAAGTGATCCCGCACCTGAATTATCTTAGATTGATGAATTGATTCTTTTCATGTGAGTCAGTTTTATGGTTTTGATGAGAATTCATGTTGAGATGATGTGATACTCACATGTCTCAAGATAAGTTATTCACGCATGGAATATCGTGATGTATCATGATATCTGTAGGCATTACTGGTGGCTTGGGATAAAGAAGGTTATACTTTCACATACCAGGCTGGGTCGACATCCGACCCGACGCCAGACCTAGTCCGTGACAAGGACCAAATGGCATTATCGATCTCCATGGGCAGGCACAAGTCATCAGGTATCAAAAATAACACATGGGAAATATTTACCCAAAATAATAAACTCAAAACAATTGACAAGATAAGCAAATAGAAGTAGTAAAACCTATCCAAACAAGCCCTTAACATTGGACCTTGTTCAAAGTTTGAAAATCAACCAAAAACTCCATGAAGACTACAATAAAACGAAACTAAAACATCTACCAACACCATTAAGCAACAAGATGATCCACCTCCTCAATCAACCATCATCAGACCTGCATTGAAAAATCGTCTACAACCCGAACCACCATCACTAAGCTTGATGCCCCAACCAAGAATACACAGAGGAAAAGATCTACATACACCCATAGGTGTATGTAGGGTGTGATCCAAATTCTTAGTTGGATAACACCCAATAAAAAGGATCTATTCCACAATATCAAAATGATAATTTTACATGTTTATTTAAAACTAGTCTTTAAAAATGATTTTAAATACATCATTTTAAAACTAAAAGTAAAAAAGAAAAGAACACAGGAAGAAAAACCATTTCCCAAATACTATATTAAAGTGGAAGAGAAAATTTATAGAGAACACACACACTCTCATGGGGTCCTCTGTATACTGATGGAAGGAACCATGTAATGGATACTAGAGCTCTATGGGTAAATCCCCTAAGATTTATAGTACTTGTGGGATACTAGAGACATTGTACCTCTGTGTAAACGTGGCATAGGAGCCACAATAGTGAATGCTCTCTTTCACGAGTCACTAGTAGGGAAACACATCAATAACCTAGTGGTCTCCAATCATCACAAAAGTTTAGTTAGTGTCTTAATGTCTATCCTTCTCAATGAAACTGGGACAAATGACTTCCGTAACATCAAGCGTACTAGTCTTAATCCACCCACCTAGGTACCCATGGTTCCCTTTTTGTGCTAAAAAAATTTGACATTCAGAAATCAAAAACACAACACATTTACACCAACAAGTCAATCCAAACATGGTACACATAGTGTGTCGCCACTTGGACACCCAAACCACACTCTAAAAAAACACACACAAAAACATTTGATAAACATGCCTCATGACACTTATGAAATTTAATAGTTCATAAAAAACTAATTTTCCAAAACATTTTACAATGGCACCACAAAACTTCACACCCAAATACATGCCCAAAATCCCCCTTTTAAGACCAAACATCCACCAAAACCATTTCGCATGATAAATCACATCACATGTGTGACTTCATAAATTATTTAAACAACTCATAAAACATTTCTAATTTGAACATCAAGGGTTTCACATGAGAGACACCTAATTTTCACACAATATAAAAACCTAAAATTTAACATATGTTTAACCATATCAAACACCACATCCACACATCAAAATTTAATTAAATAAATTAAATTAGTTTAAAAAGTATTTAAGATTAACACACAACAATTTAAACTAGAAACACACTTGATCTCTTGACAAAACACCACATTATAACTGAATGTTCAACACAACCATTCCAAAACATGTTTTCCACTCATCTGATTATTTAAAATTTTAATAAAAAAATTGCGCGGTAAGTTCATCATGCAAAAATAAATAATTTTTTTCCTTTAATTTTTTTTATACACTCTCACCTTAAGTGATTTAGAAAATATTTCTCACTATTAAGATAGGGCCTGAAACCTTTTTCAAGAAACACTATAACATGATAGGCACGAACCACAACCAATTATATTCAACAGAAAATACTTTTCTCACTCAAATACATATTAAACTATTGAAAAATAATATTTTTCACACCTATAATAGAAAATTTCATGTCTCCAAGAACTCTTACAATAAGACCCGTATGAAAGGTAGACCCAATATCACATGTGCATGTTAAAACTATTTCTGAGGACATTTCACACCACCCAAACATATCCAAAACCCATTTTCAAAAAAATTGCATCAATGCACTCACAACTAAATAGCCAATATCCATGTTAGAAATCCAATTCCAAACACAGAAAAATTTTATAAACAATAATCACACAACATAATAAAACTAAAGAATAAATAAATTAATTTAAACAAACATATTTAATTAAACTAATGATGCTAAGGCATGGAAAAA
Source organism: Viscum album (assembly GCA_963277665.1). NCBI lineage: Eukaryota > Viridiplantae > Streptophyta > Magnoliopsida > Santalales > Viscaceae > Viscum > Viscum album. The sequence continues at coordinate 355,931,294 of OY728150.1, read as the reverse complement.
CCTACCTCGAGTGAAGAATTTCCCAAAATTTTGTGTGAAAATCCAATCACATGGAATTAACACCTTAAAAATCCTAAATTAAAACATAAAACAATATTTGAAACCCAAAAATACCCCATATTAAAACCCTAATCAACAAGATTGAAAAAACACTCATGATTTGGACCTTAATAAAAACAAATCCCCTAAGAACAAGGGAAAAACCATAGAATAAAAAGAGGAGGGTATACTTGAAGTTGAGATGCCTGTGAAAGGGAAGAGGGATGTTGGTCAGGGGAGGTCATTGTTACCAGAGGGACTGGCCGGTTTGCACTCACCGAACATGAGAGCAGTTGGAAGGGAGGTGGTAGGGCCAGAGCATGACCAGTCAAGGTCAGTAGGGAGTAGGGAGTCTGTAGCTACTGTGGCGTGGGCTAGTGAGGAGGCCAACGAGGTGGCACTGGTTAGTGAGGAAACCGATGGGGTGGAGCCTGATGGGAGTAGGGAGACAGCGGGATGATGCGTTCTCGAAAAAATTATGATGGTGTCGGTTGGTGTGTCGCTGGACAACCTGGAGGAGCATCATGTAGGTAGTTGGAGCGACCAACTGGGGGGGGGCATGCGCGATATGTTTAGAGGAAGTGTTTGATAGGACAGAGAGGAGGGATGAGGAGAGGAAGAGGAATAAAAAAAAAGTGAAACGAAAAAGAAGAAAAGAAAAGGGGAAGAAAAAAAATTATAACCATAAAACCTAAATATATTTATAATAGTTAATTGGTGGTTAGAAAATAAAATAAAAGTTTTATATTTATAATAGTAATGATAATAATAATAATAACATCCTCAAAAAATAATAATATTATTATCATTAAGATATTTTATTAAATTCTTATCACACATTTAGTTTTATTTCATTATTAAAAATTCATTTTATTTAATTAGTTGACCATAGAGTTGGGCGTGCGGTTAATCAGGTGAGGTTGTGTGACGACCCATGAAAGACCGTGCGACATTGACCATGGTGCGCTGGATACGGTCAAGGAAAGAACATGTGTATTTAAATTAGTACTTGAAATTTTAAACGGCTCCATCTCGGACCCTGATGAAAAAAATTACAGGACTGAAAATAATAACAAAATAAAATAATTAAATTTGAAAAAATCAGAGTCGGACTATTCTAACCACCATAATGCTTTCCATCCCTCGAAATCCATAACTAAGGCTGAGACCCAAAGTTGAAAATGACATACCCATTATGATTAAAAGGGGATCTCCTAAACGAAAAAAATAGAAAGAGGAAAATGCAATGTAGATAGAGAAATTAACTTAAATGACAACCTCAAGAAACTTGTAAAAATTATTTTAGCTAAGTGTCACCCACACCAGAGCTCTAGAACCCCACCAGTTGATTGATTTAGTAAAGGAACTCATTCACACAAGGAAACAAACTTCATAAGAAGAAACACCTCAAGCACCATTGAATGAAAATGACATTGTTTGATTAGAAGAAACAAACAATACCAACCACATTCAAGGAATACGTTTATCACTTACCACCAAGCCATATCTAGGAACAAGACAAAAAGGCCAATTGGGGAAATCCTGAAGGGGCACCCCACCATTAAGACCATTCCAACACCCAAAATGAGACAAGAAAACTGACAAGGGGAGGCCCGGGTGGACTCCCATCCATTATGAAGAATGGCCAACATTGATTCATTTTAGTGACATTTTTTTTCAAGAACCACTATGGGTCTCCCCATCAATAGTAATGGAATCAGATACAAAACATTGATAATTTCCCGATGGAGACCAAACACCCCACCATAAAGGGCAGGTTGGGAGGGGCCCAACTACTGGGGCGTTAAAACTGTGTCCTAAAACAACTAGTATATCCACGTCCTATGATTATCACTATTCAAATTTGAAAACAATTTACCCAACATACCCCATAAGGACCACACAAAAAGATTACATTTGGAGTAAAAACACCCCTAGGACATCAAGGTTATGAGACGACCACACTTCCTCATAGCCACAATAAACCTCACGCACCCAAATGTGTTTCTTTTGGAATAGAACAACCACAGAAAAAAATTTAAACCACCTTCACCTTCAATACCGATAAAAAAAATAAGGTTGGGGTACCATACAAACCTGGGGGTCTGGATCACGTGCTAGCTTCACTCTAAAGACTGTGTTTGGTGCCCAGATGTTTGAAGAATCTCCTACCTCAAAGTAAAGTACTGAAGACTCCCAAACAAATCCTTTACTTTTAGTGCCACACACAACCACACCGCAACTTATACTACACCAACAAACACAATTAACCACAAAATCCAACTACTCTATCATGTAAAATCCACCGAAATAGGGGTTTAGATGATGAACATGCATCAGTTATTCACCTTATGCGAGAAATATAAGACAGAAGGATGCACAACAACACTCAGCTTTGATTAGAAAAATTATAACTCCCTGATAGGACACACTCCTATGAAAACAGGTATTCTCAAAGGATTCTACGAAATCCAACCTTTCTATTCAAAGAGAAATCACGCTGCGAGACATCACCAAACATGAACCTTATGGCTGATAAAATAACTGCAATCCTTTTAAGACATTGGTCTGCACCGATAACTCTGAACTGCCTTCACCCTTACCCATTGGAATTCCATTTAGCATTTAGAGAAAGAACCTTCAAACACAACAGTGTCAAACATCATACTGGATGACTCAGACAACTCAGTGAGTCCAAAACTCCATTCAACTCCACTCACGTTTTTCATCCTACTGCGACAGGATCCGTTTAACCAAAAAGGAGAAGGGATTGACTTTTCACTATCCTTCAAAACCCAGATACCTTACTTTAATCAAATGGAGGCCAGTCAATGGAGAATTTTCCATGGACACACTTTAATCGCATGTTAACAGCTTTTTGGGGGCTGTACTAGTCAAGAACGAGACCCATGGTCCCAATAAAATTGGTCCAATAGCAAATACATACTGTAAGAGATCGGTAAATGTGTAGGGGGAACCACTACAAGGGCTTCCTGATGCACTTTCAAAATAAACCACTAACCAAACACTTTCACACCAACTAACCAATGAGAATTCAAAATCAAGACACAAATCAGTCAAAAATGATTCTTGGCTCAAAATTTCTCACATACAACACTTCCAAAACACAAAGACACACCACACAATCATTGGTTATTAAAAAAATTTTCCTATAACATAACATTTTAAAAATAAATAAAGAAGGTGGGTTGAAAATACACCAATGGTGTCCCATGGGCCACACACATGCTTGTTCTCATGCCACACTAGCACCCACCTAATGCCCATACATGCACTCATCCACTAATTCCTTTCACAATTTCTCTTTCCATATATACCCATGCACGTGTTTTCCCATGAGTGCACCAAGGATCTAAACCAGATGCTTCCATTTATCAAAACCAAAGCATTCAACCCTCACCTTCCAAACCTAGCACATCATTATATTTTTAAAGAACTTCATTTAAAAACATATTCCATGACCAATTTTTTTTAATGTAGAACTCAGGTTTCCAGAAATCCAAAACAAAAGAGTCGAGGAATGATGTATGAGGAAAGTAGTGTCAGCGGGTGACTGAGACATATGGTTGGCAGCCATACGCCAATCACGCCACCACCATAGAGAGTATTCTAGGACAACATCACTAGCTCCACATGGCTTACCAGACACTGTGAGATAACTGGGACCACTTAACCCACTCTATTTTTATTTTTCTAAGACAAGATTAACCCTAAGGACCAAAGACTCAGACAAACCTCAACTTACCCTGGTAACTCGAGTCCCGCCATGAGGTGTGCTAGCCAGGAACCATGATCGTAGCTTGAACGTCATGTTCTGACACCCTTAACATTGGTATACCCTGACTCTATCCCAAAATTACACGACCCAAGTGCCCTCATATCAAAAATAACACATGGGAACGATTTACCTGAAATAGTAAACACAAAACAATGGACAATATAAAGAAACAGAAGCTAGAAAAGAGAACCAAACAAGTCCTTTACATTGAACCAAACTCAAAGTTCACTACTCAACCCAAAACTCCAAGAATAATTCAATAAAATAAAAAAATAAATCTATCAGCACTTTTAAGTGGCATGAGGAGCCACCACCGCAAACCCCCATCGTCATACCTGCATGTGAAAATCATCGACAACCCGAACCACCATGACTAAGAATGGTTCCCTAACCTAGAATAAAAAAAGGACAAGATCTACATACACCCAAAGGTGTTTGTAGGGTGTGATCAAAATGCCCATTAGGATACCTCCTAATAAAAAGGTTCCCTGACATGACATCAAAAAGATAATTTAACATGTTTATTTAAAACCAGACTTTTAAAATGCTTTTAAAGAAAACATTTAAAAATTGAAAGTGAAAAAGAAAAGAAAACTTGAAGAAAAACCATTTACCTAATACAACATTAAAGTGGATTAGAAAATTCATATAGAACACGCACACTCTCTAGTGGTCCTCTATATACCGACAGAAGGCACTGCATCCCGAATAGTAGAGAACTATGGGTAAATCCCCTAAGACAGCTAGTATGCGTGGGATGCTAGAGACATTGTACCTAAGATTAAGCATGGAATAAGAGCCATAATAATCAATGATATCATGCACGATCCACCAGTAGGGAAAAATGTCCATAACCTAGAGGTATCCAATCCTCAAAAATGTTTATTTAGTGTTGTAATGTCAGTTCTGCAAGTTTAAACCGGGGAAAACCACTTCTGCAACATCTAGCGTACTAGACCTAATCTTCTCCCCTAGGAACATGGGGTTCATTTTTTTTGTGCTCATACAAATTTCACATTCAAAAATCACCAAGACAAAACATTTACACCCACAAGTTAATCTAAACATGGTACACATAGTGTTCCACCACATGCACAACCAAACCCCACTCTAAAAACACACACACACAAAATCATTTGATAAAGATGCATCACACCACTTATGATTTTTAATAGTTCATAAATCATGTTTTTATAACAATTTCCAAATGCATCACAAAATGTTGCAACCAAATACATTCTCAAAATCCCCCTTTTTAGATCAAACGCACCCCAAAACTGTTTTACATCATAAACCACATCACATGCATTATTTTTAAAAGGTTGGGGATAAAGCCTCATTAATTTTTAAATCAATGAAATGACCTCTTTAACTAGGTTGAGGGAGACCCATTACATAGCCCGAAGGCCTAGTGTGCATTTAGCCCATTACATGGCCCATTGGCCGAATTTTTTGGCCCAAGGCCCATTCTGTGAATAGTACTGCTATAGTACCAGCTTGCTACAGTACCACACAGTACGTGCCACTACTACTGTGACCTGTCGCCACTACAGTGCCCCCCATTGCTATAGTTTTCCTGCTTCTGCAGTCCTGCTACAGTACCAACAACCATTGGGTTTTAAACCCCCTGTTTTCATTTAGGGTTATGGGTTGCATACCACTAAGCCAAACCCCAACTAAAACACATCACATGCATGACTTAATAAATTATTTAAATAACTAATAAAAAATTTCTAATCTTCACATCAAGGGTTTCACATGAAAGATGCCAAATTTTCACATAATTTGATACGCACGAAACACAACCAATTATATTCCAAAAAATTCATTTCTGACTCAGATACGTATTAAACTATTACCAAATCATATTTTTCACAACTAAAATAATTAATTCCATGTTTCCAAGAACTCTGAAAATAAGACCCATATGAAAGGTAGAACCAATATCACATGTGCATGTCAAACATATTTCTAAGGACATTTCGCACCACCCAAACAACTCCAAAAACTCATTTTAAAAAAAAGTGCATCAATGCACACACAAAAGCATAGCCAGTATCTATGTAAGAAATCCAATTCCAACCATTAAACACACATCAATTTTGAAAACACTAATCACACTAAATAATAAAACCAAGGAATACATTAATGAATTTAAACAAACATATTAAATTAATCTAACAATGCTAAGGCCCAAAAACCCCTACCTCGAGTGAAGAATTTCCCAAAATTTAGCATGAAACTCCAATTTCTTGCAATTAAGACCACATAAATCCTAAATTAAACCATAAAACAAGCATTGAAACAAAAAAATACACCATATTAAAACCCTAATAAACAATATTGATAAAAAAACTCAATATTTTGACCCTAATCAAGATGAAATCCTAAATCACACTGACATAAACCCTTCAAATGAAGGTGGAGGGTCTACCCAAAGTGGATCCACATAAGAAAGGGAAGAAGGACACTGGCAGGGGGAGGTCACGATCGCCGGAGGGACCAACTGGTTCGCACTCATCAGTATGGAGAGCTGATAGGAGGGAGGTGGCTGGACCGGAGCACGACCGATCGAGGACAATATGGAGGAGGGAGCCTATGGCTATGGTATTACTTGCTGGTGAGGAGGTCGGTGAGGCGGTGCTGGTTGGTGAGTAAACCGACGAGGTGGTTCCAGATGGGAGCAGTTGGACAATGGGGAAGTGCGACGATGAACGAAGCAAGGGGGAGACAATTGGTGTTTCACCAGACGACCGAGAGGAGAAGTAAACATGGAGGTGGAGAGGCCAACCGGGGGGGGGTGATAGGTATATAGGAGTGGTGCGACGAAAGAGAGGGGGAGGAAGAGAAAAAGTGGGAAAAAAGAATAAAGAAAAGAAAAGGAGAAAAGGGGAAGAAAAACAAAAAAACCTAAAACCTAAAAACTAAATATATTTATAGTATTAAATTGGTGGTAATAAAATAAAATAAATGTTATAAAAATTATAATAATAATGATAAAAATAATAATAATAATAAAATTCTCAAATAATAATAATATTATTCTCATTAAGATAATTTATTAAATTCTTATCACACATTTAATTTCATTTCTTTATTAACAATTCATTTTATTTAATTAGTTAACCATCAAGTAGGGCGTGCATAGAACCAAGTGAGGTCATGGGATGACCCAGGTTGGGCCACGTGGTTTCGACCATAGTGTGCTGGACACAGTCAAGGCCAAAACATGTGTTTTTAAATAATTACTTGAAATTTTAAATCAACATCAACCCGGACCCTAAAGAAAAAAAACTACAGGGAAGGAAAAATAATAAAATAAATTTAATTAAATTTGAAAAATTTACAGTGTGACAATTCTACCTAACATAAAGCTTTTTGTCCCCAAAAATCCAAAACTAAGGTTGAAACCCAAAGTAGAAAACGACATACCCCATAAGATTCAAAGGGGATCCCCTAAAAAACAAGAGAAATATAAAAACAAATTGTTCTGTGAGAAAGTGATTTAAATGAAAACCTCAAGAAACCAGTAAAAATGAATTTCACTAAGTATCACCTGCCTCGGAGTGCTAGAACAAATCCATTTGATTGATTTAGGAAATAATATCTTGAACCCATGGAAACCAACTTCACAAGCCGAAACACCTCAAGAACCATTGAATGAAAACCATGTCGTTTGACTAGATCAAACAAACAAGACAAACCACGTACAAGGAATAATTTTATCACCTACCACCAAGCCATCTCTACGAACAAAACAAAAAATACCAATAGTGTAATTCCCATAGGGGATCCCCACAAATAAAACCATACCAATGGAAAAAGAGATTGGAAAACTGACACAGGGTGGCTCGGGAGGACTCCCCACCATTATGAAGAAAGGCCATCACCAATTCATTTCAGTGACATTTGAGCGAGACCCACAGTGGGTCTCCCCATCATTAGAACTGATAAAAGATACAAAATTTTTAAAATTTCTATACGGAGACCAAATACCCTACCACAAGGTGTAGGGAGGGAGGGGCCCAACTACTGGGGTGTCAAAACCAAAACCCAAGACAACCAGCATCTCCACATCCTTGGATGAGAACTATTCAAATTTGAGATCGATTGACCAAACAGACCCCATAAGGACAACAAAAAATGATTACATTCAGTGGGACGCAACCCCTAGTACTTCAAGGTGATGAGGTGACCACATTTTCCCATAACTACGCGAAATATCATTCATCCAAATTGGTTGTTCGGAATGAAACAACCACAAGAAACAATTTAAACCTCCTTCACATTCTATACCGATAATAGAAATTAGGATGGTTTCCCATACACTCTCAGGGGTCCTGAAGAAGCGCCTGCTAATCTCTATGGCCTATGGTTGAAGCCATGATGTGTGAAGCATCTCATACCCCATAGTATGGTACTAAAGACTCTTGAATGGAGCTTCTTATTTTGGTTCCACACACAACCACACCGCAACCGACACAACACCAACAAACACAACACACCACGACATCCATCTACACTCTCACGACACATCCACAAAAATATTGTTTTAGATGATGCACATTCATCACTTATTCACCTTAAACAAGAAACATAAGAAGGAAAGACCCATGAAAACACTCACATTTGACCAGAAAAATTGGAACTCCCCGAGAGGACACGATCTTAGGAAAAGTGGTATGCCCGAATGATTCTATGAAATCCGCCCTTGCTCTTCAAAGAGAACTCACTCTATGAGACATCGCCATACATGACCCTTATGACCAATGAAAGCATTGCAATCCTTTCAAGACATTGGTCAGCACCGGTAATTTTGAACTGCCTTCACCCTTCCCCGCTGGTATTTTTTTCACCGTTTACAAGGGTAACCTTCAAACACAAGAGTGTTAAACATCATAACAGATGACTCAAACAACTCAAAGAGACCAAAACTCCCCTAAAATACCCTTTCATATATCATCCCGCTGCAAGATGATCCCCTTAACTGAAAATGAGAAGGGATAGACTTATCACTATCACTCAAATGGGAGAGTCCTTACTTTAATCAACCGGAGGTCATTCAATGTAATATTTCCATGGCCACACTTAAATCGCATGTTAACAGGTTTTTGGGGGAATACACTAGTCATGAAAGAGAACCACGGATCCAATAAACCTTTTCCAATGGCCAAGACATAACACAAGAGAACCCTAAATGTGCAGGGGGGACCACTAAAAGGGTTTTGTGAAGCACATTCCCAAGAAACAACTAACCACATGCTTTCACACCAACTAACCAATGAGAATTCTAACTCAAGATCCAAATCAGTCAAAAAGGATTCTCTCCTTAAAATGTCTCATATCCAAAACTTCAAAAACACAAGGAAACACCACACAATTACCGTTTATTGAAACCCCAAATTTTCCATTAACAAAACATTTTTAATGTAAATGAATTTGGTGGGTTGTACAAACACCAATGGTGTCCCATGAGCCTCACACATTCATGTACTCATGCCACAATGGAACCCTCCTAATGTCCATATAGGAACTCATCTACTCATGACTTTGACCATTTCACTTTCCATATATACCCATGCATGTGGTTTCCCATGAATGAACCATGGATCAATACTAGAGCCTTCCATTTTTCAAAACAAAAGCATTCAAACAACACCTTTCAATCCTTCAAAATCATTTTCTTTTTAAAGAGATTCACATCAAAAAAATTTCCAAGACCAAAAAATATTTACATAAAAACCATATTTTCACAAATCCAAAACAAAGAGACAAGGAACGATGCATGATGAAACAAGTTTCAGCAGGTGACTAAGACATATGGTTGGTGTCCATACGCGAATCACGCCACCACCATAGAGAGTATTCTAGGATAGAGTCCTAGGCTCCACATGACTTTCCAGACCCTGAAAGCTCACGGGGAACACTGAACCCACTCCCTATTCATTTCCCCTAGACAAGATTAATGGAAAGTACCAATGACTAAGAAAAACCTCAACTTACCCTGGTAACTCGAGTCCTGCCACGAGGTGTGTTGGCCAGGCACCTTGCTCGTAGCTAGAATGTCGAGTTCCAACACCCTTAAATTTTTACTACCCATAATCTATCATAAAATAACATGACCCAAGTGTCCAGGTATCAAAAAAACACATGGGAATTATTTACCTGAAATATTAAACAAAAAACTATTAATAAGATAAAAAATAGAAGATAGAAAACATTACCAAACAAGCCCTTAACATTGGACCAAACTCAAAGTTCACAGCTCAACCAAAAAATCCAATAAGACTATAATAAAAAATAAAACTAATACATATATCTTCACCATTATGCAACATGGGGATCCACCTCCTCAAACCACTATCGTCAGACTTGCAAGGGAAAATCATCGACAACCCAAACCACCATCACTAAGCATGATGCCCCAACATAGAATACCAAGAAGGACAAGATATAAATACATCCAATGGTTTATATAGGGTGTAATAGAAATTCCCAATAGGATACCACCGAATAAAAAGGTTCCATTCCATGCATCAAAAAGATAATTTAATTGCTTATTTAAAACTAGACATTTAAAATGATTTTAATGAAAACATTTAAAATCAGAATGTAAAAAATAAAAGAACACTGGATGAAAAACCATTTCACAAATACTACATTAATGTGGAAGATAAAATTCATATAGAACATTCCCACTCTCAAGTGGAACTCCATATGCCGATGGAAGGAACCACATCATGAATAATAAATCACTGTGGGTAAATCCCCTAAGATAGCTAGAACGCATGGGATGCTAGAGACATCGTAACATAGTGTAACTGTGGCGTAGGAGCCACAATAATCAATGCTCTTATGCACGATCCACTAGTAGGGAAACATATCCATAAACTAATGGTCTCCAATAATCAAGAAAGTTTAGTTAGTATTGTAATGCCAGTCTTGCTAGATTAAATCAGGAAAGACTACTTCTGTAACATCTACTGTAATTGTCCTAATCTTCCCACCTAGGTACCTGGGGTTACATTTTTGGGCTCAAACAAATATCACATTCACAAATCATTAACAAAACATATTTACACCCAAAAGTCAAGAAAAAATGGTACACATGGTGTTCCAACACTTTCACACCCAAACCCCACTCTAAAAACAAACACACATCCAATCATTTGATAAACATGCCTTACACCACTTATATAATTTAATAGTTTAAAAAAATTTCCAATTTTTTTTTTCAAAGGCACCACCAAAAATTACACCCAAATATATGCCCAAAATCACACTTTTTATACAAAACACACACAAAAACAATTTCACAAAAGAAATCTCATCACATGCATTACATCATAAATTATTTAAACAATTCATAAAACATTTATAATTGTAAAATCCAGTCTTGTACATGAAAGAAGCCTAATTTTCAAAAATAAATATACCTAAAATTTAACACATTTTTAACCCTATCAAAAACCACATCCACACATCACATCTAATAAAATATATTCAAGTAAACAATTTATAAAACGTTTAAGATTTACACACGATAGTTTACCTGAAAAACAAACTTGATCTCATGAAGAAACACCAATTTAAAAGTGAATACACATCACAAAAATTCCAAAACATGTTTTACTCTTATCAAACTATTTAAAAATTTTACAGAAAATATTGAGATAAGTTCAACATGCCAAAATAAATATTTTTTTCCTTTAAACCATATTTTTTATACACTTGAACCTTAAGTGATTTAGAAAATATTTCACACTATTAATACAGGACATGAAACCCTTTTTAGAAAAAACTAAAATATGATATGCATGACCCAAAACCAATTATATTTTATAAAAATACATTTCTAACTCAAATATGTATTAAACTATTACCAAATCATATTTTTCACCACTAAAATAATTAATTGCATGTTTCCAAGAACTCTTACCACAAGACCCATATGAAATGTAGACCCAATATCACATGTTCATGTCAAAAATATTTCTGAGGACATTTCTCTCCACCCAAAAAACTCATAAAACCCATTTTTAAAACATTGAATCAAAGTACACACAAAAGCATAGCCAATATCTATATTAGAAATCCAATTCCAACCTTTAAACACACAACCATTTCAAAAACACCAAATCCACCATTTAATAAAACCAAATAATAAATTAATGAATATAAAAAACCATATTAAATTAATATAATTTTGATAAGGCATCGAAACACCTACCTAAAGTGAAGAATTTCCCAAAATTCAGTGTGAAACTCTAATCATGTGCAATTTGAACCACATAAATCCTAAAATAAACAATAAAACAGGAATTTAAAGCAAAAAAATACCCCATAGTAAAACACTAAAAAAAACTAATGACTAATATTGAACAAAATCCCTAAATATTTTGACCTTAATCAAGAAAAAACCCCTAAAGAGAAAGAAAAAACCCTAATAAGGAAAGAGGAGGGGCTAACCGAAGTAGAACTACAAAAGAAATGGAAGATGGACACTAGATGGGGGAGGTCGCAGTCACCATTGGGACTAGTCGGTTCACACTCACCAAACAAGAGCTCGACTAGGAGGGAGGTTGCCTGACCGGAGTGCGGTGGGTCGAGGCTGGAAGGGAGGAGGGATCTTGTGGAAATAGAAGAGATGGCTAGTTAGGAGTATGGAGAGGCAGCGACAGTTGGTGAGGAAACCAATGGGGTGGCACCAGATGGGAGTAGGGGGACAATGGGGCGGTGAGTTTCCAGATGAAGCAGGAGAGAGACGGCCGACGAATCTTTAGAGGACTGGGAGGAGTAGAACGTAGGGTGGTGGAGTGGCCAACTGGGGGGGGATAGGGTTAGAGGAGGTGTGTTATTGGAGAACAAGTGGTAGGAAGAGGGGAAATGGAAAAAATAAAATAGAAAAGAAAATCAAAAAATGATAACGGGAGAAAATACAAAAATAAAAACCCTAAAATGTAAATATATTTATAATAAGAAATTGGTGGTAATAAAATAAAATAAAAGTTATAAAAAATATAATAATAATGATAATAATAATAATAACATCCTAAAATAATAATAATAATAATAATAATAATAATAATAATATTAGGATGATTTATTAATTTCTTATCACACATTTAATTTATTTATTTACTAACAATTCATTTTATTTAATTAGTTGACCATCGATCAGGGCGTGCAGTGAACTGGGAAAGGACACGTGGCAACCTAGGTGAGGCCACATGGCGTAGACCGTAGTGCACTAAATTTAGTTAAGGCCAAAACAGGCATTTTAAATAAGTATTTGAAATTTTAAACTAGCTCTGACCAGGACCCTGACGAAAAAAATTACAGGCAAAGAAAATAATAAAATAAAATAAATTAATCGTGAAAAAGTAAAAGTGTGACATATACTATGATTCATCATGTAATTATTTACTTTTCAATTTTTCCATGTTGAGTACTAATATCACACCACGACCTTGGAATTATTTTCTGTAATTAATTTCTTGCTTTATGATCCTTTGGTTGGGATTTAGGTTGACTCCTGATTTGAGTTTTTAGAGTTTTGGAAGACCTTTGGTGGGTGAAAGAGAAAATTTATATGCATATTCTTCATATAATAATAATAATTAATTGTTGATGTTTTTAAATGATAAAACCCATTATTTAAAATTTTTATTAAAATAATGGGAAATTTGGATTATAGAGTAAAAATGAGCTAAATTGTGAAACGTGCTTAATTCTGGATTTTTGATAGATTTTTAAGTCAAGGGTATTTTGGTCGTTTCTTGAAAAATATAATTCCAAATTTTCTTATTCAAATTTTTTTAGAAACCCTATTTTATTTCCTTCATTTTTGTCTTCTGGGCCAGGTGCTGAATCAATGATCTAGAGGCCGTAACAAATCAATGAAGTTGAAGATGTTTCTGGGTGGACAACATAGACCCCACCTATGTTACAAAAGCACATTTCTCTCTACAGCCTTCAAAATGCGGTGATTCAACTTTGGGATGAAATAAGACTCAAAAATGCGATTAAAAAGTAACTTATATGGAGGTTTGAATCCATTAAGGTGGCCATTGAATGGCATATTCATAAAGGAAGCTTCCTAGATGCTTCATCTAGATTCCAAAACTCACAATGAAAAACTCATAACTCCTACAAACGGTGGCCAAATAAGCTGAAACTATGAGGGTGTATTGCCAACACATTAATGTAAAACTTTTAGGAAGACGTCCACATGTGAAGCGACCAATTAAAGGGTCAACAACACGACAACATTCGGAGGACATAAATCTGCCTATAAAAAGAGAGGAGCTCTCTACCTCTCAAATCATTCCAATCCTTCCCAAAACCATTCGAGGAACCAAGGAGAGGAGGCCAAGGGCCATTTATATTTTTATTATTTATTTTAGTTTTCTTTTTTCTCATGTAATGCATTTATTTTTTTATATTAAAGTGTTTCCCATTTTCTTCTTCCACCCATTTTCTCTTCAAATCTCAATCTCATTTTCTCTCTTCCATCATTCCATTGTGATCTCTATGCATGTCTCCATGAAAAGTGACTAACTCGAGGCGTGGATGTGAGGGAGGTTTCACACTATTATTTATTATTTCTCTTCAATTCAAAATGTTTTTATTATATTTGTGGTGGAAGTGGGAATATTTCATGGGTGTGGCGGTCATCCACCACGACACTATTTCCAAATCCAATTATTTTCATTGATTAATCATTTTCCATATCTTCTCTTAGGAAAAAACTTCATATGGTGTAGTTAGGGTTTCTATAAGGGACTAAATAACATATGGTGGAGCTGGGTCTTGTAGGAATAACATTCTCGGTTGAGGTGTTACCCTACTTGATTACTGGAGGAGGTGTGGATTGGTGTGCTGGACGCATGCTAAAATAACACAAATAATAAATCAAAGGAAAGTAATTCATTAACAAGGTTTCATAAAACAAATTATCAAATTGAATTTAAACTATAAATAAATAATGAATGAACCTATGTTATCCAACCGTAGAACCAAGACCTTTCTCCCCTAATTTCATTCTGTCAGCATTTGTATCTACATTTAGATTTAATGTTTTCATTTCATTATTTTAATTTCATTATTTTTCAAAACCCCGAAAACCATAATTTTTATTAAATCATAAAAAAAACAAAAATAATTAGAATAGGTGAACTAGAATCATTTATTGAGCCGACTACAAATTCTCCTCATGTGAGACAACCATGGTCAGCCACTGTGCTGCATTAGGAATATAAATTTTCTTTTGCCACGCCCTACGACATGAGTGTGTCAAAACTGGCATCGTTTCCAGAGATCTAAGTAGTTTTTTCAATCAGTTTTTCAAAATTCACATTTTTCCTTATTTTAATAAAAAAATTAAAAAAATCATTTTTCATGATGTATTAAAATTCAATTTTTTTGCATGGGATGATTACTCGTATGTACAATATCAAGAACCAGAAATTGATTATCGCGATCTAAATGACCGGGTTGAAAGGATTAGTAATACTCTGGATGATTTGGGGAGGAAAATAGAATGGGCATTAGACTATGTTCGAGCATGTATGGAGAAGACCGACCATGAACCAGAAAAAGAAGCTGCGTTAGTGGTGGATGAAATTTCACCACTCATCATTGAAGAACTAGAGGAGTTAAATGTTGAGGTACCTGAAGACTCATTCATCATCACTCAACCAATTCTACCCAAGATTGATGAAAAATAAGATGACTTACCTGCTGAGATACATGTGGGAGATCAACAAGAACTTGATGAATTTTGGAATGAATGTGAGGAACTTTTTGATCTCCCCATGCCTTGAAAACAAGAAGAGCCAACACCGCTGAAAGAAGACACCACACAATTGGTGGAATTTGAAGTCAAGATAGAGGAGCTTGACTACCTCCCTCCATCCAGTAATAATCAAATCCAAGAGGTACTTTCAACAAAATAAGTTATTGAACAAGAACCAAATCAGGGACAAGATCCTTCCATGAACTCTACCTTTTCTGATTTCATTAAATCTGATTTGATCATCACTCCTTATAATTTTGAATTTTTAGATTCGGTCAATCCTTACATTGCCTTAGAAGAAGATGAAAAAGAATATGCACCAGTTTAGGAACACTCGATGCTCCCTAAAGAAATTGATGAATCATTAGATAGAGTACAAGAAGATAAAGATAACGTTGCACAAGAATCAACGAAGGAGGAGGAGGCTCCATTATTCATGCTACCCCTACGATGAAAAACTGTACCACATTGTGAAGGGGTGGATCTGGTGTACTCTATCCATGGAGTCCTCCTCAACAAGAATAAATAACTACAAGCTGGGAAAATCCACGTGTGGTGGTTCAAGTCAAAGAAGATCCACCAACCATCAGATTATGGATAACAGTTGGTACTGCCCTCTAGAGGTAGTAAAAATTTAGGGTCCACTTGGGGGATCATACCAAGGTTTATCTTTACATGCTTTTTATATTTCAATTTTTTAGATTACTATAGCATACACCCCACTCCTCCTTATCTTTTTTAGCTTTAATGACATGCTTCTCATTCTTATGTGAGTAATTATCTTTGTAGGTTCATAAATGTGAAAAGGAAGCCTTAGATAAAGAAAGATGACTGGAGATTTATTTCAAAAGGGATTTCATTTTTAATGTTTTTTCTCTTAAACTCCTTACATTTTTTTGGTCCAAAACATGATATTTAATGATAAAATTTCTTGTCCACACTTGAATTATTTCTTTATAGGACTTATTTAGGAGTTATTAGTTTCTTATAAATCCTGTGATTCTATGTTTTAGATTTCAATGTTAATGATATTAAATGAGTTAAATGGATAATTGGATGATTAATGTGAACCATGAATATTGAAATGAGGACTCATGATTTGAAGAAATTAATTGATTCATGAAAATGAAATTTCCCTACCATTTTTCATGCTTTGATTTTTTTCATGTGAATTAATTTGTTATTATTAATCATGCCATGATTGATTGTCCAATGTTATATTCCCATTCCTGAGAGGATTTTTAGACCAAATATTTCCTATTTTATCTTGATCATATTTCTTGAGTGATCTTGGGACATGCCACCTACCATAACTTGTATTGAAACTTGTCAAAAATATGACTATACAAAAAAAAATTTAATCTGATTGAGGCACTACATTGGAAAGCCACATATTTAACTAAGACCCAACCTTACATTTATCCTTCGTCATCCCATAGAAGAAATGAATTTCCTTATATGTTTAAGATACATTACAAGCTGATTTTTCCATACCTTCCCACTCTTTTAGTATTTTTTCATGGATTATTCATGATTATGTGTGGGGGAAGGGCCTTTCGTGTGCGTTCATTGGGATGTGTATCATATTTTCGGTGGTATGAGGTTTGTGTTATCATTTTGGGCAATGTATTATTATAAAATCGGGCATGAGTCATCATTTCATTATATTTCTTTAATTTCATCTGATTCTCCTTAAATATGGAGAAAATAAAGATGTTCCTTTCTGGAGATTTATAAAAAAAATTCAAAAAAAAAGATAAATAAAGCTATGCCTTTTTGGATATTATTTAAAAAAAGGGAGAACTTGGTTGATTTCATTATTTTTAATCATTTATTGACTCATGACCCTTATCATTAAAAGTGGGGTGGTGTTGTCTTTCACATCATCAAAGGGATTTGAGTGAGGTTCATAATGTGTTTTCACTTGATTAATCATGCATTGTACTTAAGAGTCAAAACTCCTAATTATGGCCTTAAATTGTTTTAATCATTTACCCACCAACACTAAGCCACAGAGTCATTTGAACCTTTATTGCAAGTCCTCATGATTTTATGTGCATTTTGTCTTTACAAAGTGGATAAAGTAGTTCCTTTACAAGCCCATGGATAAAGTGAATGTTCTCATGATATGAGAATAACTCTACATGAATTGTATCATGAGATATGGGAGTTAAAATTCAAAGGTGAGGTAAATCATGATGTGGAATGTTTAATAATAATGAATTGAGAATCTTGAATGAATGAAAGAAGATGTTCCATCATTTTTTTCAATGGGGAAAAGTAAAATATATAAATTAATTGGTTCATTACAAATTGGGAAATTAAATTCATATTTTATGTGGATTTTTGAATATTTTATTTGACATTGAATTTTTTTTGATTTTATTACTTTGAAATTTAAATATTGGTAATATTGGTGTCCTCTGAATTCCATGTCGAGATTTTATGCTTGATGGCAAGCATGGTTTATGTGTGGGGGTATTTAACAGAGCAAATTTAGGTGCATATTTTTAATATAATAATAATAATGAATTGTTGATGTTTTTAAATGATAAAACTCATGTATTTAAATGTATTATGAAAATAATGGGAAATTTGGATTATAGAAAAAAAATCAGCTAAATTTTGAAATGTGCTTAATTCTAGATTTTTTTACAGATTTTTACCTCAAGGGTTTTTTGGTCATTTCCTAAAAAATATGATTCCAAATTTTCTGATTCAAATTTTTTCAAAATCCGTATTTTATTTCCATCAATTTTTTTTTCTGGATCAGGGGCTCAATCAATGATCTAGAGGCCGTAAAAAATCAATGAAGTTGATGATTTTTCTGGGCGGACAGCGTGGACCCAACCCAAGTAACGGAAGTACATTTCGCTCTACACCCATCCAAATGCAGTGATTCCACTTTGGGATGAACAAAGACTCAAATAAACGTTCAAAAAAAAAAATTACATAGAGTTTTTAATCCATTAAGGTGGCAATTTAATGACCTATTTTTAAAGGAATCTACCTGGATGCTTCATCCATAATTAAAAAACCAACAATGAAAAACTCTTATCTTCTATAACCGGAGGCCAAATAAACTGAAATTTGGAGGGTGGACAGCCAACACATTAAGTTACAACTTTTATGAAGGGGACCACGTGTGAAGCAGTCAATGACTGGGTCAAACACATGACAAAATTTGGAGGACATAAATCTTCCTATAAAAAAAGAGGAGCTCCTTACCTCTCAAATCATTCCAATCTATCCCAAAACCATTTGGGGTACCAAGGAGAGGAGGACAAGGGCCATTTAGATTATTCTTCTTTATTTTAGTTCTATTTTTGTTTTATTTTTTCTCATGTAATGCATTCATATTTTTTATATTAAATTGTTTCCCATTTTCTTCTTCAACCCATTTTCTCTTCCAATATCAATCTCATTTTTTCTCTTCCATCTTTCCATCGGGATCTCTATGAACATTTCCATGGAAAGTGACTAACTCATGGCTTGGACTTGGGGGATGTTTCATAGTTTTCTTTATTATTGCACTTCAATTTAAAATGTTTTTATTCTATTTGTGGTGGAAGCGGGAATATTGCACGGGTGCGGCCGTCGTCCACCACGACACTATTTCCAAATCTATTTCTTTTCATTGATTAATCATTTTACTTCTCTTATCTTAGGAAAAACCTTCATACGGTGGAGTTGGGGTTGCTATAAGGGATGAAATGACATATATTGGAGCTGGGTCTTGTAGGAATAAATTTATCAGTTGAGGTGTTACCCTACTTGATTACTGGAAGTGGTGTGGATTGGTGTGCCAGACACATGCTAAAATCAAACACATAATAAATAAAAGGAAAGTAATTCATTAACAAGGTTTCATAAAATGAATTATCAAATTGCATTTAAACAATAAATAAATAATGAAGGAACCCATGTTATCCTACCCTAGGACCAAGACCTTTCTTCTCTAATTTCATTCTATCATCATTTTCATCTACATTTAGATTTAAAGTTTTCATTTCATTATTTTAATTTCACTATTTTTCAAAACCCTAAAACCATCATTTTTAGTAAATCATAAAAACAAACAAAAAGAATTAGACAAGTTGAACTAGAACCAGTTATTGAACCGACTACAAATGCTCCTCAAGTGAGACGACACTGGTCAGCCATTGTTCTGCATTAGGAATATAAATTTTCTTTTTTCCATGCTCTACGACAGGCATGTATTAGTGGGTTTTTGAGTAAATGTTGTGTTTTTGTCTTGAAAATAGGTAGTGAACAGTTAGCACACTTTTATCCGAAACCATGTGCCTTCACCTTGGAATACATGAGGCTTGAGGGTTAGTGTTTGGGGAATAGAGAACGTCTTGAGCATGTTTTGGGAAATCATGTGGAAACAGTGTGAGATGTTCTGTAATTTTTGTAGTGGTGATTGGAAAGATTGAGATACAGTTTGGGAAAATGTACAGTTATCCCATGCGGGGTTCCCCCATCTTTATTAGGGTGAGAAAATTTAGCACACTCTTTGGAAAATCGTTCATCCAAACCGTGCGAGCTTCCCAGATCATTAAAAGTGTAAAATTCCACTTTCCCCCCTCTATTGGTTAAACCCTATTTTGGTATTTTCCCACCCCCATTAAACCAAGGTGAACCCTGGGGGGTGTCCAAGCTCCTCCTCCAATTATCTCTTTCCACCATTAAAGCTTCATGAAGGTTTATAGGTTATTTATTTGGGGTTTTAGTTGATTTCTCCCTCTTACCTTCCACCTCTCATGGTTTATTGGGTTTCTTGGTGAGGGTTATCTATTGGATGGACCCTAGTGGCAATGGATTAAGTGTGGATCGATTTATTTGATGTTAGGGTGTGTGGAGTTTCTCTTCTTTTTTGTTCTTCCTTCATCTAATGTTTGGTATCATTCTCACGTCATCGAGGTATGTGTTTCATTCTATTTTATTTTATAAACATTACCTTAATTCTCAAGATTTCATTTAATTCTTTCACAATACTATAATCATACATGTGATGTGATATTATGAATTAATTGTTTTTATTTAATAATTGGAATTGATGAGAAATGGTTTTCAAATGTTTTTATATAAATTTTCCTATATCAAATGCATGCAAAGAGGTTGATAAGATTCCAATTGAGCTTTTAAATTGAAATTGGGTTCGTTTTGGAGTTGTTTTCCCTTAATCATGCAATGAGACTAATTTTTGGTTGTGAATTTGGTATTATATATGGAAATCAGTGAGTTTTATAGTGTGACACATATGTGGGGTTTGTTTTATTGTCTTAAAAAATTATTCTTCTTTAAAAAGATATTTTTGGATTGTGCGTCTGTGTAAAGTGGATTTTTCAAAAGAGATGTGGTTCGTTGCAAGTGATATTATTATTATGTTTCATCAAAATGATTTATGAATTGTGTAAGGTGTGCGAAGTGTGATTGAAAATGGGGTTTTTGTGTGTATGTATTTGAAAGAGTCTTTGACTATGGAATGGTTTGGTTTTTATGTGATCTTCTCTTATTTTATTTTCCAATGGGTTTTAAGAGTTCTTCAGGTTGTGGGAAATGTTATTCTAAATGGACTTGGACCTAGTAGGGAATTCAAATGTGGTTTCAAATGTGTTTCTTAAATCGTAGACCATTTGGAATTTTGAGATATGGTATGGGGATGTTTTAGTTTAAATTCCTATTTGTCTCTTCTCATATTGTTGAATGATTTTTCTTTATATTGGGAAGAGTTTGGGATTTGAAATGTAATGGTCCATTTGGATTTATTCATGTGAAATTGGTTTTTATCTTGTCTTTGAAAATGGTGTGGAAATGGCTTCATAATTTTATTTGGATTGGAAATGGTCATGTCCCTGCAGGAACTTTTTGTTGTCTTTGAAAACCTAGTTTTGATATAAAGTGATAGGAATGGACAATTGGATCTTTATGATGTTTTGAAAAATTGAATTTCGAACTCATGTGATGTATGGGCCTAGTCGGTATTAGAGAGTATCTTGGAGAATGGATTGAAAACCTAGGTAGCATAAAGGCATTGATGGTTTTTGAAAAGAAATGGAATGTGGTCTTGACTATAGAAAAATGGAACTTTCCATGTAATATTTAATTGTTGGGTGAGCATGATTGTGAATGAAATGTATTTTCATGTGTGTTTATTATGATTGTTTTATATTTGGATACCACTGGGTCATTGGGATGAGATTCCCTCTAGTGTCTCATGTGTAGGAACATTAATGGTATCACATCTAGAAGACCTTGGGATGGAATCCCCTCTAATGAATAATGCATGAGGATGTTGTGGGATATGGATTCTACACCATGTGATTCCAAGTATTATTATTATCATTTTATACCTAGGAATCATCTAGAGGGTTGAGTGATAGTGGCTTTTCAACCCTAATTAGATGGGTTGGTACCCCATAACTTAGTAGGGATAGGTGGGATGTGCGATAAGACTGGATAACATGTGTGTACAAACTGGGTACATCTAAGGATTTTCTCTTGGAATTTTTAAGAAATGATTATGATCTACTATATATATGTTCTGTTTATTTTCTAGTACATGCTGGATTTTTTCATTTCTTATTTTTCTCATTTGTCTGGTTTCCTTTAGTTTCTGTATATCCTCCATTTTTTACTTAGTTTGGATTTGTATTTGGATTTTGGTATTGAGATGGGTTGTGATAACTGAAAACGTTTTTTAAAATTAATATTGTGTGTATTTATTGGGAAAGAGAAATTCTAGATAGATGTGTTTGGTTGTTTATTTGTTAGGAATGATTTAAAAGAAAATTTTCTAAATATATTTCAAAACTAGTGTTTGAGGAATTTTTCTGGAATGGAAATTCATGTATTTTTTTTTGATTTCCTACTGAGTTTTTGTATTCTCACAACCTTATTGTGCCACTCAGAATCAGTAGACCCAAGTTGTTTTTTTGGTTTAGGATTTAGGTTTTGTATTCCATTGGATCGGGCTGGTCTTGTGGTTTATTTGTGACTAGGAGGTCACATAGAGACAATGTTAGCATGATTCAATATCAGTTTTGAATTCAGTTTTGTTATGTTTAGTCATTTTTGTACCTAGATACATTTTTTATTTATTGTTATTCTATTATTGTTGATTTTTTGGCGTGCTCAATTTATTTATTTGGTCTTAGTTTTTTTGGATAAAATCATTCCCACCAAGATTAAATTTATACTCGACACTAGTTTATATCCTTTGGGGATCGAGAATGCACTCCAGGCCATGTCTGGGACCATGTCAGATGTCAGATTGTACGAAATCCCACCTTGTTTAGTGATGAAATGGAATTATAGTTGGTCCTTATTATTTAGGGTTTCTAATATATGAAGATTAGGAATGTCGAGACATGGGAGGTAGGTATGGGAAGGAATTAAAGATCCCTTTTCTCAATATTATCTTCATGTTTCTAGCGGTAGTTTGAGAATTGGGTGTTCTTGTTTTTGATGAGGAATGAAAATGGAGGTGATCCAGTGTCATGTCATGATATCACATGGATTAGTGGACCATGTGGAGTCTGATTTCATAGTTCAAGGTCCTATTAGTGGTTAAGTTTTACTAGGGTCATCACCCACTAACCATGTCTTCAGGTTTAGCATGGCCACTAGTTCCTTATTTCGGTAGTTTGGTGTGATTTTTTTGGTTTTGGTTTTGGTGGGTGTGAGTGGGAATTTAAAATGATAATGGTTATTGAAATGAAAATGAATTCTTGTAAGTGGAATCAGATTGAAAATAATGGGTTTTAAAAGATAAAGTGATTTTCATTGAAAATTTGGAAAATTATTGGGTTTGATGAAAAAAGTGGTTTGTGTGAAACTTTGTATTCCTTATAAACATTGACATATGTGTGGATCTGTGTGAAGAGTTCATGTTGGCATGTGTTCATAGACGATATAAGTGTAAGTGAAATGAATACATATGTCACGGTTCATACAAAAACATGGGTGAGTATTTGAAATCAACGATTTGTCTTGGTTTTTCCCAGATGGGGTTTAAAAGTGGAATTGATCTCATAAATTGGTTTTTATTTAAGAAGTGATTTTTTTGAAATGTGATTTTTCATATTTGGAATGTTTTATTATAAGAATTCAATTTTGGAATTGGAGTAAAATTATCTTTTGAAAAGTGCGTTTTTAATTTTTCTTATAAAATTTGTCTTTTGAGACTATTGTTTTAGCTTAAGATGTTCTCATTATTTGTGTTCCATGTTAATGTAGAACATGATTTTGTGTCCCTCATGTCATTCATAATATTTCACCCAAAAGGTACCCAAAAATTATAGTGGTTCTTTTCTAGTTTCTGGTTCATTATTGTTGTTGTCCATCATTCATGGTGATTCAGGTCCATTAGAGGACGTGGATTGTCTTGATGAATTTTAGTTTTATTTAGATCACTAGGAATTTTCAATTTTGTGAGAGTGTGTGATGTTATAGGTTTTTTTGAGGGTCTATATTTGGATTAGTTGAAGGTGATTTCTCAGTCATCGATTCAATTTGGGTTGATGTGGGAGGTTTTTAAGACCACTTTTATTTGAGGGTTCATACCTGAGGAGGTGAAGATGATGAAAGATTAAGATCTTATGAGTATTCAATAATGAAAATAGACAATGATGGCCTATTTTGATCACTTCAAGTTTATAGTTTATTTTTATCTAGATGTAGTGTCACAAGATTAGTTGAAGGATCCTTTGTTCATTTGGGGTCTTCATCTCTATATTATATAGTGAGCCATATCCTCCAAGGATCACAGTTTCAATTATTTTATGGATGTTTTGTTTTTAACTAAGTTGGAGTTTTGGAGAATTCAGTTGTAGGTGGTTCACATTAAGGTTCCCCATCTTGTGAGAGGAGTTTTCCATATGAACCTATTTCTAGTAATCCTCCTTCATTGGTTCTAGATTTATGGTCATCAGACCTTTCAATCATGTGCTTCTAGTGTATCTTGTTTTGGAATTCAAAGATATTGTTCCACAATCCTCTAAATTCCTATCATCTTTGTAGCCATTTGGGTCATCTGGATAATTTTTTTATGAAGCATTTCCCTTAGAAGAAGTATGGATTGGAAGATATAAGTTCCTCACTATGAGGTTGTGGATGATTTAGAAATCAAGGCTCCAACCATAGACCCCAGAGTGAATATTTTACACATTTTGTAAATCTTAGGGGGTGTGGAAGACCATGAACCAAATTTTTTTTCTATAATGTTTTGGTCTAGAAGTTTTATATTTCCTCATTCTTGTTTTCAGTATAGTTGTAAATTCATCATTCTATTGAGAACCCATAACAAAAAATTTCCATTATAGTAGGTGTGGTTATGATTATATGGATGCAAAAATTTGAATGAATTGTTCCCCTTTGGGGTGTGCCTAGCCCCTATGAGGGTTGGTTCTGGTTTTATTTTGGGTTATTTTGGTAGATGATAAGATCTTGTATAAATCGATGATTGTATCTTGTCTTCAGGATCACAATTTTTTCATGTTATTTTATTGGTTTTCCCTATGTGTAAGTGATTTGGTTATGTGAGAAAAATCTAGTTCCAGTGGTGGGGTTGTTTAGTTTGTGTGCAAAAGTTTATGTTTTCTCATGTTGGATGTTACCGTGATGGTCTCCGAGAGATGGTGTTGTTGAGAGTTGTCATGTTGAATGGATATGAAGTTGTTCAAGGATGTTATTTAGGTTATTATGGTAGGGAGAACTCTCTCTATTCTCCCATTGTTCCTTGTGATGTGGTTTCCTATAAAATTGTCAAGGTGTGACATGTGAAGTGAAAGGTCCCCCATAGGTTAATGGTTTTGTACGGTTTTATTTAGTTTTAAGGTTGAGTTTTGTTTATCAACTAACTAGAGGACTCTCTGGGGAAGAATGTTTTTGTGGTGTGAATAATTGTCACACCATTACCTTATAATTCTTTAATTTTACTATTTTCTTGGAATTGGATCCTTTTTTGAGGCTTGGGATGAGTCATGGTTTGAAATTTTGGAGAGCTATAAGCCTTCATGAGGGGTTTTGATGAAAATTGGAGTATTGAGCTGGACAATAGGTGGAACATGGTTATGGAATTTTTTTTTCTTTTCCTAAGAGACCATTCAACTTAACAGTTGATTTTTGGGGCATGGAACATATCTTTGGCGTGGTTTAAGAAACTGTGAATCTACTGTGCAAGAGGTTCACTAACATCGGTAGTGTCTTTTGACACAATTAGTAGATGATTTGGGAAATGTTGTGTCTAGACCATGTGGAGTTTCCCTCATATATAATATGGTGTACACGGTTGGTACACATTTTGTATAACCATGCAGCCAAACGGTGCGAGCATCCCAAATAAATAAAATTGTGGAATTTCTATTTTTCCCCTCAAAAGTTTTTAATCCTATTTTGGGAATTTCATCCCCCATTCAGCTAAGGTGGCCCATGGGAAACTCCATTATTCTCCTCCCTTTCTCTCTATCCTCTATTAATGATTCATAAATGTTTCTAGTTATGTTTTCGGGGGGGGGGGGGGGGGTGTTGGTTCGATTTACCCCTCAAACCTTCCACCTCTCTTAGTTTCTAGGTTTTTTGTGATTAGGGATCTCTCATGGTCAAACCCTAAAGGTTATGGATGATCTATGACTTCATTTATTTGATGTTATCATGTTTGGATCATCTCTCAGGATTGGTTTTTCATTCCTAGAAATCTTATTTCATTCTCATCTCATCGAGGTATGCGATTCCATCTATTTCCTTTATGGATCATTCTATTAATGATGGATCTTTCCATTAATGCTTTCAAATATTATAATCATGAATTTGATGTTATATTATGAATTTCTTTGTGGAATTTAGGAAGGAAATGTGTGAGAAATGGTTTTCCAAATGATGTATTTAATTATGCCTATGTTAAATGCATGAATGAATTTTGATAAGATTATAATTGAAATATTAACGTGAAATTGGGTGCATTGGGGTGTTTTTTCCCTTATTAATGTTATGGTACTAACATTGGGTTGTGATTTTGGTACTATTTGGGGAAAATAGTAACATTATGGTGTGACACATATGTTTGGTTGTTGTATTGGTATAAAAAAAATGATGCTTCTATAAAAAGTTTTGTTGATTGATTTGTAGAGTGTTCATGTGTTGATAGTGCATTCTCCAAAAAAGAAGTGTTTTTTAAAGTAATATTCTTTTAGTGTTTTGTTCGTATTTGATCTGAATTGTGTAAGGGATGAATTTTTTTTTGATAATTGGATTGGTGTGCATGTGGATTAGAAAGAGTCTTTTCCTATGAAAATGGTTCCGTTTTATGTGTTCTTATCTTGTTTTATTTACAAATGGGGTTTATTATTTGTCCATGTGGTGTGAAATGTGTTTCCAAATGGACTTGTATCTTTTAGTGAATTGAATTATTGTTTCAAATATGTTTCTAAAAGATTAAACCATTTGGAATTTTGAGATATAGTTTAGCAATGTGTTGGTTTGAAGTCCTATTTGGAACTTCTAATGATGTTTCCGGTCTTCTCTTTATCTTTTGATGAGATTTGGATTTGAAATTTAAAGGACCAATTTAAATTGATCTTGTGGAAGTGGAGTTTACATGACTTTTGAAATGGTGTGGAAATGGATCTGTAAATGTAGTTGGATTGGGAATGCTAAAGGCCTAGTTTATACTTTTTATTATCTTTAAAAAGATAGTTTTTATGTGAAGTGATGTGGATGTCTGATTGGAACAATGTGATGATTTTAAAAATTTGTTTCTGAACAAATGGGATGCATGGGCCTAGAGAGCATGTTGGAGTGTTGTGGAAAATGGATAGAAAACCTTGGTATCGTAAAGGATCGATTGATATTTGAATATATTTAGAATGTGTTATTGATTATGAAATAATGGTGGTTTCCATGCAATATTTAATTTTTGGGTGCATGTTCTTGTGAAAGAAATGTCTTTTTATGTGTGTTTGTTAGGATTGGATTATATTTTAAGACAACTAGAGATTTTGGATAAGATCCCATCCAGTGGATCTTGCACGAGAATGTTGTTGGTATCAAATCCATTAGACCTTGAGATGTGATCCCCTAAAATGGATCATGTATATTGAAGTTGTGGGTTATGGTTTCTATACCATGCATTGACAAGTATTATTATTATTATTTTTATCATGGGATTCCTAAGATCCATCTATAAGGATTTGTGGAGGTTTCTTTTCAACCCTGAATAGATGGGTTGGTACCCCTTGGACTTCATGAGGCTGTGTGGGATGTACAACATGATTGGATAGTTTAGATCGACCAATTTGTTATTGACTATAAAGATACACCATATGTTGGTAGGTGAGTCCGAACTGAGTACTCCTAGTGATTTCCTCTAGAGATTTTCAGAAAATACTCATGATCTACTATCTTTATATTCTATTTATTTTTTCATGCATGCTAAATATTTTCCTTGATCATTGTTTCCATATTTTTAATTTCCTTTAATTTTTTCATATACACATTTTTGGTTACCTAGATTGGATTTGTATTTGGATTTCATTTTTGAAATGGGTTGTGGAAAGTGAAACTGTTTTTTAAAAGGAAAGGTGCATGAGTTGTTTTTAAAAGAGAACAAATGGAAAGATGTGTTTCGAAGTTTACATGTTGGATATAAATTAAAATCCTATATTACAAATTTATTTTCAAACCAGTGTTTGTTGACTATCTTTGGAATTGAAATGCATGGATTCTGTAGTGATTTCCCATTGATCTGTTGTATACTCACACCATACTTATTCCAATCGACATCGGTAAACCCGAGAAATATTTCATATTCTGGTTTTTAGTTATGGTTTCCATTATAGAAGGTTGGTCTTGTGGTTGGTGTTGTCCAAGAGGTCTCTTAGAGATCATGTTAGACTAGTTCGGTCTTATTTGTTAGTTTAGTTTTGTTATGTTCAATAGTTGTTGTACGAGGATGAATATTTTATTTATTGTTATTCTGTTATCTTTTATTTTTCTTCATGCACTTTTTATTTACTTGGTCCTAATTTATTTGATAAAAATCCTTCACACTATGATTAATTTTATTATTGGCACTAGTTATAACCCTCAGGGATCAATAACACCCTTCAAGCCATGTCTCTGACTGGGTAGGATGTCGGGTTAGACAATATTATTGTTTGGTTCATGACATGTAAAGAACCACCTATCTTCTTCCATCATTGTCCATTCTTAAGTGTAAACTAAATTATTTAACAGGTATGACAATGTTTTCTCATGATAATAAATCAATATTGGTTATTTTAGAGTGAATAAACAAGGTTACACATTTTATATTTATTATATACATCTACTATATTAAAGAGATGGGTTGGTTATTTATCTGAGAGACAGAACATTCACATGGTGTGATAAAGAGTATCATCTTAAATAAATATTACCAATTTACATATCATTTATGGAAATTATTTTATAAAGTCCTGGATACTCTGGTTCTTTTGAAAAGTGAAAACCATCCCCAAATTGATGAGAATTGTGAATGGATTTTTTATATTATTTGGGATATGATATGAGAATGTATCATTGATTTTGGAAGCTCTAGGTGGAGTTATATAACTCTTTCTAATTTCACCAATAATAACAGTTATCAGGTTTCAATTCAGATGGATCCTTTAGAGGCCTTTTATATCATTCTATATTGATTGACAATATACTAGATAGTGGAAGGGATGTTAAATTTTATTGGATCACAAATTTTTTATTTGATTCAATAACATATATTTTCAATTAATAAGGGATTAATTTCTTAATTTAACTGGTATAATTCATATATAGTTCGATGATGCAATTTTAGTATGTTATTGGTCGGAGATTATGTTTTCTTACTAGTGATTCTGTGGTTGGGAAACCAATATATTTAGTGGAAAGGGATGTTGGATCCTTGATATATTGAGTCCTATGAGGTTTTCAAGTGGTTATGTAACATGAAATACTAATTAGTGATCATTCATAG
Organism: Viscum album; assembly: GCA_963277665.1. Lineage (NCBI taxonomy): Eukaryota > Viridiplantae > Streptophyta > Magnoliopsida > Santalales > Viscaceae > Viscum > Viscum album. The sequence continues at coordinate 355,901,666 of OY728150.1, read as the reverse complement.
ATACTATTCTTTGAATAATGTATTTTATTTATCTCAACGGGAACTATTCCACCTCAATCCTTATCATGAGACTAGTATCAGAAATATTGAGGTAGATTATGAAATGTAATTTAAATAAAATTCTTTTAGTATTGTTGATAAGTGTGAGAAGAATCATTTTATTAAGACTAGTCATCTGGTACACATGTCATTGCTGTTTGGGAATCTTCAGAAGGAATCATGGGAGCCAAATACTGATTTCTGGGAGTAGTGTCCTGATTTTTTCACTTACGAGGCTCAATGTGATCCAGTGATGCATCTCAAGGAAGATCTTCCCTATAATAGGGAGATAGTAATACCATTACAATTTCAAGGTAGAAACATGCTTAAATTTTCACCAAAATTAACATATTTTAGTTCTTTATGAGATTTTGAGATATTTAAGGGGGTTAGGGGTCGGTTTTGGGAAATCAAGATGGGTAAAAAGGTACCTATGTTATATTAGATATTCTAATGGGTACATGTTTAGATGGTAGCAGGAAACTAATAGGCCCTATAGGGAAACAAGAATGTCCAAGAGAGGAACTTCGAAGCTGGTGATCCTGGGACGAGTGCCAAAATTATCACCAAGTACCTAGTGAAGTGATAGGGGTGTCTCGGTAACCCCTTTGATTTTATTTATTAATTTTCAAATTATTAATGATATTTTTATTAATTTATATTAAATATTAAATGATACCATTTTTTAGAGTACTGGATTGACCCCTTTGTATTCTATCATGGGTTTTCATATTACAATACTTTAATCTCCCCTCTCCTTGAGCCAATAAGAGTGAAATTAGTCCTATTTAATTTCTAATAATATGATTATGTATCCTCTTTGATCTATTTCTTTTTTTATTAGTTATTTTCAACATGTTTATTTTTTTATTCCCAAATTCAAGCAGTTTTTTATATTTTGAAATTATTATCATCTAGAGCCTATTTATTATGTTATATACAATGAATGAAGATACAGGTGAAGTTGGTAGTACATAACAATTCATGATATATTATTCTTATTTCACATGATGTGTGATAAAATATGTCACCACATGAGTGTGATTGACAAAAAAAATCTAACTAAATTATTCTTCCTTAACTAGTCTAATTTGGTTATGAACATCAAGGGATGTGAAGAATCATCCAATTACTATTTCTTAATATCATGGAAAGAAATTTCTATGAACCTAAATTAATGTGATATTGAACCTAATTCATAGGACATTATGTTGTCATTGTTGAGTTCTATGATGATATTATGGACTGTGTCTACTTCTTCTAGCCTCCTTGAATATAGGAGAATAATGTAATGGGAAAGGGTTAGTGTGAGGTTTATCTATAATAACTATGATATCTTTAATTGGACATTGGATAGGTAAATTTTTCACTGAGGGGAATCTTCCTCCATCACTATCTTCTTTCTAACTAAGAAAGTTATACCTTGGATTGAGATTTTAAAATTGGTTGGACATTAATGGACCAAAATGCCTTGGGATTAGAGTAAGGTTGATGCTATTCCAAAATAATTGTCAAATTCTTACATCTGTTTCACAAGAATGTTTTTATATTATGATGTAATTTTAGATATATGTTCTGAATTAAATGCCATTTTATTCTAATTATATTTACAGTAGATTTGAAGTGCCAATTTTTAATGTGTTAGTGAAAGAGATGTTATTCCCAAACATGTCATATACATGAAAGGGACGTTACACATGTTATTATGGGATAGAATTACAAACCAAAATATGGAATGTAATATCCATATAGACATGATAATGACGATGTATGAATACATTTCCTGAATATTTTTTCATAACCTTGGATTCATGAGATTCTTCACATGTTCTGATGCTTCTCCAGAAGGGGATATTATGGCCATATGAGAATGGTTTCTTGTGAGATGTGATTGCATTTATTAGAAGGAGGCCGTTGACTAGGGAATCACTTCCCCTAGTTCTTATGTCATTGGTGTGATATTTGTGACCCTCTTCAGTGTTGTATATTCAATATTACAAAACCGGAATTTAATAGTGTTAGTATTTACTAGCGCTAAAAAAATCATTGATAAAGGGCATCCTTATCAGTGCTAATGAAATCACTGATAAATTTAACCCTTTATTTGCACCAATAAAAGGTACCGTTATCAGAGATATATTTTTAACACTAATAAAGAAAACCATTTATCACATATTTAATTTTAGTGATAATAAAGGGACCCTTTTTCAGCGCTTTATTTTTAGCACAGATAAAAGGAACCCTTTCTCATCGATAGTTTTAGCACTCCCAAAGGATTCCTTTATCAACATTTTTTTAGCGCTGATAATGGTATGAATAAATCAAATAAAATAATTAAATAATAAATAAATGAAAAGTATATTTATTTTAAAAATATTACTAATTTAATTATTTAAATAATTATTGTTAAAAATTAATTAATTTATTATACTCTATATAAATTATAAATACTAAAAAATAAAATATATTAAATATATAGATATATGGAAATGGTTATTAAAAAAATTAAAATTAAAAAATAAGTAAATAGAGAAAAATATTAAACATTCTAATATTTAGATGATTATTGATAATGTTAATAAAGAGTGTATATTAAATATATAGATATATATTAATGAAAATAAATATGATTTTATTATTAAAAAATATTTATGCATTTCAAATTAAGTAGTCATATATTTAGTGAATAATGGATTATAATTAAAAATTAATATAAATAAAATATACTGACTAATTACATAGAGTAATGGACTTATAATTGAATTTCATTTGATTTTTGAATCTAACATATATCAAACATGTGTTATATTGATTTCATATATACATATTTAATGCATCTTTATATGCAATCCACACACACAATAATCTTATCCATTTTTTCGATGTTGTTAAAGTTTACTTATTTTTAATGTAATAAATTTCACTCATTTTTAACATGCATGCATATAAAATTAGATATTCATTAATAACGTTAAAAAATATTTGTAATTTTTTTAATTAAATATTTTTATAAATAAAATTTTTTATAAGTAAATATATTCATAAATATATATACTATATAGTCATAAATGTACATAATATAGTCATAAATGTACATACAATATTAATAAAATTATATATTTCTAATTATAAAAATATAATATTTTTGAAAAATTATCTATATAATTATAAATAAATAAATAAATATATTTAAAATGATTATTATATATATCATAAATCTATTTAAATAATGAATATATTTAATATGTTACTATATATATATATATATTTAATATATATATATATATAATTATATAAATATATCTTTTTAAAACAATAATATAATTATAAATAAATAAATATATACTTAAATAATTATAAAATTATAATATATATATTTACTATATATATATTTACTAATTTTTTATTTAAAATTATAATTATAAATACTTTATCAGCGCCTTTTTAAAAGCACTGATAAAAATGTCTCGATCTATTTAAAAAAAACCAATCTAGTTGCGAACCCGACATGATCTCAGAAACTTTCTCTGGAAGATACCCACTATCAGAGTTTCTCGGTGAATCAAAGCTCAAATCACATAAACCCACTACCTCCAGTTTCTCGAACATTTTCCAATATCTGATGTTCGCTTGTACTTAGGGTTTTCAAAGAAAACATCAGGATTGGGATTTCAGGGTCTCAGATCTTCTTCAACCTAGAGAGGTAGGCATGTGTTTTCCTTTGTTGGTTCTATTTTGATTTCTTTATTTATCATTTCATTTTTGATTTCTTCTTCGACGGCGTAAAAAATTATTTCTTCCCCATTCATTGTATATTGTTTTTATTTTGTTTATGATACATTGTTTTATTGATTTCTAATTTAGATATCCTAATTTGGTATTTTGAAATTTCATTTTTGAATTAAATTGATTTGATGTCAACATTTATACCTCAGCTTTATCTGCAAGCTTAATTTTGTCGCTGTTTTGAAATCTTAGAGAATTTCCCATGGTCTATAGATAAACCAATTAAATAAATATTTGTTCTACTGTATAAAAATTGGAGGTCTTGGATATAAAATCCTTAAAGAATGGCTAGATTGAATTGGCAATCCAGTTCTCAGTCTGGTGATGGTGAGAAGAATTAATAGAACCTGATTTTATGCAATTTATGTATGGGAATTTATTTATTTAAATTCTATTTTAATATTATGGTGCAAGTGTTTTTCCTTAAAAAATTATTTTCTTATAATTTTTTTTTCATTTTAAGATAAATCCTTATAAGGTAGATACCATATTTATTTATTTTCAATGGATATATATTTTCAAAATTAGTATGGGGTTGTATTTTTATTACTATGTTGTGATATTCGATTATAAAGGGTCACATAGGTTTTTATCAATTTATGTTTATTTTATAAAGATAAACACACACACACACACATACATACACAGACACATATATATATTTCTATCTATTTAGATGCATTTTAAGAACTTATAATGTAAGGGTGATTTTATAATTATTTATTTACAATTTATGGTACTGGATTTTCAAATTAAGAAGCGATTATATTTATTTTCTTTAAAAATTAGGTTTAAATGTGATTTTTTTTTGAAATTATGTGTATTAAAAATTAATTATTAGACACACTCACACATAGATATATAAATATATATAAATGAGTGTGTCTGTTTAAATGTGTATAGGATATACATAGCAAGGGTTAGTGTGTTTTTACCAATGTTTGTGATATATCTTGTTGATGTGTATTATTGTTTTATTCCAAATTATTTATGGACCTCACTAGAATCTATAGGATGGGTAAATGTGTATTAGATGGAATCCCAAGAATCCTATAGATGGGTAGATCTAATGTGAAGACCTCCCTAGAATCCTTGGGATGGGTCGGTGTGGTGATATGAAATCCCAATAGTCATGACATGTTTTCAAATATTTGATATACAATTATTTTTAAAGGTAATAATTCATTAGGTTGCTACATCACTTGTTCCAAAAATAGAAATAATGTTATCAAATTCTATATATTAGAAATTATTTTTAGGTATTCACCATTTTAGGTCTATATGTATTGGTTCCACCCTTAGGAATCCTTGATTACTATCAATGTATTTGAAACAAATTTTCATTTATTATTATTTTTTCAACACATTTCTATATATTCTAGTTGATTAAAGGAGAGCTTATTATTATTTTTTATCATATTTTTTTTTCTTATTTCTACATAATTTCCTATGATGTATTTTCATTTGTTTAGTAGATTTAATAAATACATCATGTGTCTTAAACAATAATTATTATTGAAATTTGTTTCATGGGACTCATCCCTAATCTCTTTTATAGATAACTTTCATCCTCATCAACTACATCTCTTGACCAACCATTATTGAATTTTTTTCTTGAAACTCACCCCATCTATTTTATGTTTCATATAACACTTTGAGCATTAGACATCCCTAGAATGAAAAATGTTTATAGTATTTCAAGCAACATTGATGCATGTCCACAAGAGATGAAGGATGTGTCAAACAACAAAATGAAATGATAAATGTCCGGGAGATGATTTGATCAGGATGAGTTATCTATAAATTCCACCTTTTAATGAATTCATAGGGAAAACCCTTCTATAGTGGATATATTATTTTCATTAGTTAAAATACCTATTTTCTTCATCATAATGAATTACTTTGAAATAATCTAATGTTCAGTTTCCCTTATTATAATGGTCTATAACATTCACATTTGATAATTAATATATTATGTGTATTTATTTATTTGTGGTAAAAAATTAATCTTTTATAAATCCAATAGGTTGGAAATGAATTAAAAATGAATGAATTCTAATTGTTTGAAAAAAGAGTACGACGATGGAGTTAATGAGTTCATCATGTTTGCAAGAGATAATGTATAGGACCCCCCAAATGCTATGTCCGTGATTACATTGTTGTTATTCATGAATAATTAGTTCTAAAGTGTTGTAAGAACATTTGTTTTTTTAAGGAATATATCATATCTATAAATTTTTAATAATAATGGGAAAAACAAAAATGTGGACACTGATTTGGATGATATTTCTATATATGGATTATTTGATATGAATACCAGTTTAATGGATTATGGAGATCCCATGGATGAAATGAAAATGGAAATTGAATATTACATTCATTATTGTACAATGATATTTGAGGAGTTAAATTTCTAAACTAATAAAACATTTATATCTACTGTCAAAAATAAAAAACAATTTCAGTTATATTGATGTTATATAATTTCAAAGAAGGAAGAGGATTGAGTGAATACACCTTTAGTGAACTACTTGGTCTCTTGAATGATATGATACCCAAAGAAAATTAACTACAATGATGAACATATGATGTTGAAATAATGTTACATTCAATGGGCCTGATCTGTAAAAAAATCATGCTTGTTATTGAATTCATTATGTTTGGAGTAGATCATTACAAGAAAAATGAACCAAGTCATTCTAAATTTATATAGTACATTTATATCATTAGAAGTTTTAGAATACTATATGGATGTCAGAAAAAAGAGATAAAATTTACATGGAATATAGATTCAATAATAAATTATGGGAACCGATGTCATCCATTGGATTATTCTCAGTGGATGAAAAATTATTATGAGTATCCTAAATTTGGAAATGATATGATAAACCATCATATGGAATTATCTATAAGTTGAATAAATTCTTTTGGTATACATAGTATTACTCACATTATATGGCCTGTCATGTTGGTAAATTATAATTTTCTACCATAGTTATACATGAAGCGCAAATACAGTATGACATCTATGATTATATATAGACCAAATGAACCTAGTAATCATATTGATGTAAATTTATATCCAATGATCGAAGATCTGAAATTGATGTGGGATATATATGTTACAATTTATGATGCTCATAGAAGTGAAGAATTCACATTACGGGCCATGTTGTATGGATTGATAAATGACTACCCCATTTATGGAAATTTATTAGGCAATAATATTAAAGAAATGTCGGGGTCTCCCATTTTTAAAAAAAATGCATACTTAGTTTGGTTGAAACATTAATTGATGATTGTTTTTTTAATACATTATAAATTTGTACCTCGATGACATAAATATTTATCTTGGATGATAACTTTACATGGGAATATTAAATAAGGTACAACACCGTCACCAGTAATAGGTGATGAACTGTACAATACATTAAAATATATTGACACTATTTTTGGTAAACAATTTTTGGAAAACCACTTAAAACCAAGATAGAAGAAGGGATTAATTTTCTTTTAATTACCGTATTGGAATTTTTTGTTTGTTTCAAATTTTATCGATGTCATGCATGTAGAACAAAAATTATTTGATAGTGTCATTGGAACATTACTAAATGTTCCTGAAAAAAATAAATGATTGTATCAAGTAATGGTTGGACTTGATTTGAATGGGGATAAGAGAATAGTTGGCACCAATGAAGGGTAAAATAATGAATTTTCATCCTATAGTTCATACACTCTATCTAGATAGAAAAAATATGGATTTTTTCCTTTACATTAATAGTGTAAAAATTCTACTGGGTTATTCATCAAATATCAAGAATGTAATTTCAATGAATAATTTGAAGTAACAAAAACTAAAATCACAAGACTATCATGTTTTGATGCATGATTTAGTGTATGTTGTTTTCCAATACATTCTATAACCAAATGAATGATATACATTAACAAGACTCTGCCACTTTTTAAATTCCATATGCATTTAATTTATAGACACGAAAAAGTTTCCCATAATGAATAAGGAGGTTTTTAGTCAAATAATGTGAATTAGATATGTTCTTCCCACAATCATTATTTTAAATAATGGTCCACCTAATAGTTAACTTGGTCAAAGAGGTTCAATTATATGGTTCAGTCTATTAAATTTGGAAATAATCCATTGAATGGTATATGAATATTCTGAAAGGGTTTTTCAACAATCGAAGTCAACCAGAAGTGTGTATTGAAGAATGATATATTGGTGAAGAAGATATTAAATTCTGTACCAATTACCTTTCAGATGTTGATAGAATCATTATCCCAAAGTCTCATCACAATGAACGCCTTTTGGGTGATGGGATTTTTGAAAAAGATGTTGTTAAAAATACATTGACACAATAGGAGAAAGATCACCTTTACATTTTACATAATAGTAAAGATGTTGATCGATACATTGAATACCACAAAGAAATTCATAGATATTTGAATCCATTAATGCCTGATGTATTTATATCAAATACACATAATCAAAATTTTTTAGGATTATTCTGAGATAAAATTTAAAAGGTGTTATCTAAAAATCTGAATTCAACTGCTAAACAAATTCCATGGCTAGCTAGAGGACCAAATGAAAATGTAATATCTTACACTGGTTTTGTAGTCAATGGTTATAAATTCTATGAAAAATACCATTATGACTCTAATATGATGAAGAATAGTGGTGTTATGATTATGGATGAAACAATGCACATATCTAGTTCCAAGGATAAAAATCATGTTTATGCTAATATATCATATTTCTAGATTTATCAATTATATATACGAGTTAGATTATACAAAATTTCATGGGCCAATTTTCCATTGCAAATAGGCTGACAATATTAGTTTAGTGAAAGTTGATGAAATGGGCGTTAAAAAAGAGATTTTCATTGTGGAAGGGAAAATGATGATCTATTCATAATGGTGCACAAGAAATGAAAGTATTATATGTATCTAATCCAACATACAAGAATTGATCAATTGTTCGGATAGAGACTCATAAAATGTCAGGTAAAATGAAAATTCAATATAGGATGACCCTTTTATTGAGAGATCACAAGCACTTAATGTCAGTACCAATGTAGACAATGTCTAGTATGTTACAGGAGATGAAGAAAGGGGATTTTGATTCTCGATAGAGAAACCAAATCCCTTAAACCATAAAAAACAAATAGGGTTCAATGAGAAGGTAAAAGAGTTTTTAATAAACTATATTTTCCTCATAATAGTATATTTTCTTGATTTCATTAAAATAATCTAAATTAAATTTTTGACTACTCATGCAGAAAATTTATTATGAACATGAATATGTTATTAATCCCTCATAATAACAAACTATAATTAAGTAAAACCTTTGGAAAGATGTAATGGTAATGTTACGATATACTTTATCTATATTACCAAAATATTTTATAATGGAAGGTTGATTTAATATTCATTATTCCTTGAATAGTACAATTATTTTAGAAGATCCATTTCCATAATTTATACTTTTATAGGATGATCAACAACATTATCATTCCTCAATCATAGAGTAAATCTTGATGTTTCCACAGTAAAATTATTGTCCATAGAATTAATGCATTGTTTCATATTTATTTTTAATTTATTTCTTTTTAGAATTACTCACATAATACTTTTTTCATATATAGGTGGATTCTTTTGTTTGAGTTTGGGTGGTCCGTTTAACTTTCATTCCTTTATGTACCAAAACATTCACAAACATCTTCTCCATACAATCCTTTTTACCCCTACAATGTTTCATTTATCAATTTCCTTCATGTTCCCTCCACTACCCTTACATGATGAGAAATGATGCAACCTGTGGTCAATCAAAATATTAATATTGATGTTTATCACAATAAAATCATTGTCTATAGAATTAAGGTATTGTTTCATATTTTTGTTTATTATCATTATTTTTAGTATTTCTCATATAATAATTTTTTGTTTTACATGTGGATTCTTTTTTCGAGTTAGGGTGGTCTATCCATAATTTATGCCTTTGTATACCAAAACATACATATAATTATTCTCCCTCAAAACCTTTTCACCCCTATAGTGTCTCATTTATCATTTTACATAATGTTTCCTCCACTACCTTTCCTAGAAGAGAAACACTGCTACCTTTGCTCAATCACAGAGGTAATCTTGTTGTTTTTACAGTAACATCATTGTACATAGAATTAATGTATTATTTAATATTTATGATTAATTTATTTCCTTTTAGTATTACTCACATAATAATTGTTTTCATATACATGTGATTTTTTTATTCATGTTGGGGTGATCTTCCCATCTTTCATGCCTTAAAGCACTAAAACAATTACAAACTTCTTCTCCATCAAAACCTTTCATGCCTTAAATGTTTCATTTATCACTCTCCTTCATGTTACTTCCACTTATCAATCACAGAGGTAATCTTTATGTCTCCACAGTAAAATAATTTTCCATATAATTAATGTATTATTTCATTTTTTTGTTTAATTTATTTCTTTTTAGTATTACTCATTTGATAAATATTTTCTTATAGAGGTGAATTTTTTAAGAAATAATTGTATGGTCGAAGAAATGCATGCAGTGTTGATAGTTAAAAAAATAAATTCAATGTATATCATGGTAACATTGACATTTAGGATTGTTTTCAGACTTTGTGATGTCTATGAATCAAACCCACCTCTATTTGATACACGATGTGATCGGTATGACTCAATGAGTCCGTTATTTATTTTAAATCGACATTTTTGTTATAAAAGTATCACTCATTGAAAATGGAAAAAATGCAATCAAATTTTATTAATATTTTTTGACAACAATTCATAAGTCATTTGTGATGTTTATGAATCAACTTCACATCAAACTGATACACAATGTGATCTGAATTAGTCAAAGTGACTGTTTATTGTTTAAAATGAAATTTTAGTAAAAAATAAAAAAGACATAATCAAAACCAAGAAAAAAATATGATTATTTTGATACATTTGTAAAATGCTCCATATTTCATTTGAGATGTCTATGAATCATATTCACCTTAATCTGACCTACGGTGTGACCAGTATGACTCAAAGTGCGCACTTTTATTTAATATTAGGATGACTATTAATAACATTGAAAAATGAACAAATCAAAACTAGGAAAAGACATATAGATTGTTTTGATACATTATGAACATTATAAATAAGTCATTTTTAATGTGTAGGGATCAGATTCACCTCAATCTGATACATAATGTTCCTAGTATGACTACAAGTGTCCCTTATCTATTAAAAAGTGACATTTTAGTTCAAAAAGTGTCACTCACTAATAACTAAACAAACATGCTTATATTTTATTGATAATGTTGTAAAATTATTCATAAGACATTTTAGATGTTACAGAATAGTTTTCACATCAATCCAATACATGATGTATGGATAATGAGTTAGAGTGCATGTTTCTAGTTTAAAGTGACATTTTAGTAAAAAACACAACAGACGTACTCAAAACAATTAAAAAACGGATAAATTTTTTTTATACTTTAGGAAAACTATCCAAAGTAATTTTAGATGTGTGGAATCATACAAACCTCAATCAGATGTACAATGTGATCATTATGACTCAATGTGTTAACTTTTATTTAAAATTGGCATCAATTTTATTAAAATTGACATCTGGCTTACTCAAAACTGATAAAAAACATTCATACTATTTTAATACTTTGAAAAAATGATCCATAATTCAATTTTGAGGTGTAGGTATCAGCTGAAACTCAATATGATATATGATATTCCCAGTACGACTAAAAGTGTACGTTATCAGTTTAAAATCAACATATTAGTTCAAAAAGTTTCTCTCACTAGTATCCAATCAAACAAGATCAAATTTTATTGTTTATTTAGAAAAATTATTCTTAATTAATTTTTATATGCAGGAATTGGTTTCATTTACAACTGATACACGATGTGATTGGAATGATTCAAAGTGTATGTTTTGTGTTTAAAATGTCATTTTTGTAGAAAATACAACAAACATACTCAAAACTGAGAAAATGAATTCAAATTATTTTGATACATTAGGAAAATGATCCATAGGTCAATTGAGAAGTGTATGAATCATATTATTCTAAATATGACCCATAGTGTGACCAATATGACTCAAAGTTCATACTTTTATTTAAAATTTAATCAATTTTAGTAAAATGGAAATCTAACCTACTCAAAACTAAGAAAACACATTCAGATTGTTTTGAAATTTTACAAAAATGATCCATAAGTTATTTTTGATGTGTATCAATTAGTTTCATCTCAACATGATATATGATGTCCCCTTTATGAATCAATGTGTCTGTTATCAGTTTAAAAAGATTCACTCACAAAAAATTGATCAAATGCGATAGGATTATCTTTATAATTTAGGAAAATATTCATCAGTCATTTATGACATATAGGAATTAGTTTCATGTCAAAATGACACACTATGTGATCAGAATGAGTCAATGTGTGTGTTTCCTGTTTAAAATGTCATTTTAGTAAAAAAGACAATAGATGTATTCAAATCCAATAAAACACATTTGTATTGTTATGATACATTAGAAAAATGATACATAAGTCATTTTATATGTGTAGGAATCTGGCGTACATCATCGAACCCAAAATGTGGCCAATATGACTCAAAGGGAATGCTTTTATTTAAAATTGACATAAATTTTAGTAAAATGGACAAATGACCTAAACAAAACTGGGAATCACATTCAAATTGTTTTGAAACTTTACAAAAATTATTCATATGCCATTTGTGATGTGTATGAATTATTCGAACCTGAATTCGATACATAATGTTTTTGGTATGGCTGAAAGTGTCTATTATCAATTTAAAATTGACATTGTTGTTAAAAAAGTGTCACTCACTGGAACCAATGAAATTGGATAGAGTTTTCTCGATAATTTATGGAAATGATAAATATTTAATTTGTGATGTATATGATTCTATTTGACGTCAAACTGATACATGATGTAATAGGAGTGAGTCAATGTGTGTGTTTCTAGTTTAACATTTAATTTTAGTAAAAAAGACAACATACATACTAAAAAATGAGAAAACCCATTCATATTGTTTTATTCTTTAGGAAAATGTTCCAAAAGTCATTTGAAACATGTACGAATTAGACACACCTCAATTTGACCCATGGTGTGACCTTTATGACTCAAAGTGTGTACTTTTATTTATATTGGGCACTAATTTTAGTAAAATTAACAGTTTCTATTAATGTATTTATTTATGTTATTACTAACATAAGAATTGGTTTGTTATATTAGATTTTTATTTTTCTTGAGAGAGGGTGGTTTTTTCAACAATAGCATGATTCAGGGTCAATATTAAAATACAAAGGAATATTGATGTTTTTTAGTGTATATAATAGAGTGTATTTAAGAAATTGTATAAAACATTGTTTGAAATTTACATTTTTTTTTCATGTATTCATGTTGTAAACATCATTTCATTTAAATTAAATATTGGGACTATTTTTGTTGATATGTTGTGCATTTCTGATGTTGTGGTGTATTGTTATAGCATAGTATATTGGTGCAATCATGTATTGTTACAACAAACAATAGTGTGGCCCTTTATAGGAACTTTTAAAAGCACTGATAAAGGGCACATTTTTTAGTTATTTTAAAGTTTCTATAAATGTACACATTATTAGTTATTTTATAATCACAAATTGAACCCTTTATCAGAACTTTTATAAGAATTGGTAAATGGGGCCTTTATCGTCACTAAAAAAGTATCACTAAATGGGTTTTTTATCATTGGTTTTAAAATCATAGATAAAGGAATCCTTTATCTTTGTTTTTTTCACCTAAAAAGGCCCCCTATATCAGTTCTTTTTTAGTAGTGATAAAATACCAGGGCTTTTAATCTTGCGGAGGTAGTCATCACTTTTCTAGTTCTTATAAAGGCCATTTCTAGCACTATTAAAGGCCTATTTTGTAGTAGTGTTGAGATGTGATGCTCACTTTTATGAGATTTTTCTACGACTCATTTATTATTATGTATTTATATCATGGGATTTTATATCCACTATTGATATTTTCTTATTTGGATTCCCTTGACATGATAATTTTGTTATATTGTGATGGGAAACTATTCCCATGAAACAAATGAGGGACATGATTCCCAATCATTATTATTGTGATATGTTTTGGGAAACCATATATGTATAATCTCTATTGGGAGGATATATAATACATTTTGAAATTGGTTATTTAATATTATTTACATTCCATGTTTTTTTACATACAAGAATATAATACTACACATGAACCCATATTTAGTAGCCTTTTAGGGGAACCATTGGTGGTGAAAAACTATGTTGTAGTCACACCTTGCTCAGGACATGTGATACAAGATAAAACATTATGGTTTAGGATCGAGGAAGAAAAAATCACTATATTTTTTATGTATGAGATGAGAATATTTGTATGATATGGGAGATGAGACCAAGAATAAAATAACCACCATTTTAATTTCATTTTATAGTATTTTTATTTTATTTTTAGGGAATATATTATATAACATGTCCACATGATATAAATTATATATATATATATATATATATAATTTTTTACATTACCCTTAATCATTTGTTATGGAATGAGAGTTTTCATTTATCTATCAATCAATTGTAACTGTGATGTTCACATTAATATGGTAAATATTGTAATGAAGGTTTTTCCATAAACTTCGCTTGGTGACTCTTGACCTAGTACCCATGTGGGCCCTAGAAATGGTCTATAAGGGAATTCCAGACCCCCAAAGGTTTTCAACTTGTTCTCAAGAGGAAATAAAACATATTTATGAACATTTTTCAAGGTAAATCAATCAATGAATTATAGGGTCCTAATAGAAAACCAAATATGACCTCTCCATGGATTGGTGAGTTATACCCTCAAATAAATGAATTAATAATAAATATAACATTATAAAAAATCCATAACATTCAATATAATTGAAGACCAAGAGTAAATATACATGATAAATTCAAATCATGACAAAAATGGTAATGTTATGTGATTTTTATTGGTTGATACAAAATGAATATATTTTTGAAAATACTAATACCTAAGTAAACAATAATATATTTATTCTACCCATTTACATCTTACATAATGGATTGATCCTTCCATTTCACCTCCTCTTAACATGAACATGGTTTTTATGGAAATCCAAAAAATATTGTCGATTCCTTATATTTACTATTATCAATCAAAATAATGACTATAAGAACATGATGTTTGTATGTTGAGTGTTAGCGTAACAACCCCAATATTATCCAACCATGAATTTCATGAAAAATTCTTATTAGAGAACCCAATAATTTTAGTTTGAAACTAGTAATATAGTGATACACAAAAAATTATTTATATTAGGAAACAAACCTGATTATATTTGAACATTAAAGTTAAGATCCAAATAAATAAGCATTTCAAACCAAGAACCATACTCTATGATCACTATGGTTATGTACTATAAGAAATACGGTACTACTCCCTATCTAATATCTCAATTTTTGTATTGGATAGACATAAATTTTCATATATATAACAAGATATATAAATAAATTTTATTAGTTATATAAAAGTGGAATGATTAATAACTATGAAGACATATAAAAAATTATTTAATGATAGAAAAAAACTATTTAAAATAATTCAAATTATATTTAATTAGTGTTAAGGTTCCATAAAATAATGAAATATATATTTATAAATAGAGTTGTTTCCATTTAAAGTATTTCTAAAATCCTACATTAGATGGAATTGAGGGTTTTTTATGTTTAAGATATATTTATTTTTAATAAATAGAATATACATATTATGATTATTGAATTGATTTTATGTTTATAGAATCGATATTTCTTTTTGTGATGAAATATTGATCATGAGGTTTTGGAAACAATAATTTACGACAATGTATCTAAAAACTATAATTTCATATTCAAAAATAAATTTTACGATTGGATGTAGATTATATTGATATTCATAGACAAAGGGGAATGTTTAAATTTATCAAAATAAAAACTTTTCCCACCATGAAAACCTATTGGTTCAAGGCTCTCCAATAGTAGGGAAATGAATGAGTTATACCATAAGCCACAACGAAATCTATGGAGGAGAAGAGGGATAACATGATTTGGTACTAGTATAATAAGAGTGTTTTTGGAATAGATATACAATAAGAAATTTATTATGACAAGTTTCCATAGTTTATAGAAACCCCATAATATTTCAATTTCAATCAATCACACATATTTGTTAATTTAGAAGTGGTTGGATGAAGTGAAATTTAATATGGGATAATAAATACATGACAAAGTTGATGTCTAAATTTAAAAAATGGATTTAAATGGAACTATTCCACCTTATATCATCCTCTTCCACATGAGAGGGGTTTTATTAGGTGGTTCATACAGCAGCTCCTAGTTTATTGTCTCACTTAAAATAGTTTAGTGAAATGCAAAGTGAGATCATTAAAAGCTTTAAATCACTTCCAAAAGTGAATAATTTGATCTTGAGACATAGTTCTGCAATTAAATATTGTCCCGATGGTATATTCCATTGATGTTATGGAGTAAATATTGATTCCATACTGAATAGATTGAATTTTTGGGTAGTATCATGAGAATGTAATGTATGGAGACAATTAACTAGAGTTGAATTTTTTTTGTTACAATTACGTTTTCAATGTTATCATAAGTATTAATGTGATAATGTGGAAGATAATATCTATTTAAAGTGCATAAAAATTATACATGAGGATTATTTTGTGATATTTATTTCCATAAACAACATTTTAGTTTGAAATCCATGACCCATGATGAGATCAGGGGTAGTATTAATTTAAATATAAAATATATGTCATGTAATGAATGAACATTTCATAGGGATCAGTGTAATGGCAACCACATAAGACGTAGAGGTGTTGAAATGGAATTCCAATGTTTCATAGTCCATGGGGATGATAATGATCCCTGGAAAATGTAATAAATATGGCTTTTATACCATTTAAGTAAGGTGTTTCATGAGATAAAACATTCTTTAATTTATCACGTGATGATAGGATTATAGTAGAATGGTGATGTCATAGCAGTATATTTGAGTTAGGTTATTCGAATCCAATTATATTTTTGAATTCCTGGCACCTTTTTTTTCAATTTTGTAAAGAAATGAGAAAATGCCCCCCTAATCTTATAGAGTCTTTAACTAAAGAGTTTAATGTCACCTTTCTGATAAATATATAATAATAACATCATTAGAAATGGGTGATTAATATATGGAGAAAAAATTTATTGTGAGAATGTTCTATATTACTATAGATTAGGTTTCAATCATTATTAAAATAGAATTTATGAATGTTATAAAAGCCCTGATGTTGTAGGTTCCTTTAAAAGATTACAGGTTTTATTAGGTCTAGATAAATCCCTAATAAAGTGAACCTATATCATCAATTTTTTATAAATAATAATGTTTCCCTTTATCAGTGATATTTTTCACTAATTTTTAGCATTGATAATTTATCCATTTATTGTACCTAAAAAATCTATGATAAAACTAGTGCATTTATCTATGCTAAAAAATAATTTTTCAATCATCTCACACACTACCATCCATTTATCTGTAATCACCAAAATCATCTAACTCACACTTCCCCTAACTTATTTATTTTTGCTCCACCTACACAAAAAACTTTTTTAGGAATCTCCCTAGTCATATATGTATCTACCTGTACCTGTAAGGATTTGATCCTCGAGACCACCCTGTGCAATGATAAGTCTATTAACACATCTCCATCATGTTTTATTCTATATTTTATGATATATATATTTATATATATATATTCATCAATTTATCAATATAATTATGTATTTTTATATATTTGTTATTAAATACATTTATAAAATATGTTTATATATTTAAGTATGTGTGTGTGTGTGTGTTTACACCTATGAATCTATCAACATGTATATGTATATATATTGATACTTATTTACATGTATTACATATTAATAATTATTTAAATATATAATAATATTTATATAAATATGAATATATTTTTGTTAATACAGACACACACAAAAAATAATATTTATATATAGACATTATATAAAAATTTTTATAGGTATATATATTGATAAGTTTCAATAAGGTAATTAAAATGGATGAATTTTTATTTTAAATAAAAGATATAGTTAATATTTATTTCTAAATGGTTTATATATTTAATAGTATATTCTACTTATAGAAATGTTCAAATATATTTTATAAAATCATAATTTTATATGATAATATATGAAAATATTTATATATTTTTTTATTATAATTTAAAACAACAATATATTATGACATATGTTAACATATTAATACCATAATATCCATATTAATGTAATTTTAGCAAATAAATTTGCTCTCCACCAATAAAATTCAAGAATATCTTCTTAAATGAAGTTGATATTCCAAGTAATCTTCAAAAGTAGGATATCATAACTAAAAACACTATTTATGAGGCCATTTGGGGATTTAATGACATATAAAAATAGGTACTAAGGTACCCTTGTATCTGGTAATCATATATATCTTCACAAGATTCAATTTCAATCTTCCTAATCCCTAATGGACACCCAGACCAACATATACGACAGTTTGAAATTCATCACATTTCTTTAACATTTAATAAGAATTAAATTACTTTATGAAGTTTCGATATCATGATATTATTGTTAAATGTATATTACTCTATAATAATTATAAATAAATAATTAATATTAGTTATTTGTAAACCATTTTGACTAAATATATCTTATATTATTTGTAAATTCATATTCGGTATTATATAAACCATTTCTAAGATAACATTATATATATATATATATTTATATCAATATAAAAATATATATTTTTTAAAATAAGTTTTTAAAAACATTTTATGAAGACTACCTTTATAACCACTAAATAAATCACAGATAAAGTAAATTTTTTATAGTGATTTTAGTTTGCACTGATAAAATCACTTCCTTTATCAATGGGTTTTTAGAAATAATTAATTGTAGTGATAAATAATGGTGATTCTGTAGTGGGGATCTTTTTATTCATGTAAGGAATTCCTATGAAATTCCATATGTGTTATATGCTCACATCATATTTATATTATTCTATGGACCTTTTGAAATGTTGTCTTGTATGAGGTTCGCACACCGAACTTTTTATAAATGAAAAAAATACCAAGACCCAAAAGTATCAAAATTATATAAAAGGAACAATGTTTTCAGAAAACTATTTCAATTATATTAGAGTTAGACTAGTCAATATTGAAGTGTTTTCTTTTTTAATATTATAAAGAAGTAGTGTGAAGATTTTGAATAAGGTATAATAGAGAAGATAAACTATATATGTCATGAATGTTTAGTCACTAAACTGTTATGTTTTGAATATTATTTGGGTCATAGGATTTGGGAAAGTAGAATATAATATTCCAAATTAGAGTCTTAAGAATAATAAAAAGTTGCATTATTCAATTATACAGTGAGAAAAATCAAGGTACAATATCAATGTGGTTATACAGTAAACATTTAATCTCTTAAGCATTTATGTCTAAATAAGTTAAAGGTCCAGATGTTCCAGAAAAACAAAAACTTTACCTATCCTTTACAATTTTTTTATATTATGTTATATAAAGTGAGATAAATTTTAATTTTCATCTTTTTATTAAACAGTGACCTAAAATGTATGTAACATATCCTTTTTATTCATAAATTTTATTGAAAAGGCAACTTAATGAACTTATAGACTCTTAGTATTATCATTATATTCTTATAAAATATCTTGGGGACAACATTCATATTGAATAAATTTTCTTATTTAATGGAATTCCAAGACATATTATTGAAGAAAAGGATTTTATAGTTTAAATCAATTAATTCTAGAGTAGAAGTCTGGCCCTGATCAAGAGTTATTTAGATGGCAGAACATTTCACATTTTATTCTAATAATATAATCGAAGCCCAACCTATAGTGTATCATGTGTTTTAATTTCATAATTTCATCAGTTTTATTATTAATATTTAATATACACAATCTATGTATCTAGAGGTCTAATGACATTAGAATACAAGGTGCGTAAAAAATAACATCAAACTAAAATAAAACATATTTGTTTTAATCTATATAATTATCTAATAAATCCCTTTGAGATTATAAAAAATCATAAGATAACATGGGAAATACATTAAAAAAATGGGTGATCTATATAGGCCATTAATTGAATAAAAAAGATAAAAATAAAATCATATGATCCAAAATTCCTCACATGATATAATGAAACATGAGGATCTTGAATAATCATATGGGAGAATAACATAAATAATATGGAATAATAAGATCATACATACTTGGGAATTGGGAAATAATATAAAACATGACATATAGTAAGTCATTGATAACTTCATAGATAATATCACATTGTGGATATATTGACATTATGGATTAGGATTACTCCACAATCCCATAAAAATGTCATATTACTATTCCAACAGCCATATTTATTATGGTCATATGGGGTTTTTACATTCTATAAATACCCAATAATTAATTAATTAATAAATCACATATATTTTATCCTAGGTATACATATATATATATATTCATATTCAATATTAATATTGCATTAAATATACCCTGCATCATTTTTATACAGTTGTTCATGAGTGTAGTTGTTCTGGTGGATCAGGCATAACCTAAATTTCATATTTTAGATATCTTATTATCTATTTTTTGTGCATTTTAATATTTTCAATTCTAATGGAAATGATTATTATTTAAATTAAATATTATAAAATTATTCTATTTCTATAATTTGGTTCATATGAATTATATAATACTACATCACTAATTATGAATCAATAATATATTCTCAATGGATATTCCATTAATAAAGTTCTCGGACATTAAATTCTCCCCCCTTAATAAATTTCATCCCAAAAATTTTATTCCACTAAATAAGATTAAAATAGATGAGGTTGCTTATACATTATCACTTCCTCTTATTCCTAGGTCACCATCTTTCACTTATGGTTCGTCCATAATACTTTCATTAGGTGATTTTCCATATTGTATAAAAGGTTTTCTTTACAGTCCATGACTTTCACTAGATTAACCTAAAAAGATAGATCATTTTATATCTCTACCAATATTAAATTCAATAAATGTGAATAATCTTGAATGTACTTCCTCATGAGGGATACATGTAATACATCACTCACTTGAGACAACATTTTGGGGAGTTCTAGATGACATGACACATATCTATTATGATTAAAAATATCAAATAGACCAATTTTCAAAGAGAAAACATTACCTTATTCCATATTTCAATGACTCCATTATAGTTATATTATTAAATATTTTTTTCCATTTTAATATTTTCAATTCTAATGGAAGTTTAAATTATATAAACTCAATTTAATAAAAAAATTATCTTTCTATAATGTGGTTCATTTGAATTATATAATACTACATCAATATTTATCAAATAATTATATAATATTAATATTAATTCTAATAATAAAATTCAAATAAATTACAATATTCCCCCATTAATAAATTTCATCCAAAAAACATACTTCCACTAAATAAGATAAAAATAGAAGAGGTTGCTTCTACATTATCACATCCTTTGGTTTCTTGGTCTCTTTCTAAGACATATGGTTCTACCACAATAAATAGATTTGATGAATATGGAATGTACTTAACCAAGAGGGATAGAATTAATACATCATTTACATGAGACAATGATAGGGGAAGTCCTAGTTAATACGACACATATCCATTGTGATTAAAAATATCAAAGGGACTAATGTACAAAGGATATAACATTACATTATTTTTAATTCTAACGACTCTATTATAGAGATATATATATAGATAACAATTATCTCTCTCATCAAAATACATGTCCCATCATTAATTGTAAGTGTATCTCTTTTGTTGATAATGCGTAGATCTGATGTTCAGTTTAATGGTCTTCACCATTTCATCGACCATTTCAGATCCCAACATAATTAATTCAAAAAATTCACCCATGAACATGTGTGTTCTACATTTATTCCCATATAAAAAATCATTTGAATCCATTTTGTTTTCTGAGTGGATGCACTTATTGAATGAGAACTCGACCTGATGAAGATGCTAATCCCATCATGATTTAATGTTTATCAAGAATACTCTAAAAAGAACTCTAATGCCTAGATTTTCCAACCAGATTGGACATCTGTTTGGTAGAGATAACCCATTCTTATGTTCAATTTAGTGTTTAAATAATGTTTGAGAATAATCTAAAAATTTTAAGTAATCCTTTGTCCCAGAATATATTCAACAATAGTGGTGTTCCATGTAGCCTCAACACTACATTGATGTATAAAATTTATTTTCAATTATGTTATAATTCATATTATATTTTAATTATGTGACAAGTACATGAATGATAATCCACCCCAAACCATATAGATTCATTTCCTTTGAATGTCATTAAAATACATGTGAAAAATTGGTGGTGATGCCTTCCCATTTTCATGTGGGAATTTAGTAATGTTTGCGTCATCCCATTGAAATGATTCCTTTAAAACCTCACATAATGAAAAACCGAGAACAATTATATATATTCTATGATTTAATTATTCTTATTGTCCAACCAACAATGATCTTATAGATATTTATACATCTTCAGAAAACATGGGTTGATAGGGAAGGCCAAGTTATATGTATCATTCAACATCTAACATTTCTCAAGATTAGATGGAACACATAATTGTGACTTCAATCATACAACTATTTAATAATTTTAATCATAAAATATTTCACTTTTCTTATAGATTCAACCTTCTTCTAAATTTCTGTATCATCTCCATGAGAATCTTTTTTTTCTTTAGAAGAGATGGTTGAGAATTCATTTAAGAAATAATTGATTTTGTTCCTTTCATTATGACTCCCATTTTTTTTATAAATGTCTATGATTATTGTATCCCCCTCAATTATCATCATTTATATGGTCATAGGATCCTTTATATAGATGGAATCCACTACTTTATTTTCATTCCATTGATAATAATTTATTAAGTATTCATTGTTCTTGATTGGATCAAACCATATTCACTAGTGTATATTAACCTCCATCATTATATATATATATGGATCATATGATTAATATATATATTTCACACTACTACCCATATAGATAATTGCACCAAATCACAATTAAATGATTAATGAATTATGTTATTGATCATGTGTGGGATAGTTATACTCATTAACATTCCACTACTTTGAGGAGTACGATATCACATTATCATCCTACATCAATACAAAACCAAAGCTGCACTTTGAAGCATCGATGGGTACCATGGTGTGTTCCCCACATTTTTTTTATGTTTATGAACTTGTGTATTAATGAGACTAATTTTCAATTCTGTGACTCTATCTACAATGAAATTAATCTAGAAAAATATAACACACTTTTAAGTTAGTTTCATTAATGACTTTTAAAATCATGAGTTATTCCCAAAAAATAGTCATTAATACCTAGGTAATCCAAAAAAACTATGGATCTCTATTACAGATTCTAATTTGGTATACTCCCCAATTTAGTTTGTTATATAAGGGTCTGCAATGTTTGTTTATTGGTGATAACTTGCCCAAAAATGATTCTTACTCCATCTAGAACACACATTTCTTGTACTATGTATATAGCCTCACCATTCAAAAATTATTTGTCATAGTTTTAAAAATATCATCCTACTTTTATTTACTTTTGGAGTATATCAGAACAAGAACTATAATGAATATGAAAAAGTATCTAGGTATTCTCTAAATAATATATTCATTAAGTGAATGATGATTTCTGGTGTTTTATTGATATCAAGGTACATGACTATGAGCTCAGACTGTATATACATTTTTAAAAATGTAGTCTTGGGAATATCATTATTCATACCCTTTATTTTTTGATATTCTAAATGAAGGTCAACATTTGAGAAGTGTTGGGAAATGTATACTTGATCAATAAAGTCATTAATTTTTGGTAGTGAATGCACGATCATTATCATGATTTTATTAATTTCACAATAATCAATATAGAGGTGCATTGACCAATCTGTCCTCTCGATGAAGAGGAATGATAAACCCCATGTGGATGTACTTCGACATATAAAACATCTATCAAAACATTCATGGATCTTCTTCTTCAGTTATTCTAACATAATGGGAGCCATTAAATTGGGATTCCTAGATATGGATAGAGATACATGCATAAGTTCAATTGAGAACTCAATCTCCCTATTTTGATGAATAGAATGAAACTCCTCAAGGTATATATCACTATAGTCCCTCACAATGGGAATCTTTTTAAGCATCATTCTCTCATTTCTCTTAATCATTTGATCATGATATTCTTTATTACTAGGAAATAATATCCATTTCTGATAAGAAGATTACAAAGAAGGGTCATTATCATCTTTACACTTGTATAGAATTAGAGTATGAAATGGGATGTAAAGAGTGGTCTCATGATCCCAATGGGTTATGTTGAAATTTATACAAGCACATCCAATCCACGACTAATATAGCATCAAATTAATCTGAAATAAGTATTAAAGGTTTTTTTGGGTGACTTAGTCTTCGAAAATTTTATATAAAGGAGTTATATACTTGGGACACTATAATTTTCCCATTTTTTCTCACATATAGATCAACCTCCATGTTATAAGGTTGTTTTTGATTAGTTATACTAAACTTATATTATATTATATAACATTTAAAAACATAATCATATGTGACATTTGATTCACATGAATGTATAATTAGTGAACCATTCATTATTTAATCTGGGTTCTATTCATTTATGATATCCAAAATAAAAATAGAGATTAGAAAAATCAAATTAAAAATAATATAAAAGGAAACTATGATCATTTATGGAATGAATTTTATTTGACACATATATATTAAATTATGTGCCTCTATTTTTCAGTATAGGTTATCCATGGAAACTATCATATTATATTTTTTTATCGTAACAATCTATTCTTCTCCTTCATTACAATTCATAAAGTTTTTTCGTCTTTCCAAAATCATATCTCATGGGATTGTCAAACTTGGTGTGCAGTAAGGTCACATTTTCATGCACCATGTTAGGATCACGTTAATACACAATCTCCCCCTTTTTAGGTTCAAGAACCCAAGGTTAAAATATGTCATATCCACATTCTCTTGTTTTATCTAGTCATGGATGCATTTTCTTAGAAACCATTGGATCTATACTTTACCAAAATTTTATGTCATTATCCTATAACTATAAATATCCATAGGGTTCTCCATGAAGTATTCATGTCTTAGTTACCTAAAATAAAAAACATTCCTTTGAAACCAACTATCACAACACTTACATTTTACACATATTATTACATGATTTTGAACCTAAATATCCAATAAATACATTCCATTGACTGAGAGGCTTAGAATATATAGTAGACTAGTGACATAAAAAACAACATGATTATAAAATAGTAATTGGTAATTTTAATCTCTACAATGATATACTAAATCCATATATTCTTATAAAACATTATAGGATAACTTGGGAATTACATAAAAAGGGGGTGAGCTATAATTCCTAGTAAGAGTAGAAACTTGATAAAGAAGCATATCCTTTGTGTGAAAAGTTATAACCTGAAATCTTGATGTAAACAACCCATGAATAATCATATTTTATCATAACATAAATATACTTGAATCAAAATATCATTTATAAATATTAATTTGGAAACAATATAAAACATAAAAAAAGCATAAGTCAAGGATAAATTCTCAAGAACATTGTGGAAAGATTCTCATTTTGGATTTTTTTACTCTATAATCCCACACATATCATCTCTTAAGACGTAAACGTTCCCCAATGAATTATATGTCAATAAGGTAACACCCATCATAAAATTTATAGGAATATGTGTTCAAATATTTAATCAAACATAATGTTAAGCATAATTATTTTCCATGGAAAAAAGTTGTTTCATATTAATATCCCATTGAATATCCAGATGGATTATAATAATGTTTTCCTTGAAATCAATGATTAAAAAATTATTTTTTATTTTTAACTTAAAATAATCATGGTTAATGAATTTTTAAGGCTATGTGAAGTGATTAAGTGAAAAGGAGTGGATAATTATCTTTGGAAATGTACATATTAGATTGAGTTTTTGGGAAAACAGTAAAATTTCCTTAAAAAGTGAATGAGAATATTAATTCCCATAAAACGAAAAAGAAATAAAACAAGGTTTCCATAATAAAATTTTAAATTTTATAAATTAAGGATGTAATAAAACATTTAATTTAGTGGTTCTCAAAATGTGGTCAAATATGGATATGTTCCCTTTAATCAGGATTTCTTAATGAATGAAATTGAGAATGTAACATTTTAAATTATTTTATAACCATAAAATATAGGTGAAATAATTTAGGTATATTTGTGGGGGATATATATGTAATATATAAGAAATAAATCAAAAAAATGGAGAGATAACATGAGGTAGAGAGAGAGGAAGTGAAACCTAATGAAAATTGGGTAGTTTGGATAGATCCCTTACCTCATGTTCTAGAATCCTTATGCACTTCTACATTACATCCTGAATAATAAAAGTAACATAAATAATTTTAAATTTAAAAAATATACATCTACATTTTATATAAATTAATTATATTTTTTCATTTCCAACCGTTCCAATGAAAAATATTGTTTAATTTCACTGTTCTGAGGGAATTTGTGTCATGGGTATAAGTTCAGATCACATGAGTAGAATAATAATGATTCTTGTCAAATAAAAATATGACTTCATAAATGAAATGAAATGATATAATCCATTATATAATTTTAAATTTCCCAAAATACCCATATGTTTTCTGATATATGTATTAGTAATTTAGGAAAAATGTTAATGTTATATGGCTTGTTTATTTTGATTGTTTTATCGACCATCAAAGAGTAGTTTTTAATTATATAATATTAGGGATATATATATGCATTTCATAATATTAAAATACATGTAGAATAAATATTATGGTCATTTTGAACCAATTTTAGTGAATTTAATCCTTCCATGATGTTAGTAATGGAAAATAATAACTCAACATTCATAGAGGTAGTGAAATAGTTAATACCTGTTTCGTTGGTTTCAGCCTTCGGGCCTCGAAACGCCCAACGGATCTATATCCGTTGATGGACGGACCTACTTTCCAAAGACAGGTGTTCGTCGGATGGTCTGGCCAATGACACTTAAGAACTCACATTGGTTGAGAGGATGGGAAGTCGGGCTCATCGCACCATTTTTGGGGGGGAATTATTGCATATTTTGGGACTCTCTTATAGATTTAAGACATATTCATATGTTCGCGAATCTTTGGTTTATACCCAATCATAGTATCCAAGGATTCAACCCTGGTGGGAAATGGTAAACTGGACACAGGGGTTCGGAATCATTTATTCCCAAGGTTTAACATCCCTCGTTGGATTAATGACCCCAAAGAGTCGTAACTTGCTTGAGGCGGTACTAGGAGTGGCGCGGTGAACCGTCATGAAGAATAGTTGGATCGACCAGTTGTTGGGCTTGAACCTCATGGAGGTTTCCTACATACCCTATCTAGGAGGCAGGGATCAAAGTCCACGTAGTTCTCTTAGTGTCAGAAAGCTGACGTGAAGATGGACCGGGTGGCCCGATGGGTGGTGGGATTGAACCTCATGGAGGCTTCCTACGTACCCTGCCTAGGAGGCAAGGATCAAAGTCCACGTAGTTCGCATTGGTTGGGACTCATGCTTTGAGGCAGGCCAGAATGATGGATTTGGGCTTACACTCTAAGGAGGCCCATAAGGGGATGTCATGGTTGGTGCTTACTCTAAGCCCACGTGAGTCATGCTCGGTGTGAGAAACAAGAGGCAGCAGGGACAAGAAGATCACGTCAAGAAAGGTGCGTCTATGAGAAGTGGAGTGGGGCTTACGTGTGGAGCGGCCCACTTAGTCGGGGCTTACTCCATGTTGGACACCGGTGGCGATGGATTGGGTCTTACACTCTAAGGAGGCCCATGGTGATGGATTGGGGCTTACACTCTTAGGAGTCCCAAGTGGTCGGGGCATACTCTGAGATGGACGCTCGTGATGATGGATTGGGGCTTACACTCTGAGGAGGCCCAGGAGGTCGGGGCTTACTCTGAGATGGACGCCCGTCGAAACAAAGCTCAGCAGGATAGGGAAAGGGGGTGCTCCTGTGCCCATCTTCTATCTTGCAGTGCATGAGGGCTTCCTTCTGATGGCTATTTTACCATCTCCGAGGAAACCTCAACAAGTGGAGGGGCAGAAAGGGGATTCCCGAGCTCAAACTACACATTACCGTGGGAATGTGAACCTAGGAATGCTTTAGGAATCTGCTCAAGGGTCGGGGAAACCCCTTCGCCTCTACTTACCATTGGTATGTGAACTCAAAATGGCGTGCTGATGCACCTGAAAGCTACACCACATGAATCTGGTGGCTCTGGTGGAGGCCTCGGCTCGGGGCTGATGAATAGGCCAATGAGGGAGTCGCGGAGGACTTGGCTGGATCGTAAGAATTTTATCTAGATCGGGAAATGAGAACACCGGAGTATTTGATGAGCCACCGAGAGGTATGGGTTGTGGCGTCCTTCGCGTGGGGAAGTGCCACACAGCTGGAGAATTCGTCCGTGAACCAGGGTGGTCTGCAGACGGATTGGTGTCCCGCGAACCAGGGTGGTTCATGGATTCCAGTTCGATCCGCGAACCAGGGTGGTTCGCGGAGGGTTCCAGGCGGGCAGCGGCGGCCGAGGGCGGCACCGGTCAATGGCTCGTCGGTCGGGGCTTGGACCGCGTAGGAGAGTGTTACGCGGTGTGACAGATGGGAAAAGAGGCATAAAATCCATGGTCTGTGGGGAATTCATCCACGAAGGGGGGTCTGGTTCACAGTTTTCCTTGTTTTTGTTATTTTAGGTTCGCAGTTCACCAAGTTATTATGCGTTTTCCAATTCCCTGTTAATTCGTATACCTGCTGTGGTTCGCGGATGGGAATTTCACTGTTTGCAAAATCCGAATCCTTCCTTCAACCGATATCCTTCCGAATCTCTAATCCCTCCGAATCCAATTCCAATTCTCCGACCTCTTTTTATTTCCCCCCTAAAGTCTCCTTTTATAGAGTGGGGAAAGAGATGTATCTGTGGCCACACGACACCTTTTGCGGAGGCCCATAACCAAATACCCGGTTTACAGCTAACCTGGTCAATCCATGATTCGTAGTGGGTATTGGATGCTTCCCCCCCTCCGTGAATCGAACTCAGGGAGTGCTCCACAGCTACGAAGGGTTCCGCCTCTATTCCGCGAAATACGGTGGGTGCGGCTTGAACTGGTCGACGCGGTACGTGGTTGGGGCGGTTCATGATGGTGAACCGGACTGGTTCCCATCCTACCTCGCGACTGCGGAGGATCTCCGCCTCCATTTCATGAACGACAATGGTTCGCAGAGGGGGTGCTTCGCGGGGCCTAACCACGTTGCGTTTCTATGGGAACGGTTCACGGACCGGTCCTGTTTGTGTCCCTTATTTGATTATTTTCCCCAATTATTTGGGGGATTTGGGTAGAATCTTTTTTGAGGATTCTTTTTCAAGACCCTACAAATGCCCCCCATCAGAATGGGGTCTGATCGGAACAAAAAGGAGGCCATTCTGATGCAAAGTGGTCCTGAAACTGAGATGGTTTGCGGTAGAGAGGTGGACCCGGTAGGGGACCACACCTATAAATATGGGGAGCCCTTCATTTATCCTTTACCTAATTCTTTGTGAAACTAGAGCTCCTTCGCCTCCGTGTGTTTGCTCCTCCGCGAAGTGCCTCTTCCGCGAACCGGCAGTGACCTCCGCGAACCATTCCTTTTTCGCGGTCACCTTCACCCACGGACCAACTTCTCAACCGCGAACCATTACTCTTAATTTAATTAAAAAGTAAGTGATCACGAGCTGCGGAGGAACTTGCTTCATGGTTTTGATGCTTCGTGGTTTCGATGCTCCGCGGACTAAAATATATTTAACTTTAAAAGTGTATGAGTCTCCTGATATTAATCACATAAACTCAGGATTTAAATTCCACGGAGCGACTTGGTTTGCGGTTTCCTGGCCAACGCTCCGCGGGCCAGGGTTTCGCGGACTGATTTCGTAAAGGGCCGGTTTGCGGGATAATGTCATCGTGAACCATCCTCTGAGGCCTCCGTGCGGGCTTTGCTTATGAAGGATCCTTAGCCATATATCTGGATATTTTTGTACAGATTTTTATTCCGAACTAACCAATTGTTGTCTCTCATTGTGCAGGGAGAAAATATGGTTCCCCATCATTCTGCGCTGAGGCCTACTGCAGAGCCCCTCTCAACTAGCTTAGAGAGACATTCAAATATGATTCACAGGGCGGAGGGCGTCAAAGAAGACCCTAGTCGGTCCATCATTCCTAATGACGGTGTATTGAAGAACCTGCTCTCTCCGGAGCTTCTGAGTTATCCATTATCAAATCATCTCCCGCTCTACGGCTTTGGTCTTCAGGATGACATCCCTATCCCCCCTAATTTCTCAAGTGTCCCTTCTCCTTTCTTGGAAGCACCGTCAAAATGCATTCAAGAAAACCTTACCCATTCCAGGGAGATAATCTCTAATTCTAGTATGAAAAACACATTTATTCTGAGGGGCTCTGTCTGGACCCAAAGCGATCAGTTCACTCAAGACTTTTCTCAGAAATCTGTCCTTAAGGACTACCCTTCTATTATCAACCTTGCTTGAAGGAATCCTGACGTGGGGTGGGTTCCCAGGTGGGATCTTCGGTCTGGCGGGATCTTCTCAAATGATTGGGCCGGGGCTTTCTGGGTCCATCATCATTGTCGGGAGTCTCCTGATTCACTGGAAGCGGTCAATCTAAACTTCGTAGTGCGGGCTTCCCAATTGGCTGTTCACCCAACATCTCTGATCCTTCCCGACTTGTTCAGCCGCTTGTGTTCAAGTACTAATACTTTCCACCTTTCCCACGGTGAAGTTAGCATTAGTCTGTGGGACATCTACCAGATAGGAGGACTGCCGATTACTGGCAAAATATATGATGAATTGTTTCCCGCTCCCAATGCATGGGGCAACGTCGAACAGGTGCCTTTATTGGCGAAGGAGTTGTTGGTTACGGCAGAGCAGTCATTGGGTCAAGCGTTGTGTGCCCAATCTCTTATTCCCTATTGTACCTGGATAGGGTTATTTCTGAACACTACTGGTCCTATGCCAAAGATCAAACGCCCCAGGACACATCCTTCTCAATAGTCATGAACCTCCCCAGGTTCCTACTGGGCAGTTCTGGAGGTGGGAGACTACCTTTCATGGGGTTACAAGGTACGTCCTGGTGTGTCGCCTATGCTCCGGTTGGCCGGTCTGTTTTCTATGTTCTTGAGCGGATGGCTATTTCCTTCCTGGGATGTTAACCCAGGTGTCCGGGCCTACACTTTGATGATGGCGGATGAGTTAGCAGAGGGCCGCCTGGTGAATTTAGCTGTGCCCACTTTGACCCATATATATGAGCTACTAAGACACATGCAAGTGGGCGGGTCACCCTAATGTCTAAGCGGGCCATTTCAATTTTTGTACGGATGGGTGGAAGATCATTGTCGATGTTATGAGTATCGTCACAACACTGCCATCCCACTTCCTACCATTCGGCCTACCCTACTGGATATAACCGGACTTCTCTTGAAGTCCCTCAGCTCTAGTGAAGTCCTAGAGCTTCTGAGTGACTTCTCCCAGTTCATCTTCACTCCCTACCCCACCCCTTATGGCGTCTTAGTTGACAACCGCCGGGGGAGCCTGGAGGAGAACTCTTACATGATCTCTCTGGGGGATGGATTTATGTCCACACGGATCGATGAGGTTTCTCTTAGCAAGCTGTATGTCCCGTATCGCTTTTCTCGCCAGTTAGGGTGCATGCAAGTACATGTTTCCCTTCCCCCTTCTCAGGCTCAAGAACTGCACCCGGCTATACTTCTTCAGTGGTGGCTGATGCGGACACAGGAGGGATCTGACGCAAGCATTCCCCTGCCTGATACTGGGGTGGCTGCCGGCCTTTCTATGGAGCATGCAAAAACATGGGTAAAATACTATCTTGATGGGATCCTAGGGAAGGCTATCTAAAAGGTTCCCAAATCAGAAGGTATGGTGGCTGCTGTATCCACCACACCTTCCTCATCAGCTTTAAGGGAGGATCGACTAATGGCTCGTCCATCGAAGCGACTCAGAGAACTTTCCTCTCCCAGCCCTACGGTGGCCGTGGTTCAGACAAATTCATCCTTCTTGTGTGTGGATTAGGATGATCTTATGGTTTTGGGTCCCAGCGAGACCATCTAGGAAGTTCCTCCAGTCAATACCGGGCTTAGGAACTTGGTCCCCAAGCTTGAACCGAGGTTGGAGGCTCCAGAATTTCCTGCTTCGGAATCAACTTCTAGCAAGCACACGTCTGCGCGGGCTGCCATGCTAGACTTCGTTCTCATGTCGTCCAGCGAGGATACCAAAGATCCTCGTACCATGGCGGACAATTGGGCAGTGCGCAGGTGGGACTGGCCCCGAATCTGTGAAATCATCACTGAAACCCCTTTATCTGAAATGGAAACTAAAACCGAAGATCTTCATCAGCTCTTCCTGGGTTTGGGGTCAGGTGGCTTTGACTATCAGCAGTTCCATTCTCTTGCTTTCCAAGTTGTCCTGGCCCGTGAGGAAGATATCACTAATGAATTAAAGCTTTCTCACTTCGATGCCACTCATTGTGGGGACCGAACCTTGGAGGAAATCACAACAAAGCTCTATCAACTGATAGCACAGGAGGAAATCTCTCGAGATTAGGCGGCCATCCTATCCTCTGAGTTTCATGAATGTGAAGAAAGGGCCGCGATGCTGAGGGATCAGTTATTGGCTATGAATGGCCATCTTGAAGCCACCAGAAAAGGGATCAATGAACTCTAAACCGTATTGAAGCGTATCCATCCAGTGGATGAGGTTGAAACTGGGGAGAAGGCAATGTTGGAATAGTCCTGCAACGACCTTCGCCGCACGGTCGCTGATCTGGTGGAGAGAGCGAGTCAGGATCCTTTTTACTTATCAGATCCACTTTTGTATCATCTATTTTACTTAACCCTCTCCCCCCCCGTTTTTTGTGTGTGGGATAGACCCCAGCTTGTGGACGTCCTCCCTTTTTTTGTTCGAACAAAACGCAGTCTCTGTCAATCACTTATTGCTGTGAAATTTGATTGTTACTTAGAACAATTGTTGTGAAAATAAAAATTCACTGAATCAGAATTAATCATAACTCAGGAAAACAAGATCTAACTTTTTCATAGACCACGGGGTCCAACGAACATAGTTTGACTATTTATAGGGGTTTTTAGAAAATCCCCACAAACTTTTTTTTGTCTTTTTTCTTTTTTAATGCCCTGATTTTTCCTAGGCCGATTTAGTGTGGACCCAGCGGGTATAACCCGACTTTTTCTTAGGTCGCCCTTTTCGGGTTTTCAGCCTAACAGGCTTTGTGCCTCTTTATTTTGTGAGTGGTTTAAAGTCCCACCGTCAAGATTATAACTAATGATGTTTTAGGTCGAACATCTTTGACCAAATATGGTGGGGCGAGGGCCCCAATGGGGTTCAACTGATTAAAAGATGTCTCAATACTCTTCCGACAGACTTGGGGGGAAACATGGCATGCAGGGCATGTCTCAAGATATACGAGCCGTGTCAGCGTACAAAGGTAGGAAGAGCGTTGCCTAAGGAAAACTTACCTTTGGTAGACGGGCCAGGGGAGATCAATATGCAGATCCACTGAGGGCATGGTATGCATAGTCATAAAAAGGTGTCCTTAAGTCAAAGACATATCCATTTCTGATGGCTAGGGGAATTCATGGAAGCCCAACTTATGGAAACCACGATGGGTGGTTTGAAAAAAAATGAAAACCACCGGGGGTGGCTCAGAAAGGGTATGTGATGTCTGAAAGGTTTTGAGAACATCTGTATCAATCAGGAGTGTGGAAGCAAGGTTCCCGTCCTACGCATTCATCTAGCGTAAAGGACGGTTGGGGCTCATCGCAGTTTAAAGTCATGCAGCTGGGACATAATCTGAAATGGAACAACTTCTCCTAGTTCTACATAATCTCATCAAAGATGTTCCGCTGCATTCAGGTAGGATCGTGGAAGAGGTTGGTAAACTGTATCTCAAAGGGTTTCTGAATCCCGGGATAGAAATGGGGGCTCGGAGGCCAAGAGGCGTACAGAGAGAAGCATTGCCTAAGGAAATCTTTCCTTTGGTAGACGGGCCAGGGGCGATAAATATGCAGAGCTGCTGAGGCCATGGTATGCATAGTCGTACAAAGGTGTCCTCAAGTCAAAGACTATCCACTTCCGATAGCCAAGCAACTTCAGGGAAGTTGAGATTTGGGACCACCAGGGGTGGCTTATGAGAGTTCTGCTTTTTCTTAGTACAGATTATGGATTATGATGAAAGGGTGCCCGAATACGGGGGAAATATCTAGAATAAACTTCCCAAGAATGGGTGATGTAATTCTTTCTCACCCTGGTGTGAGGTAGTGGATCGTGCAGGTCTAACCCGTGCACTGAAGGATAGAGAAAAACCTCTATTTCTCATTGAACCCATGATGAGTATGACCATGTAATTTATCGTCATGTGGTTGGAACATATTCCATGCAGTTTAGCATCCTGCGGCAAGGACGAGAGGCATTTTTAAAGGTTGCTGTGCTGTTTAACATCATGCAGTGAGGACAGGGGCATTTTTTTGATCCAGTGAAAATGCTTGCGGTTGGAGGCATTTCCCTGGATGGTTAATGCTTGGCCTTCGCAGTTTCGTGCCAAGCGGCCAAGATATCCCGTGCAGTTTAACGTCATGCAGTGAGTACGTAGTTGCAAAGGCCGCTCTTAATTAGAATATAACTGGTCTTGAATACCTCAACATGCCCCATACATGGGGGGGGGGGGTTGACTGGTGTAAATCATGGTTCCAGGGCTTCTTAGAAATTAAATTATTTGAGAGAAAATATAGATATATATTTTATAAGTGATCAAGGATGGGAACCACATAATATTTCTTATAAATTAACATTAATGATTTCATTATCTCTGGATGGGAAAGGGAATTATATGATAATGGTTTTGAGAGGGTTGTATTTGTATTCTTATAAGTCTTATAAGGGAGGATTAATTTCTAAATATATAATCTTTTTATAATTATTTTATGATAATGATTCAATAAAATATTGTATTGTGTGAATAAAATTAAATTAAATACATATTGATTAGGAATGTAGTGCGAAGTAGGATTTGTTTATAGTCAATGTAATGATCTTTATTTGTAATAAATAATACCCATACCCTAAGAGTTTTATTAAGGAGTGTTGGAATGTTTGTCTTGAAGAAGTAGTGGTAACAAGTTGTGGGAAGATATTTCATGAATAATTTGTGTGATGTAGAATAATCTTAAACCAATGTAGGTTTTCTAGAAGTTTGGTTTATAAATTTCTATTTTTTGAATTTTATTTGGGTTCGAGAATTTGTGAAAAAAAATTAAAGTTGTAAATACTAGTGGTGATAAGAATAAAATGTCACATAATTTTATTTTAAATTTAGAAAAATCAATTTTATATGATAGTTTTATTATATAGTAAACATTTATGCTCTTTAACAATTGAGAATCTGGATGTTATGATATTGGAATTTATGGAGAAAGGACATATTTCCCTATCGGGCATATGTTTCAAATGTTCAGTTACATGAATTTGGAATAATTGTATGATAAATATTTTTATTATATAGTGTGAGTAAATAGAAGTGTTTTTTTATTTAGAAATAAAAGGAATACGATAAATTGAAAGAACCAAATAAATAAATAATAGATAATTATGATAATATAAGTATATGGAAAAACTAGATTTATTAGAAATTGTTTAATGTATTATAGTCAATGACTTATTATTAAAGAGAAAAATTTCACATTTTATGGAAAATAATCCTAGATAAGAATGAAGATATTGTCAAAGATTTTTTTAGAAGGATGAAAATTATAGACAGGTGGATACTGGTATAACTAAAGTCACAACATTTGATAAATTAGGGATCGTTAGAAGTCATTGTAAATAAATGTCCTATTGAGTAATATGTCGATGAGTTATGATGTGGATGATACTTCCCATGGTTATTGAAATATACAAAGCCAACCCACATGCAATTTATTTTTTTATTCCATTAGAGAATCTATGCTTCATATAGGAATCAAACACATTATAGACATAATCATCCACATTTGTGGAATACCTTATAAAAATATCATAAGTTATTTTAATTTAATTTATGTCATGAATGTGGGATGAATTTTTTTTGAATGTATGAGATCCATTATCCCTAATTTATGAGAGAGTATTGATAGAAAATGTTGTTGAAGATTAACTTGAATGAAATTGATAACACTAGTTCCCACTAATTCACCCTCTCTCTTAGTGGCTACAACCATAATAGGGAACTACAAATAATACCACACAGATAAAAATAGTGGAAACACTGTCAAATAGTTATGACCCACTATTGGAAAATAGACAATCCCAAACATTAAGAACCATTCTTATTAGGATCATCAAATAGGAATCTAACTCCACTATGGTCTTTGGGAAGGATGAAATCCATATAGGTGAGAAGAATAAAACTTAAATGAAAAGATTACTACTTCATATTTCATTAGGGATAGATCAAATAAAACAAAGTATTAGTGGGAATAAAAAACAAAGATAAAGTACTAGACATGAAATGTTTCTATTGAGGTATGGAGAAAAAAGTTATGTATTTTATTTTGTATAAGTGGAAGAAATAGGAAGACATAATTTATATACAATATTTATTAAATTATCTAATATTTTAAAAAAATTGCATGGATGGTCTCTACATGGCCTCTGCTCATCAAGCCATGACACAATTCCCTCTAACCATATAAAAAAATATGATTCTACTAAAAAAGGTCACATCAAAACTTGACCTTGATAATTAAAACATGATTCACACCCACATCACCCCACTCCCTTTGAAATTAATACTCTCCATGGTTGACCAATTCCTCACTTAATTTACAAAAAGGTTTGAACACTTAAGAATGATTGTACATAATTTTTAAACTAAACATTGATTCATAGGGGATCTTACGTATAAGATCACAGATATGTAATATTACCCTCATGAACCATATGTATGGAATATCTAAATTTTTTAGGCATTATAGACTCTTATCATGCTATGGTTACCCTTTTCAATTACATGATCATTGATTATCCTCACCACAAAAATTTACATCCACCGCCTCAAATATTGTTGTCCCTTAAGCATGGAATGACTCATTCCCACATAAAACAACAATCCATCTATGTGGTTGTGTTTCTGATTGGCCACAACATGATAAAAAACAAGCATAAGACTACAAAACACCCAAAAAAAATACTAGAAAATATTTTGAAATTGATAAATTGATATAGAAAAAAATAAATAAAAAACATCATATGTAAAAATAATACAATTGGTGTTAAAAATCATCCCAAAACATTGTATTATTTCATAGAAAATAATCCTAATGAGATATGATCAAAGAATATATGAGTCCACAACTCCCTTATAAAATATTCCCACTCCTATCTCCCATTGGAGTCACACCTTTACTTCTATATTACTCAAACTTATGGAATATATTTCTTATACAAAACATCATCCCTAGATTCAGTAACCGGATTTGGATTCCAAGTCATTAAATCATTCAATTATAGTTCTAGATCTTCTAAAATTGATATATAAGATGGATATAGATATTAATTATTCAGTAGAGACACATGGAAGATATCATGACTATATTTAATTTAATGAGGAAATTCAAAAAAATATGTAACCTTACTATTTATTTTAATTACCTCAAAGGGGCCTACATTTCATTGTGTTCAATTACATAGATTACCGATCCATCAAGGACATAAAAAAGTAGGTATCCATAAAAACACATTATCATTAACTGTAAAATCCAAAGGATTATGATGATATTTATTGAAATAAAATTTGTAGTGACTCTGAGCCATTGGTAGTAATTTACAGATATGTTGATTCATTTCATCTACCACCTAAAAAATTCTTGATAGAACTAGAGAAGACTGACCTACCTAATTCCAATAGAGAGATTTTTAGAACGGCCAATCACACAAGGCTGTAAAAGGATATGTTGTTATAGAGGAATGATATAAATTTTTATAAAAATAACATCTGATGACATTTATAACATTATCCATTGAAATTAAATTCATAGGAGTATAGAATTATATCTATAATTTATATTATAATTTTCATCTAGACTTCGATTTATGAATGATAAGAAATTCTAAAATTCACTTAGGATTCAATAGAATTTAACAGACTTTCAAAAAATTAGAGCTGAATTGTAGATATTTTTAAAAATGATAATATATGGGACATGTGAAACATCAAAATATTCAATGTGTATATCATCCTGATATCATATAATTTGGTTTTTCCATGATCTTGATGAAATTAACAAATTTAGTCAACTGGTCAATCACAACCAATAGATATTTTTTCTCTAAGGGTTATGAGTTAATATAATTATTAATTCCATGGATATATATTCCAATTTATATGTGGGTATAACTATAGGATGACACAACCATATGTTTTTTGTTTATTTACATTAACATGGGGACTAGTAAAACATCATGACAAAAAATATTATATACCACATAACATACTTGGACACCATTATCTATATCTTATGTGATAATACATCTTGGTCACTAAGGGATGGATATCCCATTATTTGTGATGGAAACAATTCATCATCACCTTACATATTGATAAAGGAACCATATAATGGATATTGAAATAAATAATTCCCTCAGGAGAAAGAAACCACTCATTGGTTTCTATTTCACTATATAAAGAGATCCTACTATAATGTGTATCTTTATCACTAGATTTATCATGAAAAATAAATTTTAGAATAAGATATTAAAACTTAATAATAGCTAAAAACATATTCTTCTTTTTCACCTTTAACATAAAGTGAATCTCTATAAATATGATCATCAACTACCACTCATCATGATATCCATTCATGGATTTATATGGAAGTTTCTTACTACGAGAATTAGCAATAACATTTTCATTTCCATGTGTATAAGAGTGGTCAAAATAAAATTTATGTAGGTAATCCACCCATAACTATTTCATGAGACTCAGTTCTATTTGAGAGAAAATGTTACACAAGATTTTGTGATCATTCTACATTACGGACACCTCATGAAAATTTAGTACCAAAAACATTTTAGAGGATTCCGCACTTCTACCAGCTTATGGTATATGAGTAATTCATTTCATATGGATGGATATGAAGATATACATTTTTACCAACAAGAGAACCCTATATATGAATATTACCTAACCCACACATAATTTATCATAATAAATGACATAGACCTATCCAGCCGTAGGAAAACCCAAAAATATGAGCTAATTTCAAACACTAGTTCAAATCATTATGACATGATTTATAGCCATTAATCCATATAATATCCAACCCTTCTGAATTAGTGTGGTTAAATTTGATGTAATTATAGGAAAAACGTTTGTGAATCAGTAATAATTACAAATGATACCTACCAATATTATCTTCTCAAAAATATTTCTTGGTTCTCACTTAGACGTAAAATCCTTCACCATTTTAGGATTAATGGAAATTCTACATTTTGATCACTAGATGTCCCACAATATTGAATTATCAGACATAAAATCTACATATTGATAATGATTTATAAATTCAATACCCAGAAAGAGTTACTAGATAAATCATTAGGAGATGCTCATACATTCTTTAGTTGAAAATATCATCCTTGAATACTATGATTATGAATTATAGGTATAAATGAAATATTTGTTTCATAAGATTACTGAATGTTTTTGGTGAACTTATTATATAGAATAGAATCACTAAGTATTCATGATGACCATATCATAATATTAATTAAATCATAGTAATATTAGACGCCTTCACCTTAATATTGTAAAATCCTCATCGATTATCAATATTCAAAAACCATGTTTCCAATTTTAGTTTATCAATGTTTTCATAAATGATAAGAAAGTGGTATTTATTTTTTATAGTAACACAAGACAACAATCATTAGTTTATATAGATGTGGAGAGTCACATCTTCTTTCTTAAAAAATAGAAAAAGAGTATCTCATGGGGAGAGAATAGGTAAAATTATGCCTTTGGATTCCAAATAATTCATCTAAATATCAAGGTATTCCAATTTAGTAGGAACAATATGATTTTAGAGAAACGATTTTCAATGAATCCCATGAATCAAATCTATAGGTAACCAAATAACATATTTTTGAGGTAACCTTAAGAAACCATATCAGAAAATATTGAAAAATCAATGATTAGAGATTAAATACTTTTTTGAGGTCCCTTTTATCAACCACAACCATGAAATATGAAATCTGGTATAAAAAAAGTCCTGACCTTGGGATGTGGATGTTTATCTCATATAGACAATTGGTCTTATTCTTATTGAAATAAATGAGATCTCACAACTGGGGAATTGAAGATGCACATTCAATGATAACAATATATAAGGATTAAATATTTACATCAAATCCTTCTTGATAATAATATCAATGAGGTTCATTTCCAGAAAATTGAATTCACATAAAAACATGACCTCCAATATAGAGACAATATAAGAAGAAAACTATGAACCATTCTCATCATTTTCCTAAAATGCATTGATATATCTAAAAATTTTGGTATAATATTTGAAAAAATATTTAATTAATCAATCGAAAATGAATATATAAATGAGTGGGAGGCACCTATATTGAATAAAGTAGTATCTATAATAACACCCCACACAGTTATTGGTCTTGCATCAAATATTTTTAGGGTCTAACTCCAATGGATATAACTGCCTTCCTTTTCAATGGTACTAAGACATAATAATTTCCCGAGGCATATCCTTTAAATTATTATTCACATAATAATACACACTCTTAATTCATAAGTAATCAGTTAGAGGGATTCTATCTGAGGAGAGGGATTCTATCTGAAAAATATATATACATGAACCAAGCACCTGAAATCATAAAAATAAAATGGTATTCTATAAAATATGGTCTTATATGAACAAAAATCTCCACACTAATGTCATACTAGATGTTTGACTCCCTTCAAGGAAAGAAATGTATATTGTGATTGTTGACTAAAGACACAACAACCACCATTTCTAGGATTATCATGTTTCCTATTATTTTAATAAAATAAAATCTAACATAAAATCTACATGGATATATGGTTAATAATCCAAAATAACCTTACAAGATCTATCACCACTATCATAGATCTTTCAATCACATCCCTATAGGTGTAAAGATTCAACAAGAAGATTTAATATATCAATTGAAATCATATTAGTAGTGAAATTAATGACTTCAATAAACTAGGATGAAAACTCCATAGCTATCTACTTTTCTAACTAGAGGAATGAAAACCCCAAGAACATAAAAAATCCATTATGTCCAAATATAACATGTGACTAAAACTAAATTTACTGTATTTTCATTCATAATTCTCATGAATATATTCTTGGGAAATGAGCCCCAGACATTTAGTGCTTTTACTTTCATGTATACAAGAATACCAATTCACATTAATAGACTCCAGAGTCTCAGAGATTTTAAAAACCCTTTTGTCTCTTCTATCTAATTCTCTTTTTCTTAAGGATCATTTATTTATATAAAAGTTTTAGGTTGATTGTAAATAGATTCTTCATACTAGTCTATATCATAACACAAACATATACTTCTATGTTATATTGATCTTAGAAAAGGTCTTCTCCTCATTCCATGGATTATAAGAATTTAATTACTATCATAAACTAATTATGATATAATGGAGGTTCATCTCATTAAATATTATACATAGAACCCTCAAAAACATTAAAAGGGGGTCATCTTAGACGAATTACATTACTCAAAATTAGATAAAAAATAATAGAATACCATTATAATAGTTGAATTACACCCATTAAAACTATAAATGTGGCGATTCATTCATTATATATATATATATATATATATTTATCAGATCATTTGAGATGAATATTTAAGAAACCATGTTAAAATATATTACCTATAACTGTTAATGTTTAGTGTCTTTGGAAACTCTTTGAATAATAATCTTATTTCATTAAATATCATTAAAATATTCCAAAATGATCAACTCATATAGTACATTTCTTAAATATAGAATACTTAAAACCTCTATTAATAACCTAGGGAAAGAAAATATATGTAATAGGGAGACTATATGCTTAGTAAGGCCTTGCATAAGAGATATCAATCAATGATCACAAGTGATCATAATATAAGAATAAGGGTATGAGAAAAAGATAAAAACATAAAATCATCATACACAATTATCAAATGATCATTACTAATAAATATTTAATAATAAAGATTAATAAAAAATTTATAATTGTATGAAGTCATAACTAATAACCAAGATCAATTAAAACATTAAATAATCATAAGATATATGTTTCTAGTATAAAAATAATAGTAGAAAGTTAGTTTTGTAGTCATGGATCACTTCCTAGATGATCATAGTGGATTGTGTTCACATCCCATTCCATAATTTCCATAGTCAAAATTCACATACATGAATTTTATAGTGGGAAGATTCCTTAATAAAATAGTTTCACTCTTTATTACAGTCCTTGTTTTATCGAACAAGATATCATTTTTTACCCAATTCATTGGAGGGATTTATTATTCCTTGCCAAATTATAACATGATAAAAACCAAACATATTTGTTTTGTAAAATCATTAAAAATTCCTCATATCACAATGTATTAACTAAATAAATACAATCATTTTTATCATATCTTCATTATATAATCAAAATTTAACCATAGAATGAATGTGGATTGTATCATTGGAGAAGTCATTATCACATCATAAATTTATTAATCCATGGGAAGAAAATGTTCATCATGAAACTTTATAAAGACCATTAACATCACAAGTAGTCCAAAATGGTTTATGGAATCATAAAATCATATACATGGTGAATAATAGAAATCATTAATGGATATTTATATGGATAAAAAATTATTTTAAAAGAAAATTTGAACCAGTATGTGAACACTTGATAAAATATCATGTTCTTTTGATAAAATTATAACTAAAACCCACCATAATATTAAGAAATATGTTTCTATTTAATAAAAATAATTATATATAAAGGATTTTACAAATAA
The DNA here is from genome assembly GCA_963277665.1 of Viscum album. Classification (NCBI taxonomy): domain Eukaryota; kingdom Viridiplantae; phylum Streptophyta; class Magnoliopsida; order Santalales; family Viscaceae; genus Viscum; species Viscum album. The sequence goes on along the minus strand of OY728150.1, from coordinate 355,858,328 downwards.
ATTAATGGCCCTGATGGGGTAAAAATCCATTCTTACAATATATGTTCAAATATTACACTCGTTTAATAATATTTGAAAAAGTTAAAAACAAATTGTTTTGAAATAATTCCACTAGAAATATTCTATTTAAATATTAATTAATAAAGTAAAAGGTTTTCAAAATTAAATAGTTAATCATTCCAAGTATAATTAGAAAACACATATAAAACAATTTTTAATAGCATTACCCATGAATAATATGTTCATTGACCAAAGAGAAAATATGGATCAGTTTTTTTTAAAAGAAATTTCAATCGTTTAATATTCTAGAGAGAGAAAAAATGGTTGTAATATTTAAACTTTATAATATATAACATAAGAAAAAACATATATGGTTTTAATGGATAATATAAAGACAACTTATCTTAATTATAAATTTTGTATATACTATCTAGTAAATAGATGATATTGTAACATTTGTCTAATATATTAAGTCTTGTCTTGATTTGTATATATTAAAATATCTTATATAATAAAAATATAATTATTATAAATGTATTTTTTATCCATATTAGTACATAAAATACGATTTATCAATCCTTTATAATTTTCATTTATCTTTTTATTAATAAATTTTCATGAAAATGATTATTTGGGAGAAAACTAATCTACTTTAAAAGCATGTTTCATATTAATGCTTTTGGTAATTGTACCTTGGTCAGAGTTTTATCAAATAAATAATTTTAACCATGAAATAGAGATCATATTAATTGACTATATACAATATTATAATAATTGATATAAATCAACGATGAAAACATAATTATATCGATTTGTAGATATGGTAATTCATACATTTTCATGACTAATGTCTCCAGTTTTTAGTGGATGAAATTAAAGAAAATTAAAAAATATTTCAAATTTATAGAAAAATAATTATATCATTAATATGATATATATTGATTAAATATATCTTTATTACAATCCACATAGGTAATAAATCAAAGAATAATCATATCATTATGTAGAGGTGGAAGTTCATAAGAACACATGAGTGACCTTATATTTTTACACTTTATTTAATGGTAGAAAGGTTGATATGATATTATAATTTAGGAAGGATAATTTTTTCATAAATATAATTTATAAACACTAAATCCACCATAATAACCAACCATGAAAAATGGTGATGAAAAATGAATTATACCTCTATGTGGAGGTGATGGTCCACTATACATAGGTAATAATTTAATTTCCCATTTGGTAGAAGGGAGGTTGAAAATGATTGTCCCATTATCATAACAAAATATCATAATATTTATGAAAACTAACTAATAATGTTATAAGGTATATAAAATATTTATTGGAATTATAGGAAGGAATAAACATTGAACGAGTTAGGTAAGACAATTATCTATTATTTTGAAGACATCATGTGTTTTACACCTTAAGCATTCATAGGATGGTCATATTGTGTGAAAAATAGGTCAAGAATGAATGTAAGGTATCAATAAAGGTGTTTAATTATGTATAAAATTCATTATAGTGATAAATATTTTATAATAAGTAAGTAGAACAATTTCCGTTTTATATGTGAGGGGAGGGACATAGAAAAAATTAATTAAAAAGATTAAATAATTTGAGGCCACTTATAAAATTCCCTATAAATGGCCAGGAAATAATTTTCGGGATATTATATGGAATTAATAAAATAAAATAAAAATATTTATTCAATTTTATGTAGAATTTTTATCCATATCCACTTGTTTAACACCCTAAAACCCCCTTTTTAACTCTTTCTATGGTTTAATGATTTCAGTGTTTTTAATATCCATTATCAAAAATAATTATATTGATCCTATTAAATTATATATATAATGATCATTCAAAATAATAAATCCATTTTAATGTATGAAATTTCTATTATAGGAAGGCATTAATTTTAAATTATGTGTACAAAATTTAAAGAAAACCGTTTATTGAAAAATGAATATTTGAACCTAAAACTAGATTTATTATTATTCCATTCATTGTGAAAAACATTAGATTAATTTATTGTTATTTTATTGAATATATAATCAATAAATTCCATTAATATTAGTTATAAATATTTTCTAGTTTCATTTATTAAATGAGAAACCCATTACACTAATAAAAATTGTTTTTTGGAAAAACAACTATTTTTATGATTTTTTTTTCATTTTAAACAAATGGATAACCGTTGAATTTTTTTAATAAATGTGTAAAAAATAAGTTTCCAATATTCTGATTGTCATTATAATACTTTCAAATATAATTTATATCCTATAAATATCACATTAAATAATAATATTTTAATAGTATATCATTATTCATTGAAACAATGTGTTGTGTGTAAAGAAATATATCAGTCACATAACATTTATTAAATAGATATAAATAATAAATTCTAGTGGTTTTATAATAAATATTCATAAAAAATTTATAGGTATAATGAAAGGGAATAACATATGTAAAACATTTATTCCCCAATTAAAATTGAAATAGTTTCAAAATATTCTTTTCTCAACATCCAATGGCTACAAAATGCTCATTATGATGATTATTATCTAAAAAATCACTCGAAATATACCCCTCAATTCCAAAAAAAATTAATATCATGTCTACCTTATCATTCCTAATCAAAATAAATCAATACTTTTATTTGATTCCATTTTTTCACAAACTAACCAAGGCGACTCTTAACCCGATACCAATGTTGTCCCGTGAAGGTCCCCGAGGTGAATTCCTAATGCTCAAGGGCTGGTAACAAGTTCGAAAGAATCAAGTACAAACATTTTGGAACTATTTTTCATAATAACTCAATCCCCTAATAATATGTTCCTAACAAATAACTATGCATGAAATCACTTTGTATTTATTGGTAATACACTCTAATAAGTGAAAAAATTATAACTGAAAAAATATTTATAAAACACCCAAAATATTCAATACGAAAATATATTAATAAAAGAAAATTAAAAATATGATTGAAAGGGTTATATTATTTGAATCTGTTAGGGTGATGAAAAATGGTCAAACTTACAATAATAAAAATTCAAGAAAAAAACAAAAAATAGAAAACATCTACCCGTATCAGTTAGAAAATAAAGCGTACTCCCACATTTTCACCTCCATTAGACCTAAACATAGTTGTAAATGAAATATTTTGGCTCCATGAGGTTCCTTTAAATTTCTTCTCTCAGTCAAAACATGTTCTCTATACAGTTAATTGGTGTATATAGGTGGTGATAATAATAATACCAAAATTATCTCACTGACCTTTCCATGAACAACCATCCAAATCTAATCCTTGAACGATAGTTTGAAACTAAAAAAATAGATATGGAATTAAAAACATTAAGAAGATATGGACATGAAAACATTAAGAATATTTATCAAGTTTTTTTATATATAATCATTGAAGTGTAGCACAAATAAGCAAGAATCGCTAAACTATAATCATTGTATGTACCCAGGGGTTAATAAAATAAGGTATATTTAAGATCAACAAGCAAATCTATATACAACATCTAAATGTACATAAAGTCCACTTGCCACAATTTCGTATAAAATTAGAATCATCTCCATTATCTAGTGTAGAATAGTAAATTAGTGATCTTGGGTAATGTATTGTGTTATCATTTACTACATGGAAATTATGTAAGAATACATGCCCAATAATTTAAGTTTACCCTAATGAAAAATCATTTTAGTCTCATCACAAAACCTTTTACTTTTTTTTATAACAATAAGAACAAAATAGGAAACATTAATTTTCATATATAAAAAATTCTTTAGAAATAGATTTGATTACTCATATGAACATGGATTTAAAAAAAATTAAAACGTATATAAAAATACAATATGACGGTATAAAATCCATTAAAGTATTTTAAATCATATTTAATTATTGTAAATCACAAAAGGTTATACAAATAAATGAAGTAAAATAAATTCACAACCTCAAGATAGTGAAATATCTAGAGAAGTATGAGGATACACTGAGGAGTAAGAGTTAAGAACCAACATTAAGTAACCTTATTAATAGGTTTGGAAAACTGTATTCGTAGACCACCATGGCTCTTATGAAAAAAATAAATCATTCATGGATAAGTGAATACAAATTAAAAGAAAATTAATGTGATATACTATATATTTCCTTGGTGATAGATCTATTAAAATCAAATGGGAAGTTTTAGAAATGATAAAGATGACATTGAAGAGATTAATGGTTTGGGTGGAGGGAAGGAGATGAAAATTAATGAATTTAAATTTTATAGCTAGTAATACTAAAAAACGCCATTTTTTATTTAATTTAATCAATTAAATAAATATATAAATAAACTAGGACTGAAATATCATGATGTCAATACCCCTTATCATGAGATGACAGACTACCCTTGATGTTAGGTGGAATCATGGCACCACCGCCCAAGGTCAAGTCACGGTTTGACCTAGACCATTATAGAAAGTTATCACCAATGAAACCCCATCATTAATTCCTTCCATGGTGTGTCCTTAGACCTTAAAGAATTTCCACAAAGTTTGGGACCCTTATGTAAGAGGGTTACCATATGTAAGAGTAAACCATTATGAATGAGTCTCAAACATATGAGACTACCCATACAAAATAGTACTTTTCTGACCCTTATATAGTAGACACATCCATTTTTTAGCTTTATTAAACCCCCGTTATGGCTTAATAACCTTTCTATATGGAGTGACCTTTGATTAGCCTGAACCCAAATATTTACCTTTATATGTCGAAGTAGTGTTGGCCCTTTGTCATGGATTGAAATATTACATGCCCAAAATTCAAACCAAACCTCGCATTGTGACAATAATTGGTTATGATTTGACCTATAAGTAGCCTAAAATTGTAGAACTCACAATAAAAGAAAAACCACCTAAAATAAATAAATTTATAAATAGAGATAAAAATAATTAATACAAAATTCTACACCCTATAATTTAACAGTGGGTGTTACATAGATGATTATAATTTCCACTATTATAATGTATTGTTTTCATCAAGTGTATAATATCACCACTTTGTCCATAAATTCTCACTACTGGTAGGCAATAAAAATTATATGTGGTGGCACTCCTGAGGTATCAATCCTCTTGATTCAGTCATAATGGTGGTGAATTCGGATAGGGATTCAAAATTATTAAACCTCATGTTCTTCTATTCTGAATTGTTTTTATCTATAAGACATATGGAAAATTAATATAATATAGTCAAATTAAGAATATATTTTGGATATTTATGACTAATAATATATATTTTCTCTCATTTATTTTTAGAAAAATATTTTTCAATAAAATTTTTCTTCCTATAATCACTAAATTTTGATACTTGAACATTAAAAATACATTTTATTGTGGTTTCTTTAGATAGTTATACAACATGTTTATCCCATACCTTTCCATATAATCTTGAATATCTTTTTTGGACTCATAACAACTATCAAATAAAAATTTCTTTATACTATAAACTATTTTATATTCATTTAATTCCCAATAGATTTTATTTTCTTTAAAACGAATGATTTAATTAATATAGACAAAAATAATAATAATTATTATATTCATATTTAAAATTTATTGATTATATGTCTCATGTGACTAATTTTATACTAACTTTTACACACAAATTTAAATGAATAAGTCTAAGTATCTATTTTCGCATTGATATACACAAAATTATTTTTTTGAGTGACCACATTCTATTTTAAAAAATAACACATGGGGATATATACTATTTTATTTTAGAATAATTTCTCATTAAAACATGATGAAGGAGTCTTCTCCTATTTTTTTTACAATTGGATATGTGCTTATTTAATAGCTCATTTTCTTTTTTAATTCTTATAAAACTAGAATTTTTTACCATAATTCATTTGGAAAAGAGTCATATTTGATGTTATAATATCATTAAAATGAAGTTAAAATTTATTATTCCAATAAAAAATCCAAGTTTTCCAATATATGGATTCATTTACACTATCACATAATTCATAAAAAATAAATTAATTACGTCTCAAGCCATCAATAATAGAAATATATATTAATGTGAAATTATTCACGATAATTTTCGTAGACTCGATGAATTTGATATTTAAAGATACATTTTATCAAAAAAAATCTATCCGCGAACACATTCCTAAATTATTTTTGACAAATATTTATTTTCAATCATTTGTATTGATCATATATTGACAAAAATCCAAATTCATTCATTATTTGACACATTGTGTATAACCACAACTAGAATCCCCATTTATTGGTCAACCCCATTATTATGAAAATGTTTTTATTAATCATATTTTTCTATGTCTATGATATAATAATGAAAAATCAAGATGGTATTCTCTTACATATTACAATGTTCACATCTCCCCTCAGTATGATATTTTTTAAGCACGATTACTAATTTTTTTCATTATATTTCATTCTTTCTCTTAATATAATGTTTTATTCCACTAGACAAGACATATCTCATATTACTACTAAATGAAATTTTACACTGATATATATATTACTTTTTTCCATGAATGTCACATTATAAACATATTCCATAAAAAGAAAATTTCCTCGTAGGTGAATGATTTTTTTTCATACAATTTAATTTTTTCCTTTTAACATAATTTAAATTTTTGAAATTTATAATTTAAATCAATTTATTATTAGATATTATCTTCTTATTTTTTTTAACTAATGTTAAATAATTATTTATTTATAAACACTCCATTATTCATCAAATTTTATATACTATTTCTTATCAAACTAAAATGTATTTGATTTCAAGTAGGATCAATTATTTTTGTATTATTAATTTACTTACTACAATTTTAATTGAATATAAATCCATTAGAGGACATAATATATTATATTATTTAATTTATATAATTTTAATGTATATATGATGAAATAAAAATATTATTTAAACATTTATAAGACTCTCCCATAAAAGTAAGTAATAATTTAAAATTAAAATAATATTTATTTATAAAATTTGTATATTTAAGTACATTTGTATGAATTGAGTAAAATTATTCTTGTCTCATGGACAAAAGTCTAATAATATCTTCAATTATTTCATTTATTTTAGAAATAATAACATTTAGATGATTAGTCATCATCCGTAACTTTTATCCATTATCATAATGTTGTTTAGAATCATTTAAATAAATTTATTTTTAAATATTTTATTCTTATTTTGATGATTTTTTATATTATTCATATAAATAGTGAGATCCATTGCCAATAGGGACTCTTTCTCTATTTATTTCACTTCCTCATATTCATCGTCATTCTTTCACAATAGTAACTATTTTAATTTTTTATTGAACCATGTAATCATGCTCCCCATAATCATTGTAACAACTATGATTTTTGTTATGATATTTATTTAAAAATTTATATAATGTTTTAATGTGATTCACAATGTCTGTGCATAGTTTCCAAAGTCTTATATCCATGATGTCCATATATTAAAAATATTTTAACTCTCTCTTACACAAACATAATTTAAAATATAATTAATTTTAATGAGAAGCATATCAAATTGGAAAATTGAAACCACTATTGGATCTCAAATGTTTGGTTTACCCAAATCACTGCATAAGTTTCCTTTACCTAGGAAACATCAGTGGAATGATATCCTTGAATGAAAAAGAAAATTAAAGTGGAAACAATTACATTAACTATATTAAATATTAATATACGAGATATATTAAAAATAATATCTTATAGAAACCCCTAGGGATATCTATATAATGAGAGTTTCATGAGGGACTGAATAAGAGATATCCCATAGTGTAATTATTCATTAAAAGAAATGAATATTCATGGAGTCAATGGTGAATATAGTAGGGTCATTATCAATTTCTGATCTTAGTATATTTATCATCAATGATTGATCCCTTTCAAAATTGAAACTTTTTATTGTAGTAATTTCCCAATTTTTCTTATTTTTGATATGATCTTTTATCAACACCTTCTCCATTGAATCCATTTTTCATTATCACAAATCTTTTTTCTGTTGTTTTTCTTAAATTTATAAATTTATGATTATTCACTAATAATTCTTTTGTTTTTTTTGTGATATCTGGATTTCACATCCTAGTATGATGTATTGGCCTAATAAAACAATAACTCTACACTCAATTTTCTATTTTATTGGATAATCCACTAAATTACATGTTTTCATAATCATTATTTAGTTTTATCTAGTGGATTGACTATACCCATTAAACAAAATCCTTCCACAATTGATTATTTGATCCAATGATTAGTTTTATGGGATTATAATTATGGAGGGTGGCATGGAAGATAATTTTTAGAGATGAATGGAATCTAGAGAAAGAAATTCAATGTTTGATTTATGAATCTGACTTGTGGGAGATATATACATCGAAAAGGGAATCATGATCTCAAAGAACAGTGGTCAGCAAATAATATTGTGACTATTTTGGATCAATGGTAATGTTTATAGACATATTTATAAGTGAGATTAATGGAATAATATAAGGGAAATAATTAATGATCAAGATATACCATGAAGTGGAACACGTTATAAAAATTTAACGACTATATGGCCTGCAGTTTTGAAGAAAACATAGTGTGTATAAGGAAATATGAAAATACTATAATTAACAATGAATTTAAATATCACATATCCATATAATTGATTCATATTTATTATGGACCATAGAAAACTAGATCAGTGTGTAGAGGGTGTACATGCTCATGTGATCATGTAATCACAAAAAATGTGAATGATGAGGAATACCCCATACAACCATGGTGGTACACATCTCTAGATAATGATGTACTTGATAAGAACCTTAACTAGAACTATACACCATGCCCAATTCTTTACATGTTTGGTAGCTAGACAAGGAAATTTAATGAGAAGTGTTAGTACATGAGAATATGAAAACTTATGAGATATGCATTGTGTACCCTAGAAAAAACATTTTTACCCTTCCTTGTCATGGATTTAGACATAAATCAATAACACTTGAGTATAATTCTTAAAAGAACTTGGTGGTTCAGTTATGATAAATGATATGAGAATAAAGTAAAAGATAGAATGATCTACCATATAAATGACTTGAAGTCTAGCCCATGATTTTATATAGGCTTAATGAGTAGAAACCCCAAAAACAAGGAAGTTAGTTCAAAGAGAAGTTACCTAGTAACATCTATAAGGAAGGATGGAAACTCCTAAAATGAGATTAGTGGAAATGATAATATACATATTGATCATATATATTTGGTATTCCCCTATGATTTTATGGTGTGGTATCCTCTAACTTTGTGGTAGATATACCACATGTCTAATGATCTTGGATGGAGCGTGGGATCATAAATTTGGGTTTACATTCCCCCTAAAGTACATGGTACATGTGATAATCCATTATATGTTTTTAGAGGGTATATGGGATGATAGTCTGGATGGGGTAATAATCATGAAATTCATTTACAAGCCTTTGGATGACAGTAAATACTGAAATCATACGATGAGGTTGAGTAACTTCTATGATCTTTTTTGGGGTATCTTTTCTATTCCCTCTCTATTATGGTTTTTATATAACTCTTCCCATGGTTACTTTTCCTTGGAAATATTATAGTTTCCTAATGGGAATTCATTACTCATACCTATGTTAGATATTCCCATAAATTCCCTGTATTATGAAGGTGATGGGTAGTTCGATGGAAATATTGGTGGGCCTTCTATGGTTGGTACTTTGGGGTGCTAGTTGGATGTGACAATTTCACTTTTGTTATACTGATTTTTGTGTGATGGGTTTGTTTTCCCACTAGTTTTTGTGTTCAATATAATTTTTTATTGTTAGGCCATTAATTTTTTCCTATTTATATTTATTATTCTATACTCATTTGGTGAATTTTAGAGGTTTTTCATCCATATATTGTTTAGGTTGATAACATTTCCTTTTAATATTATGTTATTTTAGGTTCTTGAGTATATAGGTTCATTAATATAAGGCCTCCCATATGTGTGATATCCCAACTCCCTGCAAGTCACCAGTGCCATCCCTTATTGAGGTAGACTTTGGGGGGGAACACTTAGGTTACTACCAGCCACACATGTTTTGGTGGGTTTAGTAATATTTTTCATTATAATTTAATTCTTTTTAATCATTTTATTGATCATAAATTAACTTATTTTTTAGATGGAATACTTATATTTCTAGTATATTTTTCCATATTTCCTTTTTCGATTGACAATATAATTCTCCTGTTATCTCTATCCACTATTCTCTCATTTTTATGGGATGATCTTATGAAAATACCACTATCTTATTTACCATGAATATTCCTGGGAAATGGTTTTTTAAAAATGCTATATTCTTCAAAAATGTAAATTTATAAATAGAGAACCCATTATGGAAATTATTTTCCTTTTTTAATTTTTTTAGAGAAGTGATATCAAATATTTTTATTTCATATAATCCTCAATTACAATATAATCTATACCATGTGATTTCCTTTACTGATCAATACAAAAAACAATAAATGGTTAAATATTATCTCTTTCTTTAATTTACTCCTCTTGAAATATATACATAAAAACGGTTTATATGCAATCCAAATAGTGTGTATAGGTTTCTAAATAATGGATATTTCTTAAATATTATCTTTATACAATTCAATTGTGTGTATATTCATGTTCATCTATGTAAAAAAAATTCTCTATGCTTTATTCATCATCTATTAAAATATTTTCAAATTTATAATTGAATAATTACTATTTAGATTCTTCCAAAAAAATTCACTATAATAAATACCATTGTGTATATAACATTTTAATATGGTAGTTTTAGATCCAAAATCATTCATTAATTCCTTTTTAAAGAGATATTATACCAAATCATAAAGATATTTTATATTAGTTCTAATATTATTATGATCAATCATTGTATATTATTAATTTTCTTGTTGGTGATATAAATCATTCAAGAGTATATTCTACCCCTTTTAATCTTGGAGAATGAAAATATGGAATTTTCACCCCATTCTATAGGTAAAATTCCATTCCATTAAACATTAAAATGCTACAAATATTGAAAAAATTTATATACATAAGGAATGTGAATATAAATGGATAAGATTTGGGATATTTGAAAAACCTCTAGATTCTTATATTCAAACTAAGACATGTTAATATTTATTAATATATGTTACGAATGAAGAGAACATTGAGGGGTCTGACTCAGGGAGTTTTTTTTTAATTTGGAATAAATTTTATGTTATTATTTACTAAAGTACAATACATATTTGTCCAAATTTATGAATCATTATGAAAGATAAATTTATAAATAGTGTCATACTAACACCTAGAATTTATATATGGATTATCAATTACAGTAAATAAATATTCATTGGTGATCATTTGGTATTATCCCATGTATTATTATCTCTATATTTTTTCAATTTATAGTAGTAGGGGAAATAAAATATCAATTGATTCTTTATAGGTGATATCTTTTGCTAATAAATTCATTCCTTTATAATAACATATTATCTATGAATTAAAAGCATTCCTGACGATGATAAATAATAAGATTACATCTTAAAAATATATATATTCATCCTCCTAGATAGGTTATACTTATTTAAATGAACTGTGTATGCATTTTATCTACTCAAATCCAACTGTGTTATATACAAAAACACCCACTATAACGTTTTTTGGGAAATTTATTTTTCCTCCACATTAAAACTATTTTTAAATAGATATTCAAAATTCAAAATGTGTCACCATCATTTGATTCCATATCTATATTTTATATTCTACAATGTAATTATGAAATTTTTAAAAATGTGAATCATAGATGTATTTACAATGATATGTAATGATATTTCATTCCATGGTCATCTTTTTATTCAGAAATAATAGTAGGAGTCTGTGATATGTTTCTCACTTAATTTTAGGTAGTATTAATGGAATATTAAAAATAAATTATCATCCCAAAATAATATGAAATTATTTTTAATGTTTCTTAACTTGAAAATCTATATGAATAATTGAAAAATAATAGTCAAGAGGTTGGGAGGGAGAATAATGTTGTAATTGACCATGTTATAAATTATACTTGTTTTATAAATATGAAATGTGTATTCTTGAAATCTATCGACAATCCATCCATAAAGACATTAGTTAATGGCATCACTTATCATTCATGTGTGGTAAAATAATATTAATTAATGTGTTATATGATAATAATGAAACCATAAAAATTATTTAAAAAATTGCTTCTTTTGGTTTGTTACATTAAATATATTAGATTCAACACATATAAAATGTTAGATATAGATAACTCTAAATTATGAAATCCTTTAGATTTAGAGTGATGGGTTGGTACATCATATATAATAGAACTAGAATTAACTCTATATATTAAATACCTAATGGTATGAAATTTCTTATTAACGTACTGATGAAGATTCTATATGATTTAAATACATATTGGTTTGAACTATATTGTTGATGTCCCACTGATGATAATTTATGATATAGATTATTATTGGAAGGAACAATATATTTAATATTATGAGGGAGATTATTTATAGTTTCTAAACATAGATAATGATTATACGTTAATCTATACAATGTTATTATCCCTATGCCTAATGGATTTTTTAAATATTATTTAAATCCACACAGGTAGGTGAAGTGGTTGTTCTAGAGCCTAGTGATATACGAGAAGGTGGGAAAATGATGATAGTGTTTATGTTCTTCTAAGAAGATTGATGTGATATATATTACTGAGAACCTAATAAATAAAAAATAAAATAATGAAAATTCCTCAATACATGAGGAAGGGGATGGGGGAAATTATGAAGAGGTTAAAAAAGGAAATTAATTTCTAGGCATATCAAATTCATTGGAATCGAAATCCATGAAGTTTGTGTTCTCATTTTAAATCCTTGTGATAACTCCTGAAACTCATTCTTCATAAATGATGATTGATATTTTTTAAATTATTATGAGTTATGAATAAAATTAGTGCTTGAAAATGATTCAGTGGTTTTAAATCCATGTAAGATGTCATCACATATTTATTAATTTCATTTGGGGGTATAATGTACAATATAGTTTATGTTCATGTGGTAAGGACTAGTGTTAATGTTGTATTAGATGGTAGGGAACAATCCATGGTTTTTATGGTCATACATGATAAAACATTTCTACATATAGATTATAATTATATGACATGGTTAAATTGTGTGGATAAATTTAAGACAACCCTTGAATGAACTAATTCACTCATGATATTGGAAAAGGGGGTGGTGCATGTTGGTACATATTCAACAGATGTCCATATTATGTTGGGGTCTATGGTAGGTGGATCCCTTTGCTAGTGGATGAAGTGTTAGTCTAAAAAAATCTTGAAACAACTATATTATACATGAATATCCATGTGGTAATATCAATAAAAAAGTGTAATTCAATAATGGAGATTTTTTTGAAGATACTGGATACCGATTATCAAGATTTTACATGATCGGTCATACATGATGGACCTTAGGCATAGAGATAAATACAATAGGGTAGATATTCTATAATTTGATAGTTTAAATTATTAGGGTGTACGAGATCATGTAAATTATACATGTGAATCATATTGAAAAATGATAGGGTAACATAGAACCATCGACACTTTCAGGAGGTGTCTCCATTGTCACCACTATGAATTTTGGATCATGTAATTTGATGTCGTGAATGCAAGGGGGAATCTTAAATACAATTTATTTTTGTATAAGTGGATTTCCATCATATATGGAAGATTTAAAAATTATGTAACTATTTAAATCACTAGTTGATTTTGTATAACTATGTCTTAGTGACATAAGTGTTGAAGACTAATGAAATAAGGCCTCAAGAATGGATCCAACTAATGGGTCATGTTAAATGATTATATCTATTAAACACCAAACATATTTATTACCTTCTAAGGGTAGAGTTTTATTGGTTATATAAACCAATTATTCTATTATTTCATCATTAAAAGTCACTTGATATTCTTGTTATCTATATTGTTTAGAAGAAAAGTTAAGAGTGTTGAGAATAATAAACTTGATATGAGATCACATAATTTTATATTTGGTATGTTACCAAAAAATAATATCCATCATAAAAAAAACTCTATAAGCCATTAAATATGTGAACTTCACCATATTCTCCATGTTAATGTATTGACTAGGATCATGGGGCTAAACTTTCACCTATAATAATTGGATTTTACTAATAGAAAGAATTGAATTATAATCGGAAATCAAGTGGTTTGGTGTATATTTCATATTTATAATGAAAAAAATAAATAAGGGGGAATATTTTACTCTAATCATAGTTGGGTAATTTTTCAAGAGAGTGACCCATTTGAATTGAATGTAGTAATTATTATCCTAATTGTTCATGAATTTCAATGGTATACCACACCATTAATTATGTTTTTATGGATAGAATAGGAAACATTCTACCCCTCTTACCTATATGATATGTGAAATCCCCACATCATCTAGGTTACATGAAATTAATAAAACTTTAAAAAAACATTTATCCCATTATCAAAAATAATTTTAATTTAATCCAAACACTATAAAATTTAGACCAATTCAAATATAAGGAAATTCTAATAGTGGACTTTTAATTTTAAAAAATAGATTATCATGACTTTCACCAAACTTTAGATGCCATTAATGATTAGTTAATATCAATGTATGATGACATCAAAAAAACAGAACATAAACTAATTAACCCAAACAAGAATACCTTATTAGTAAATTTTGTAAATCCATGGCCATAGTACATTATCAAATGGGAGGGGTGAATCATGGTTTCACTTTTCAGTGATGAAATGGCTCTTGTATTTACCATAAGAATAACACATTGGACCTATCAATATATCTAAAGCATAAATGCCATCAATATATGTAATGTAAATGTTAATATAGAAATATTTTACATTTTTAACCCAAAAGGGATATGTTTATGTAATACATAATGAGTATGTAGTGATATTTTAAGGAAATCATTAAACAATGTTGTCATTAAAATGTTTTCTGTTAGGATCACATCCAAACTATGGGTATATTTGTCTTTATACTATTTTACTATCTACATAATATTTTAAAGTCACAAATTATCAAGAAGTGGGTTTCTTACAATGAATATAAAATAAATATTCAATGAACCAGAAAACTGAGGGTATTTACTTTCATGTATGAACTCAAAGAAAAATGCGAATATTCATTTATGATCATCATGGAATTTTATCTCTCAATAAGTATATATTTGTGATTTTTTAAATATCCTATATTTTTCATTATTCCCAAATCCACGAAAATTCTCTCTTTAATCATGCCAATTTTTTTAAAGTACTCCCTCTTTTTAATTTCACTTAAAAACAATTTCTTTGATTTTGAAAACATTTAGATGGGATTATTTAATGACACTATAAAAGCTATATTTTCTCTATAAATTAAATATAGACCAAGTGTACTACATATTTAAAAATAAATTAATCTATTATGTTTAATAGTCCAACACATCATGATTTTATGTCAATGGGTAACCCCCCCCAAAACCATGGCCATGAATTTATATTACAAGGTAAATCCAACTATTTTTATATTAAAATTTTCATATCTTAAAAACCCCATGATGTGTATATGTTTAAATGATAATGTAGTTTTTTCTTATAAACTCATGAAGGAAACTCTAGAAAAATAACCATATCGACGAACAATAAAATTAAAAGGTGTCTATTTTTGTATAAATAATCTATAAAATGTTTATAAAAGTTTTCTTAATCTAATTTCATTCATAATTGAATAATTTTCAACACCTCTAAATAAAAAAAAGAAATCATATTTTCCTTTATCGTTTTCTTTTTCATCATCATGTGAGAAGCATGATCCTATCCACCACTTAAAACAATAACATATCCTCATTTTTCATAAACAATGGTAAAAACCAGTATATTGGAAAATGAAATCCCAAAGTTTCCTTTTAAAAACTCAATTAAAAAATGATTCTGTTTTCCAAAACATTATACTTCTAGGTCTAACACAAAGTTGTCACTCCCCATGGGTTCCCTTTGTTTCTAAATCATTATTATTCATACCTATTAATAAACCAATTAAATCAAAATTCTTAAATCCATGAGTCTGTTAAATTAACTATGATGTGTTATAATCATAGAAACTATAAGTTCATTCATCATTCATTAAAATCTTGTCCAAAATTACCAATGTCATCTCTATATATCTTTTATCTTCGAACAATGTCATATTTCTCCTTTATAATCAATTTAATAATGATTGATAATAAAAAAATGAATTATCAACCACGATTCATCAAATAACTGTTTCATTTCAATTTTACACTCCATAGATGTATATGTTCCAACATTATACACCTCTATAATTTTTGTAAATCCTACGTTACATTTTAAAATACCTATTTATATGAAAAATACTAGTTGAATAATCAAAATTTCTATAAATGCTTACATGAGTAATTCTCTATGTAGAATAAAAGCATCATAAGACTGGATTCAGTGCTTCAAATTTTTAGTTTAATAGAAAATAAACTCTAATTCACCACATTCAAAATTATTTATATTATAAAAGTACCCTATAATCATACATACTTGATGTTATTTATCATTGATTCGAACATCCCCCATATAATGTACAAAAAAATCCTCCATAATAGTGTATTTCTCAACTTGTTGATAAGTGTTATAATCTCTCTTATTCCCCATGTAAACATTTTCACGATCTAATCCATGTTTTCAATATTATAATTATCTAATCCATCTTGTTAAATGAGATTATTTATAATTTAATTATTATAAATGATAAAATCAAAGTATACTCTAAATCCATTCTTAATAATTTATCTTCTTTATAAAAACCTTATGTTTCCAATTTCCGCAAATTCTCCACACATGAAAAAAAACCAAAGGGTGATGTACTTATAAATAAAAAACATCCATGTTAGGAAATATATTGTCAGGGGTAGATTGTATTTGATAAGACTCTTCATTATTTAGGAGTTTCATGACCTATGATACTATATCAATGTTTAACATGTATGTTTTTGTACCGATTTTTTGAATATAATAACAAATTGTGGAGTTGTTCTAATATGGGTCACCTTGATAATTGGTTTCTTTACTTTATCATTGATAAAATGAAACCATATATATATATATATGTGTGTGTGTGTGTGTGTGTGTGTGTGTGTTTGTGTGTGTGTGTGTGGGTCACATAATTTTTGTACTGGGTTTTTCATTATCCCAATAAAACATTTTTTTTGTCAAAAAAGATCAATAAAGGTAGCCTCACCTCATTTTCAAGATTAACTTGCTATTATTTCATTTAAATATATTTAGAAGAATCCTTTTTACCAAAAATATATTCTAATTAAAATATTATACAATAATTTATCTCTTGAATCTTTATAATCTAGCCAAAAAATTTTAGTTTAATAATGTATTCTCCCATAAATGTAAATGTTCTATCCACAACATCATCAGCCAATTCTATGTATAAATATATAAATAAATAATTATCTCTTCCAATACTGAACATAAAAAGCATAATAAAGGGAATATTTAATGTATCAAAATATTATTTTTACTAGGGTGAGATAAAATTCCCTTAAATTACTTTGGATCATTATATCTAGGAATATTGATTAAATAATATTCCTAGTTTTTATTATCAAGTACAATAATAATCCTATATTAATCATTACAAACGAAGATATATATCCTTTTTATATTGATATATCTCATGATCAGTTACAACCAGGGTTGGAGTTCAAACCATCTTGAAATGTTTCATATCAATTGCATTTAGAAACTCCTTTGTAAATTTTTTGTGATAAATATATATTTTCACACTTTTGATCATCCTGAGAACCAGTGAAATATATATTATCACCTATCACGGACATCTCAATCCCGAATAACATATTTTTTGGATGAACTTCTATCAAGAATTGATTTTGACAAATAAATTTGATATTTTACGCATTCTCTTCACTTACCACCACTACAGCTCCTCTTAAGTAGACATAGAATAGAAGTGTGCCCCCTGAAGGATTCTTACAATATGGAATAATTTAGAGACATGAATTGACATTTTGAAACACCCATAAAAGAGGAATTACCCACATAAATACCTAAATCATAAATTGAACAACTACCAATCAAATATGTAATATAAAATAAAACCAATCCTAAAATAAATATAATTTTATACATAAACAATGATCTCAAAAATAAATATTGAAAATGAAATTCATACAAGTACAACTCCACATTATCAAGTGAACAATGCCAATCACTTTGATCTAGTAATGTCTAGTTTGATTTTCAAATCCTTATTATAGATATATAATGAAGAAAGTATATATTTGTGGTAAATAAATGTATATGTTTTATAATCATCCCTAAAATCTGTCACAAAATTGTGGAAGAATCAAGATAATGAATTAATTAATATAAAATAAAGTGATCTAATTAACTATACTAGATCTTCTACAACCCATCCTCAAAATCACTCACTCTCAAAAAAATAATGCAGAAGTAACATAATGTCATGAATATATACACACATGAACACGCACACACACACACACAAATATATACACAAGGAGTTATGTATGAACAAAATCCTCACCGAACTAGTCCCCTTCATGTCCCAATGACATATGTCCTAGTTCTCTAATCACTACAATAAACACATAACAAAACCCACAAAACCACATCAAAGATATAGCCTCATAAACAGTTCCACATATCAAATCCTACATCCACATCATGACCACATCTAAATAATGTATGTATAAATATCTATATATAACAACCCCATCATAGGAGAGAACATAATTCTAAATGGAATTTACCTTATGGCCTCATAATTTCATGTACGTATCCTCCACGTTCCCACATAATAACCACATAATCAACACCACCAAATAATTAAATATTATAAACATATTCCATTATATCCTATACTATTTCTCAATGAAAGAGGGAGGAAGGGGGATTAGTCAGCTGATTAGGTCATGCCCATCATTATGGAAACACATAGATCCAAAAACCACTTATGGGTCTCAGTAAAAAGGCCTAATTTGGATGGAGGATCATAATAAATAACATGTAAACTATTATGATTGTACAATATTACCACCCTAACAGTTAGATATTAGATCCAACATATTAATTTTTATAACAAAGAAGGATAACTTTGTAAACACTAATAGTAACAACTAAAAACCAAGAACATTGAAAAACAAAACAATCACCCATACAATTTATATATTACTATTCATTTATAGTTTATCATTGTTCATATGACTAGTATTATTAAGTTCAAACACCACATATAGTGATAGTTATAACATGTTAAATTAACCCCTTCTACAATTTTATTTAAATTATTTTTCACTTAACACCATCTACCAAATTTATGACTCAGTACAACTAATTGAAACACCACATCATTTATTTTATTTTATTAATTCAATATTTCATTTTTCTTATCATATACCATACCCATAGAAAATATATTTAACCCCTAAATTATTCCATATTTCTAGGAAAATAAGAATTATCCATAATAAATCCTACCCATCACTCTTCAAATATCCAAATTATCCCATGATAACGAAAACAATATCAATTTTACCACTCTCATAACATTTCCCACTTCTTCTCACATCAATATCAACAATTTACAGAAAAAATAATAACATTGAATCACCCAGTCTCATCCATAATGAGAAAAAATCTCTATAACCATTCTAATTATATATAGGATAACAATTAATCCCAAAAAATAGATATAAAGGAAATAAAAATACTCATTCATCCCATTATATTAAAAAATTTTATGAAAATATAAATATCAAATATTAATTCTAGATTTCAAAACATTCATTAAATTTTAATATTTAGCATATTAATCTATTATGAATAGTATAAAACATTCAATGAGAAACAAAAATATTTGGGAATCATCATAATATTATTTTAAAATCCATATAATAAATAAAAATTAAAAAATGTATAAAAGGGGTCATCCTTTTAGTGTCGGCTATATAATAGATGACATAAAAGGGAATTTTGATTATGGTTAATATATAGAAAATGAATAAAGTATCACCAATCATGATTTTAATGTCATTTAAATTAAAATATACTGTATCTAGAACATTTAAAATCTTCTTTATTATAACAACTATTAAATAACTATTAAAAACTATAATAGAAATTCATTTATTTTCCCCATCATTTTTTCGATGACTAATTTTCTAAGAACATATTCTATATTACTCTCAATCACTCCCATACATATCCTTATCATAAACAGACCACTGAAATCCAAATATCTGATGAGTTATAAATTTTTATTTTCTATTTTAAAAGATTTTTTAATATTGAAAATTCATTTAATTTATGTATAATCTTTGATAGATTTGAATACATATTTACATGTTTGTATATATGTTAATAAGTTTACATTGTATTCATTTTCAGATTATATGGTTCTTTTTATATTACTTCTATTAATAAAATTTATTTCTCATTTTTACATTATATTTTAAACATATTGATATATTTAATGATTCTATGATGTTGTTAGAGTGGGTAGGCACACCATTGATCATGGAATTGGAGGATGTGGCACAATAGTATCTTGGGCTAGCGGGCAGAATGCTGAGATGTAGAAGGTAGGGTGGTTCTGTCATGCTAGGGTGGGAGATTATTTTTTTTAATTTTATATATGTTAATAAGAATATATTTTTTCATAGATATGATTACATGATTTCAAATTTATATATATTTTAGAACATTTCAAAAAATATTTAAAAATGTTTAAATGATTATATGTTTATAAATCATAAAAGTATATATATATAGTGATTTGTTTACATATATATATGAATTTTTATATTAATACAACATACATAATATATATATATATATATTATTTAATATATATATATATATATAATAAATTTATATAGACATTAATATATATTTATACGTTTTAAATGTAAATTTTTTAAAAATAATTTTTTAAAAATTTAAATAATTATATACATATATTGGGGTTTACTTATTTATATAGTTTTAATTTATATCTTTTAAGTTAATATATTAATATATCAATATGGTTATATTTTTATATGTTTTATTTAATATGTGTAGATATATGTTAAATTTATATGTTTAAAATTCACAATTTTATGATTAAATATTTATTTATTGAAATTTATATTTTTAAATTTATATATTTATTTGTATATATGTTTTATCTTTTAAGTGGATATGTTTATATGTTTTATCTTTACAAGTGTGTATGTAATTTTAATGTATATGTATTAAATTAATGTATTTATATATATCTATATTATTATATAGTTAAGAGTTTTAAATTTATATTTTTAAGGTTAAAAATTTACCTATTTATATATATAAAATTATAAAGATTTAATTTATTCATTATTTGTGTTATTATTTTTGTTAACTAATGAATCCTAATCGGATAAATGCATGATGAACTATTCATGAATATAAGTAATGGGTTGACAATTTCTTGAAATTTAGCAAAAAAAATCGAGAAAAGGAACATGTTTTTCAATCAATGTGTCCTGTCATTGGACATGAGAAAGTTATTGTTTTGAAAAATGAATGACTATATGATTTTAGTTGATTTTATTCATAATTATACATGTTGGATTTGGAATTGTGTTATAAAAAAGAAGTCAAGATCTAACATTGGCGTAGATATATTCAATATATGAGAGAGGGTCATCTTGATGTAGGTGTTGAAACCGTTGTAAAAATGTTTTAAATGATTTCTAGAAGATAATTAATATAAATATTTCCTAGGCTATACAAAATTTACATTATTAAAAACACCATTGAGATTGGTCAATCTAAATGAATGAAATGGTTAAAGTAAAAAAAAACTCAAAGAATTACTTGAAATTTTGAAAGTTTTACTTCTTGGAGGTAAAATATTTTTAGGTTCTAATTATTATGCCAATAATAATATGGATGGTTGGATGGGTAAAAAGAAAATGCATGATTTCTCTAAAGGATGTGTGCTTTATAATACATAATATGAAGGTTTGTCAAATTTTCCAAAATATTAGACATTACAATTAAAAATGAATGATAGATCCAACTCTGGTTCATTATCAAAGACAGATATCTAACTTATTACTAAGTAAATATTTAATATTCCACGAGTTCTTTTTTGAAAATTTTATATTCAATTTGAAATGACGAACATAGGTGCATATGACATATACATGAGCTATTCTCTAATAGAAACCAATATCACTCTTATAATAAAACATAATAAAATATATTTTATAAAAAAAATATCATAATTTCTGAAATGATGTTTAGGTATATGACATTGTTTCAATTGCATATATAGAATGAATATATATTAGAGTTTTTGTAGTAGATATATTTCACATCCATTTATCTTTATCGATTATAACATGTACCTGCAAAAGTGTGTATAGAAATTAGGTTATGATGGCATTTTGATTTCTAAAAGAAAATAACTATAAAATCATATTGATATTTATCAATAATAATAGATCAATATTATAAAAATTTTATATGGGGTAGGTGTAAAATTATATAATTAATACATGAAATATAAATTTTTTGTGATATGGTAATGTTCACTATAAATTTGTTTCTTGAGATAACTGAGAAGATATAATGCGAATGAACTGTAACATAATGAGATTTTAGAATATATTTATCCTTAAAAAATTAAATATGATTGAGAGGTTTTCATGAATGGAACACCTAACATAATTTAATTATGAAATACAATATGAAAATGATAATTTTTTTATAAAATAAAATGGGTCTAATCACTTAAGAAAATACAACTGATTCCAAAGAGACTTTTTTGATGTATTTTGTTGAGATGCATAATTTAAATAGATTCAATACTTTTTTGTTAATAATTTAATTTTTTTATTTAATTCAATGAATAAATAAAAAAATACTTAATTATATCCATGGATTGGTCACCTATTAATATATAATTGTATATTAATTCTTTGTTAAGGAGAAATTTTTTGTTTTCAAGAATTAATTTATTTATGTATAAAAGCTAATTTATTAGATTTTGTGTATTAAAATAATGAATAAATATTTTTTATATGTTTAGAAAATTAATAATCACTCATACATTGATTAAAAAATTTTATAGATGAATATAAATTCATTTGGTGGTAAAAAGTGATATTTTTCGTAAATCCATTCTTAAAGTGTTAAATATATTTTAATATTAATAAATTATACTAATAAATATATATAAATAGTTTTAATTAAATGTGTAGTTAAAATATTAAATAAAAAAATTATCATTCATCTAGTGGTTTTTACTTGGAAAAGAAGGAGAAAAAATGCATTTTTTCTCGTGAATATATATTTTTATAATATTGGTTTTACGTGTTTTGTGCTCAAATATGATAATTAATTTCTTATATCCCTATAAATTTAATCATCCAATTGATAATAAATTTTGAATAATTATAATAAATATTAGTTAATAAGGTAAAACTAATTCTTGGGCATATAAATAAGTTACCATTGTATATGTCTGTCACGACGGTAAGTGTTAAAATGGTTTGAGGGGGGTGAGAAACCTAAGAGATATGCCCATAATGATCCCAAACAATTTCCCCAATTTAATTGGATGGGTGGATTAAGACCTTAAAATTTTATATCATATAAATTAGACTAAAATTTATAAACATTCCATGAGAATTACATTTTTTATATTTAAAATTTATTAGTATTTAAAAGAACAACACCCCTCTCACATATAACAATAAACCTCATCTCATCACTTTTCCATAGAAATGGATCAAATTAGATCATAAAATATATACCAAAATTACATCCCAAATTTCATACCCATTTCATAGAGTTTATATTGTCACAAAAAGTCCAAACTAATATTTACTATGTTGTAATCCTTTGGAGTATATTTAAAGATCATGTGACGGTTTTAACCAAGTCATTTTATGTTTCATTAGTTTTCTACCTCCTCTAAATCATCTAAATAAACCTAAAAATTATAAAATAATTATCATTATTATATAGAAATATTATTATTTTTATTTTGAAATAATTATCTCTCTCATTACCATCCAACGGAAAATGTAAACATCGCTCATGCGCATGTGCAATCTACCTCCTCCATGAAGCTATGTATTTATTTTTTCATCACCAGCTTTCCTGAATGGTCTTGTAGATGGATTTAACATATATATATTGTATTTATAACCTAATTATGATATTTTAAATATAAATCCTTATTTATATCACTTTATTTCCATTCATTAAAAATGTAATGCATCATTTGTTCAAACGTGTGGATTACCACCTCCATGAAGAGATATAAATATTTTTCCATCACCAAATTCCATGGATGATTATAAAACTTTATATAAAAAATAAATAAGATACTATGGAATTATAAATATTTTGGAACCATGATCATGGGTTATGTACTGAATCATTTAAACCAAAACATTCCTGGAAAAATGAACATTTTTCTCCAAAATAATGGTATTAGTATTTAATTGATAAAAAATTGGTAATTTCTTATTATAAAGGTATGATATATAGTAAAAAAGAATTTATATGGTCATTATAAGAACTTGGTTTTTCATATGAAGTAAATATCCCTTATTTTTCTATTTAAATTCTTAAATATGGCCTTATGTGGGTGCTCAACTTGATTATATATTTTTTGGTGGTGTTTGGGTCTTGTTCGGACCCCATAACTAGGTTTTGGGAGGAAAATGGAATAGCACACGGTTAGTAGAAACGATGTTGGTCTGGTTGAAAGGAGTTATTAAACCATGTGAGGCTAGACTGAGGGGGATTACAAGTCGCAAAATTTGAGGAAACCAAGTGGAAAGAGGTGCACGACCATCTGATAAGGTCTGTAGTTGTTGCATAACTTATCAGAGAATTTTCATATTTTTTATGAATTATTTTAAAATGTTGTAGGTAAACTATGCGGGTTACCCTTATCCTATTGGAAAACGTGCACATTTTCCATACATTTTGACAAATCATGTAGGTAAACTGTGTAGCCCCTATATTTTTGGGTTTTGGATAATTTTGAATGATGTTAATTTTACTTTTAAACCCTAAAACCTATTTTCGTTTCACGCACAACTATGAGCCATTCTGGGAGATTTCCAATGTAAATAACCTAGGATTTGAGGAAACTACTTCATCTGATATTTGATTTGAGCATGTTTTGTCTCATTGGATCTGCCTCAGAAAGATATACATTCATTTTTTGATTTTTTTGATTCTTATAACTATCGATTGTGCTATTTGATTTTAGGCTCATATACTCTATTTTTACATTATTCATTCATTATTATTATTTCTCCTAAATACCCATGAATCAAGACTTGATAGTGGATGATCACTCCACTAATAAGCCGAGGTTAGTGGTCTACACTTTTATTTTGGTTTTTGGTGCTTTTTTTGAGCTATCGTCTATTATGTCTCCCTCTAGACATTCTGGTGTAACCCAAATTTTGAATATGTTGCTTGAAATAGATGTAATCAAACCTATTAGTGATGCCCATAGGACCCATTGTGATGCGTCAGTAACCGTTCCATGAACCATGATTTCCCATGGGGTGAACCTTGTAGAAATTCATTATTAATTCCATGTTATACCATCGAAGGGGTGTGGTTTGGGTTTTCTTAGTTTAATGAATTTCAATTATAATTAACTGCGATTGAATTAAATGATTAAGATATGTTATTTATCATTTCCTTATATTATTATAATATTTCATGCTTAAATTGATAATATGGCTTGACTGAAAATTGTTAAATTAAGGGGGTATACTCGTTGGTTGATTTAAATTGCGTAAAATTATTGATAGAAATTTGGATAAATGGTTAGGTACACCTATACGATAAGTTTAACTGAAATGGATGAAAAATGGTTTGGTATACCCATGTGACATGATTAATTGGAAATGGAATACATGAGTGGGTATACTCATTATATGGAATTTAATTACTGTAATTATATGAGTGGGTAGAATCATATGGAATTAAATTGTTATATGATGTGAAATGGATGAATATTTTTATAGATGCCATAGACAGATCTCTATAGATATGGAATGTAGTAGTGAACATAATGTATACATTATTCTCTTAGGGTCTTGATTCCATGGTATGCATCAGGACTTCACACCCCTTGGATATAGATTTCAGGTATGTTCATAGGACATGTTGGTACACATGCTCTTTGGACTACAACTAGTGTCTATTCCGAGTATCCATCAAGATGCTCACGGGACTCGACGAGCATGAATGGGTATTTAAACCTTGGATCTGGCCCTTTATAGCCTACACATCATTATACGACATGGATTTGGGATATATGATATGTTTTTTATATAGAAAGGCCATAGAATTTTGATATGGTTTCCTTATATTAAAATCTCATGATTACTTGATATGGATAGATATATGAAGAGGCCATATTACATGATTAATTTTCTCATAGCTTCCTTGTTAGGATCTAACATTCATTGTAGGGATCCTTGAGAGTTTGTTTGGTTTTAATTGTTGTAATAGAAATATTCTATGGGATTCCATACTTATGTTACTTCTTACTCACACCTATTTAGTTTACTACTTGTGATGCATAGAACTATATTGAGTCTTGGGTGGTTACCTACAGGGATGTTTATCTGACACCCTATTTGGGCCATCTTGCGGACCCAAATATATTATATGGTTGTAGGTGATAACAGGGGAAAACTCAATAGTACATGTTGTTGATTGTTTTTTTTGGAGCAGGAGAGCATGCGACCAAGCTTTGGATTGCGATGCTGCAAGCCCTTTTTAGTATTTTTTTCATTTTGGATATTTTTATTGTATTTAATTTCCATGTAATTTTTCTAGCTATTTTCATGATATTTGTATCATCCATTATTGTATATGAGCCATATTTTGAGATCATAATCTATTATTTATATATATATATATTCTACATGTTTTTACTGCTTCTTCTTTCTATATTTTATTTATTTCCCTTGTGATATACAATAGTAATTAGGGAATAGTCTCTCCACTAACACACCTAGTCCCTTACTGCTAGTCTGCTGCCAATGGAATTTGGGGATATGAACTTGATGCCATGTAGCCAACAGGGAATGATGAACTATCGAGTGACATCTATGTCTGGGATGTTACAAAGTGGCAGTAGAAGAAATACATTACATATTTTACATATTTTTTGGAGACAATAGACTAGGATAAGAAATGAATGGTATTTTTCAATAAGTTGTGCATGAGAGTAGCTACCCGCATATAGAGAAAATCCAAATGGCCTCGAACAAAATTTTTATTTTCCTGATTTTGGACCATTATTGTTGATTCGCTTCGACTATTGGGTGATTCACTTGATTTATGTCATTACAATTGATATAATTGTGGTTATAATTTTATTGCAATGCAATGAGGTGATGGTATGCCATATCATGCATCATATAGGCATCGAGTTAGAAATCACATGCCATGCATTAAGTCATGCCATTAAGGATGAATTATCAGACATATGCATTTGTCATAGGTGATGTGATAGTTGTTTCTACTGTAGTTATAGACATTGTGCAGAGGATATTGGAGTGACATCATCTTTCCATTCTTAAGGTGTATAGTCCATTATGAAATGAAAAATGATGCAGCTTTTAAATTCAATTGTTAATGTGAAAGTAATATGTATGGATTGTATGAGCATAAAATTTTGGTTCGTGATGTGTTATAGACCCTCATGGATCAAAACATGGTGAAACATGGGTTAAATCATTTGAAAAGATGACTGTTTAATGAAAATGTATTGGAATAGAAAATATAGACTTGAACTAGACCCGACTTTTGAGGGGGAAATGAGGTAGAAATTCTAGTGGGTTTTAGTGTCTATTATTTATATATTCCTCACATTAGGAGTAGGTTGTGGGTTATGACATTGTTTTAGGAGGGTTTTGACTTGTCCTCTACTTTTTAGTTGTGACATTCATATCCTTATTTTCTAAGGAATGTGTTTTCCATTGTAGAGACATGCCACCACGATGATCTCCAGTGGTACACCATGAGGGAGGCAACAACCACACTCCTATTACATTAGGCCATGGGATACCAATTTATCCTCCTTATGTTCCAGTTGTGGAACCATAGGTTTTTCCAAACATAGGTGGTGAGGAAAATTTCAAGGAGGGTTTTTTGTTATATGCAGACTATTTAGGGGCACCACAACATTCCTTAACTATGGTTGAGCGGATGAGAGTATTCTATTAGAAGCATCCTCCCTAGTTTCTAGTGGATGTTAGTCAACTAGATGTTGAGCTATATCTTGAGACCATAATAGCTATCTTCAATCATCTATAGACTCCTACTTATAGGAGGGTCAATGTCACTGATTTCATGCTACGTGGAACAGTAATGCACTAGTGGGATGTTCTGAACTTGGATAACAGGCTATGAGATATGGGTTGGACATATTTCTGGACCACTTATATGACTACTTTTACCATGAGACTATGCAGGTAAATAGGACTAGTTAGATAATGCATCTAGAGTAGGTCACTATGACTGTTAAAAGTAATCAACATGATTTACAGAGCTGTAGTGGTTTGTGTCGATGTACATTACTAATGATATGTCTAGAGAGATATGGATTTAGGAAGTTCTTAGACATGTTATGAAATCTTAGTTCAAGCCGTTCTAGTTGAATTCTATACCTGAGGATGTGTAACTAGAAATGATTATAGAGAGGTTTGAGAGGGATTTTGGGGGTGTCAATAGGGATGTGTTGTTTCTCTACACATTGGATCTAGGACTTCAGGTGTGATGTGTTGTTTTGAGGCTAATAATGAGATGAGTTCTAGCTAGACTTTGAGTGCTGGTAGCTCAGTGTTTTGTCATCGGTGTGGCACGAAAGGCCACATAAAGAGTTTGTGTGATCGCGACCCAGTCGAGTGCCAAGATTGCAGAAGGATGGGTAACATGAAATAGTTTTTATGAAATTCCTTATAGTTATGAGTAGTAGGGGGACTACTACCAAACCAGGTTCAAGAGCATGTTTCTCAGCTCCACATCTGTCAAGGAGTTGGAGCAACACCGTCCAGTTAGTCTGAGGTGGTTTTGGGACTGGAAAAGACATTCAGACTCTAGTTTCACTGAGAAATTAGAAAGGACCTACTCAGGGTAGTTAGGTTTTATCACAAGGACATAGTGCATTCCAGTTCTATTTTGTATTGCCTACCCCCAAGGAGTAGGTTTCCTATCCATCTACAGTGAGAGGTATGCTCTTAGTAACCTCTACTATTTCATATTCTCTTTTTGATACAGGTGAATCACATAGTTTTATAACTGAAACCGATGATGAAAATCCTTGTTCTTGTTTTATTGTATTATGAGAGAATTATGACACTAGACACTCAATCGTGGATTAGAAAAAAATATGTGCTCCAGTGTAGGGAGTGACACCTTGAGGTTGGTGGGCATCACTTAATATGGGATCTTTATATCATAGAGATGATAGAGTTCAACATCTGTCTTAGTATGGAATGGATATTTTCTTATGAAGCATATGTTCACTAATAATGTCATAGGGTGACCATCACATCACTATAGGGAGCAATGTTTACACATAATTTTTAATTTCATGTCTTGGAAAGTCGTGCAGGACTAGAGCCTCATTGGCTGGGTGAAATGACATACCATATCATTAGATTGTTTTTAGATGATCAAGGAGTGATTCAGGTGGACTTCTCTCTAG
Organism: Viscum album; assembly: GCA_963277665.1. Taxonomy (NCBI): domain Eukaryota; kingdom Viridiplantae; phylum Streptophyta; class Magnoliopsida; order Santalales; family Viscaceae; genus Viscum; species Viscum album. The sequence continues at coordinate 355,828,391 of OY728150.1, read as the reverse complement.
TGGTTGAATAATTTATGTATGTCTTTCCTGATGAATTTTTTGGTTTATCTCTTGAGAGATAGGTTGGGTTCTCCATCGATCTAGTGCCAGGAGCTGCACCGGTATTCATTCATCATTAGAGGATGTCTATGATTAAGTCACAGGATCTCAAGAGGGAGCTAGAGAATTTAGAGTTAAAGGGGTTTGTTCGACCAAACACTTATCAATGTAGTACAACCATACTTTTTGTGAAAAAGGTTGATGGAAATATTAAGTAATGTGTGGATTATCAGAAACTGAACCAGATGATTTTCATGATCAGCTTTGAGGACCATGAGTGTTCTTAAATTTCAACTTGAGGTCAGGATATCACCTGGTGATTTTTTTACATGTAGGAATACCTTGTACAACCATTAATATTAGAAATGGACTATAAAAGTATCTGGGTATGTTGTTCGGTCTCAAGAGTGTGCCTGAATATTTAATTGTGATAATTAACCGAGTGTTCCATCCTTACATGGAATCTTTTGTGGTGGTTTTTTTGATGATATCTTCTGGTATTCTCAAAACCGACCTGACCATCCCAACCATATTTAGACCATTTTTAATACACTGAGATACCATTGGTTAAATGTTATGATCACAAAGAGACACTTTTGGATAGATCATAATCACTTCTTGGGATACATAATTTTAGAGACATTAGTTTCCATAAACTCAGAGAAGGTGATAATTGTAGTTTCATAGGAACTTCCCAGAAACATTTTGACATATGGAGATTCATGGGGATAGATGGTTACTACAACTATTTCATATAGGGCTTCACACACTTAGAAATTCCATTTACAGGCTTTACTAAGAAGGGTATGATATTTTTATTGTGATATTCTTGTGAGATAGTCTCTCAATAGATGAAAGGATTTTTGAAATTAGCTCTAATCCAGATACTGCAAGATCAGGGAAGAAGCTACATTGTGTATTGTGATGTATCAGGTATTGGGCCTGGAGCAGTGCTAATGAATGGATATAGATTCATGATGTATGGGTCTATGCAGTTGAGGTCCCATGAGAGGAATTACCCTATGAATACTCATGAGAAAGCTTTGATTGCTCATGCATTGCGCTGTTGGAGACACCATTTACTGGGAGTGGGTATAGTGTTGTACACAGACCCCAAAAGCCTCAAGTATATTTTTTCATAGCATGATCTGAGTATGAGGAAATATGGGTGGGTGGAGTACATATAGTCCTTTGACTTTGTACTTGCATATATACCTGGTAAAGAAAATTATGTGGATGATGCACTATGCAGGAGGGATCAAATATAGGTAGTGTAGTGGGCCATTAGCGGGTGGTAGCTAATGATGTTGTTCATTGAGATTCATCTACATGTGCACGATTGATAAGGGAATAAATATCTATCATCCTTAGTGGTGAACTCTACCCTTCTTGACAATGTTAGGATGAGGTATCTATCCGAGTCTAAGGGCTAGTCCTACCAGAGTCTGTGGAAGGTAAGGATCCCCCTCTTGGTTGGAAGGTAGGCCATGATGAGGCCATACATATACATGGATGGGTTAGGGTTCCCAGAAATACATGTGAGGAGATGAAGTGAAAATTTCATGCTTCAGCATGGGAAGTGAACCCAGGGGTCACCAAGACCTACCATGAATCGCACCGCCAATACTGGTGGTCAGGTATGAAAAGAGAAGTAGCTTGTTTTTCTATGAGAAGTTCCACCTATTAGTAGGTACGGGTGGAACATTAGTAACTATACGATCTTTTACCGTAGTTAGCTATTCCAAAATGGAAATTAGAGGATGTGATGATGGATTTTGTGACTGGTTTACCAAGCTTTCCTTGTGGTAACGATTTTGTGTGGGTTTTTGTTTATAGTATCAAGAAGGCTTCTCATTTATAGCCAATCAAGGATTCATTCTGTGTTGACGAGCTTGTGTGGTTTTACATCCATGAGATAGTATGACTTCATAGGGTCATACAAACTATCATTTTGGATAGGTACACCCACATTACATCAAGTTTCTGGTAGTGTTTTCAGGGGGAGTTGGGTACATAGGTTTTTCTAGTATAACATACCACCCTTAGACTAAGGGCCAATCCAAGAATATGATAAAGGATCTAGATGTAATTCTATGAGAATATGTCTTGGATTTTGGGGGAAATTGGGAGAGACACATTCCTCTAGTTGAGTTATCCAACAATAATAGTTATCAGGTGACAATAGAGATGAAAACTTATGATACTTTATACAGCAGGCCATGATGATCACTTGTATTCTAGTTGGAGGTAGGTGAGGCAGATTTATTAGGAATGTGTCTCATGTAGGAGACTTATGAGTAGATATAGTTGATTTAGAAGAAGATGGATATATCATAATCTCATCATAAATATTATCCTGATCAATGAAGATGACCTCTAGAGTTCGAGGAGGGGGATCGTGTTTTCTTTATTTTTTCACTAAGATTGGGACATAAGATGATTAGGAGGAAGGGTAAGATTTTACCATGACATGTTAGTCCATTTGACATCATGAAGATATTTGGATCGGTAGCCTATCTATAGAAGTTACCATGGATTTACCCATCCATACATGATGTCTTCCATGTATCTCAGTTTCACAATTATTATTCAGACCCATCTCAATCTTTCCACCCAGAGGAGTTTGAATTATAGGTTGATGCATCCTTTGAGGAGAATTCAATTTATATCATTGAGAGGAGCATGAGGGTTATCCAAGTATTGTTAGTTACTCTAGCATGGGTTCTATTGTAGAACATGCATTTGTACGAAGAGATATGGGAGCGAGAGATCGACGTACATCCTTATTATCTAGAGTTTTCTATAAAGAATATTGAATTCCCTTTAGAGAGTAATTCAGGGACTAATTTCTATTTGATGGGATGATTATAAAAAACTAGGTTTTCATATGAGGTACATATCCCTTATTTTTTTGTTTTAATGCATAAATATGGCATTATGTGAGTGCACAACTCGATCCTGAGTGTTTATATGGGGTATGTGGCTTTTTCTGAGCCCAAATAATAGTTTTGAGATGAAAATAGCACGGCACATGGTTAACAAAAACTGTGCTGGTAGGCCACACAGTTTGACAAAACTATGTGAGGCATGGAAGAATGAGATTGTTGGACACAAATTTTTAAGAAACCATGCATAAAGAGATACACGACCATGTGAGAGGCTCTTTAGATCTTCCAAAACATGATAGAGGCTTTCTGCATAGTTTACTTTTTGGTTTTCAAACTTTATGGGTTAACCATTCAAGTTACCCTTAGTCTACATAAATCGTGCGGGTAAGCCCTACAACAATGGGAATTTTGGGTTTTGGTTAATTTTTAATTAAATTATTTTATTTTTAATCCCTAAAACCTATTTTAATTTCAGAGACAACAATGATCCATTTTTGAGTGCTTTCCAAAGGAGATAACCTAAAATTTGAGGACTCTTCTTCTTCTTCTTCTTCTGATATCTGATTCGAGATCAATTTATCTCATAGAATCCACATCGGTAAGATCTATATTCTTTTTTATCCTTTATGAATTTTTATAGCTATGGTTTTCTCTATTTGAGTATTTTTTCATATGCCATATTTTCCTGTTCTTGGTCCATTCTTAAGATTTCTACTAAACCTCGATGAATCAGGGATTGATACTAGATGAGCACTCCACTACCGAGCACTGTTAGGTGATATATACTTTTATTTTTGCTTTTGGTTCTTTTTAGAGATATTGACCATTATTCTACCCTAAATATTTTTTTGTACATCCTTGATTTTGATAGGGTTACTTGCAATAGATGTAATCATACTGATCATGGATTTCCATAGGATATGTTGTGATGTGTTTGTAATTATTGCCTAAACCAAGGTCACACATGGGGTGAACCATATGGAAATTCCTTGTTTAATCCTTGACCGACCACCCGAGGGGTGTGTTTTCGCTTTTCCTAGTTTATGGAAGATCAATTATAATTAAATGGGATTGAATTACATTCTCAAGATATGTTATGCCTCCTTACTGTGTGTTATCATAATATACCATGCTTATCTTGATTATATGGCTTGATTGAAATAGGTTTAATGAGGAGTGAATACTCATTGGCTGATTTAAATTTCAAAAATGGATTGTTACCAATTATGATAAATGGGTGGGTATACCCATGTGATATGTTTAATTAAAATGAATTATAAATGGGTCGGTATACCCATGTCACTTGATTAAATGGAAGTGGAATAAATGTGTGAGTATACTCACTATTTGAAATATAATGAATGTGATTATATGAGTGGGTGGAATCATATAGAATTAAATTATTATACGATGTGAAATGGATGAATGATTGAATAGAATCTAGGGATGGATCTTCAGGGATTAGGAATTCAGTAGTTGATGCCTTGGATAGAGTTTACTCCTAGGGTCTTGATTCCGTGGGATTACTCAAGCCTTACCACTTCTTGGATCTGGATTTCTTGGGCTCACATAGGACATGTGAGTATACATTATCCTTGGACTCAACCTAGTTCTTATACTGAGTTTCCATTGAGATGATCCTGGGACACGATGAGGATTCCTTGGTATTCGACACCTTTGATACAAAACTTTGTGGAATAAACTTCTTCATATGACACGACCAGGGGATATATGACACATTTGGTTATACAAAAAAGACATGGGATTTTTATATAGTTTCTTTATATGACATGTCTATGTTTATTTGATATGGATAAATATACAACACGTTCATGTTACTTGTTTTTTTCCGGATAGATTCCTTGTTAGGAGTTAACACTCATTTTAGGGAGCCTTGAGAGACTATTTGGTTTTACCTATTATAGTAGACACATGACCTGGGATTTCACATTTAAATTACTAATTACTCACACATATTTAGTATACTACTTGAGATGATTATAAATGTATAGGCTTATAAGTGGTTACCTTCTGGGATGTTTATCTCAAACTCTATTTGGTCCTCCTTGGGGACCCAAAATGATTATATGGTTATAGGTGATAACTAGGAAAATCACCCAAGTAATGATTTTTTATCATTATTTTGTGATAGGGGAGCATGGTACCAAGCTGAGAGTTTTGATACTGTGGATATTTTTGTTATTTTTTATCATTTTGGATACTTTTATTTTTATATATTTCCATGTACTCATTCTGTCTATTTCCTGGATACATCTATCTTCCATCATTGTATATGATATATCTTTTGAGATCGCAATCTTTTACAACTATGTATCTATTGTCTTCTTATTTTACTGATTCCACTATCTGTATGTTATTTACATCTTCTGTGATTTATTATAATAATGAGGGCATATTCTCCACATTGACACACCTAGGCCCTCGCTGCTAGTCGTTAGCCTTTGGCGTTTGGGCAGATGCACATGAGGACTTGTATCCAACTAGGATTGTGGAAATTTTTAGGGGAATCTAGGTTGGGGAATTTCATTTATATTATATATTTACGATAAATTTAGATTTATTAAACATGACATTATAGTTCAAATGAATCAATTCAAAACATGATGTAAGGGTTTAGTTTACATCATCTTTATTTTTAGAGTATTTATATTGAAAATTTTCATTATGGGAATATATATGATATTTCTCTATTAAACCCCGTGAATTTGTTTGTACTATGGTTATTTTTAGTATATATGTATTTCTCATTAATTTACCTCTCTTTCTGACTCAAATCAATCAATAAAAAGATTTTATGAAGATATTTCAAAATCCCTTTTCAATTGTTGGGAATCCTTCCCTATCATATCCATGCTCATTATTATATTTCAACAATATTATTTTATATAAACTAATGATTCATAAAATTATTATATATTTAATATTTTTATTTTATTTTGAAAATTTAGAAGGAAAATTTTAACATTTTACATTTAGTCCATTTTGAATTTAAATAAAGTATATATTTTTTAATATTTAATTCTTAATTTCCTTTTCCCACTATCATAACCACTCTTCATTATCAAAAATACATTAAATGATTCAATAGTTTTTTAAATAGAATAATATTCAAACAGTTCTTTGAATTTCACTATTTTAAAATTTTTTAATGAAAAATATTTTTCATTTTTTTTCAAATAATATTCTTTATACAATAAGAACATTTTTAAACATATGTTAACATATTTTATTATTTATTATACAATTTTTTGAATGTATTAAAATGATTCCATCTACATTCTTTCTCTATATATCATGATATGATATTATAATGAAATCATCATGAAACTAATTTCTTTTGAATCAGTTAATTATTCAATGATATAATGATTCCAACATTTATGATATTATAGAATACACATGTATGGATTTTTAAATAAGTGGTGAGTGGAGTCATATATTCCTCTAATTCATAGTATAATTTTTTATTTCTCATGATTTATATATGATTATTCATGGTAATTTTCTATGTTGATAATTAGAAGTGTGGACATTATAGTAATGTTCAAAATACGATGCAAAGAAATAATTATTTTGATTAAAAATTTATAAATGTATTTGAATAGAATTAGATTTGTCTATAATGATTTTGTTTCCAAATACTATATTTATGTCACAAGATTATTTAATATTTTAATTCTTATTATATTCCCTCATGGATCATGATTTATTAACAATGTTTTTTCACAATTAATACTCATGCCATTTATTCTCATGAAAATTTACATCACTTGTGAATTTTGAACTATGGTTTATTGGTTTTTTACATTTTAACCACATGTGCCACAATTGTTCTCCAATACTATTATACTCATATTATATTCTTTTTTGAGAATCCATTGATATCTCCCATATTTTCCCAAACTAATTATTTGAGATAAAACTTTATTATGTTTTAATTTAACTAATTTTTGAAGCTAGTTAATAAGTAGGATAGGTCTAAAAATAGTTATGTGAGATAAGAACTTTCTAAGAGATGTTAAAGATTATTAATAAAATTAAGTTATTATACATATATTTTATAAATATTGTGAAGAAACATTATTCAGGGGTGAGTATTGTTGTGATATGAATAATGTTTTTATAAAAAATGATGGATTTTATATATGTATGTTATTTCTGTTTGACCTTGATAGATAGATAAACATACCGTATTTTTAGATAAGGTGAAATTTCTAGGGAAGGTGATATTTTGACATTTACTAGAATGAATATTTTTAAAACAAGAATTTGGATAATAATTATGAGAGTTGGGGAACTTTGATGAATTGTTTTTTGGAATTAGGTGAAGGAATGAGGGGTCCCCCGAATGTCTTATTGAGTTTTGGGAGTGCAAGGCCACTGGAAAATAGGTTTTTGAGGGTCTGATAGAGGTGCACGGTTTGTTTGAAACCATGAAGCCCCAACGAAAAACTGTGCCTCTTGATTCAGATGAGTTGAAAACCATGCATGGTCCATGCATGATTTACCCAAAATTCATGCCCAACCAACATAGTTAGTACTAAATTGCTAGTTCCCTCACACTGTTCATGCCATGAATGGAGTACAGTTTCCCTAACCATGTGACCCAAGACATTTGATTTTTTTATAATGAAATTAAATTTATTAAATTAAAATCAAAATAAAATAAAATAAAACCTCTATATCCCTTCCTCACATTCCATACCACATGAAACGTCCTCCCCCTAGGACCCTTCCTTGGTCATGAAAAAAACCTCTCACGACCTCTTATCCGAATGATGATTTCAACTTGTTTTCTTTTAATTTATCATTCATGTCTTTGAGAAAATGGATCTAGTTCCATCTTATTCTCTTTTACATTGATTTTACTCTCTCTAATCACTCGATTCCATTCATCCAAAACCCTATATCAATGTTTAATCTGATTTTTTTGTTTCTTCCTTGGATAGGGCTTGTGAAGGGCCTTTCAGATCGACTATGTGTATGTTTCGATGTTCTCCTTTAAAATTTAGGCCTTTCACATCCTTTCTAATTTTTCTTCACCCATTTAGGTATGTTTTATTATTCTTCTTTTTCTTAACCAATTTTATTTTGGTCCTTTGGGTGATTTAGGGTTCCTATTATTAATTTTGGTGAGTTTGGTGGTCTTTGAGGTGGTTTTGAGTCACCAGAGTCAGAGTGAATTAACACATAAGGATAGGTAGGCATATATATATATATATATATTCCCCTGATAAAGGTATATTCACCTAGGGTAGAAGATATATATATATATATACACACAAGGGTCTAGGTGTTCTTACATAAACATATGAGAAATGCATATGGGTGTAAGTGGAAATGGGTATATGCAAATGTAAACATATATATAAGTATCACCTTATACATATTAATGTCCTTCAAAACATGTACAAGGAGAAAGGTGTCCTTATGTATTTGAGATGGTGCCTATTCCTAGGGTTGAGAAAGAGAATCTTTGAGTGGTCACCGATGAAAGTGTCGAGTGCCAAATTGTTCAGCTTAGTTCTTCACTTGAGGTATGTTTTTTTTTGATTTTGACATTTTGAAAATATTCCTTATATACCGTTCAATACTTATTTTTTTAATTCGTTAAATTATTAAGAAAGTGTTGCCTTTCTTTTTGTATTTCCCTGTACACTTGCCTGGTATCATATGTCATGTTCTATATTCCTTGAGATGAATTAAACTATTAAAATTTATTGAAATTAATAGCTGAAATATAATTACATGTTTTCTAATACAACCACATAATGAGGATAATTGTCAAAAAATGGAACAAGCCATACATGCATGCCTAATTCCTAATGCTTTTTATTATGCCTATTTGAGTGGATTGAATTATATCCTATGACAATGCCTTGTGCACATCCCTTAATTTTTTATGCATTAAATTTAAATTGATAAGTGAAAGTTGTATGAATACATTTCTTTGTGTATTATTCAATTATTATATTTAGTCTATAAGTAAATGGATTTAATTTAACATCATGTTCCTTGCATTGATAAATTGTCATTACTGAAGACTTTTTGTTGTCCTGAATGGAATGTTGTGCTCAGTCAATCTTGATAGCTTATGATATTAAACATTCATTGAAGACGTGTGATTAAAGGAATGCTAATTCCATGTTCCTTTTCATGTATCTCAGTTTTTATTCATGTTCATAATTCACTATTAACCTTTTAATTTGATTTTGTTACTTTTATATCTTGATAGATTTTTGAACAAGATGACAATTTAATGTGTTCAAATTATAAATTCATTTTTTCAATATGATCCTTGTATGTTATTATAGACTTGATGTGGGATAGGAGTGAAAGGGGGTTCTTTATTAAGGATTCATGGATGGACTCACCATTCTAATTTTGTTACAACTCGACATGCCATAAGTAATGCATTGGCTTTCTAAGTGATGGATGCTCGGATGGTTTGTTATACTCTTGGGTGATACTAGTTCCCTAGGAAAAAAACCATGGACATACCCAATAATAAGATGACATGGAATGATTTGGTTGATACTCTGTCCCCTATTTCTGATACATAGGATATACTCAATGTCACAATGCCTTGAGCGATACAAAGGATTCTTTAAGATCACCATGGACAGACACAGTGGTATTGGATTATATCAATGTTCCCACATCGATACATGGGATTAAAATAAGATAAAATTAGACTCGAATGGGACTCCATGTTGGATTTGAAGGATTGTTTTCTTTTTGTTCATATTATTTTAATCCTTTATTATTTTTGATTAATAACATGTGATTCTTCTCCCTTGCATTAGTATCATACTTATATAATGACATTTGAATTAGACCCCAAGTCGGAGCACAAGCATGGGGGCATGCCTTATTGCTTTTCATATTTACTTTGGACCTATTATTCACATTATTGATTGCACATCTACCCTATTTAGACTTTTGAATAGGAAGAAGTAGGTGATAATGGGCATGTTTTTGTTTTGGATCCCATAAAAAGTATTATCATTACACTTTCTTACTGATATTCATTGTAATATACCGGGACTCTTCTTATTTATTTAATAGAGAAGATAGAATCACCAAAAATCTGTGTGTGTTGACCTACTAAAATTTATATCCCACATCCTACTCAGGCCACTTTTACACCAGGGTACCCAAGCTTTCTTACTAGCTTGTAGTAATTGGATTTATTTACTTTTTTGTGATGCATACTTGGGAGATATAGAGAACATTAGTGAGATAGTACTCTGGATGCTCATAGATTTAGTCTTGAGTTGATATTATTTTAATACATTGTATTGTTATCTATAAATCTTAATACTTTTACTTGTAACATCTTCTATCATACATGTATTATTGTAAATTAGATTTTCCACTTTTACTCAATTTTTATATTATTCTTTTACTGTTTTTATTTCATTATTATTACTGCTTACTCTACTGTTTATTGTTTTAATATTATTATATAGTTGTGTGAATTTGATCTAGAGGGTATAGTCTCCCCATTGTACCATCAATAGACTAATGTTTCTAGTCGGCTACCAATGGTATATGGAGTGGAAAAAATTGGGGATAGGTGGAGACTAGTCCGACTACCGGTTTAGTTGTTAGTGAGCCTGGGATGTTATAGTGTGGAATCATAGATTTATTTTTACTTTACCATACTATTTTTAGCTAGTAAAAAGGAGTCAAGGAATGTGTCAGAACTTGGTAAGTGGCCATGTTTGGGATGAATCACCCCTCCCATGGGGAGATAATCATGTGGAAATGGATGATATTGATGTTCATGTTGTTCTTGATTACATTTTATTTGATTTCACCTAGAGTGATTGGTTTACTTTACACCGCCTATTGATTTAGGATATTATCAAATGGATGATATTAATTGTAATTATCCTGGGTATGGTTTTTCAAGGAAGTGACATTACATGCATCATAATAGAGACATAGAATTTCCTATGTAATGCATATTCCATGCCATGTAGTTCACATTGTAAGTTTCTTTGAAATTATTTTCATTCCTTGTGTTCTATTTTCCTTTTTGTTCTATGTCATTCTTGTTGAAATGTGATTATTTTCACATGTTTGATATCTTACCTTGATTAGGTGACTTATTTAGGGTGCCTACTTAATTTTTCATGATTTTGTGATGTTTATCCAAGCATGAAATTTTCTTCTTGCGTCTAAATCAGAGTAAACATCCAATTCATAAGCTTTATGGATGCTTTATATGTTGGAATGTGATGGCCAATATAACCAAACATTTTCTATGGTCTTAATACACATAATTTTTTTTGAATAAATTATTATGCCACTAAAAAATAATCTCTTATCCCATGAAAAATGGTTTTGGTTAGATGTGAGTTTCCTTCAACTTGTAATGTGTATGGTTGATTTATAAATCGAGGTGGTAACGTATAAAACTGAACCACTTATTGGGATAATTTTACATAGAACTTATTTAAAAATATTTTTTTTTAAATATTGAACATAAATTTTTATATGTCTTTATACGGGATGTACATTCTTTTATATGGGCTTACTGACCCATGTGGAAAATTCCTAAATGCACTACTAGGCCAAAGTAGATTCGTTGGGGCTTAGTCTTAATAAAATTAAACCACTAAAGGTGTTTTAAAATATAAATATTTAAAATATTAAGTTTACTTTTTTTTGAACCCAAAATGGATAACAGTACAGTAGTATATTTCCTTTTCTTTTAAATTCCTAATGTCAAACCCCATGGGGTTATGTTTTGATATATGCACGTGGTTAATTAAAATGTCCACTTTTAGATGGATTCTTCTTGAAAATTACCTCTATTATTAATGAAATACATCTTAATCTTCATTGACTAGTTCTTGTATGAGGTATAATAATTAATTAAATGCGGTTTAAAATGTGCGTTATTTGATAAAATTGAATAATTATAATGTGATGTCACTAAAAAATATTAGTTGAAAGGGTAGTTTGATTTAACTTTCTTCTTTTTTATTTTCTTTTTCAATGTTCTTATGTTTTATAGTTGGTAATTGAAGTAATGTATAAAATATTTTAAATGATTGAAAAGTAATATTAAAATAATATAATGTCTCTAAAATGGAACCTTATATAGTGTTTTATCATAACATTTTTCTACATGTAGTTAAAATCTTTACTTTCTTCTACCTTAAAACTATTGTGTGAGCATTAGCATCAGACTCATTTGTTTTATATTGATCTTTATTATTGTTTCTCCTTCAGCTTAGTGAGCCTATCTAGTGTTATCGCCTTATAGGGTTGATGCTATCAGTTATGGTTATGGGATATCCATTTTTGGTGGTTCCCTCAGACTATTTAAAGCTCTTGTTGGTCTCATGCAAAAAATGACTCTTCTGCGGTACTCTTTGGGTCTCATTAACCCTAGTAGGACTCATAGTTTTTGAAAGAAAACCTTGTTCGGATGGGTGGTCATCGTCCCATTGACCCATATAATAGACCTTATAATTTGGAAATGATCGTTATTAGTTGGTTAAACATGCCTCATGAATTACCATTTGCTTCATAGGTCATTTGAACATTTCTATTCCTTAGTGAAGGATGACTTGGTATGTCGTAGTCAATGTTATGTCTCATATTCAGGCCATCAGATATTTGAAAGCATAGGGTGGAAACCTATGGATAGAATCTAGAATGTTCATTTTTCTTTTGAAACCTCAGGGTAGTATGCCTTTACATATGCGATCATAGTTGAGTGTTAAGTTTTTTAATAAACTATTTGAGTTCAACGTAATTGTTGAGTCTTCTGTTGGGGAGTATGTTATATGGTCCTCTCCATTTTAGGGTGACTAAAATGTTATAGAATCAATTTTTCCCAATTCTCATGCCAACATTTCGAGAGGAATGGGTGTTTTTGGAATTTTGGTCGGGTTGGTTTTGTCATTCATGATCACGTTCTATGATATACTTGAGTGTGGTTCAGAAGAGTTTCACATGTTCGTCTGAGCTAAATCTTTCTAGCTCCCTTATGAGAATATAGTCTAAATCTTATTTGTATGGCTAGTACACTCCTATGGTGGGGGGATTCATGTCAAATTTGGTAAATGTGCCCAACCATGTTGAAGGGGGCCTTCTAATGACGACCATTTGTAAATGTATGGATTTCTATTGAATTCCCATGATGCCTCAATGTCTTCAATCATGTCGCTAATTTCACAACAGATAAATCAGATGTGTTTTGATGTGTAGCATCCCAAGATAAACATTGTTGGCCTTAAATGGGCTTCAGTGGTAAACTGTGAACAATCATGGGATGCCTTGGTTGGTAAATGCATCTTAGTTTGGTGAATGGTGGGGCATTGGAAGGTTAATTTGTGATTCATTCAATGTATGTCAACCAATAGTGGTTTGATTATTCTTATTATTTGAAATCTTCTTAAGATATTAGTGTGCTATGGTTTCATGATTGTTATGCCCCTATATTGAAATCATTCTTGATGAACTAAGAGAGCATATTTCATATTCCATGCCAAACCATTAAATGTAATTGGTCTTTTTAGAGGGTTTTCTTGGTGTTTCATTGATGTACGTGGTTCTTTTTTAGGCTTAGGTAGTCTTCAATTACTCTTGGGTTCCCAAGTTAGAACACCTCGGGAAGACTCTGGGACAACAACAGTTTTCTTCGGACTAGACCACCAGGTGGATGCCATTATGGGATTTCTCAATGATTCGAAGTGGACACCATTTCCTTTTTCCTTTGTATCACTTGTAAATGTGTAGTGTGTAATACCTTGAGATAGTTCCTAAACTCCATTTCTTTTAATCCAATGTTACTGCAGAGTAGTTTTTGAGCTCAAAGGTGATGTTTAAGGGGTAACGATTCTAGTAGGAAGGATCTGGGTTACCCCTATTATTCATTCTATGGAATGACAGTTTAAATGGTTAGGTGATGTTTTGACCATGAAATGTTAATGGAAGTCATATATTAGATTTGGTGAAATTGTTAGTGCTAAATGAATGATGCATTGGATGAAGGTATTGCAGTTTTACTTTAAATTATCAATCTGTATAATCTGAGATTATTTTATATGGTTAACTAGAGGTGGCTTGAATTATGTTTTCCCATGTTATATGAATAACGTTAGTGAAGGGCCATTCATGGAAATGCTGTCAGGTTTAGGTGAGTGCATTATGTGTTATGCTAAGAATTTCAGGAAAATGTTGATTGTCCTGTCTAAGTGAGGTTAGTGGTGAATCACCCTTTTTATTATTTATAGAATTATTCTAGGAGTATTTATAGAATGATTATAGGATTGATTTGAGAGGAAATTTTTATAGTGGAGGTATCTTGGATCAAAATTTTACCCTTTCTAACATTAAATCCTAATTTGGGGAGTGCCTTCAGCTAGATTTTTAACAAGGAAATAAAGTAATCATTTCTATAGCTAAATATGTGTAGGTAAGTTTTATTCAGAAGTTTCATTTTGACATGAGTGTTGGATCAGGTGTTCATGGCCTAAGTTCCATAAGCATACATGAACTTCTTGAGGCGTGTTTGGAAGTTAGAAACATAGGGAGACAATTTGAACAAGACTTCACAACTCTCATAATACGGGTGATGTTTACATTGTTCCCAAATAATTATCAAGGACTAGAAGTTCTAAGGTGGGGATGGTGTAACAAACCATGTTTGGAGCCAAGGTGATATTTCAATGGAATTTGACCTTTTGGAATTTACAGGATGGGAAATTATTAAAATAAGGATTCAAAATGTAATTATGAGAGTTGGGAAACATATAATTTTCTTGTTTTTATAAGAATTAAATAATGAGGGGTTCCTTAGACGTCTTGTTGAGTTTTGGGAGGACATGAGCCCCAGAAAATATGTTTTGGAGGGTCTGATAGTGGTGCATAGTGTTTTTCAAATCGTGCAGACCACAATAAAAAACCATTAATCTAGTTATAGAAGAGAAAAGTTCCCTACATATACTTGTCATAGTTTACAAATATTGTGAAGCTAGCCTACATGGTTTGTAATAAATTAGTATTGTGCTTAACTATTCATCATATGGTTGGTTCATGATTTTCCTTACCATGCATCCCAAAACATGTGATGCCTTTTTTAAATAAATAAATAAAAAATTAAATTAAAAATGAAATAAAATGAAATAAAAATTATCTATCCCATACTCTTTATCCATATCACATGATGCATCCTACCCATGGTTCTCTACTTGGTCGCACATGACACATCTCTCTTCCATCTATTCGCATACCAATTTCAACCAGTTTTCTTTCGATTTCTCACTCGATCCTTTGAGGTAAGGGATCCAGTTTCCTATTATTCTATTTTATATTGATTTTAATATCTACTATCACCTGGTTCCATTCCTCAAATACCCTAGGTATATGGTTAATCTAATTTTTATAGTTTCTTCTATGGATTGGGTTTGTGAGGGGACTCTCGGGTGGGATTTATGTATGTTTCGCTGTCCACTGCTGAAGGTGAGAAATTTTATATACTTCTCGGTTTATTTTCTCTACTTGAGTTATGGTTCTATCCCACTTCATTGTCTCACCCAATTTTATTTACATCATTTTTGGGATTAAGGTTTCATAGAAACTGTTTTAGTGTATTTGGAAATCCTTGAGACATGTTCGAGTCTCTAGAGTCAATGGTGACATAGTACATATGCATAGATAGGAATATATATATATATATATATATATTTTCCCCTCTTATATGTATATTAACCCATGGATGTATATATATATGTGGCTATGTGTTCTTATGTAAATATATTTGAAATGAGTACACCTATAAGTGGGAACAAGTGTATTCATATATATCATATATATAAGAACCCCCTTGTACATATTCATGGATATAAAAATATGTACATAATGGCTATGTTTTCTAATTTATATGTGAAGGTGAATATGCCTAGGGGTGAGAAAGAGACTTTTTGACTGGTCACTGAAGAACGTGTCTAGTGCCAAAGTGTTTTTCTAGTTCCTTCACTTGAGGTATGATTCCAATATTATGCCCTTTTTATAAACTGTTATGAATAAATTTTTTATAATAGGACATACATATTTTGTAGGTTGGGATATTATTATGCATGTTACACCCTTATTTATGTCTTGAAAGGGCGTCTGGACAGTCTATCAATCCCGGAAAATCAAAAATCTTTTTCAGCGTAGGGGTGCCTCTTTCCAAGAGAGATGAACTTTGTGAATCAGCAGGAATCCATATGGTTGATAAACACCAGAAGTATCTCGGGCTACCCACGGTGGTTGGATGGTCTAAAAAATAAATCTCTGCATCTCTAGTGGACAGGATTGAGAAAAAATACAAGGCTGGAGCCCAAAAATAATCTCCGAAGTAGGAAAAGAACCCCTCATTAAAGCTGTCATCCAATATATCCCTGGCTATTTTATGTCCCTGTTTATGCCCCTGGCGGCCATCGTCAATCAGATCCATTCACGTACTTCCAACTTATGGTGGGGGAAAATAATGGAAGGAATAAAGCCTACTGGATGTCCTAGGAGAATCTCTACAAATCCAAGTCGGATGGAGGGATGGAATTTCAGAATCTTCTTCTCTTCAATGACTCACTGTTGGACAAGCAAGGATGACCGCTTATTAACTATCCATCATATCTCTGTGCGCAGGTGCTCCGTGATAAGTACTTTCCCCACACAGACTTCCATGTTTCATTTCTTGGCCCCCATCCTAGCTTCCTCTAAAGAAGCATTTGGGGGGCCCAAAATCTACTCGAAAAAGGGTTGGGCTGGAGGATTGGGAATGGCTCATCTGTCAACATCTGGACCGATCCCTGGTTGATCGATAAAGATGGTATGCAGGATACATCCCCCGCCCAACCAGTTCTTGAAGGCGCCACTATCAACTGCCTCCTTGCTGACCAGGGACCGGGGTGGTGTATGGAAAAGATCCATGAATGGTTTAACGAAAGAGACAAAACAATTATCCTGAGAATCCCCTGGGTCCCAGATGTAGGCCCTAACATTCTTTTATGGACCAATGACATATCGGGCGACTACACGGTGAGATCCGGTTACAGACATGCTCTTGGAAATAACTCTATCGACCGAGATGAGGGACCAGGGAAATTGCTTTGAATTCTCAAAGTTCCCCCAAAAATACGCCAATTTTGATGGTAGGTGTGCATGGGCACCCTCCCTACGAAGAGCCTGCTAGTTTACCGACACATGGCCAGTGCGAAGTCCTGCCCTTTCTGCCTGAATATTCCAGAAACCCCTTTGCACGACATCATTCACTACCTAAGAGATACGGAAATTTGGAATAAATGGGGATCGGCTTCAAATGCTTCACTGGACTTTGCCTCTGACCTCCCCAGTCATCTGATGTGTTGGTTATCATCTCTCTCATTGTATAACGTAGGTTCACTTTTCACCCCGGCCTGGATCATTTGGGTTTGGTGTCACGATGCTATTTTCCACCACGCTCATAAACCTCCTCAATTCTGGATTGAACGGTCCACCTCATGGATTTAGTGCTGGAAAGACCACAATGTACACTGTATGCCAGGTGTTACCCCCTCCTGTCCCTATCACTAGAATCCCCCAATAGAAGGGAATCTTAAGCTTAAATTGGAGACATCTCTCCCCAAGGATGGGCTTTTTTCTCTGTCTCCTGGCCCGTAATCATCTGGGGAAAATCATTGCTGCAAAATATGAATCACATCATGCCTTATGTGTACCTGCAGTAGCTGAGGCATCTGCCATCCTTGAAGCTATGATGCTCACTGTGGAACGTGGATGGGTTGATATCATCATTGAGTCTGACTGCCTCACTGTTATCGATGCTATTAACCACAACGATGGCAGACTCCAGTCATTTGGATTCATCATCTAGAGAATTCACTCGCTTCACCAAGTCTTCTCTTGTTGAACCTTATCCTTTACCAAAATGGAAGGAAACAATACGGCCCATCAGTTGGAGGCCTCAGGCCCCTTCGATGACAACCAGATCTGTCTGGACAATTTACCTTCATGGCATTGCATATGTACGTCTGCTGATCTTTGTCATTAATGTTATCTGTCATTCTTTTCAAAAAAAAATACCCTATATTATAACACTTACACATTGATATGAATTGAACTCTTAAAATATAATGAAATGAATTGTTGAAATTCAATTTCATGTTTTCTACTAAAACCCCTCAATGAGGTGAACTATCTTCAAATGGAAAAGCCACATATGCATTCCTTATGCTTAGTTGTTACTCTTATTCCTGTATGAGTGGATTGAGATAAATTATATGGAAATGCCTTATTCATATCCTTGAATTCCATATGCCTTTCATATAAATTTCCAAGTGAAAGTTGGATAAATACCTTGATCTTTATATTATTCCATTTATTATATTTATTCTATAATTTAATGAATTGAATAAAATTCCATATGCTTTGCCTTGTCATATAATCATTGCTTAATCCCTTATTTTGGCATGAATTAAATATTTTTCTTGGTCGATATTGATATCTTGGGATATAAAACTATATTTGAAGACATGTTATTAAAGGAATGCTAATTCCAGGTAAATTTTCATGTATATAATTTCTTATTAATGTTCCTAATTCCTTATTCCCCTTTTAATAGGATTCTGATACTTTTATACCTTGATATATTTTTTCATAAGATGGTTATTTAATGGCCTTAAAATATAAATTATTTTCCTTAATATGTTCCATGCATGTTATGGATCACTTGATACTGTATGGAGAGAACATGGATTCTGTATTAAGGATTCATCGATGGATTCCCCATGTATCTTTGGTTACTACTTGACGAACTGGGAGTGAGGCTTTGGGTTTCTAAGAGAGGGCTGTCTGGGCAGTTTATTATAGTCTTGAGTGATACCGGTTCCCTAGGGGAAAATTATGGTTAGATGCATTAGCAAGATGGTTGCACCATTTTATTGGTGATACTCACTCCCCTATGTGCTATACCTTGAATTGAAATTGTGGATCTATGCCTAGAGTGCTACAAATGATTCTTTTATATCACCTTGGATTGGTTCCCATGTATTGGATTATATTGGATGATCCTATAGCGATACTTGGGATTCTTTTTAGATTTCCTTGGATGGACTCAGGGCTCCACCCTGGATTTCAAATATTATTTGTTTGTCATTTATATGAGATATACCCTTTATTATTATTATTGAAATTTATTATAAACATTTGATGATTCTCCCTTGATTTAATATCATACTTGTAAAATACCATGTGAATTAGACCCTAAGGTAGAGAATAATATTTGGAGTATTCCATGATGGGTTTCCTTGTTTACTATAGCCCTTGTATACAAATTATGGATTACACAGGATGGCTATTCATACTTCCATCTTAGGTAGAAGTAGGTAATTAGGGACATATTTCAATTTGGGAACATGGAACATGTGTTATTAATTATTTTTTTCACTGATCTACGTTGTTATATATTGTTACACTACTTATTTTCATAACTCACGAGGTATATTTTTCTAGACATCATGGGTGTTGACCTACTGATAATTGTACCTCACACAATACCTGGCCCGCTACTGGATTGAAGTACCCGAGTAGTCCTATATTCTTTAATGTAATTGGATGGATTTCATTTTCTTTAATGTGTACTTGAGAGCTAGGGAGAATTTGAATGATCTAGTACTCAGTATGATCATCATGTTAGTATTGAATAGTTATTATTTTATTACATTGTATTTATATTTTTAAATCCTAAATATTATACTTGTACCATAATATGGCATTTATGATTTTTTTTTTCAATTGGATTTGACATCTTTTACTCAGTTATTATATTATTATTCTACTATTTCCACCTATTTAGTGTTACTTCTTGTGTTATTGTAAGTTTTTTTAATATTATTATACCATTTGGAGACTCTGATCTAGAAAGTATATTCTCCCCTATGTACCATAAATAGAACCCCACTTATAGTCGACAACCTCTCGAATATGGGGAGGCATGCTTGAGGCTGGGTAGCGACCGATCAGACTTCCAGTTTAGTGGTTAGTTAGACCATGATATAATAAATATCATGTCATGTTTTATTTTTATTATTATTGAATATATAATTTGGGATTAGAATAAATGATCTTTAGTAAAAAAACTAGGGATATTTATATATATATTACATAATTATAAAATTTACATAATGTATGGAGTGTGGAATTTTATATAAAATTAATCATTTTTGGGATATAAAAAATTTAATATTGTCTTCATACAGATTCAGACAATGTTAAAAAACATGATAAATTCTAGTCGAGTATTAAATCTATCCCCACTCGGTTCTTGATAAATATTAATAATTTCACAATAAGATTGACACTCTTGTGGAGTATTCATTAGTAATATTTCATTCTACTTATAAACCATTATGAGGGATTTTAATATATTTATCTGTGAAAGGAAAATAAAAAAATGGCCATAGAAAAACATTGATTGAAATATATAGGTTTATAAGTTAAGATATATAAATTCGTTATGAGTTATTTAAAAAAATAATATTTCGCTTATTGGAAATTTTTCTTATCCATAAAATTACAAAATTTTAGTAAATGGTTGGAAGTTTGAAGAACTAGGTAAGAAATGGGTTTAAAGGACATTTCTGTGATTATCCAAATGCAAAACCAAATAAGACGGGTGTTGTGGCCTCATAGAAAATATCACCAATTTTTTTGAATATATAAAAAATAAAAAGAATCATATTGAGACCTGAATGCACAAATGAAGGATAAACTTACTATTGAGTCCTTCATGAGATGAAATCCATATTCCTTTAGTTGATCTTCCAATCAACTATTTTCTATGAAATGGATCAATGTGTTAGAAAACACTTTTCTTGTACTCCAATTTATATACTATTAAAATATAATTTTGGATGACTATCACTTGGAGGGTGAGGCTGAGTAATGTTGTAATCTTATTAAGAACACTATGCCAAAGGATGAAATTTATTCAATGAAATGTGAGTTTTTTGAGAAGGTATTTTACTATTAGTATTTTACCTAAACTCTTCACACTAAAATGAAGCATAGTTTCATAAAACTAAAGGAATAAATCAATTGATATTCAAAAATGGTGGAATTTTTAACTTGAGACTCTAATTATATTGATGGAACAAATGAAAATAAAATTAAAATGGATTTTCCTGAGGACTATAGTGAAAAATCATAATGAGGAAATAAATATCCACCCCATGAATGCCAATGTATAGTAAGAATCACTCTGGTAAATTTTTGAAGGGAACAAGGTCATATCTTATCTGTGGAATAAATTTCAACCAATGTAATGATTTTCATAATGAGATGAAGGGGATGATCAATAAAAAATGAGATGAAGGCCAAGACTAATGTACCACCCACACATCAGTTCCCTAAATTAAAGGAGTTTATGAATTATTCATATCAATTATCTTATTATTGGGATAATGAAAGAAATATTATGAAGAAATGACTAAAATGAATTGACAACAAGGGAAACTGATCATAATTTTGATGTATTGGAAGGTACAATTATTCTCCACTATTTATCAACAAATTAATACGTGGTTTTGGTTCATATCATTATGTTATATAATGTCAGTTTTTTTAAGAATAATGATTCACCATTGAAAAATTTTTATATTGGACCATGGAAGAACGATTGTAATGGTATGATGAATCCATCTCAAGTATATAAGTCCTCTATGATTGATGATTATTGGAATGCAATTCCTTAAAAATTTATTATGCTTCATATATTCAAATTTAATGTGATATTAGGTATGTATAGGATCCCTCTATATAGTGTGAATATATATATTTTGGAAGTGTTGTCAAATTTTGTATCTAGTATACATGGTTTGGTGGATACTCAACAATTATGATATTCATAATATGTAGGAATATTTTTATGTATGTCCATAAGGGTTTCATTTCCTCTGATTAAATCGTGAAGTAGGGTTTTTAGTAAAACTCATACATGTTACTTCTCTAATTACAATTATTACTTGAAGAGTGGACTATATTGGGTTATAGACATTGATGATGAAACTTCAATGGACTGTAGATTATGGATTAATATTCCTTTGGGAATGTCCTAGGGGTACACCATTCATATGTTTCATAAATATGGGTGAAAAATGTTTCATTTCTTTGGATATATTTATATTTAAAAGTTCATGGTCAATGTACCCTACAATATAGATTGATGATGTATTTAATCAAGCATGACCAATCTAATAGAACTCAAATATTGATCTATGATATAGATACCATCGATTAAGGGTAAATAGAAAATATTTTAGTAAGAAAACATTCCATAATATTTATGATCATTATGAATTCATTACCATGAATTTGCGAGTTACAAATTCCCCTGAGGTTTTCATGGATAAGATGAATATATTTATCACTGATTTCTTTAATAAATTTTTAGTTTTATATATTGAAGAAGTTTTTATATAATCTAAGAGAAATTAGTAGTCTGTAAATAATATGAGTATTGTAATACAGACCCAAGTAAATGTTGAAATTATTCCAAGTACACAAAAGTATGATTTTTTCATATATAAAAAGTATCCTTTTGGGTCATGTAATTTCATGAATGTTTATCTCTTTTGATCTTTGAATGATGAAAGTTATTGAAATTTTCCTGGACCAAAAACTAAGAAATAAATTTATGGGCTTATTTTTTCGAAAGATACTGTTGACTATTTTTGTGGAAGATCTCATAATTTTGATGTCCAATAACATTGTTAACATTGAATGTGGAAATGTTTTCATGGCCATAAGAATATAGAGAAAACATCAAGGATATATGGAAAGGTTTATTATTGAAAATTAATATACAATACACTATTATATAGAAGGGTTTTTGATATATAGTGATGCATTAAATAATATATTGGGATCGTTTATCATATAGAATTACATGGTGGAAGCATACACATCACCCTAATTAAAGATTCATTAGAAAAATTATCTGAATGATTTTGAGCTAAAAATGGTAATCATTTATTCAAAAATATATAGGCATTATATTTATAGTGAAATGTGAGATAGATATGATTAATATAAAATTTTGAAGAATATATTCAAATAAAAAGAGTTGAATATGCTCTAAATGATACTGTTGGAGATCATTAATAGTGATGTCTTCTTATTTCATTAACAATCTGAGACATAGAACAAGGTGGAAAATTCTCTTTATTGTAAGGATCATGTTATATTTTACATAATTAGGTTTGAATGATATCTAATTGTTATGTATTTTTGGAGGATACACATTGATATTATAATTCAAGGGAATAAATCATATCTTTCTCAAATGAATGTTCAATCATCCATTCATGTGAAGTTTAAAGTGGTAGAGAGGGAGGATGATGAGGTATAAAAGTAGATAAGGAATGTTTTAGAGTTAACATTAAACAAGATGAACGGATAAGGTTCCTAAATTATTATTTTTCCAATAAATTCCATAAATAATGAATTAGTTATGTATTCATTACTTACGACATATTCAGTATCTGTCAAAGAAGAAGAAAACTATATTGCTAAATAAAGGAGAACTTCAGTTTGGAAAACCTAAAAATGGATATTGTTTAGTACATATCTTGATGGTAACTATGTTATAAATTAATATTGATATCATAAGTCTATGGGAAGGATGAAACCATTACCCACAACTATATGGATACTAGAAAACATCATCGTAGATCACTTCATTGGAATTTTTCATGATATATAAAGGCTATAAAACCATATGAACTATAGTCTAGGATCTTTGGATTTCATATTTATTAATTACTATTGTGGAATATTTATTAAATGATTCAAATTATAGTATATACATTATAGATGTTGTAAGGATACATACAACACCACTCTCAATTGTATCTGATGAGGATTGGATTCTTACATCAATGGTTTAGAGAATTATTTTGTAATATTTGAGTATAAAGTTAAACATTATCACAACATTTCAACCTGATAAAGATTTTTAATATGATAACAACATTAAAAACCTTAAATATATGTTGAAAGAAAGGTATAGGGATTCCAAAGGTGGTCCTGATCAATATATTCATCTAGGTGATTTTTTCGGATAATAGTAGATTTGAATTAAGGATATAAATGGCTCTTTAAGAATCCATTTGCGGAATAATGTGAATAACTTTGACATCCTCTGATTAAGTTGGTGAGTGAAAGCTAGTGGGACCTAAGAGAGATAAGGAAATTCATTATAATGCTAGATCCATTAAAAAACACATCATATAATTCCAAATTTTCTAAAAAATTTAAACTGAAATCATTGATGATATTTAGTAAAATTATAGATGACATTTCTTCTTTCATTTGAATTATGAATTTAAAAAAATTCCAACTATTCATTTCATAATAATTTTTAAATTATTAAAATTTTAATAAATTTACTTCAAAATAATTTTAGTTATTTTCTTAACACATTATAGATAATAACAATTCTCCATTGGTCTTTGTAAAAAATTAATATAGGGAATACTAATCTATCCATTATCTATATCATGATCTTCCAAAAATTAATGACATCAAAAAATAAAAAACCTGTATGTTGGGAGTAATACTTAATAAAAATTCAATGCCAAATATGATTTTTATTTAATATATAAGTGGTTAAGAACATATATATAAGAGGTTAAAAATTATTCACATTATATGTCAGTAGTATGAATTTACAAAAATAACAATATATAAAATTAAATACATAGATAAATTATTTTAAACAAAAATATATGAATCAGTAGAAAAATAATGAACTCAACATAGTAAACATAATTCTAGGAAAATAATTATAATACATGAATATACACATAATGTGACTTTTTAAATTATAAAAAAAATGTAAAAGAGGTAATTGATCCACTAAAACATAAATGAAATTCTTGTATGTGGAGTCATATTTGGTAGTTATTATGGGACATAAAATATGCCCAATTTCTGATGAAGCGTCTTTAATGATCAATTCCTGCACTGGGGAGAGACAGTGTCCATTGACCATAAAAATTTAAAAAAAAAATAGTCTGATCAGATAAATGATCAAAAAACATATCTAATAGTATAATATTGAATTATTGTCTCCCAGAATCCAATTCAATAGTCATATATTACAAAAAGATGAAACAAACATTGTTTTATTTAGGAATTCAGAAATATGGGGATATCAAAAAATACATGAAATAAATAGTTGATCTTATATTATCTTCCATATAAAATATTTTTTTTATAATACATAACATTGATGGTATTTTTCATAAGAATATATATATAATATCTTGATTCAAACATTTTTATATAAAAAAGTAAGTAAAATGGATGAATTTCATAATATTTTTTAATTAATATATATGGGAATAACTTGGGAGTTAGCTCCAACTATATAGAAACCAAAAACATTTAAAAATGTTATATGATCAATTTGAACATAAAAATTCCCTAATACTATAACACTGTAATATTTTATGATATGTGTCATCTTAAATATATTCAATTTCTTCAATAGTTATCATTACATATAACACTATGATTAAACGAATGATGAAATGTTATTATTTAATTATGACAGTTATCAACTAGAAATTCAAACAGAGGGAGTGAATTATATTAACTAAATTATAAATATAATATTTACATATGTTTATTAAAATAATACATTTGATAGAAATTAATTATATATAAAAATGAGAACCAATTGAACATAAAGGATGTATTTTTATAAAATACTATTCTTATACCCAAAATTAAATTTTATCAGTAATAAATTGAATTAATCACAATTAGTGAAACATTATAATTAAATTTCAATTTCATATATTCAATTAAATGTTTTTTAATTAATCAAATATTTTTTATTGGAATAAGATAAGAGTAAATCAAATTTTAATCATAAAAGATATATATTTCTAAAATGAGTATTATAACCTTTTACTAGAGCACTTAAATTAAATATAATTTTATAAAATATTAAATGTTTTATTTGAAAATATATATTTCATTTATTACGTCAAAATATCTAATGTATATTAGGGTTATTTTCTTTGGAAATTTTATGTAAATTTTTATTTGTTGATGAATGGTGAGAAGTACTGCATTTTATTTTAAAAATACTCCATAGTATAATTTATTAATATAGTTAATTATATTTTAATATGTATTAACGTATAATTAGTTAAATTTTAAATAATTAAATACAAATTGGGACATTTTAACCAGTTTAATATTAAATTGTTTTATAAAAACATTTCAATCTTTTGAAAATTTCACATTAAAACATGATATTTAGTTGTATCTTGAGGATTGGTTTTAAATATATTTTTTCAATTATGTGAACTAAATATGGTAAAATGGATTCTATATTTGTAATAATAAGTTACAACATATTTTTTATTATTGAACTTTTAGGTATTGAAAAATGTACAATGGTAAAAAATATTATTTACCGTGGTATAGGTAAAATAATTAAATACATTTAAGTTAAAATGGTAATGGATTAACATACCTAAAAAATAAAATATTTAATGGTTGGATAAGGAGTGTATAGACCCTCTAAATATTAAAAAATATTAATTTGTAATGAAAGCTGTTGGAATTAATGCCTCATCAATGTGGTTGGAATTAACTATAAAATATTCATTTTTTTAATCAATCAAACCACCTCTCCTCAAGTAAGAATACCAGCCCTCACCACAACATTTCGCCCTACAATACTTTTAGATCCCCAAATATGATCCCAAAACTCTCTTCATCACTCTAGCCATGTATAGATTCTACTAGTATCACCCAAATACTAAATCCATGGTCCTCAAGGGTCTCTCAAGGAGGTGATATTCAAGAGGAAATTTTATCAAAACACCTCTCTTATTTTCTGTTATTATTCAATATTATCCTAATATATTTCATACATCAAGGAATACAAATTATAAAAACCGTTAAAAAAATAAAATTTTATGTTTCTAATGAAATATAGTTCTTCCACCCCTTTGATTACCTCCTCTTATTCAAGGAAACGAAACTATTGTCCATATTATGCTGGTTAATCGCCACTATGAATAATGTATTTTTTTGTTTTCCATTTCCATCATTATTATTGGTCATAAAATAATTATCATTGTTAAATAATATGTTAATAATTATATTATATCCTTTTTTATGTTTTAAAACTAAAATATACTCATAATAGTAAAGAAAATGGATTTAGTTCGTTTTGTCTCGATAAAACCCCCAAATAAACTAAACATTTATCATTATAATTTTATTTAATTAATCATCTCCATGTAAGAAATAAAAATGATATATGAGAAAATATATAAATATGTAAGTAAATTAATACCATTTAATTCCACATCTTGACCTATAGTCTCATTTTATATAGACATAGAATATTTTGTACAGATGAACTGAACATTAAACTATGAAACAAACGCACCAAAAACCAAGAAAATAATGAAATATTATTAATGAATAGATAACAATATGTTATAAAATAATCACATAAGGTTTTATAAATTTGATTATAGTTCAATAATTAGTTTATAATATTATTTAAACCATTATAAAAGAGGTTAAAATATGCACCACTAATGGGATGTGTGAGGTAAGGACTCTCTCATATCACATTTAATTCTATGAGATATAGGACTTATTCACAAATTATTTATTGTGTATGTTATTTAAAATTAAATTTGTTATATACTACCATGAATCTAATTATATTCATGGTATTCAATGTTTTATTTGATGATTATTAATTTTATGGGGCATACGATTTGACTGATTACAAGTGGTAAGGGATTTCTTAACTAAATTTTCCTTAATTGGGTTAAACATATATTTCATTGATTACATCATGCTAAGGTTATGTGTGAAAGGAATATTTATTATGTCATTTTTATTCCCAATTATTTAATTTGTGTTTATAATTAATAAAAATAATTGATTTATTGGGATGTGATTTTGTCTTGATCTCCTTTATTTGAGGCATATATTAATGTTATACAACCAACATCATTTATAAGGTGTATATAAAAACCATTCATTAAAGAATATCATGAATCTAATTGTATTCATGATATTTAAATTTTTCATACAGATATAGGAAAATTTTATTTATAATTATATTTTAAAAAATTTATATGATTAAATATTTGGGTATGTAGTAACGGGTGGGGACTGATTATAGATTACCCCTCGATGCATCAAAAGGTTTCATGAGACAAAATAGTTGGGCAAGTTAAATGTGTTTTTACCATCATATTAAATTGACATTAAGGTAGTGGTTTGCATTCCAGATACATGATTCCAAAAAACTAATAATTCCTTTCTTTCAGTATTAATTAATCCTTAACCAGAGGATTTTCACTAGAAGAAAGTCTATGGATGCCTTTCATTCTCAGTTTATTGATTAAATGGTATATGCTTTCAATTATTTACCTTTCCATATTGATTATTCTCATTGATTTGTTATTTATTCAACTATAGTTAATCCCTATATAGAATATGAGTTCACCCATGTTTTATTTTTTATCACTGGTTATAAAGAATGGAATTGTTGAATGAGTAAAAGGCTGAAGATTAGTTTTTGTTATTTTGTTTTGTTTTTAACTACCCATGTAATAAGCGTACCATGTATGTATACAATTATTCAAAACTAATAAACTAATTGGTCCTTTTTAATTTTAATCTTATATATATTTCAATGTAATAAATAAATGTACTAGCCTTGGTCCACTAGAGTCAGGGTCATTATATTTGGTATTAGAGAATGTTTAGTTGAATCCTTGTGGAACTAGAATTAAGAAAACATATTTTAGAGAATGAAACCCAATGATAGAATTTGGATTTTATCCCAAATAAACCAAACTTATGACTAAGATATTAGTTTAAATAAAACATTCATATATATACATAGAAGTTTTGAGATTATATATTATATTTTGTAATGTTATTATCTAATCTATTTCATGCCATTATTTAGAAATGGATCATAGTATAATGAATAAAAACCTTACCAATGAACATGATCTGATGAGTAATAATGATCATGTCCTTTATGGTCTTAAGCTAAAATTTCTAAGGGAACTAGTAGCCTAAACATTCTGATCATATGAGAAAATAATATCATGTTCTAATGAGATAGAGAAATAATCATATATGTATTATGTATTTGGAGGGAAGCGTGATGAGAAGATTACAATTGGTAAAAAAGTTAGATAAAGAAAGAATATAAAGATGGATTTTTCCAACATTTGATAAATGTGGAAAGAATCGCCCTAGTAAATTAATGATAGGATTGAGTGTTTTTTATAATTGTATAGAAAATGTTTCTATAAGAAAAGTATAAAAATAGAAGAAATAAAATACTAATATTTAGTGATTTACGTGGAGTGAAATGATACAGTATTAAAATAAATTCACCAAGAATCAAGGGAATATATCTTAGGAGAAGCAAATGGATCATGGAAAATTATATATTCTTATCGTAGATGAAAAAAATGATTAATTATATTATGATAATATTAATGAATAATGTCATTATAGTGTTTTATCAATGGATTTTTGGTTATAAGAATTATGAAAAATGAGGATTTAACTGTATCACTTCTTCTTTAAGTATCTGAAAGGACATATTTAATGATATTGATAACCAATAAAAGTGATTCAATAGAAATTGATCATTTGGAAAACACATGATTAGAAAAAATAACCCTATATATCTTCTGGATGTTGAGATAATAATAAATATATGTTTATTGGATAATATTGGTGGTTATGAAGGTGGTTATTAATTTAACGGTTTATTATATGCTTGGATTTGGGGAATATATTCAACAAGAAGAGATCTTATTTTAGTAATTAATATTGTTTTCATTTAGGTTTTTTGGAGATCATGTTTGTCATATTTTCGGGATGTGACTTTAAGAGTTTTATTATATTGTTTGGGGAATCTAATTTTGATTTTTGAAATCTTAGATCAATGCCTATAAATTTCTTTCTTTGAAACTTGATAGATTTAATTCCAATGTGTCTTATAATTAATTACTTGAGGAATGAATTAAGTAAAACCTTGTAAATTATTATTTATGGTTAAAGTATAATTTATCTTATTGTAAAATTTTTTATCACCATTTTGGTTTTAGTAAATATTTTAAATGCTGAAGGAATGACATGTGGATCTTATGACCCACTAATTTTCTTCAACCATAGAAAAAACTTTCACTGGGAACATTCATTCTATGGTGTAAGGGATGAAGTGAAAGTAGATTGAATAACAACCAAGAAACTAGATTATTATTTTGAAATAGTAATTAATCATGTATGTTTATTTTGGTCATATTCTTATCTAAAGAGTAAAAGAATCTATAAACTCTAGGAAATGAATTTAGATCGAAATAAAATATTTGTTTACTTTTCTAATCGATAAATTAATAGTCTCTTTATGCCTGCACATATTTAATATTTTTTAATGGTAGAATTTATGATGGCCCTTTTTTCTGTAATTATTTGTGAGAACATGATGGCCCGATTTCACTCCCATGTCCTAGTTTTTACATCTAAAAAATTTTATCCTATTCAAAAGCCTAATTTTTTTACCTTTACATTTCCCATTCCCTCTTATTAATTTCATGTTTTATTAACCCTATTTACAATGTAGGTTTCACAAAAATGAATTTTTATGTATTAACATTTGATTTTAAAAATTGAAATTTCAAATTGTGAGGATGCAATTTATTAAAGGAGGGGATAATGTAACACCCCATGATTTTTTGTATGTATCTTTTTAAATAAAATCAATTTATTTGATATCATATGTTACACATAACAATATGATTAAACAAATAATTAAATATTATTTTTTATTTATTGTAGTCATCACATAGCCACTGTAATGGAGGGATTTTATTTGATTAATTAAATTAAGAAAAATAATGATTAAACATGTTTATCAAATGAATTCATTGGTTACCAATAAATTATAAATAAAAATGAGAACCAATTGAACATAAATGATGTGTTTTTATAAAGTAATATTTTTATATCCCAAATGAAATATTTTAATAAATTATATTAATAAATATTACCAATATTTCCTAATAAAATTTATATGTTATATGTTATATTATTTGTTTTTAGATTCATATAATATTTTTTATAGTATTAATATAAAAATTAATCCAATTTTAATCATAAAAGCTATATATTTCTAAGGTTAGTTTTTCCACCTTTTGATGGTACACCTGTTTTAAATTTTAATTTTTAGAATTCTAAATGTTTTATTTTAAAAAATAAACATCATTTTTTAACGTGGATATCAAAATTATATTATGGTGAATTATTGGTATTTTTCCAACATGTTCCATTTTTTATCAACATTGAAAAATAATACTTTTTATTTGAGAACTTCTTCTTCATCTAAATTATTTAATCTATTAAATTATATTATACATTTGTTTTATAAAATTATAAGTTCAATTTTTTATCATTAAATAAAAATTTGACATTTTAAATCAATTTATCATTTAAATTTAATATAAAAACATTTCATTCTTTTGATCTTTTCACTAAAGATACCAACTTTTTCATTCTGTATGTGGGGTTAGATTCTAATAAAACTTTAATAATCTTTTGAAATGAATTTGTTAAAATTGATTCCATATTTAGAATATGATGTTTGAAAAAAAGGGTTTATGTTCATTTTCATTTTTAGCTATAAAAAAGTTACCATAGTAAAAAAACATATTTACATTATCATAAATAAAAAAATTAAACAGGTTATAATTAAAATGGTAAATGATTAAAATACTAAAAAACCAAATTCGATGGTTGTATGAGGTGTGGATAAACACTATAAATCCTCAAAAATATTATTTTCCAGCCAATGTTATTGAAAAAAATTCCACCTAATTTGTGGTGGCATTTAAATATAAAATATTCATTATTTTAGTCACTCAAACCCACCTCTCCACAAGTATAAATACCACCCTCCCAACCCCATTTTGACCCCAAAGACTTGATTCTCCTACAATAACTACAAAAAAATATACTCCTCACTCTCCCAATATCCAAATTCTTATGGTCTCAACAAAATACCATATACATGGTCACCTAGGGTTTCCCAAGGAGGTGATATTAAATAGGTAATTTTCTGAAAACACCTCCCTAATTTTTTTATACATCTATCCTCTCCTCATATAATTCATCAATCAAGGAATAATTATTCCATAAACTTTTACATACTATAATGTAATGTTAATAAAGAACTATAATATATCAAACCATTTTTTTCACTACTTATTCAAAGAAACATAACAGTTTTCCAGGTTATGCTCGTTAATTACCTAAGTTAATAATGTTTTTGTTCGTTTTCTTTTACCTCCTCCATGGATGGTCATAAAACTATTATTTTGATTAAATAATATTTTAATTATTATATAATATCTCATTTAATGGTTTAGAGCTAATATATACTCATAATAGTAAATAATATGAAATTAGTTCATTTTTTTGGAAACATAGAAAAAATAAACATTTATCATTAACATTTTATTTAATGAATCATACTCATGTGAGAAATAAAAATTATATATGGGAAAATTAATACTTATGAATGTAAATTAATAAAATTTAATTACACTTCTAGATTTGTAAAATCATTTTACAAGAACATCCCTAATTTTGCAAAGATGAACCGGTCCTTAAAACTATGAAACAAATGAACCAAAAACCGTGAAAATAATGAAACATTGTTAACGAATGGGTCATAAGATCTTATAAAATCATAACATAAGTTATAACAAATTTTAATATATTTCAATAATGTTTTAATAATATTTTAAAACATATTACATAATTTTAATATATGCAACACTAAAGGGAAGAATATGGTAATGATATTCTTATCTCACTTTAACTTCTATGAGATTTATTCCTTATTCACCATTTATTTCATTTGTGTTGTATGCATAATTAAATTTTTTATATAACATCATGAATCTAATTTTATTAATTTTATTAAATGTTTTATTTCGTAGTTATTACTTTTATGAGGCATATTATTTGACATATTACAAGTGTTAAGAGATTTATAAACTCAATTTTCATTAATTGGGTTAAACATCTATTTCGTTTATTATGTCATATTACAGTTATATGTGAAATGATTTTTTATTTTCTAATATTTTAATTCCCCATTTTTTATTTTAATTTAAAGAGAATACACAAAATAGATTCATTTATATGGGACTTTTTCTCGATCTCATTTCATTGAGGCATATTTTTTTGTTATACAACCACCTTGTTTTATAATGTGTATATACAACCACATTGATAAATCATGTCATAAATCTAATTGTATTCATTTTATTGAAATGATTCAATGTTTTATGGGAATATTTGATTAATAAATAACTTTTTAAATATTTTAAAGGAATAATTTTTTGGATAGGAAGGTCCTGGTGGGCCCTTGTTATTGAGAACATGTTGATGCAGCGACATGTCTCACGAGAGAAAAAATTTTTTCAAATTAAATGGGGTTTTAGCTATATATTATACTTTCATGATGATAGTGGTTCATGTTACACATACATTACATCCAATAAATAATCATTGCCTTATCCCATTATTTATTTAGAATTATCAGAGGACTTTTACTATGAAATAATCATTAGACATATTTAATTCTTAGTTTATTGATTAACTGGAATGTGTTTTCATTTATTTACCTTTACATGTTGACTATGATCACTGATTTATTTTTTATTCCATTTTATGTAACCCATACTTAGAATTTGAGATCAGCTATATTTTATCCCAATAATCAAGTCATGAAGAAGATAATTGTGAACATGTTCAAGAATATATATTACATTATTTGTTATGTTTTGTTTTTTATTTATAATGTAAATAGTGTACCATTTTTGTGTCTCATTATTCAATAATAATAAACTAATTAGTCATTAGGGATTTTGAACTTTTATATATTGCGATGTAATAATGAAATGCATTGACTCTGGGCTACTAGTGTTGGGTTTGATAAAAATACAATACTAGGATTAAAATGGCATAGTGTCTTTGGAAGACTAGGTTGTTGATATATAAAAGGAATATGCAAACTGAATTCATTATTTTATTACCTATATTATTCTCCAAAGCTCCATTTTATCTATAAAATCACTATATAATAACCTAAGGAATACATGATATTATATGGTGATCTAAAAATCCTAGTAAGGGAATAAACATGATGATGAATCATAACATGTGAGTTGAAGGTAAAACCTGATATCATAATAGTTAGGGCACATTAGTAATGAAGTGGAAGGATAAGAAAAATTAAATGGTAGAATAATGTCATGGAAATGCAGGGAAATTTAAATGATATAAAATATGACTTAATCTTAAAACAATGAAAACATCCAAGTAAACAACACATAGTGGACAGACTCCCATAATGGATTAAGGTAAATCCATAACCTCATATAAGATATCCTAGAAGGAAAAAAACATCATCCAATACATTGCTGGCATATAAAATTTTTGTCTCGACTATCACATTCATTTAATTTACATGCATACATGTGCCTCATAAGTATATCCATAATTATTAGTAAACTTAAGAATAACTCATAAAAAGAAATGGGATGTATAATCATGTCTCAAAACCTAATGAAAAGATAATTCTAAAAAAAGGAATTTGAGAAATATTCAGAATACATGTGTTAACTCATCAAAGGAAGGGAGAATAAGATATATATTTATAAATTTTAGAGATATATATACATAATTTAGCAGAAATTAATAACATCAATGGTTATTTTCGTTGGTTAATATATCATTTAACGTTTACATGGAATATTTCATGATAAAAAAATACCTTTCAGTTTTTAATAACTTAAAAATCTAAAAATATCGAAATATTTATTGAAAACACTTTCCATAAAAAGTTCAAAGAAACCTATAAATTAGGCTTGAAGGAGTTTAGTGCTTAGTACCAATGGTAATTCACTACAGGTCATACAAATAAAAAACATTCTTTCACACTGTTCTAAAGTGGTTAAAATGTCCCTAATTCGAAAAAATACAAGAATATTATTATTAAAACATTATTTTAAAAAGTTAAAATTGTTATAAATGATTATAAATAATTATATAATAACTTTTAAAAAAAGTTTGAATATATTTTATTGAAAACATGGATAGAGAAGGGAAAGGGTTTTAGACCAAGGACAAAAATAATGTCAATTTTACTATGACAAATTTACTAAATAATTTTAATTAACAAAAAATATAAAATGGTAATATTAGATGTAAATTTTATTAATATCAGTAGGAAATTAAAATTAAATGGTTTTATTATACTATAACCAACTAATTTCCTTCAATGGAAAAATAAATCATTATAAATATCAATTGAAATGGGATTTTATCATAATCACTTACAACCATTCTAAATATTGAATCATAACACCATTAAATGAAATTTAACATGAAATACCATTAATTATGAAGTATTCATGATATAATATTTAAATTTTTGGAATATAACTCAAATAAAATTAATTAGGTGGAAAAAATAAACTCTGTCATAAAGAAAAAGGTTTTGAAACAAAACCCTTCAAAAATAATATTGTTGAAGTGGGTATTAACAAATGAATTGATTATGTGTATAAAATGTAAATAAAAATATTTAAAAAAATTATGAAATTTAATTTCACATATAATCTTTACATAACATAATAAATGAAATAGAATTTTAACACAATAAATGGAAACTAAGCTATGAAACCCCTAACCTCATGCCTCCCTTGGATGAGTGTTATGTAACTTCCAATATAGTGGTATTATTATTATTTTTAACTTATAAAATAATAATAATACTATTTTTATTATCATTTTTGATTCCTCTTATAACATCTTTTCACTCATTTGTTTACGATATTTCATTTTCACAATTGTTTCGGTTGTTAATTACCTGATTTTTTAATGCGAGTTTTACCATGAATGTTGAAGTTATCATACATAAGATATAGTTAAATAATCTTATGATTTATATTAATTATAAAAATATTATTGTTTAATTATATTATTCTTTATATTAATTAAATAATTCTGAACATGGATAATGAATCATATCGCATTGTGGAGATGGTAGGTTATACGTACACACGAACAATGTTATCAATTACGTAACGTGTGAAAGGTTAAAAAGGTGGATTATAAATTAATTTTAAAAAATAAATATTATTTAACATATACAAAATAAATAAAGTAAATTTATCTTATATTAACTTCAATGAAAAGTGTTTGTTAAAAATGGATTACATCGCTTCGCGTGGTGCTAGTCTTCCATACACAAGAACATTATTAACAGTTACTCAATGGAAGGAATGATAATAAAGGAAATGATGAATTTATTTTCCAAAATTATTATATTTTAATTAATATAACATTTAAACATCATATTAATCTTTATTAAATTTTTATGTAATACATACGTACAAAACAAATCACATTACTTTGTGATGCGTTAGTCCATGATACACATGAGCGACATTATTATATTCCTTACAGAATGAAAAGTAGGAACGTTTAAGTGATATTACAATTAAAAAGTTTAATTATACCATAAATATCATATATATAAGAATTATATCCATCATTATATCAATCCATGATAAGTGTTAATAGAAAATGAATTACATCGAATCATGAGGATGTAGTTTGATGTACACACGATCAATGGTTTCATTTCACATTTGATGGAGGAGTATATAGTTGTAGGTCATTAACATAAAATTTAAAAATAAATTATATTTATTAAAATAATTTTATTATATAATATTTTTTTGTAATATTTATAGTTGTTTTAAGATAAAATAAAATAATATTCTTAGTTAACAATGTTACTTCTTCTTTAGACAACTTCTTTATCATGAAACCAAAATCCTATATAGTTTGGATTTATGATAAAAAAAGATTCTATTATTTGGAGAGGGAATAAATAAGCAATTCGGTTATGTCTTAGACAAAAAACTGTTTTTATTTTTTTAATGGAGAGTTGAGTGTGTGGCATTTTATAAATGGGGGAGTGGACGCATATGGAATTTTTTAAAATAATGGATTCTAA
The DNA here is from genome assembly GCA_963277665.1 of Viscum album. Taxonomy (NCBI): domain Eukaryota; kingdom Viridiplantae; phylum Streptophyta; class Magnoliopsida; order Santalales; family Viscaceae; genus Viscum; species Viscum album. The sequence continues at coordinate 355,791,266 of OY728150.1, read as the reverse complement.
CAACTTTATATCATGCCCCATGTCTCTAAAATGGAAAAAATTTTAATATAAAATTTTATATGGTATAAATAATACTATATAAATATATAATATATTTTTTTTATATTTTATACCATTATATTTTTAGTTTAACCCCTCATAAATCAATTTTCACCTCAACCACATAAACATGTTTTTTCTATTTTCACTATTCATCGTGTTGGAAATTTAATTTCACTATAATATATTATAAAAATAACATTTTTTAGAAACAAGGAATATAATTTTAAAAATCCAATTCATTTAGGCAATATATTTTAAATTAAAATTAAACCAGTAGACTTGTCCAACAAATTGGTTTTCATGAAATGGAATTTTAGGGAACAAATGCTCGCATATTAAATTCATGACATGTAATAAAAATTATATTAATTTAAATTTAAATTTATAAATATTTAATCTATGTATTTTATTTATTTCAATAATGTATAGGGTTATATTTTTTTATTTAATGTGGATAAACATTATTATCATTAAAACAGTTTTTAGAAAAAATAATTGTTTTAAAGCCTAAAAATAAACTTATTCTAAAATATAGTATAAATATTAGTTAACTATAATTAATTAGATTCTACATAAAAAATTAATACAAAATAAAATTTGATATAATAATAAAAATAATAAAAATACTTAATTTATTGATAATAGGGAAAAATATTTTAAAATATGTAATTTTCACTTTTTACTAGAAAAGTTATATTTTCTAAAAAATAACAAAATTTCACACGATTTTAATAAAAATATTATAATAAAATAATGATATTAAATTTATAAATTATTATTTAAAAAATTTCCAAAACTTAGTTATAATATTTTTTCAATAAAATTAATTAAAATAATTTTTTGAAGAAAACATATTTTTTATTAAAATAAAAAATATATATTAATTTGAGTTTTTATTTATCATGCATTGGTAAATAAATTTATAGATTAGGATATTTATATATATTTGTTAATGTATTTAATGACATTCATACATTCTAATTTAATTACTAGGTTTTATTTTCCATGATTTAATTAAAAAAATTGTATTATATCGCGGGTTTTTTAAACTCAATGTTCCATGTAACACAATATAAAAAATAAATTAAATTTATTTAAAGATAAGTATATTCTATAATATGGGTGTTACATTGTAAATCTTAATTTTTTTGTGCCCAAAAAATTTAAGCTTCTTCTAAGTAGGAATGTGTTTGTATTATTAAAATTATTTTTCTGAAATCCCACATCATAAAAAAGGTTAATAAAATTTCTTCTTAATAACGGTTAAGGAAAATATAAAGGTTATCTAGATTAACATATTACTAAGTTTAGAATTTAGTTAAAATTAGTGGTAAGTAAAAATAGTAGCATCTTAGAAATGAATAATTAATTATGGATAGTGATAGAGATCATTGAGCAAAAAAAATGAATGATAAAGAGAAATTTAACAACCCTAAGACCATAAGTCTATAATATGTTAAAATATTATTAAACCATCATATTTGAAGGAAATTAGAATCTTTTATGTTTCAAGATTATTTTCTTAGTTATAATGGATTATTTTACAATCGATATAGAGAACTCCCAAAAAATATACTTATGTGATACCTTTTTATTTCATAAATATGATTTCATCCTTTGGTGGTATTTAAATCACATTATATATCACATCTTACTCTAAAAAAATAATATCCAATATGATGTTTTTTTAAGCACTAGAATTAACATTTAATAGATCCAAATATCCACAAAAATTTAACAGTCAATTCCCCCTATAATAATTATAACAAAAAATGTTGTTCAGATAAAGTAAGATGATACAAAAAATTTATATGAATATATTAATCTCTAAAATTAAAAAATAAAACCAATGTTTTAAAATAGAAAATTACTCAAATAATTAACCTAAAATTCCAAATAACATTAATAAAATCAATATTAAATTATTTTTTAACTACAAATGAAATCTTATAACCTTCATCTTATATCTCCAAAAACATAATAAATTTATTAATAAATAATATTTTTTTATACCTGAAGGTTATATATATATAAATATTCAAATAAAAAACATCTCACAAAGTATATTTTACCACCTAAAAATTCTAAAAATTCAAAAATACCCGATCTTGTAATTTGATTCCCAAGATCAACATAATATTTATCATTAAAATAATTTATGCAAAAACAACGTCGTAGTACCCTGTACATCAGATAATACGATGGTAGGTGCCACACCGATATCACCCATTGATTTTGGGATCAATATCTGTGAACTTTCAAGATATTATGTGTTTCCTCCTTAGATAAGGGTTATAGATTTTATAAAATTAAAATTCTTATAATGTTCTCAAAAAAATGATGGACATCCACAAAATTACAATAATTTTGAAATTAATTTTAACCACTATAGTATTCTATATATATATTTCTTCCAAAAATTAAAAAATCATAATTGAATGTTATTTCCTTAATATAGTACATATAATAAACCCTCATTTTTACCAATTACATTATACTTATGTCTATAAAAAATATTTAATTATTCTTAAAATGGATTTTTTTTTCAGAAACCCATACAAAACACAAGGTTTATTTTACTATATATGTGTCCTAAAATAATATTAATCATCATATAATGACCTCACTTAAAACCAAAAAGGTTACTAATGAATTTCAACTCATGATCAATCTTATACATATCAACACAAGACCCATTAAGTTTATCATTAGTCTATAATTGTTGTCTTCCATTCAATTCCTTCAGGATGGTTTGTAAAGAGCCTGTGAATTTCCAAGGAAAATCCACCAGGGGTGTCAAATTAGGTGGAAAATAAGTTTTAGTTTCAATTAGCATAGTATAAATGAGTCTATATTAATATGCCCCTTTCATAGTTATTACCCATAGGTAAATTTATGCCTGAGGAACATCCACTTGTTGTATCTAGACATAAATGTAATTTTGTGGAAACCAATCGCTCTGAAATTCTCCAAAATTCAGTTATTTTCCAATACATAAACTTACCCATATAATTATTCGTATACATATCATTAGGGTTCAAAATAATGTTTTCACATCATATTTTCCAAATGTTAAATATTCATTTTCCTCTAAAAACAACTTTAAGGACCAAATACATTTACACGTATTATTACTTGTTTTTAAACATAAACATACATTAATAAATCACAAGGATTGTAACAATCTACTGTATTTGGAAGACATGATTCATTGTATATAAAAGATATATAAAACATGGAATAATCATTTTATTTTCCATAGTGTTCTCTTATAATCCATTTGAGCTCCAATATCTTCATATGTTAAACTATGTAATACATTATATAATGGAATGAGTTAAAAATCACACTAATAAAATAAACATGATATTATACATAACATGGGAGACAAAGACATAAAATTATGTCATAATAGATAAGGTACACGAGTAATAAAGGTGAATTGCAATCTAAAGATCATGGCATCAAAAGATCATGGAAACATTGGAAAGTAGAAACTCTATAAAATAAGGAATATGTATATGTCATGGAAAAATTATAGGACAACATGACATGGTATATAGAGTCCCATAATAAATTACGTTCAATCCTTAATCCCATATATGATGCATCCTGAAACAAAACAATCACTCATTGTGTTTTCTGGATATATAATTTCTGGTCCAACCATTAATTTCATTTCATGTATGTATTTCACAAAAGGATATTAATCTTATAAAATAAATATAATAATTACCTAATAAAATAATAAGGTTACATAATCTTTTCTCATAACCTAATAAAAAAAGATTTAGATAAATGCATTAAAGAAATAGTAATAAGGCATGAAGTACCCCATAATTGTAAGTGAAAATAATGTAGTTATATATGTGACAGACATATATACGTAATTTTGAAGTAATTAATAACATCCAATGTTATTTTTATTGATGAAAACGTTTTTAAAATAATTCATTGAATATTTTAAGAGAAAAAAATGTAATTTCACTTTGAAATCACTTTCTCAAGATCTATTAAATTCAAAAATATTATAGAAAAAAAATATTTGAAATTAAAAATGTAATTTTGTAAGGGAATATTCAAATAGTTGAGTGGTAATGTAGGTGATTGATATCATACTTGTTATAAAAGTTAAAAAAACATTCCTTTCACACTGTTTTTTAAATGATAAAAACATCAGTAAATTGGAAAATGGAAGGAAGATTCGTTTTAATAAAATTTTTTAAAAAATAAACATAAGAAAAAATGACTCCAAATAGTCATAGATTAATTAAAGAAATTATATTTTAATGAAAAATGCATGAAGAATAGAAATTGTTCTTGACCAAAGATATAAATGAATTAGATTATCCATAAAAAATTTTGTAAGTAATGTTATGAAACAAATAATGAAAAAGAGTAATATTAAATAAAATTATCATGAAAAATGAGTAAAATAAAATGAAATGAGTTTATTAGATAATGATAAATTAATTTCCTTTAATTGAAAACTTAATCCTAATCAATCCTGATTAAAATAAGATTGAAATATAAAACCTTACCACTATTTTATCATTTGTATGATAACCACCATAATTGAATTCTAACTTTAAATAACATGTATTATAAAGGATTTATGATATAATATGTAAATTTTATGTATATAAACCATTTATAATGAATATAGAGAAAAAAATAACATCTGTCTCAAAGATTGAGGTTTTGGGATGAAACCCTTTCAAAGATCATATTGTGGGACTAGTGATTAATCTATAAATTGATTGTGAGTATCAAATGTGAATAAAAATATGTAAAATTGAAATAAAAAAAATAAAATTTTCAATGGTTAAAACACAAATTATCTTAGCATATCTTAATCAATGTAGTGGATATTTGACATAATGAAAGGTAACTAAGTTAAAAAACCCAGAAATTTTTGAATCTTCTTAATTAAGGGCTATTTGAACTCTATTATAGTGTATTTAAACATGTCACAAACTTATACATGAGTTATATTTATATTTATATAATCATATACTGTTCATTTAATGTTATGTTATCTCTCTTTCATTAACAATCATTCATCATCACTATTGCTTCAGGTGTAAATTGACTTGTTTTCTCATTATGGTTTTATTTTGAATATTATAGATCTGAATTATAGTATATATTTCCATGATATAAAGAATTATATTACTATTATAATTATAATTTTTCCATTATATACATATTTATAATCAATATTTAATAGTGAACATGATGAATGAATCAAATCACACTCTAGAGATTGTATGTCACATGTACAAACGTCCAACATTATCATTTCTTTCATGGATGAAAGGGTGAGGAATTTAAACTTTTATTAAATCTATAGAGTCAATATCATATAATATATATTCCATATTCATTAAATTTACAATTTATTACAATTAATGTAAAATTTCATTGATAAAAAATACATCCTTTCTTGAGGTGGTAGTCCTCTGTAAACATGAATAATTTTATAATTTAGTCATTGGATGGTAAGGGGAGAAATAATATAATATATTCTTTTTTCATAATGATTAATATTTTATTAATATAATATAAAAAAATTATTCTAATACTTACCACCTTCCACCTAAAGCATAATTAGTTCTTCGTACACATGATCGACATTAACATATACCATTCAAAATGAAAAGTATGAAGGTGTATGCAATATTATAATTCAAAAAGTATAATTATATAATAAATATCATATATAAAATTTTACCCCTCATTATATATATATATATATCCATGAGAAGAATTAATGTAAAAAATACCTCGGTTCATGAGGCGGTAGTCCATCATACAGATGATCAATGATTTCATTTACCATTTGAGGGGGGATTATATAATTTTAGGTCATGAAATTAACATATAAATATATCATTATATTAAATATATTGATTTTGTCATATCAATATTTTTTATTTATATTTCAATGAGGTGTAAGAATAAATAAAATGAAACTCATGTTTACAGACATTTACTATTCATTGGGAAACATCATTAGGTTTGGGCCAAATGCCATTCTATGATTTAATTAGGAAAACAAATAATTATCTAATGATGGGAGGGAATTAAAGAAGTTATTTGGGTATGTATTAGATGAAATATGGGTATTGGATCTATTTAAAGGAGAGGATAGTGGTGGCTTTTATAAGTAGGGAGATGACACATTTACATTTTTGAAAAGAAAAATTTATCCAATTTTTTCTCATAAAAAAGAAACCATAAAAGACTATTGTAAAAAAATATATGTGATAAGGATGATACATGACAATAAACTATGACTTATAAATCTATTGGATCATTTTGAATAGTTATATCTTTTGATTAACCCCCGTTAATCATATTTTAATCATATCCATGGTAAATAAATTTTTCTATTTTATATTTTCATTATGATAAAGTAGAAAATATTAGAAAATATAAATTATAATGTTTCATAATATTTAAATAATTTATCCATATTAATCATAAACAAATGTGGATGAATTTAATTTAAAATTAAACCAATAACAGTTTCGAAAAAATGATTTTTTATGAAATTCATTTTAAATAAAAAGACTATCTCATATTAACTATATGAAATGTAATAATATTGAAATGAATTTCAATATATATATATAAATAATATCTATTTCATTTATATAATTTTTAATTTTTTTTATTTCAAATAATGAAAATGGAGAAACATAATGCACATTATAATAGATTTATGAAAAAAAGTGTAACAATGACTAAAAATAAACATTTTTTAAAATCATGTATTGTGATTATTTAAATTTAATTATTTAGATTTAATATAATTAAATAATTTTTTTAATTATCAAACCCATTAATATAATAAAGGGTCTTATTTTTTTAAATTAAATGGAAATTTTATAAAAAATGATTTTTTTTCTATTCACAGAAATAGAGAAGTTTTTCTAAAAATAAAAAATTTCTCCACATGTTAATATAAATATCTTGATTTTGAGAATTATTTTAATTTTATAAAATAAAATTCTTAAAATTTACATTAATTAATTATAATATTTCTTATCAAAATTTATTATAAACATTTTTTTAAAGGAAAAATATACATTTTTATAGAATCAATTATTTCTAATACAGTTCAGTTCTAATTTATGAGTAATTTTGAAATAAGTATATATAGATTATGTCCTTTATATATATTTAATAATTTATTTAATACTATTAATATGAAAAAATTTAATATCTAGGTTATAATAATGATGTTTAAATAATAATATTTTGATATTATATTGTTATTAATTTAAACATATTGTTTTTTATAATAAAAGGTATAAAAGAAATCATGTTTATTTAACGATAAACATAATTTAAAATTCTAAGGGGTGTTACACACTATAAAAGGTATTAAATCTTATTTACATTTAATTTTTTATAAATTAACAAATAGGTAATGGATGAATTATATTCCATGTTTGAATATGATTAATGTAACTAGTATGTAACACCTTCATTTTCAGTGGGTATGTTAATGTATGTTTTGAAAAGTTTTAAGTGATGTTTTTCAACCCTGTGAGGTTTTAAACATGGATCTGGTTTGTGTTGGAGGTTTTTTGTAGCTCAAAAGTTAGTATTGAAGGTTTATGGTTCAAAATATCCAACACCACACCCTTGTGCAAGAAATTTTGGACCTAGTGTGATTCAGTGTCAAATGGTAAAGGGGGTAAATGGGTGTGGCCAAGATATGGTACATGAGAAAGACACTTGTGGGAAATGACTTCGGAGAACTCCAAAAACCTTTTTTTGAAGCCATGTGTGGGAAAAAATATTGGATTATTGAATAAACTATAGGGATATTATTTTCCAGTTGTAATGCTAAAACAATAATGGCCATGGACAGGCATTGGTATAGGGAATGAAGATTGATGTGTCCCTTAGAAATAGTTGAAACAATCACAGTTTTCCACATACCCTTTTTAGTGACATGATATTGGATTTAAAACCATGAATAAACATAATAAATAGATGATTAAGGCCTTTTAACCTAATTTACAATGATTAAATGACTTGATTCACCCTCATTATTTGAGATTGAACTCTTTAGAGTTCTCATGTAAGATGGTCAGTGATTGTTGTGACATTCATCCATGTTATGCTTTATTATTTATATGGATCAAACTTGACTCTCCTTTGGTCAATCTAAAGGATATTTCAATATTACATTGTTGGAACTTTTGGGTTTTGGTGATTCTATTGAGAACATTAACGATTTATTCATGTTCTAAATGATTTCGTCAACCATTCTTTAAGGATTAAAGAATGTGCTTGCTATTGATTAGAAGAATTTTTATTATGTTGTTTGATGAGGTGATTCCCATATTTTGTATAATAATAACCTTTTTGAGGATCGTTGGGATTCTATAATGTCTTTTTTTTATCTTAGTGACACATCTTTGTAGAGTAACTTATTTTTTTTCCAAGGTGTTCCTCTCTAGAATCCCCATTCTTGAACTTTTATGTGAAATTTTAGTTGGTTTATGAATAGTGGGTGTGATCTTGTTTCCGGTGAATACCTTCCTGGAAAACAATGACATTGTTAGGTACATTATTTAGGTAGCAAAATCCTCATGATATAGGGAATTATATATGACATTACCATTATTTGATCATTTATTTAAAAAATTCATGCTTGATATATTTTTCATCTCAGTGTGTGAGTGTCCCTTATAACCTATTCTTGATATATATTCTTATTATTTGTGTATAGCCTCTTTAAAGCTATTCATGAAATTATATTTTTATTATTTCAATGATATGTGTCTTTTTTGGTATTTTAAATCCTTTAGAACCTCTATTCAGGTATCAACATGAACATGATTCGATGTATTAGTTAGAAAACCACTTGGAGGGGATTTATGATGATGTGGAAACATATATTAACTAGGTCTTGTTTGATATTATGAGATGAATCAAAACTATTTCAATCAAATAGGAAGTATACCATACCAGGTTATTGAGTTTCCTTTAGATATAATATTACAAGGAAAAATTCCATGAAGGAGTGAAAAAAAATAAAAACACATTGGAAATATCATGTGGGACTTACTATCATCTGAGGATTACGACTACCAGTAGGGTGGGGTGTACGATATTCCCCTTAAGGATAACCGTTACGGTGTACCAGGTGGTGATCCTACTATCTACCACCATCAGGGTGGGGAGTTTGTTTCCCTTAAAGGATGATCATAGAACATGGTTAAAAGAATTGGGGTTCCATCTAAAGATGAGACTAGTGGAATTAGTTGTGATGTGTGGTAACTAACAAAAACTTCTTTACATTTATTATAGAATGGGGGGGTTGGGGTTTGTGGAAGCATGGAATGGGAGATATTACTCATTACATGTCTGTCTGTATACTTACATCTTATTTTACTCTATTTCAGGTCATAGACTATTATATATTTATTGTGAACTTATGTTAAGGATGAATTTTTTGTGTCCTACTGGGGTTATACTCACACATTACATGGGAATATTGATGCATGTGTAGAATTCATGATTAGGGACACATTATTGAGAAGGGCCCAAAAAGGGTCTATATGAGATGGAGAATGGGTTTCAAAGGTGGAATTGGTATGACATATTGAGAGATTACATAATTTTTTATTTATATATCTATCATGATCATATTATTTTTTGACCTGGAACATTAGGGGAAATTTGATAATTAATTTTCATAACATGAGATACATTCCATTTTATTTGTCTTATCTTTTTTTATTATATTTGGTATGTTATTATTTATTCTTATCATTATTGATATATAGTGTATAGTCTAAATAATAATGATATCTTGACCCTTGTTACTATTCAACATCCTCTTATATTCAAAGAGGCATGCATGAAGCCACGTGCACTCCAATTTAAACCTGGCGACTATGTACAATGCATTAAAAATGTTATCAAATGGGATTTCTATATTACTCACATACTTATTATTTTTTATGGAAATGTAGGATGGTGTTTAGCTATGTGGGACTCAGGTTATAGTGTTTCATATGTTCTCAGACAATACAAGAGTAACAGTCCTCTGAGTTACCATTGTTGGGATTGATGTTGTAGTTATGGTTATACAGTTTCATGTTAAACCTGAGTATATTTAACTATTTCTACTCAATAGGATTTGGATATGTTCATGATTATTCTATAGGTTCATAGGATCACATGTCACAAATATATTTATATACCTTTTGTGTGCTGAAAAGTATTACATTAAATAAATTCCTTTCCCAATGATTATTTTTTGGTTATATATGTTTATTTCTTGATTACTGTGATATATCTGTTGGTAGTATTTTTCTGAACATGAGCATGATTTTCTTATATATTTATATAATTGTGACTATCCTACATGTATGAAGCAATTGGATTTGGGTATGGGTAGATCTTAGAGGGATATACATTCGGTTATGGGTAGCTTCATATGATAACATTTTTCTGAACCCATAGGTAGATTAGGATATATCATAAACTAATGAATTTATATGACCTAAAAAATTCATTTGGTATATCATAAATATCTATAGAGAGACGTTTGATCAGATTGACAATAGAGGAAACCCATTACCCTCGTGTTTGGGAGGACATTCTTGTACCTCCTCCAGTTGTATAAGAGCATGCACCCTATCCTAATCCTATATTGAATCCAGTGATTCTAGATTCATTTATAGTACATCCAAAAATATTTTGTATTATTATAGTTCATGGTGGAATCATTAAAACGACCATGTCTAATCATAAATGGTATTTCTGGATCCAATACCCATAAGAAATTTAGGGCACTGGAGGATCACATTATGTAGATGACATGATAAACATAATTGTGAACTTTTTCAATCTATTCTAGATTTTGTGGATGGGAGAGTGATCTTGGAGACCCTAAAGTACCAAGATTCTATAAGGATGTGGTGGAATACCATGAATTAGGATGGAAGATGTGAGGGTTTTTATCAGAAGACCTTCAAGGAGCTATTCTGAGAGTAATATTTTTTCTAACATGATGAATCTATACATTTACCTAAAAATCATGGAGTTATAGTAGTGAATTATTAATTTCTATACATATTATGCTAGTTTGAAATAAATAATGCTCTTTCCCCCTATTTTGGTCATAAATGAGGCAAAAATGGTATGTGATATTGAAATAGGACTCCTTCATGAGGTAAAATTGTAGGTTGTAGGATATTATACGACATCATACCTATATTTTATATGCAATAACATGACCATCAAGAAGGACCCAAAGGTTGATAGGGAAATAGGATTAACTCCAATACATAGAATACCAGTGAATGAGCTAACTCTCATTACCCCATAGTTTTTTTGGTTGTAGGATGAGAAATGTTGATGTTTAATAATAGGGTATGAGAAATATTTTTTAGAGAATAAAATTCTCATTATTCTATGTTGGATGTGATTCTTCTACTTTACTAAAATTATCACTAAGATTTCATCTTAGTAATTAATACAAGAAGCTTCTTATGGAGTGCCTCCGAAGTAGCAGAGATGCTCACCATTGATATTTTTACTTTGGGGATTCTCAAAAGGGTTCAAGGATATTTGGGAATGATTATGATTAAGGACCAAATAAGTGTATTTAAACTCCCCATACATTGTTTACTATGGAAAAATGGAATGCAGATGAGTTATGTAGTGTTTTTTAGTGGATCAGGCTCTAGATGATGGAAGTGAAACGTCCCGGTTCTGGAAGCCACCCAGAGGTTCCATGTACCCGGTTGGTCACATGGCCTCAAGCGTATTTCCCCAAACGCCAGAGGCTGCCGACTAGCAGCGAGGGCCTTGGGTGTGATAGTGGGGAAACTATGCCCTCATTGCCAGATTACACAACGGAAGAAAAACAAATAGGCAACAGTAGAAACCGTAACCATCCATACAAGAGTAAACGATAAATAGTGGAAGACTAACAGTAAACAACTGGAGCACACACACATATATATAAAATGATGCATGATACATATGTCTAGGAAAGCATCCAAAAAAGTCACAATGCTGAATACAATACTAAACCCAAGTGAAAAAGAAAATAGGTAAACTCCTTTGCATCGCAAGCAATAGCTTGGTCCCATGATCTCCAGCTCCATAGCAAGTCAAGTACCTGAAGTAGAAGGTATTTTTCCCTTATCTATACCTACAACAACATAGTCTGTTTGGGCCCAAAAGCATGGCCCAAACAGGGTGTGAGAAACGGTCTCTATAGGCAACCACCCTAAGATATGTGCCTAACAGTCAGTGAATACATGGAAAGTAAAAGTATAGGAAGAAGTAAACAGGGAAGCACACAACAGCTACAATCCATAGTGTCTAGCATATAAATTACACAAGTAACATCCAATCAACAGGTAAAACAACAGGTAACCCCCTGGGTAGTTCTCACATCCTAACCCTTATGGTTCAACCTACAAGTACTAGCAACCCCCCGGGAGGCACACATAGTCTCACCCCTCTGGTTAAACTGAAGAATAGAATCTCTGAGGAAGCACTCACTGTCAATTCCCCCTATAGTCCCATATCATATTAGAGAATCTTTGGGGAATCACTAAACATCTCATTCTCCTTATAGCCTGCATCGAGGAACTACAGACTCTCTGAGGAAGCACTCATTGTCAATTCCCCCTTTGGTCTCACATCGTATTAATAAGACACTCTGGAGAAGCCATTCTCCCTATGGTCCACTACACTAGGTTCTCACAGCCCTATGTAAAAAAACATGCATAGCACACGTATTTCCCCATGTAAACCTCAAGAACTACTTGGCTATCATTCTAAGGCACAACAACATAACAATACAACAGTTCTACTATCCTAAAACTAGGCATGGATACTGGAAAAATACCTAACAGGGAAAACATGCATGGAAAAACATCCAGAGCATAGTAAAAGTTACCCTATTCACAAGCAAAGACCTCTACTCAAGCAATCAAGCAAAGCAGGCAAACAACTGGGCAGACATAGGAAACACACAATACCCAATTCAAAAGAATTGGTGGAATTGCATAAAATATTCAATGACTTCCTACAGAAGGACACAAACAACCTTCCTCGATGCTAGGAGATTGATATAAGTGAACCACGATGATTGACTCTCCTTAGAATGTCGAAGATCTGAGAAAACGTCCAAAATGATCAACCCACGATATCTTGAGAAAGAGGAGGAATTGGAAATCAAGGCTCTAGGAGAAGGAAGAACTCATCGCTTTGGTTCCAACGCAATCAAAGGCGGTCGATTAGGAGAACATAAGGAGGCATGGTGGCTAGGAGAAGATTCACGACCATACAAGTTGCTCTTGGACGAAGAACCTGAAGAAGAATTGAGTTATACCCGTCAGGCCCGACCCCGGTCCATTTAATGAAAAAAAGAAAGTACACGGTGTGTATTTGTGGGGTACATGGTGTGAACTCGGCTTTTTGGTACACCGATTTAAGCGGCCTCTACATCACCCCTACACAACGTGTGTGCGGCTTGGACATGACCAGCACACGGCCTCGAGCGGAAAAGGAGTACACCGCATGTACTCATAAAGTACAGAGCGTGTACATCAAAAATTTCCAGAAACTCCTCTTTTATCAAAAACTCTAGGAAAAGGAAATACATACCTGAAAATGATGATCCGGGTTCTTACAAACTTCCCCATAAATAAATTTCGTCCCCGAATTTCTCTAATGAGGCATAGAAGAAGTAACCCCGAACAGCTCCGGCCACTACGATCGTACATCGACCTCCCTCTCCTAGGTCTCGTCCTGTACTCGCCCATGCTGCCATAACACCCGTGCTAGAAGAACAGACCGCCCATAGAGAACCTTCATACTGTGATCAACAATATGGATTGAATTCTTCTCAAATGATGAATCCTCTTCGAGCTCAACCTCCTTGAGCTGAAAGACATGAGACAGGTCTGAAAAGTAACGTCGAAGTTGAGAGATGTGGAAGACGTCGTGCATGGCCCGGTACCTCTGAGGTAACTACAACTGATAGGAAACCGGCCCAACTATATCCAATACCTCAAACTGCTCAATGTACCACAATGAAAGCTTACCCGATCTTCGAATCCTCTTGTGCCCCAACCTCGGTGCGATATGCAGAAAAACTTGATCCCTGACCTCGAACTCTATAGGTCGTCTCCACTGATCATCATAAGACTTATCTCGAGACTGTTCTATATCCATACTCTTCCAAATCATCTCTATCTGCTCTGAGGTCTCATGAACAAGACGAGGTCCCAGAAAAGCTGCCTCTCTTGCCTCCAGCCAGTATAAAGGTGATCGGTATGTCCTACTGTACAAAGCCTCGTAAGGGTCCATATGAATAGTTGCCTGAAAACTGTTGTTTTAGGTGAACTTCACAAGAGGGATATGCTTCTCCCAAGAACCGCCAAAGTCTACAATGTAAGCTCAGAGCATATCCTGAAGCACCTGGATCGTACACCCGAACTGGCCATCTGTCTGGTGATGGTATGATGTACTCAAAAGTACCTGTGTACCCAAAGCCCTCTAAATCCCCTGCCAGAACCAAGAAGTAAAGTGAGAATCCCTGTTTGAAACAATGCAGTATGGAACTCCATGCAGACATAAAATTTCTCGGATGTATAGTCATCCTAGATCATTAACACTAAAGGTCTCCTTGATCGGTAAGAAATGAGCAACCTTCGTAAGTCTGTCGACGACAACCCAAATAGCATCGTTCCCTCGAGGTGACCTCAGCAATCTGGTCATGAAGTCCATCACGACATCATTCCATTTCCAATCTAGAATGGTTAACTACTTTAAAATGCCTACTGGTCGCTGATGCACCACCTTCACTTACTGACAAGTAGAACACCTCAAGATGAAACTAGCAACATCACTCTTCATACCAGACCACCAGTACTGGCGATGAAGATCCCGATACATCTTGGTGACATCAGGATGAACTGCCTAAACTGAGGAATAAAAATCCCACTTCAGCTCCTCGCGAATGTCTGCTGGCACCCATACGCATCCCTGGAAACGCAATATCTCATCCTCACCCACTGTCCATCTAGGAAGAGGGTTCTCTCCTAATACACTCTCCCGCAGGACTAAGCATTATGAGTCTGATAGATGTCTCATCTATACCCGATCAATAAGTGTAGAGGTAACAACTACAAAAGATAGGTAAGTCTGTCCCTGTCTTTTGGTCCCCTCCAGATGCATCTCATAAAACAGAGACATAAGCTTCCACTCATTACTGGCCTCCTGAACTACTTGAATCTACGTTCTCCTGCTCAACGCATCTGCCACTGTGTTTCCCTTTCCCTGTGTATAGGCAAGAAGACTGTGGACTGACCGCCATGACCTCGACCTCCACCTCGGCCCGAACGGCCAGAAGAACTCCAGTTCCCCGACTGGTGAGAAACTGGTGGTGCTGCTCCTGAACGAGGAGTCAATGAAGAACCCCCGTCACCATCTACTGGTGAGAAAACCTGGCAGAAATGCTGAAGGTGACCCATCTTGACGCAAGATCAGAACTCTACTGGGTCACTTTGGAACTGCGGCCGCGTGTGCCCTGCCCTTCCACAATGGTAGAATACTACCTGGCTACATGAAGATGTATCTTGCCTCCTCAGATCACCGGGAATAGACATCCTATGGTGACTCTTGCTGTCAAATGGAGGAACACTAGCTCTGGAAGTAGAACCTCCCTAGCTCGCAGCTCTAGAATCTCTCAGATTGTGCTCTGCAATCAGTGCCTAATTGATGATGGAAGTGATGGAAGTCATCCTGATGATATTTACCTGCGAGCGGATCTCCCGCCTGAGACCAACCTAAAACTTAATTTTCAAGAACTACCCATCTGTGCTCTGAAGGGGTGTGAAACGCTGAAGCTCGGTGAAATAAGAGTAATAATCCATGACAGAACGAGTACCCTTCTCTAGGCTCATGAATTCCTGGGCTCGGTCGACCCTCAGGGTCTCCGAGTAGAAGTAGTCGTAAAACACGCGCTGGAACTCCTCCCAAGCCATAACCTACTGATGAACCGCCTGTGAGATCACGCCCCACCACCTCTTGGCAGAGTCTCGTAACATATAGATAACGAGCCTGAACCTCCTCTCTAGAGGCGTTTCCAGATTTTCAAAGATAGTTAGCATGGAATCCATCCATGACTCTGCAGCCTGTGGTCCTCCTTCCCCTGAGAAAGTAGGAGGCTGCAGCTGTTGGAAAACCCATGTCAAGTCTTCCATAGTCGTGGAAGGAGGTGGTGCTCCCTGAAAAGGTCTGCATCATCCTCATAAAGCATTCCCTAAACTGCTCATCAGTGCTTGCAACTGGTATGACAGCCAGTGCCAAGTCTGGCACGACTAGAGGATCAGCATGAAGTCCCTGATCATCCATATCTGGAATCTAATCACTACCCTACAACTGGCGTACAACTGGAGGGAGTCTCAGAGGCATAGCTCTAAAAGATCAAAAGCATACCTTAGACCAGGGAAAAAAATTCAAAGACAAATAACAAGGAGTAAAAAATGGAAACATGAGAAGGAAACACTCATGTTTTAGAAAACATGACTACACGACGTGTATAAACTCTACACGGCGTGTACTTAACTCTATTCCCCTACCCAAGTCTCCTTGCATGGCTAACCCAAATGGTCTTCTTAAACTGAGACTACACAACGTGTTCCCTGTGGACACGACATGTAGTAGAAATGGCTTCAACGACCCGTGTTTTTAGCTACACGGCCGAGTACACGGTTGAGACTACACGGCGTGTTCCGAACAAACAAGGCGTGTACTTGAATATTTTTCCCGACTGGTCTTTTGGTGACACGGCCAGGTACACGGCTGACCCTTACGCGGCATGTTCCGAACAAACAAGGCATGTATAGAAGGAGATAACACCGTCCCGTGTTGTTCGTGACATGGCTGGGTACCGAGAATAAGGCTAAACGGCGTGTTCATACAAAACACGGTGTGTATGACACAAGCTTCCCCAACCCATGTTGTTAGTGACATGACCAGGTACCTAGAACAAGGCTACACGGCATGTTCATACATAACACGGTGTGTATGACACGAGCTCCCCCTGCCCCGTGTTGTTTGTGACACGACCGGGTACACGGCTCACTACTACACGGTGTGTTGCCGGAGATTTTTCGCAACCCATGTTTCTTCTTACACAGTCAGTGACACGGTTTAAAAACTACATGGCCTGTATATATAATGTACACACTGTGTATTCTGGGTTTTTCCGGGAAGTAGCTCTGAAACTGCACTAAAGCCTAGAAAACACCGAAAAACAAGCATGAAGGTGCCAAATTCCGATATGTGAGGGCCCATACTCCCTTTGAATCAAATATTGGCATCTCATACATCTCATATATAAGGGAAAAAAGTCAATGATCCACCATGTATCGATTCATGAGGTCCCATAACACCTCAAGAACCAAAATTTGGCATTCATTTAAGCAAGGTACAACATAAACAACCTCTCTAACAAACTGCAAGGATTCTATCAAAGCATCTATCACAACAACATGCATAATCTACACAACATCTATCACAACAACATGTAATTTCTAATTCACCCTAGATGGCATGGAAAGAATCTATGGCATTTGATTTCTAACAAGTGCCTATATGATGCATGAGATGGCATACCGTCATCTCATCGGGCTGCGATAGAAATAGAACCACAATATCAACAACAATAACAACACAAAGCATGTGAATCACTCTAGGTGAAATCAGATCAACCGTAACATAGAAAAACCAGAAAACAGTAATAAGCGAGGTAGATTGGCTTTTCCCTGTACACGAGTTAGCTACTCCTGAGCACAACTTAATACCATGTACTGAATCCGTCATATCCCTGGCTAAAGGCTCAAAATAGTAAATCAAGATAAAATAATCCTCTGATACCACTTTATAACGTCCCAGTTCTGGAAGCCACCCAGAGGCGCCCCGTACCCGATTGGTCACATGGCTACAAGGGCATTCCCCCAAATGCCATAGGCTCCCGACTTGCAGCGAGGGCCTTGGGTGTGATAGTGGGGAAATTATTCCCTCATTGGTAGAGTTCACAGTAGAAGAAAAACAAATAGACAACAGTAAAAACAATAACCATCTATACAAGAGTAAACGATAAACAACAAAAGACTAACTGTAAACAACTGGAGCACACACACATATATATAAAATGATGCATGATACATATGTTTAGGAAAGTATCCAAACAAGTCACAATGCTGAATACAATACTAAACCCATGTACAAAAGAACACATGTAAACTCCTTAGCATCAAAAGCCATAGCTTGGTCCCATGCTCTCTAGCTCCACAGTAAGTCAAGTACCTAAAGTAGAAGGGGTCTTTCCCTTATCTATACCTGCAACAACACAGTATATTTGGGCCCAAAAGAATGGCCCAAATAGGGTGCGAGATAAGGTCCCAGTATGAAACCACCCAAATATATGTGCCTAACAGTCAGTGAATACATGGCAAGTAAAAGTATAGGAAGCAGTAAACAGGAAAGCACACAACAGCTACAATCCACAGTGTCTAGCATATAAAGTACACAAGTAATAACCAATCAACAAGTAAAACAACTGGTAAACCCTGAGTAGTTCTCATAGCCTAACCCTTATGGTTTAACCTACAAGTACTAGCAACCCCCCGAGAGGCACACACAGTCTCTCCCCTCTGGTTCAGTTGAAGAATAGACTCTCTGAGAAAGCACTCACATTCAATTCCCCCTATAGTCTCGTATCGTACTAAAGGATCTCTAGGGAAGCACTCAATGGCTCATTCCCCCTGTATCCCGCATCTATGAACTACAAACTCTCTGAGGAAGCACTCATCGTCAATCCCCCCTTTGCTCTCGCATCAAATTAATAAGACACTTTGGAGAATCCCTTACGTCTATTCTCCCTATGGTCCACTACACTAGGTTCTCACAGCCCTATGTAAAACAAACATGCATAGTGCACATATCTCCCCAAGTAAACCTCAAGAACTACTTGGCTATCATTCTAAGGAACAACATAAAATCATTACAATAGTTCCACTATCCTACAACTAGGCATGGAAACTGAAAAAACACCTATCATGAAAAAAATTCATGGAAAAACATCCAGAGCATAGTAAAAGATACACTATTCACAAACATTGACTTCTACTCAAGCAATTAGGCAAAACAGGAAAACAACAGGGCAAACATAAGAAACACACAATACCCCATTCAAGGGAATTGGTGGAATTTCACAAAATATTCAAATATTTCTTACATAAAGGCACAAACCACCTATATCGATTCTAGGAGATTGATATACATGAACCACGATGATTGATTCTCCTTAGAATGTTGAATATATGAGAAAACATCCAAAACGATCAACCCACATTATCTTGAGAAAGAGGAGGAATTTGAAAACAAGGCTCTAGGAGAAATAAGAACTCACCGTTGCGGTTCCAACATAATCAATGGCGGTCAATTCAAAGACCGGACGGAGGCACGTGGGCTTGGAGAAGATTCGTGGCCGTACAGGTCGCTCTCAGATGCAGAACTTGAAGAAGAAGCGAGTTCTGTCCGTCAGGCGCAACCCCGGTCCATTAAATGAAAAAAAATAAAGTACACGACGTGTACTTCTGGGGTACATGGTGTGTACTTCGGTTTTCCATACTCCACTTTAAGCGGCCTCCACATCACCCCAACACACCATGTGTGTGGCCCAGACACGGCCATCACAAGGCCTCGAGCGGCAAAAGAGTACATGACATGTACTCATAAAGTACACCGTGTGTACTTCAAAAATTTCCAGAAACTCCTATTTTTGAAAAACCTCCAGGAAAAGGAAAGACATACCTAAAAATGAAGATCCGGGTTCTTACATTGATTACTGATATTAAATCAATTATTTAGGTTGACACTATTTCATAACATTATTTTATTTTTAATCAGGTGGTTTTTTCCATAGAATTACCATTTAGAATATCCTCAGTGATTTATTCTCTCAACATACCCTTAGGGACATCCATTGACCATATTAAAGGGTGTATAATTTTTTTTAATGATTTCATGTTATAGAATTTTTTTTAGATTTAGTGATCTTATTGATAATAAGATTCAATGATTTCTTTTGGACAGATTATAAAATGTGCTCCCATAAACAAATAAACTTTTATGTAAGATGAAAATCCTTTATGTTGACAATGAGAGAGAATATTGTAATGACCAGTGAGAGGGAGTTGGTTGATAGTAGAGTGGAACTAAATTTGAGTGGTATTCACAGTATTATGTTTTATTTTGGTGGGATTAGTTATTTTAGTATTATAAATGTTAACCACCACATCATTCCAAAATTGTTTCATTATTTGGATGTTTTATTTAATAATTTTCTATTCTCCCTCCAGATATATTAATTGTGATCAAAATACACATCATGTTATATATACAATCTATTTTGATCACTCTTTATCATAAAACACCAACTGATTTGATGGAACTCAAAGTACAAGTTGATGACATCGAGCACTAGTTCTTTATTAGACTGAGAATATATCCTAGGGGTTCTCTAGGGTTGTTCATTAAAAAACAGGACATTTATATTTGGATGTTTTGGATGACATAAATATAATCTAGGTGATCATGAATAAAAAGTGTCGTTTTTCATATGATTGATGATATATTCAATCAGTTGATCAAAGATACCTAATATTATAATATTCACATGTCTCTAAGATTCTATTGGTTATATATTAGGGAGGAAGACATACAATGTATGATTTATAGAATTAGGAATGAAATATATGAATTCTTAGTGTTATCATTTGATCTGAAGAATTCTATAGATGTGTTCATGAACCTCAGAAATAAGATCTATCACACATTTTTAGAACAATTCATCATGGTGTTCATTGATGATTTCTTGATATACTCTCTACAATTAGATATGTATTCTAGGAAATTGTGGATTGTAAAAAATACACTTTAATATCATTAAATTTATACTTAACTATATAAGTGCTACTTTGGGAATCAGGATGTGCATTTCTTAGGTCATGTAATATCATCGGATGGAATATCTCTAGACGTAGAGAGGGTGGAGTGTGAGTGCCCAGTCAAGATAAATTTCCATAATATGGGGTTTGAATTAGTGATATATTTTTATTTTATGTTTTTATTAAAAAAACATTATCCTTCTGTTATAGATTTGTAACCTTACATAAAAAAATGAATAACACATCCGCATGAACACAATAATTTATATGGATGAATAATAAAAATTAGTAGCTACATATGTGGTATGGTATAGAAACAATATTGATACCAAACAATACAATATAAAACAATAATTTTTGTGGAATACAATTAGTAGGATATTCCATTACACTCATGTAGAACCATGTTAAATACAACAATGTGTGTGCTTTTTCACGAAAAAATGGTGTAATAAAATTTTTTGTAATAAGTTAAGAAACATATTATTATGTTTACTTTTCAACATTATCAAATGTTTTCTCCAAAATAATTATTTACATTATTACCTGGAAGAATCCAATAACCTTTTTGGACATTGTAATGAAACTTAGTCCGATTTTATAGTCTGATTTATCAACTTCATTTCTCTGTTCGATTTCTCAGTCATATAGAATTCTCTATAATAATATTAAAAAAACAATACTCAACATCTTCTACCTCAGTCCTAAAATCCCAGTCAAATTCCCAATCCAATGATTCAACCCAATATGATGATCAATTGAATACAGTCTTTTCACTATTCTTTTGTTCTTATGTTTAACCAACATCCTCAATAATGCTCCAAATAGAATCTTATTATTTCTAGAATTATTCAGTTCTTCACATTCTCTCATGAATGGTACATCCATGTTAGAAAGTAAAAAGTAATTATTCATTTTATTTGTCACCCAAAATTTGTTTAGAGTGGATTATAAAAATCTTCCCAGCTCAAAAAAAATTCCTAAAAAAATAAAATTTCCTCGAATTTTTAGGGCATATTGAGTTTTAAAACTCACAATAACTCTTCTTTAATCTAATCAAAGCATTATCTCATTAAAAAAGTTCTTCAAAAAATTCAATCTAATTCAGGTTTCATCATTACAATTTTGACAATATATTATCACTTAGATTTTTCTCCATCAAATGAAACAATAGAAAGAAAATCTTTAAAATTATTCAATAGATTATATGATCCCCTCTATTACACTTTGATATGTTTAAAGAAATTATTATTTCCTTCACTAATCCATAACTATGATCCTACATATGATTATGTTTATCTATGTCAGCTTGTATCAGATGGATCAATATCTGCTTCACTCTGATAGTTCGGTGGCATTACGCATTTGATTCCTATTGAACCAAATATTTCTAATAAAAAATATTTCTTCTTTCTCACTTAACACATTTAATGGGAAATCATAAAATTTATGTTCACATGACCCACTTGATAATTGAAAATAATGTTCAAATTTTGAAATCAATCGACGAATCATCTTGATGAGGAATGGTTGACAACATAGTGGATTGATCTCTGATTTTCTTCTTCATATTTTTCACGATAAACTTTTCTTCTTCACTATATTAATTGGTCCCAACAAATCCTAATTTATTTTCTATTTATTGGTCCCAAAAAACTCCCAAAAAAATTCTTACTTCAATAAAAATCTATATTTGACATTAAAAAGATACCAATAATATGAATCAATGTCATAATCCATTACATTGGATCGGTGGAAGAATTCGTCCAATGGATCAGTTTCATTAGCTTTGACTTCAGTAACTTATTTCCTCTTCGGATTACAATACCAATGAACATCAAACAATAACATTTTTTATTTAAGGATATGATTCTCCTAGATTATTGGTCTAACATAAAACTAGCATCTTTAAATTTTCATGTTCTAATCATCCTTCCCATCTATTATATATTTATGTGTTTAGTGATCTCACACTGATAAACTATGATCCTAATGATTCGTCTTCAGGGAAATTTTTTCTATCAAAAACTCATTCTTATATCATGAATTCCCTATGAATTTGAGTACATTTAATATTATCTTCATCATTATCTTACTTACATTAGGATGTGTTGTAATTTTACATTCTTTATAGTATACATATTTTCTTCCAACCAGACCTTAGTAAAACAAGAAACACTCACCCATTATTTAATAAGCCTTTCATCAAATGTTTTTCAGAAAACTTGTGATTTTTTGGAATTACAAAATAGAAAATCATCTTCAGATCTAAATTGTAATCATGATAAATTTGATCCTCTTACTCATTACCATATCCCATTAATTCTGAATCGAAGGTGAGTACCATGATCCATTTATCCTATAAAACATCATCTAAATATGATGGAATTTTATAAGAATTATGTGTCCGAACTTCTGATTACACTGTTCAGTCTGATCATCATTTTCAAAAATTGAGTTGATTTAGTTTCTTCTTATAATTATTTTAATATAAAAGTCAATGAAAAAATATCTTCCAACATTCAAAATAACTTATATCCAATTTGGTCTCAACAATATCCCCCTTGGGATTTTGATGTCAACCCACATTCATAAAATAAATGAACATTGTTACCTCATTATATCAATTACTAATAAAAATTTCTAAGCCTACGCGAGCTAAATAAATATAGGAACATAAAATTATTTATAGAAAAACCATGTTTTCCAAAAGTAGATACTATTAAACATCATCGTCATTTCATCACATTCTAATTCAATTATTCTTCTTTCACATCAACAAATATTTCCAACAACCATGCCAATAAATAGTTCGAATAGTTCACACATTTACATTCTAAAATCATTGATCACACACAGCCTACACTTTTACATGATTTCTTAAAAGGCTCACACATAAAAATTGATATATTTATGATACATTATACACATTTTACAACACTATCAATAGTATATTTAAGAAAAGGTTCATTAAAAGAAACCTTGAACATGATGAGAATCAGTTTGGATGCCCATGTTCAACCTAAACTTAGAAAATGGTTGCTTCAGTAATTTTTTTTATAATGTCAACAACTTGTTTCGATGTTGGAGTATAATACAACTTCAATTCATTATTCTCCAAATTCTATTTGATAAAATTATATTTGATATCAATATTTTTTTTATGAGAATGTTTTATGAGATTTATGCTAAGTTTAATGGTACTACGATTATCACAACCGAAGAGAAAGGGTAACTTCACTTCAACAAGTAATTCATCAACCTAAGTCTTCAACCACATAATTTATGTAAAGGATTGAGTGGAATCAATATAGTCATCTTCATCCTCACTAATAGTGACTAAATTATGTTAATTTTTGTGCCAACTAACACAACTCTTCCCTAGAATGAAAACCCCACCCAATGTGGTTCTTATATCTTCAATATTTCCTACACAATTAGCATCTGAATACCCAAACAAGTCAATAATTTCTGAGCTACTATATCTGATTTCGAAATCAATTGTGTATTTGATATATCTAAGAATTATTTTTCCATCCAACAAATGTGATTCTTTTGGATCACTATAAAAACCTGAATATATGATAACACAAAACAATGTTGGGACTTGATGTAGTCAAATATAAAGAACATTCGATTATCTTTTGAATCATTATATGATCAACAACCTTGCCTTATCCATTTTTTTTTATCAATTTGGATCCCAATGAAATCATTATAGATATTGATTTCGAATTTTCCCTGCCAAACATCAAAAGACATTCCATAACATACTTTTCATGAGAAAAAAAAATATATCTCTTATTTTATGATATTTTGTAACCCAATAATGTATTTTATTTCACCTATAATAGACATCTCAGGCAACGTTTTCATCTCTTCATCAAAATATTCAAAAGTTCTTTCATCAATCCCAGTAAAGATAATGTCATCAATATAAACAATTTGGATGATGGAAAACTCTGATGTTTATTTGATATAAATATTTCTATCAAACCTTACTTTTGTAAAACTCACCTTCCACATGCTTGTATCCAATTTGGAATAACATGCTCTTGGATCTTACTTAAACTCATACAATTATTTCTTTATCTTTTATACATAACTTTCATCTTTCCCTGAAATAAAGATACATTGTTGTTAAATTCAAAATTTCTCATCCAAATCTCTATTTAGGAAAGATGATTTCACATCCATATGAATTTTTTTTGTAAAATCATTATGCATCAATAATAATAAACATTATGAGAGCATCTATACTATCAAATAAATAAAATAATTCATCAAAATAAATGTCTTCTATTTTTTTATTATCATTTTCACACTATTGTTTTCATGATGACTTCAGCTTTTTCATTCAGAATGTTTTAAAAAAACAATTTTGTACTAATAAAATATTTGTATTTTTATTGTCCTAGGTATGTGTTCCCACATATAATTCATTTATATTTGATAAAATACATAATTAATTGACTAAAAAAATTACGGATGATCAAAATCTTCATTCACATATTTCGTCTTGACTTTTGAATACATGGTAGTCTATGTAGTAACAATAGATTTTCTTCTAGTTTGAACTTTCTGATGTTGATCACCAATAATGTTAGGATCTTCCACTTTCATACTTAGCCTAGGATGATATTTTCATGATTTTTCCTCATTACTAGAAATAACTGTGTCTAATTCTTCTTCATGAGTAGGATTTCAATTTTTTTATCCTTATCAGAATACTCATCAACACTTATTTCATCCTATTCAGCTTCCTTGTCTACATGTGTCTATTTATCTTCCTCAGATTTTCCAAAAATATTTACATAAATAGAATAAAATAATCATCTTGATTCATTTTTGAAACATATATAAACCCTTCTATCTAGATAATAGCCAATAAAAACTCCATTTACCCCTATATCATCAAGATTTAAAAGGTTTCCACCTTTTTTCTTTTTGATGCATGGCCAACCAAATTAAAATAACTATTTCGGACATTGTATTTTTGTAGAAAATTTTTATATAGAGTTATGTTTGGTATTGGACTATAGAAACATTAGTTTTGAATATAAATAGTAGTTGTCATGAACTTCCTCCAAAAGTAATGAGAGATACAATGTTCAAGCAATATAGTTCATCTAATCTCAACCAGAATTCTATTATTCTTTTCAGAAACACCATGTTTTTAATGAGTATATGCTGTATTGAAATCATGGTGAATTCCTTGCTTCTCAAGATAAAAACTAGATTATTCATTTTTTGTATTCACCACTATTTTTAGTTGTCAAATTCTACATTATGTACTCATCTTCCATATCATATTTCATCCTAAATATTTTTAATTTTTTTAGATCATCTGACTTATGTTTCATATACAAAACACTTGTAATTTAGGAAAAGTCATCTATGAAAAAAATGAGGTATATAGATCCATGAGTATATTATTTTTTCAATGGATCACATATATTTGAATGAAAATGTTCCAAGCATCGTTTTGAACACATGTCATCATTATTATGTATGTAACTTTTAATCTTTCCATTCTGACATATCTTGTGACACCGGTATAAACTTTTTGACAAATAAGAAATACCCCAGACACTATCTTACATTGATAAATTGCTCGGGTTTCTCTAAAACTTGAGTCCCACCCTTTTATGCCACCACTAATTTTTCCCTATGATTATGTAACAAGATTTACGAGCCTCACCATTTTGAAACAAGTTTCCTTTTGTGTGTGGCCTCTGATAACTATTTTCCTAACATCCCTGATTCTCACTAAAAAACAAATATTTTTAGAAAATAAATTTGTTGACATAATCAGAAAGATGAGAAAAATATATCAATTTGTGATTCAACCCATCAAAAAACAAATCCTTTTTCAGTTTTGAATTTTCTTCCATAATGATGGATGATTCAACACATTTGATTCTTATAGATTCATCATTTCCAAATGTCACCATTCATTCTTTTAATTATTTCATATTCATTAAAAATTTTATGTATCTTGTCATACGAGAAGAACACTCACTATCCATAATCTATGTTTATTATCATTTTTATCATTGAAGGTGGTTTCAACAAAAATAACTTTTTCCCTTCCCTTTAACATTATTAACTTCCAACTTCTAAGAATTTTTAACAATGTTTTGTTGTGATGGTAACAAAACAAGGAACCATTTTGAAAGGTTAATAAGTTATTTAGTCCTTTCAAAAATAGTTTCCAATGGTGGGAAACAATTTTTAGTTTTCACAGTAAATTTTGTAGTTTTTTTTTTCAGAACACCATTCAATGAATTATTCCATTAAGAGGATTGAATCCAACTCAAACATTACCTTCCAAAGCTTGGTGAATAGTAGTAATTCATCACTTGACTGAATCCTCCAGAATACTAGGGGTATCCATAGATTGATTATTTTCCTCTGAAACTGTAATACTGACTAGAGTTGTGGGCGTGTTTCTTAGCAATCTTCTTATCTAATATTTTTTTAACCACCGATATTAATGTTATCAATCATAATATTCTTCTTCATCATAATTTTATTTCCATCCTTATTGGAAAATGAAGTAACAATAACTTTTATATATTCATAATTTTTTGAAACTTCAGATTTCATCATTTTTATGGTATTTCATACATACATAACATTCCCATATATCTTCTTCCCAGAAAAAATTTCAACTATATTCGCAGACATTGAAGGTAATTTTGTGTCCTTATTAGGTTTAAACTATCCATAGATTTCATGAAAACTAAAGATATAATTGTCAATTCTTTCAATCTTCTATTTAGATCTAGAATGTTTTTGTTGGATGAGTTCAAACTCTTCAACTGTATCCATTAGTTTATCCTCCAGATTATCATTATGATTATTTTATTTCTCAATATATTTTTAAAATCATAAATCTATTCTGTTATTGTTACTTTCTCATTTGGAAAACATTCGTGATTGTTTTTTTGAAGTGCCTTAACTTTTTAGATTCCTGATTTCTTTGTGTAGCTTACCAATATTTCTCATGCATTATTTCAATTATTAATTCAGATGAAATTATAACTAAGTTTCTTCTTCTTAATAATTTATTCTTTTGAACTATTCATTTTTATCTATTTTGATAAAAGTATTCTCATCCATTTCAATAGACTTTCTAGATTCAACTTCCTATTCTTTTTCATATACATCTTTAGATAAGAAAATTCTTATATTGGGTTTGAATAATTTCTTATCATTCACATTGGAATAAAATTTAGCCTTATCACTCTATTTATTCCATGATATTTATGTCTTATATCTTCTTCCTCACTATCTTATTATTTATTTATTTGAGGGAAATAGGCTCAAATGTTCCCAATGGTTTCACATTCGAAACATTTCAAATAAAGTTTCAAATTTTATTTACCTCTACTCTTTTCACATTTTAATAAAACAAGGATAAAAAATCATTATGAAACATGTTACTATTCTTCTGTTTCAAATTTTAAAAATATTTTATTCCATAATAATTATTTATTTTCTCACCCAGTAGAAGGAAATAACTTATTTTTTAAATTTTAATAACACTTAGTCCAAATTTCCATTCAAATTTCCATGTTTGATTGCTCTATCTGATTTATCAGTCTAATAGAAAAATTTATTAGAGCATCGCTGAAATAATATTGAAATTATTATATCTAAGTTTGGAAATTCTTGTATAATTCCTAGTGAAATAACTCATCCCGATATAATGATCACCTAAATATGATATTTTCTCTTATACTTTATTCTTCTTTTGATAAAATTTCCTTATGAATCCTCAAGACGAAAACATATTATCTATATAATTCTCTAATGATCGACTTTCTCACATGAACATTACGTCCATGTTAGAAATGACAAATTACATCCTCTTTTTATAGGTGAACCAAATGTGGTTTAGTTAGGATTCTAAAAAATGTGTCACGCTCCGCAAAATTTCACAAAAATAAATATCCCATGGATTTTAGGTGCATACAAAATTCTTCAATGCTTATAAAATTTTATAGAAACTTCTTGAATATTCTCAAAACATCATCTCAGTTCAGACTATATTCAGAAACTTTTAACTGGTCTAGATTATCCATTATGATTTCATTATTATGTTGAAGATAGAATAATATTCATTAGTTTTCTCTAAATCCAACAAAACAAAATAAAACCATTATTCAAACATCTTCAACATCTTCAATAATACACTAGATAATGCTTTGAAACATTTCATGAAATTATTCAATTCTCAATTATTTTAGACTGAGGATCCTACGTCTAATGATGCTTATCTGTGTTTTCTTGCATTAGATGGATCTTTCTCCACTTTACTCTGATAGTTTGGTGTCATTTCCAATTTGATGGATCTTGAAATAGATATTATAAGAAGAAAAAATATTCTTTATACCTTGATCCACATGAAAACAAATCAGATCATTTCTTTTCACTTAAACAACACGAAAATGTAAATCAAATTTTCTATATGAAAAACTATCAAAAAATCATCTGGTTGAGAAATGGTTCACTACATTATTGATTTATACCTAATTTCCTTCATCGTATTGTTCAAAAAATTCTCTTCCTTTGTGTATTTATTGTTCCCATTAACTCCCATTATCTTTTATTTGTATTGGTCCCACTACCCCCCCCCCCAAAAAAAATTCTTTCGATTATAAAACTATTCACCTGACATAGAAAAGGTTCATTTAATATGAATCAACATCAGAATCCATTACGATGGATCAGTGGCACACAGTTTCTGAAAGACCGATTCCAAAAAAATTGACTTCAATAACTTCGTTCCTATTGTCATTATGATACCAATGAAATTCCAACAATCAATATATTTATTTGTAGATTTGTTTTTTTTTGGATAATTATTCTATCAAAAAACCATCATCTTTACATTTTCACAATCCGATAAACCTTATGAGCTAACAAAAATTTCTTCCTTTGTTGATCTCACACTGATAAACTAAGACCATAAATTTTAGGCTTCATTGAATTTTCTTCTCCAGTAAACCTGTAGTATAATGACTTCTTATGACTTTTAGTACATTAACGATCACTTTCAGCACTGTCTAACTAAAATTAGGAAGTATTGTAACTTTTTATCCTTTCTAACATACATCATGCTTTCCAAAGAACCCTAAATATAATTGGAAATAATCCAAATTTCTCTTATAAGGCTTGAATCACACATTTTCAGACATATCATTATTTTTTGGAATTAAAAAGCAACACAAGATCGTTATATTTATATCGAAGTCTTAAAGACTATAATACTCTTCTTCATTTAGATATTTTATTCCTTTTAGGACAATGATGAGTCCAATGATCCTTTTATATAGTAAAACATCAAAGGATTATGATTTTATTTATTAATCATTGTAAATCCTAACTTTTAAATTGGATGTTCAGTCTGATATTTCTCTTTTATAATGTGATATGCTTTATTTTTTTCATAAACATCTTTGAAAACAATGTATAATACTAATAAAACTTCCAGCCAACTTTTTCTCAACATGGAGGTGATGTTTTCTTAGTCTCCCCTTTAAAGTATATTAAATATCAATGTTTTTCTTGTTTTAAAAAGGCACTATCATCATTTTATCATGGTTTTACCACATTTAGTATCCCCTAAGATAGATTTTACCAAAAGATAGGTGAATTCGGAGTGGCTAGAATAGTGTGAGGAAGAAAATCATGAGTTAATTAAAAGGTTGTAAATGTCTCTAATGATGAATTTCACGAAACCTTGGATTCGATATGTGGTATTTTTTTGGCCTCATGAGTCATTTTATGAGAATAGTTTATAACCTTTTGATCTAGATGACATTAAATTGTTCCCATAGATAGTGGGTCACATGGCCAAAAGTGGGCCTCCCCAAATTAAATGGGTTTTGAGTAGTATTGAGGGACTAGGGTGAGTCTATAGGGAGACTATACATTCATGATAAAGTGTAACACATTGTTTTTAATCCTATAGATCAATATCAGAACATGATAAATCAACGATAAATAATAAAAACATCCAAAATACACTAATAAATGAAAAATGAATGTTGTAATATCATATACAAAATTTTATTTCATGTCATGTCTCTACAATGAAGAAAAATAGTGATAAATTAATTAGGAAAGTATATGTTTCAAAACAAATACCCAATAAGAATTGTCTATGTTTAGAATCATTATCATAGCTCAGTCCCATGCTCCCTACTCCTAGTAATAGCACACATCAATCATTGTTCTATGGGTGCATTCCATAATCCCTACCTTCATCCATATAGCATGTCTAGGCGCCAAATGGCAACCCAAATGGGGTGTGAGATAACACTTAGTAGGCCTCTTGTAACATTTTCTATAATAATTCTTCGATATTCAATACATGATAAGTAGTTTACAATATAAAAAAATATGACTATAGTAGAAGTAAATGAAAGAAGTCAAGTTTCATTGTCCATCCAATAAAGACTTACTTTAACAATATTGAATCTCCTATATCAAGGGAGCTATAATAAAAATAAACAAGTCACCATATCGAGCTTTATATAAAAAATTCCAAAAGAACCACCATGACCATGCCATAAAACCATGAAAACATTTACCACATCCCTTCATTACAATAGGAAGAGTCATAACACATATGGATGGATCCATGGTATAGAAGACCAAGACATCCTTATCGAGTCCCATGATCATATAGATGGATACATGGTAGGAATTGGGTGGAGTTCAAGGAGCATGTAAACAATATATGTCTAAGGTGAGTCCAAAATAGATAGATAAAATGGGTTTCAAGGCCCAAGGTGTCCAATAGAATCATGACACAAAGATAAATATTTTTCAAGGAATCCACTATTATTATCATCATCCATGATAAAAATGTCTATAGAATCTAATGGAATCAGTATCAATGGTATACTAACCAAGGCATCCACTGCCATTTCAATTAACCACATTCAATTCATCATTTCATAAGGAATCACATATCTTGAGTTTAAATACACATTTCCACATTTCACAATTAAATAGTTAAACAACTCACATCATGTGTAACACAAAAAATGTTGAAATCCATCTCCTAATCATATCAATAGTTCAAATTAATTCATTAATGGATTCCTCTAACTTCAAAATCACACACACACACACACCACATGTGGTTTAATAATAAGAAAATGAAATGGAACACACCATGGGTGAAATATGTTTGGTAAAAAACAATCTAACAAAATTCATAGAACAATAGAGAATCCCTAACAAGATCCAATTAATCCATTTTTGACATTTTTTTATTAAAGTCGAGACAATGAAATTTATAGTGCATGACATAATAGAATCTATGATCACAAAACACCAAACCATGAGATAAATGTATAGACCACCATCCAAGGTACATATTAGAGAAATCATACACTATCATTCTCTAAATATTCCAGATCGAGAGAAAAACGAAGAATAAGTGATGAAAATGAAAATATAACACATTAGATTCAGATAAATAACTTCATCGAAACAGTTTCAAATTAAGAATGACATAAGATGACTAATGTACTTACTCGTAGGAATCTGACAATACAATCAGTGATTAAATCTGATTTCGGATAGAGGATCAATGGAAAATCCTACCTTTTATCCTTAAAAGGAGTTCTCATTCCAAATATTCTATCTATTAAAGGAAGAAATTAGAAATGTTTGAGGTTTAATAAGTTTTAATATGGAAATATTAATTTCACCAATAAATACTAGGATACTTGGATTGGCCTTATGGTTTGAAAATCCATGTGACAATAGTTCACCCTTCACTACTCTATGAGGAACCACACATAGTAAGGGTGCACAGTTTTGAAAACAATGTTTCGACCATGCATTTTAGCTCTACCAAAAATTATAGGTTCATTTCATATGAATTCACATGATGTGGCACATATTCATTAATTCATGCAACATATATCACCCCACATTAAATCCTCACATTTTTAGGGGTAACTATGTTTACTATATTACATGGTTTTCCTTACCCATGCATCATGCCTGTTTTCCATAAATCTAGGTTTTGGGCTCTGAAAAATCACCATAAACCCACCAAATTATCCATGATCACATTGGGTACTCATATTAAGCCATAACCAAGAGGTTAAATTGTAAATGAAATATTTTTACACCAATAGAAAACCCCATATCATACAATCTTCCCCCGGTAAAGAAATTATTCCTAAAATTTCCCTTCCAAGGGTTGTCAAGAATCTCCTAAGAATAACTCAAGACACTGAGCATGTACATAGGACTCCCACTCCCATGTCTCATCCAATAAATATATTTTCTTCTATAGAACCCATACTAGAGGAACTGATTAGCCTCATAGACCCTTCGTGCACCCATCAGAAATACAAATAGGATTATCCGAAAGGATTCCTCAACCTATAACTCCACCTCATCTTGATTCAGATTGCGATATGGGTCGAATTCATTTTAGTGTAGCTGAGATACATATATTATTCGTGCATGGACCGGTACCTCTAAGGTAACTGTAAAAAATAGGCTACTGGCCTAACAGTCTCAAAAGGATATAATGAACCAACATATTGAGGTGAAAGTATACACTATATCTTGATATATTTATGTCTTAGCCTCGAAAAAATATGTAACAAACCTAATTCCTCACCGCAAACACCATAGGTAATTAATGATTATTGGAAATTTTTTTTGTGATACTTTACTGTTTCCATCATATTTTTAATCAACTAGACGAACTCAAAATTATCTTCATTGGGAAGCGGTCCCAGTAAATCTACCTCACCTACCTCTAACTAGAACATGGATGATTGGCATGGATTACATTATAACAGCTCACAAGGTGCCATCTATACAATATTCTAACACCTATTATTATAAGAGAACTAAACTAGAGGTATATGTCTCTCCTAAGTGGACCAAAAAATTGGTACACATTCTCTATGGATGTCCTCAGACACATGGATCACATGCTCTAACTAGACATCAATCTAAGGCCACTATTCCATGCTCATAAGTACCTATGTACAAAAATATCTTTGAAAGATCTACTAAAAACAGTATTTTAACTGGGTGTCCCTTTCTAAAATGATAGTTAGAGGGACACTGTGATGCCACGGTATCACAATGATATACATCCTCCCAATTAAATCCACTTATAAATTCATCCTAATAAGAAATAAATGAGAATCCACCATTAGCCTCCCAATAACAACGCAAACTGCATCCCTGCCTCAAGGTGTCCTTGGCTATGAAATCCACCCTGACATCTTCCCATTTCAACTTATAAATGGGTAAATATTGTAAAATCCCAACTAGTCACTAATGTTCTTACTTCACATCTAAATAGATGTAAAACCTCATTAAAAAACAATGACCTCATATTTCATAACTGAGCACCAATACAGATGACACATGTCATGAGACATCTTGGTAATGCATGGATTCACTACCCAAACGGAGGTATGAAACTCTCACATAATATTATTGTGTATGTGTAACTGAATCTATAAGTGACATGAATACTCAGGATGTAATCCTCAAATACGTTCCATGTAGGAGGTGGGTCAACAATTGCCACACTCTCTCATTGGAATGGTCCCTTAGAATCATAAATAAGCCACATCATCACTATATCAATAAGGGAAGAGGTTATAGATAAGCATGAAATAAATGTCTTCCCTTGAATATATGGATCCTCCCATTTCATCTTTGAAAAAAACCACAGTTTTCACTCACTACTCACCCACAAAATTACCTTTATCTGAGTCCTCATGTTCAGTGCATCAGAAACATTAATTACCTTACTAGGTGTATATGAATTGTTGAAGTAAAATACTATAGGTAATCCACCCATATTCACTACCCCCAATTTTGATAACATAATGTGAATATGTACATGAGGATTTTGTGTTTAATGTAAACAATAAAAAAACTCATATAAAATATTGTCTCCAAAAACAAAAAACATGAAAAACAACTGAGAAATAAGGATAATGTGTCAGGTAATTCCAAAGAAGTTGCATCAAATAATGAGAAATATATTCGAAGACACTATCGCACTAGATCATAATTGATCCTATCCTGATACCTAAAGTATCAAAATACATAGTTTAGCTCCTGCCTAATTCTAGTAGAATCAGTTGCGACACAAAATTCAATCTCCCATACAACTTCTCAAAGGCTATCATGATGCTATGTGACCATATAAAATTCAAACCCTACATTGTAAATCCCATCAATGGAACTTCTATGAATGAGAAGTCCTATATAAAATGTTTGTAATATCCTGCTATCCCCAAGACACACTACATGTCAAATAAATTCATGGGGTTTTACTATGAGACTACAGTTCTCACATTATAAGGGTGAAATGATACTATTATCACTTAGATAATGTGAAATAGTAGTTTTATCTTATTTATCTGAAATTTGAACATTATAATCATAATATATAACTTATTCTACCTTATTGTACCAAAATGATATTAAGAAGTTTGGAATAGTTGTGTCGATTGTGAGAATACACCAAGATATCCTCCAAAACAATCACCACAAATGAATCCAAATAAGGATTGAAAACATAGTTCATCATCACCCTTAAAACTGTATGTTCATTCATGAGAAATAATTTAAAAACTAGTTACTCATATAGACCATAACTACTATGAAAAGTTGTAT
Source organism: Viscum album (assembly GCA_963277665.1). NCBI lineage: Eukaryota > Viridiplantae > Streptophyta > Magnoliopsida > Santalales > Viscaceae > Viscum > Viscum album. Next base: position 355,755,513 of record OY728150.1, on the reverse strand, counting down.
GAGGTATGCCTTTAGGTTGAACATGCACTTACTGATAACCTGGCCTCAAGTCAATCTTCGAGAAAAATCGATCTCCTCAGAAATGATCAAAATGGTCATTTATCTATATCAAGGGATACTGTTTCTTAACCATCAACTAGTTCAATGTCTAATAATCTACACATTTCATAAGGGTGACATCCATATTTTTGTCAAAAAGGTTCATTGAATCCAGGGATAAGTACTGAGTCATATTAACTACTTTGTCTCTAATACCTCTAAGAGACTTATTATATACTACAACTCTTTAATAGCCATCCTATAAGGGGTAATGTATACTGGTTTAGTTCTTAGTACCATCTCAATAATGAAAATAACCTCTATACTAAGAGGATAACAAGAAAATTATTCAGGGAATACATACCTAAAAAAATCAACCACTGTGGGGAAATTGTCATCATTTGATCCTTGATCATCCATATAAAAAATACTAATCTAGGACTTCATCCCTCATAGAACATGATGATCAGGCCCAGCTTGACTCACTTGGAAATCTCATTCAACCTTTTGAATAAAAACACCACCCTCTAGTGATGTGAAGGTTACCCTATAGTGATTGAAATCAAGATGAGATTGATAAGAAAATAGGTAGACCATACCAAATATGACATCAATCCCTATCATCTATATGGAAAAAGGATTCCATAAGAAGTTACACCCATCATCCTCAAGGAGACACTCTATTCAATAGAATACATTATCCGATCTGATTCCCAATGGAGTATTAGGTCTCATAATTTCCAAAGAAAACTGAATGACTAGCCAAGAATCTCCACTATAGGTACATATATGAAAATATGATATCCACCTATATCAAAAAGATAAAATACTATCATAGATGATACTATGATCATACATATCATCGTAGATGGTCCGACACTCTGCTCCTTAGTTATAGGCTATATATAATACATATGGCTAAAACTGCATCCCTATAAAAAAACCTCACTAGCTAGAGTAGGTCCACTATAATATCTAGGGACAACTGCTTCCTAGCTTCCTTGGCCATGAACACCACTTTATCATTATTGACCATTACTACTGTAGCTCCCAACATGATGTAGAGCTATGAATCCCACTCCACCTAGTGTTGGAGATGACCCCTTCTCTAACTACAAGAGGTAAATTCTATCAAAAATGTTGTACATAGAACATCCTACCAGAATATAATCACTAAAAAGGGGTCTTGATCACATTGATTCCTCAATAACCCCTCATCTTCTACATTTATGAATGAAAAATGAACTACCAGCACTAAAATCCAGGAAGGTAAGAATCTCATAGGAATCATCGGAAGTTCACTTACGACCAATAAATGTCAATCCACTAGGTCGAGAGACTATAATGATATGATCTGCACTCCCACCATCTCTCATGTTATTCTCTATAATCATCACATGATTCACTATGTCAATAATTTTCATCAACTTGAACTCGTTGACCTGAGATAAAATAACATGCTTTAGACCATCCATGAGGTGTATTATTCTCATCACATCATCTTCAATATATATTCCCAAAAAATTCCATAGCATTGTAAAGCTTGGTCAATATTCCAGAACAGTCATCCCGACTTTCTCTAAATTCATAAACACATTAGCCTACCCTACTCTGAGAGTCTCATGGAAAATATATTCATAAAACCGGGACTATAAATCCAACCAATACCAATCTCACCATTTATCATCATGCTTCAAGATATATCACAAGTAAATTGTTGATGCACGTATAATATATGCAAATAGATTCAGTCTCCTATCAGGAGGTGTCTCCAGATTGTATGATACTATCAGGATAGTATCGAGGCAAAAATCAACAAAATTTGGTCTACCATACCCCAAAAACATAGGAGGATGCTACTTTTATAACACACATGTCATCTCCTCCATAGACAAGGAAATATATAGTTCTCTTAAGAAAGTGTTCATATAGTTTAAAAACCACTTATGGAACATTTCCTCAACACTGGTTTCTAGTATAATAAATAGTGTCCTAACTAGAACTATAGGATGATATACTTGTACTATATGTCTAAACACCTAGGTAGGACGGTCGTCTCCACCCTCCGAGCGTACAACTGGAGGTACTCACAGTGGATTCCCTCTAGAATGAAAAACACATGAACTAGAAAAGATCGACAAAAACATGTTCACAGTTCAAAATATAGGATAGTTCAAAACCACCCTATAATAAGTTATACCCCTATGTCTATTCATAAATATTGGACTGTGTAAAATGAAAAATTCATGAACATCCCAATATATATTACTTACTGTCCACTATAAAGTCAGTTGTAGGTCAAGCTATCAATTTCTGAAAAGTTTAATTCCATTCTATTCACATATATATCATAATTCTCATTATATGGTTGATATAAATGGTTCACCACCCCCGATCCATAAGGTCCATAAACCTTTTAAATAGAGATATGGTCTCCACTTAATCCATACCATAATAAGTTCTAGTCTATGTGACTAATGGTCTATGAATCAACATGCCATAGTTAACCACTTAGGATGTCTGCTATATCTAAATCAGGAAAATTCTCTTTAGTTTATAGAATATTTTCTATGTACAGACCATGTTTTCCAACACATTAAAAAAATAATCTATCACAATTGCAGATATATAATATTTATTACCCAAGGCACATATCACAAGGGCATGTTGTCAAGAAATTAACCCTATATGTCGTGGAAAAATTTATGGAATGTGAATCCTAACATGTGCCTAAAATGATGCAAGAGATGTATACCCTCATCTCATCTGGAAATTGTAAAGTAGAACTCCCACTCATATCAATAACAAAATCACAATTGATGTGAATAACCCATTGGTGTAATTAAATCAACTGCAATATGAAATATATAGAAAAGAACAATTTCATTCCTTGTAATTTGTCTTTTCTCTAAGCATGGGTTAGTTAATATAAAGGAAAACTCATTACCAAATCACAATACCTTCTAAATCCATTTTTTATTGACTCAAAATAGTATGAAAACCAAAAAAATAATGAATCTGATACAATTTTTCAATTTCTTGACCTGGATGCCACTAAAAGCTCCCAAAGCCTGTGGGTCCCATGGTCACAAACATGCCTCCCAAAATTTTTGAGGTTGTTGAATATCAGAGAGGGTATAGGGTGTGATTGTGTGGGGACTATTCCCTAATTTTAGATTATAAAAATGTGGTAGCATGAATATTGATCAATATAGAAATTTTATAAATCAACCATATATAATATAAACATCCAAAATAATATAATAAATAAACAACTCCATAAGGGATCGAATATTAAAAATTATATTTCATGACATATATATACAAATCCGGAAAATTCATATACATACAACCATTCCAATACATGTCTCTAAATACCTAAAATAAAAAAATGAACTATATCCCTCTAGAAACAAGATAATATATATTTTCCATGCTCTCACACTCTTAAACATATAAAAAATTAATAATTATACATCGAAGATTTCCCCCATCCCTACAATCCTTTATTTTGTTTATCATAGTACCCAATTGTGGCCTGAACATGGTGATAGATAACACTTAGTAGGAAACCAATAGGGGTGTCTATAACATGTCTTGGATATGAAATATATTATTAGAAGTGTGTAGTATAAAATAACTTGACATTACTAAATGTAATTTAACAAATTCATGCGGTACTATCTAGCTTAGAAATGCTCCCTCCAATAATTTTCAAGATCATATAAAACAGAAACTAAAATTGAAATAATCAAGTCACCCTATCTAGCACGTCTTTTAAATTTTGATACCTATTCCAATGTTATCTAAAAAACCTCCCAAATGATCCACCACAACCGCATAGTAAAATAATGAACAAAGTTACCACATCCATGCCATATATTCAGAAGTTTGATACAGTACAGGGTAGGATTAATGGAATAGTAGTGCAACGCATCTCGATTGAGTCCCATGATCATCTAGATGGACTCTTAGTAAGACTTGGGTGGATTATATTAATAATGTTAATAGCACATGTCTAATGTGAGTCCAAGAATTCTGAATCCAAGGGGTAGAAAATCCTAAGGCATCCCATATAATCAGGTCCCAAGGTAAAATCTAATACAATTCTACCACTTTGGTTATCATAATCTAGTGAAATAATTTCCATGGAATATAATATAATTTGGATCAAATTTATACCAAAAAATGCATCCACTACCATTTCAATTTACAATAATCAATTCATCATTTCATAATCAATCACATATCATGAGTCTATCCACTGTAACCCACAATTTACATTTAAAATTTTAATTAATTAAAGTCTTTTATAACATGGTAAAGTTAGAAAACCATCTCCTAATCATCTAAAAAGTTCAATTTAATTCATTAAGGGCTTCTCCTCACTGTCAAAGAACAGACGCACCATAGAGGTGGTATAAAAATAGGAAAAATAAAAGGAACACCCCATCTGTGGACTATAATAGTGGATGAACCCCCAACAATCACCATAGAACTTATGGGAATACCTAACAAGAACCAATTCCTACATTTCAAAATATAATATAATTAAAGAGGTTCTATTGGGAAGTAAGGAAGATGAAAAAATAGAAAATATAATGATAAAACACCACACCTTATGGTAAAGGTTTAGACCACCTAACAATGTTCCATAATAGAAAACTCGTCATGTATTTATCTTTGATTCAGTATAGATAAGAAAAAAATAGAATAAGATGTTAATAACCTAAAAATATGGAATATTAGCTTTTAACAAAATTACATTATTGATATTATGTCAAATAATGAAAGATAAATGTGGATTGAATCACATACTAGTAGGAATCTAATGAGTCAATCAGTGCTCAAATCTGAGTTTGGATGGAGAATAATTGGAAAAGTCAACCCATTACCCTTTAAAAGGACACACATTCCTAAGTTCCTTTCCAATAGAGGAATAAATATGATACGTTTTAATTTTAATAAGTTTAAGGGTTAAATAGAAATTTCACCAAGAAATATAAGGCTTCATGGTTTGGAATCATGGTTAGACAAATAGGGAATTAACTTTACACCCTTCACTACTCTAAGGGGGACCTCGCATGTCATAGATAATGGTTTGGGAAACCATGTGTTCAAAATATTTTTTTATCAGCTATATATTTTATGTTCCCCATATAGGTGTGCACCTATGGTGCCATAATTTATTTAGACCATGAATCCTATACCAACCAACTGTCAACATCTCTTGACTAGGGGTAACCGTGTGGCATGTCTAGCATGGTTTCTCCTAACGCAGTATCCTACATATTGTTTCCAAATATACAAGATCTGGGCTTGGAACAGGACCCTAAACCCTCTAAATCAAATATGATCACATTTAGTACTCATATTAAGAAATAAAAAATCATTTAAACTAGAAAATGAAAGATCCAGACCACGTAGGAAAACATGGGATTTTATTGTGTTGAAGAAGGAAGACCTCGTAACAACTTATTATGAATTATAAAATATGTATGGGTAACATTTTTGTAGATTACCTCATTAATAAGATGTATGATACACATGGTCTTACTGAGTGAACATCAGTAAATGAATGGAATTTGATGCATTGATGTCCAATTGAAGTATAATATGAATAAAGAGCATAGGGTTGTGACATTTTAACCTTTGTTTATCACATTAGATTTATTGGTCTAGGTAAATACCAATTTGGAATAAGATTCTGAGTGTACAGTGATGAGAAACCAGTGTGTATGGTTAAATCATGTGGTTGGTACTTAAATAATGATAAAACAGTCTATATCTAACAGAGGGTGATAATTACTACTCATATTAGTAAATGGAGTAATTGAAACTCCCATGTCTCATAGTGGTAAGTGTGCCCTTGGTAATCAAAGATGTACCGGGAGATTAGATAGAAGTTTTGGTGTCTAGTTATAAATTATGATATCATTGATTAAATTACATGATGTCTTACCAACCAAATATTAAAGGATGGGCATTAACATCATGGTGGTTTACTCAATCCACTACCGATGCCTATATGGAAATGAGATGATGTGTTGATGAATCTTGTGATTGGGTTACCAAGGACCTCATGTAATCATGATTTTTTATAGTTGACAGTAGATTAGATGATTAAAGGTTCTCATTTCATCCAAATTAATGATACTAATTCAATGGATTACATTTGAACAATATATATCTTGGATATTATATGTTTTCAATGAGTTCACTTAATAATTGTATCATATATGGAACCACAATTTACATGGTATTTTTATATGGTCATACTGAAGTCTCTAGGCGCTATGATGATATTTGGTAAAACATATCACCCCTAGAATGGGGGATAGTTTGAGAGGATGAATTTTATTTTAAATTTCATTATTCAAGATTTTATCCTAGACATTATAGGATCATGGGATTATTATAAAAATTTGGTGGATTTTTCTTCTCAAAATGTTTACCGAAATTATATAAAAATGATAACATATAAGGATCTATATTATTGAACTTTTCACTCACAATTATGTTGTCATGAGGCGAGTGAGGAAGATGTTGTGTGTGACTCCTCAATTGGGGAATAAATATCTTCAGATGAAGGGAATGATAACACCAGGATTCATTGGAATATTTGAGATAATTTAGTGTAAATTGAATATGGAATATCATTTAGTTACTCCTCAAGTTTAGAAAGGTTTTCTTCTTGGTGATTCATTGGTTGGGTAACTGATGTCTTGAAATGTATGGAATTATTTCACCGTGATTCATTAGACTATTTGAGATTACTATGTGTATTGGGAGAAATTTATCATTTTGGTATCTCGTATCATTACCATGGTATGAATGATGTGTTACATGATTCCGATCTTCATATAGACATTCCCAAACCTAAAAAAGTTATAGAATATGAATTAATTTAATTGGATATAGATGCATCATTTGATGAATTACTCATTATTATATTTGAGAAGTTACATTAATTTTTATGGGGGAATATAGTTCTACATATTAATATCATAGGGAGTAATGAATTCAAGCAGGAGGAGACATGGGAGTGGGAGGCTGATCGTCAGGTTCAATGTCCCAATTTATTCGATATTGACATGAAATAAATTTCATAATTATGATAATCATTTATAGGGTTATAAGTATAACACCCTAATTTTTATTGGGAATGTTCATATTTGTTTTAACATATGTTAATTATGGATTTTTATTCGTTTTATGTTTTAAAATTTGGTATGAATTGTGTTGGAGGTGTTTAAATCTTTATAGTGGGTTTTTGTTTTTGTTTGACTCAAAACTACCAATTTTATTACCTTATGGGATATTTTATACAATTTGTTATTTTTTTTGTAAAAAATTGGGTAAGGGGGAATACGAATGTCCATGGATTGTGCATAGGGAAGGAATATGTGGTCCATATGTTGGGTGACATCTCCATGGATGTTCTAGTGGTTGTGATGAGCCAACATATCGAAGACATTGTCAATATAGTGTAGTGATGTCCATTTAGGGTTGCTTTTTTCATGAATACTTGGGAAATTAAATGTTGAGAGTATAGGGTGTAGATATTTTCAAGATTATATGAAATGGATGAAAGGATAAGATTCTTCCTGTGATCTACATCAATGAGACACAATTGATGTCAAAAATATGTTCAAACGTGACAATTAGATCACTAATTCCTTATTGACTCATTTCCCATTGATTTAATCACACGATACATATTCATTTTCATAGATTGGCCTTTTTTTAGAGTTCATGGAAGAATTATTGTTGGTGTTGTGATCATTATATGAGCTATCATCTTTTCCTTTTTAGGTCAATTTTTATTTCCCCTTGGGTTCATCTCTTATCTCCCATTTTTGGTGACCCGGGTTTTGGGTGATTTGAAGGGGAACTCCAATGAGTCTTTCATAGTATGGATAATTTCTTATATCCTAATTAAAGGATTATGTCATTTTCTACCCGGGGATCATACGATTCTTCTTTTTTCTAATCTAGAGAAGTGATTATAAGCATTGGTGTAATAATTACCATTATTGGGGGTTGTTGGAATTCTAAGACATCAGGATGGAATTTCACGTGGTAGACTGTATTAGATGAGTCCCCTTAAATTAATCTTTGATAAAAATCTCTAGAATCACTATTTATTAACATTAATGTGAAAATAGATTTGTTTTTTGGGAATCTGGTTGTGATTTTGTTTTTATGTTGCTAACTTCATGGGAAATGTTGATGTTGATATCTATGATACTGAGGATGGAATATCCACCACACATAGGGCCTTGTATATGTTTTTGTCAAGATTTTACAATTTATGCTCTAAATCCATGATTAATATATATTTCAGGTTGGTATGTGAGTGGTCCTTGTAAGACATCCTTGATATGTGTTATTATGATTTGTTTGTAGCCTATTAAGAACTATTAGTGATATATATTATTGTTCTTTGCTAAGATATTTATTGTTTTTGATACTAAATATCATGTTGAACCTTTATTCAAGTATTAGGAGGAAATTTTTTTTAGTATTGGTTAGAGGAATTCTTTTTGGGGAGCATGATTATGTGAAAGGGTTATAGACTATAGATAAATTGATGATAGGAGTAAGATCAAGGAAACATTATCTGATGAGTGAGTAGAACATGAAAGTGTTTTGAGTATCATTTAGCTATAGGCTGGTGTGGGATATTTCCATGAAAGTGTGAAATACACATCTAAAGACAATTGGCTTGCCTGGTGAGACTTATTATAATCATATAATTATGACCACCTTCAAAGTGGTGCATGTACTAATCCCATGTAGACCCATTAGCTGGGAGAAGAATGTGGTGTTCTTATTAATGTTCATAATCAAGGTTGGGTTTATAATGATCCTTAAAGGTAGAGAATTAAATAAGATAGTCATGTGACTAATGATAGGACTCAAGACACATCTTGTTATAAGTAGTTACTAATGTTGACATATTTTCATAACGCCAATATAGGTTGGGTCGGGGTTCATAGAAGATTCACCAGTGCATGATCACATGGAAAACATGTGGTTGTATGCTTACATGTGCATTTGAATAATGTAATAACATGAAATATTATATATTTAATATACACTTGATTTAAAGAGATATTAGTATTTAACTCATAGGTTTATACTTACACCATACAGGGGAATATCAATGCATCTGATGACTTCATGATCAAGTATCCAAGGAATAGAAAAGTCCAATCAATAGAGAGGAAGGTGATGAATATTAGTGTTAATAGGTCATAAAAAGATGGAATCCATATGGATTGCACCATGTTTTATTTATTTATCTATGTCCCCCATACACTTTTTTGACCTTCCATTTTTGTGGTCTTCCTTTCATTACTATATTTGGTTTGAGATACAATAAATGATATTTATTTGATCATTGATTATGATTGTTTATTTCTGGTAATTTAAGATTAACTTCATTAATACTCATGGTAGAGTTTAGACACTAATGAAATATAGAACCTTATTATAAGTTAGAAACCTCTTTCATATGGGGAGGCATGCATGAGGATTTGTGACATAGTAGTGAAAACTCAGTGATTCATGTTGGGCCCTTATGTAGGGGTTTCTCATAAAATGTGAAGCAAATAGGTCATTAATGTTTTGAAATAAATAATCATGAATTCTCATTACTGAAATGTACTTCTGAAACAACTAATATCATTTTCACTATATGGAATATTTTATGTGCTTATTAGTAAGTATATCATAAATTTTTTATTCCATTTTAATTCAATTCATAAAAAATTCTTTGATATAAATTTATTAAATGTGGGGGTAATGATGTTTTCCCCATAATATGTCAATTGGAGATATAATTTCTAATATAAATATTTTATGTAGTTGTTCAACTCAAAATTCGTAGCCTGTGAGAGGTAAGGATATATGGGCATACATATTTAAATTAAATGTATTATATTGGTTTTTATATTGAAATTATATAGGGATATGTTATAAATCAATGACAAATAGTAGACTCTATTGTTAAAAAATACACATAGAAGGATGTAGTTTAGTTCTGTATTGACTACTTCTTTGAAATAGAATTTGTTTTTCTCCCTATAGCTTCATAAATTGAAGTATGTAAAGAATATAAGAATGTTTGTGGATTAAAAGTAAATTTAATTTCACCCAATATTACGGTGTATGTGATATTTTTTATTTTTAACTACATAGGCATTGATCAACTATATATATCATCAGATATTGATGTACATAAGTTAAATTATTATAAATTAAGATATTTTTTTAAAGAATGAGAATAATTTTTTTCCACTTTATCTGGTGAAAACCAACCCTGATTCATATTAATATAAAACATTGAAATAGATATATGGGGGACCTTGTCTTAATGTGATCACATAGTCTTATTTTATCATTAATGATGACATATTCTACTAAAAAAATAGGAAAATTATAGTACACTCCCAAATAATAGATTAATGGTCATCAATAATGTAATCTATTTTTATTGTTCAAAATCTAAAAACCAAATCTCTTTATCAATTACACAATTTTAAGTCATTGAGTATATATGGGATATCTTTTATTACAAATTTTCATTACCATTGTTTATTTGTAACTAATTTGACAGTAATTTTTTTTGAATTATTATGATTATGAATTTACACATGTGAGAAAGAAAATATCTAGTTAAAACAAGTAAACATTAATCATGTAGATGCAAGTGAGTTGGTATTTTATGTTATTTAGCAATTCAATGATGATTGTACCATCAATTTTCCAGGGGAAAATGAATTTGGATTATGGGGATATTGATGGTACGATGAAATTATATGATATTAATTTATCTATTTTAGTAATTTCCTTAGTATAATAATGAATATGATTTACATATACTCTATAAAATAAAAAAATTTCTTATATAAGGGATATGGTAAAAACTATGTTATAACTCTAATAATTTAGTTGACTTTCTATCTTTTAATTTCGTTTTTACACATTTCTAAACTATATTGTTAAAATTAATTTTTAAATAAAATTATTTTTGATCAATTAATCAATTTATTTATTATTTCTAAAATTCATTAGTGTTTTTACACATTTTTTGGTTAAAGAAGATGGAAATAAAATTTTTTTATAGAAATATTTCTTTTTATTCAAATTCTGGGATTTCACTTTTCATTAAATGTTTTAGTAAACAAAATTTATATAATTTTCATATTATTATATAGAATATATTTTTGTTTTCATATCACAATCATTTAAATCTAATAAAATATTTGAACACAAAATATTATTAAGGTAGAAGAAATTTACCTAAATTATAGAAATGGTTTTTGAGAATCATTGACCAATGTATGTGTATGCATTTTCCTTTAAATATATCTAAAATAATAAAATTATTAAATAAAATTAAATGGATGTTCCTCTAAAAAAAATTATTGTACAACTAGTGAGAGAAATATTGTGGAGTGTAACTATTATCTATTTATGGTGATACCAAATGTCAGTAGATTTGGTATAACACATTTACCAAAACATTCACATGGACATGAAAAGAAGAAGAGTTTTACAATTTAATTTAATGAAAACAATATCCAAGTATTCTTAAATGAAATTCATTTTATGATTTTCATGGCCATGTAGAGTAATGATATGATTAGTATATTATATAATGAAGGGAGGAGAATTGACCAAATGATAAAAACATATACAGTTGGAGTGTATAATAGTGAAATATCTAAACTAATTTTTTTTTCTAATTCCTCATTTATTATATATATAATATACCTGATATTTGATCTATAAAATAGTAGATGAAAATGATAATTCATAAAATAATATAATTTAGAATGATAAAGAAGTATTTTCTGAAAATTGGATAGAGGGTATTTAAATATAAATTGTCTTCAATTTATATCTTTCAAAATAATTATAATTGTCATTCATGGCCCAAATATGGGTTTTTAGATTAAAAGAAAATATATTATAGTTTATTAAAATATAATGATGAATCATTTTAAGTATAAATTTTTTATTTTTAAATTCAACACATTCACATATTTTTTATTACATAAGGATTTTTTAATTTACTCTTATATAAAAGATATTGAGAATATCTCCCCATAATATCCACTTTTATAATTTATAACCTCATACATTTTCACATGGATAGAATCCTTTAGTAATGGATAAAATAATAGTTGAAAAGTTTAATGAATTAAGTGATAAACAATTTTTTGTATTTTACGATTTTCAGTTCAGTCCCCAATATCCCCCACTCATCAAAACATATTTAATTGTTTTAGAATGAATATAAGGATAATTTTCTTACTCATCCCTCAAAATAAGTAGGTGAAAATATTTCATGAAATTTATTATTATTTTTCCTGAAGGATAATGTTTTTTTAAATAATCATAGTAATATAACATTTAGATATATAATTTTAGGATTCTCTTTCAGAGTATGCAACATAAGAAAACATAATCTCTGAGGGAAATATTGATATTCCTATTATAACTTTAGAGAATAAATAATTAACTTGATGTGTAAGAGGATATGAGGAGGATTTCAATATTTAAATTGTTTATAAAAATCATACTTTAATATCAATGATGGTAGAATATAATTTTGAAATAAATTCCATGAATTATGATCTTACAATGGTAAATTAGTTAAAAAAGTAGCGAATTAAATCATTCGTATAGCCTTTGTTTATAGAAATAGTGAGATATACATACCCCTCATATCCAGATCCTCCCCCACCTCATTCTGACCTTAATCTATATTGTGATTTTCATACATGGGATCAAATTTATATAATGGAGTATATAGAATTATACATAATATGTTGGATTATATACAACATCACCATGTGCATTCAGGTTTAGTAAGACTTATGGTATATGATATTATTGATCTAACTACTCTAATATTACTTACTATTAGAGAGTTGGGCATAGTTTGATAGAGAAATGGGTTTTTCAAACACAATAGTCATCCATTTTTGTTAGTTGACATATACTATATGTTTTGTTCTTTTAGTTTTTATTTACATATAATTTTAAATTACATTCATTGTATTTTTACCTTTATATTATATAAGACATTCTAAAATATAAAAAATCATTGAAAAATAATATAATTATCTAGATCCTTCACCTTCATATACTTTCCAGGATTCTCATGATCTAACTAAATTAGAAATTATTTCTTTAATATTATAATATTTATGAATTTATAATGACTGAAATAGATAGAGAAGATATTATATGTTAATAATATTAATAAAAATTAATATCGAGGGTTGTTATTTGTGATGAGCTTTCAGTACCAATGTTATAGTTGTTTTCAATGTAAATAAATTTCATCTCAATATTTAAATGTAAATGAAAGTAATTTAATTTATTAGTTATCAAATATTGTTTCTATACAATATTTTAATATATAATTAGAGACTTTTTGGGGGTTTTGGGGATCCAATATATATTTCAATTACTTTAAAATTCTTTAAGAAGCCCAACAAATAAATAAATAAATATATATATATATATCAAATTGGAAGAAATAGATATTTAGTATTGGTTTAATCGATTCTTCAATAAGTAAGAAGGAATACATAATTATAAAATACTATTAATTATAAAGTAATTCATGATGAAAAATTTATATTTTCATTATCATTGAATGAAGTGTTTATTATATCATTAAGAATTATCACTAAATGGGTTATTCTCCTTACTGGGTCATATTCAAGAACATTTTCCACAATTATTTAATTCATATGTTTTATTGAAATTTTTTAGTTCTTTTTATTAAAATTATTATGTTACATAATTTTTTGTAACTAATATATGAAAATAAAATATGATGTGGACGTTGTTTACTAGGGTTCACAATGGAATAATAAATTTAGATGAAATTAATTATGTAGGACTATAGGTTGATAAATTTTTAATTATTTTATATTTGTTTTGTCTTGAATTTAGATACACAATTTATCAATTTCAATGTGATGTTTCACAACTATAGTTTCATCGTTAGAGAGGAAGTTTTGAATGTGTTTATTATATATTTCAATTCATTTTTTATTTTATCATAACCATAATGATCGTATATTTTTAAAAGTTTATTTCTATTACCTCTCTCATAAATTAATCCAAACTACTATTTTTTTATTTTTCTAACATTTATTATTTTGTTTGGTTTTTATAATGATTCATTTTATTTAGAAAATTCATTAAGACACCTTTTAGGTTTAATGGTAGAATGTTTTATAGACATGATTAATTTTTAGAGGTATATTGAAAAGTTTTTTTCTATTTATTTTCCTTATCAATGATTTTATAGGAATTATTTTATTCTATTTTTATCTATAGTTTCATTTTAATATATTTTCCATTATAGGGAATGGGGTATTTAATTTAATACATATTTTTAAAAAAATTAGTTTGGGCTTATTTCCATATTTTTTAAAAAAGATTGCTGAAATTTAAATTCAACCATAGTTATTCTAAAATAATATATATTATGTGCCTTTAAAGATATCTTTTTTTTTTGAAAACCATCATCTATTGTTTGTTAATATATATGTTTATTCTAAATCTCTCTATTTTTTTAAAAAATAATGTCTACATTTAGTTTGGATTCTTAATATAAAATACATCATTGAAAGTGACTTTAAAAGTCAATTTTAGACAACAAATAACATTGAATACCTCTCTTAATCTATATTTAATTGAAATTTTACCATTTTTTTATAATAAATGATGTTCACAAGTTGAAAATTCAGTTATAAGATATAACCATTATGGGGTGGTCGATGGAGGCTATTGGGGTGTCTATAGATTAAGGGTTATTAAAAAGAGAATTTTTATTATTATTATGGTAAATGATTTTGTATATTTCTTGTATCCACTTTCATGTGTAACCAATGGCCATGAGTAGAGAAATGGAAAAAATTTAGTATATACCTGAAAATATTTCATTGGTGATATGCTAAAAAAGGGACCAGTGTATTTCAAACCCAAATATTCATTCAGGGAATTTGAAAACATTTCCACTTACCTAAGAATATATATATATATATATAATTTATATATAGAGTTGTGAACTAATTTTTAAATATATAATAATAATAATAATAATAATTATTATTATTATTATAAAATCACTAAAAAATAATCCATTGCCGACCCCTATAGCCACAGTTTGGAGCCAACTCTAGTGATGGACTCTAAAAATTAACTTGTATATATGGTCGAGTCATGTCCATATCTATAGGCCATTTCATATTCCACATTGAACAAAAGAAATCACTCCACCTCCTGTATAAAAACTATATATACACATTTGGGCACCAAACATGGATATAACCACTTATACCGATTATCAAGCACAACCATGTGTATAACCACTTGGATATATATACCTATACACACGTTATAACATAACCATGGATATAACCCCGAGATATAGCCAATATTTATTTTATTTTATGAAACTTAATATCGACATTGGATTTTATGAAAACCAATCTTAAACGTATATATATATATATAATCAATTCATCATGGTTGGATTTTATATTTACTGATGTTGAGCATCACATATGACCCAATCTTTTAACAACTGATATTAAAACTATATTATTGACATCAGATGTAATCATATATTTTTTATAAAATGTTTAAAATGAAAAATAATTGTCATTAATTGGGTTACTTTGATGTATTGAACAACATAAAAAGAGAAACATACAAATAAAATAAATACTTGGAAAATATTTTTTTTCTTCCAATCCATTAATCCACTGAATAATCTTCATTGATGATAATTATTACTACTCACCCATCTTAACAATAATCATGATAATGTGTCATTCCTCATGTAAAATGGGAGATATCATGAATCCACTTCTATGATTTACTCTTTATTTATCATAAATGAATTTTATATTAGAACAAACAAAAAATCACTACTAGACTCACAAAGATTCATTATATGACCTTTTCATATTGACCTTTTCATAAATTGACTAAATATACAAAAAATAAATCATATTTATTTCCGTAACCATCAGGAAGATAAAATAAATGATAAATCATTAGGATAGAAAATAAATTGATCAAATAATTCATAAAGGTTTGATCTAAAAATATAGGGTTTTAGATTAAAAAAGATAACTATGGATCACAGAAATAGACAAAAATGTGGGATACAGTTTAATGAAATAGAATCAAATAAACTCATGTGATTATGATAACCCGTGTTTATAATAAAAATTTGCATAACACCACCATGGCGTGGTGAAGATACCACCAAAAAAATGTGTAGATTGATAAAAGGTAAAACTTATTCAAAATAATTAAAAATATAATATCTTCACAAATCTCATGCATTGTTTTTCAAATTTTAATAAAATTGATCCTTCTCTAAAATATAGTTCTCAAAAAATGGACATTTTGACCAAGAACACTATTCGATTGAAAAATTAGTACGGAATAAAGCCTATATCTGACATTGTCTCAACTCTTCCAATTAAGGAAACCATAAAAATGTATTCAAAAAAATTCATGGATCCCCATGACATCCAAATTTTTTTTAGACGTATACTTTTCTCAAATGGATCTGAATAAAAAACATATAATTCCATGCATATATATACTCATGCCACCATGGTGTAACTAACATAATGACATAGACATATACAATAATTACTTCCATAATATTATTTAAAAAGTTTTTAAAAAATGAATATATCATTTCGACAACTTTAAAATAATATGAAAAACAATATAGTCCTCCAAAATTGATTTCTCAACCATTGGAAATGAAAAACTCCCATGTTATCCCATATCGTAGTCTAAGATCACTATATCACCATTTAAACTCCAAAAAAGTATTTGATAGAGAATTTTTTAAAAATATTTATTATAAACATCTAATATGATTATAATATTCAATAATAAAAAATAATAATGAAAACAAGGCAACAATTGGACCCAATTCTCTTGTGAAATTCATTTATAATTGTAATCCCACCATAACTAAAAGAAAAAATGTATTATGAAAAATTGAAAAAATTAAACCATATAAGTATAAAATAAAATTAATCATATAATAAAATTAGATAATTGAACATATCAGGAATAACAAAATGATCCATGAATAACAATCCCATGTACACTCATCTACTTCACTATACCTCTACAAGTGACAGACCAATGAACTGAAAATCCCAGGAAACATCACCTAGTGATGATCCTCAAGATTTATAGAACACTATGATAACATCACATCTACATTAATAATTAAATACCCAAATAATGACATGTAATTTCTCAAGTAGATAATTTAAAAGCTATAATACATGGAATAAATCATGAAGATGATTCATGTATGAAGGAAGAGTTAACCAATACACCACCCAAGTAATATGATCTAACACATCAAATGCTATAATTAATCGATGATAAAACACATTTCATTAGTTGAATTTTCTCTACCCATATTGAGGTGAAAAATTTTAGAATATGTTAGTAATAATATCAATATCCAATGATATCCAATTCTTATCAACAGATTATTTATAATTGTCTTGGGTAACTTTGATACACCTTCAAATTACCTTAAACATCTCTTTCATGGTTCATGGAAAATATTTTCAAATAATAATTGAATCTCCAATATATATTTAACAGTATTTATATTTGTGAGGCTACTAATACAATACCTAAACTGGATACATTTCAATTGAATAATGATAAATCTCTTTATCACAAAAATAAACTTATTATTTGTTCTTTCCCATTGAACCCTCAAAATCAAGCTCTCATTTGAGTAACTTATCTCCTAGAATAATGATCATCTTCTCCTTATGACCATGCATCTAAGGATGATAAATAAGTGAAAAGTAATAACTATGATAAAAAATCATTATAAATATACTTGTATTCTTTTGAGTTAAATGGGATAATTATCAAAGGTGATATTTCTTTTAACTCCCTAAAGAGATTTAATATCCTCTATATATATCCTTCTGAATCTATCCAACTAAATAAAATATTTATCATATGGAGTGTTCTCGATTTCTCATCTGACACACAATAACCTAAAAAACATCACATTTCATATCATCTTGAGTCTAACTAGCCATGAACACCATTAAAACTACCACTTCAATTGAGGAATATTAAATGGATACAATATACTAGTAGGAACATAATTTTTGGTATACATCCTCTGAAAAAATACATAGACACAAAACTGGGAACTAAATTCTTTATCCATGGATAACATAACTAGAACATAAAATAATAATAAATTATAAAAAAAATATTTAATATACAACCAATTTTTGATATAAAAATATAATTGAACAACATCTCATATCATTATTGTAATGATGATATTTTCTTGAAATAATACCGAATGCAAATCGTCCTCCAACCATAACTATGAAGGATCTCTATAGATATTGTGACCCAATCATAGTTATTACATAGACTTTGTAAAAATATAATTTTATACTTGGTGTATCAATAATTATGTCCCTATCATACGATATAATAAACCTCAAAAATTGAATTTCATTAATTATGATAAAAATATGAAATATCCTCTACGATCCCCTGCTCATCCTATAACATTGTAATAATATCCCCACAATAATTCATACTCAATAAATAAGCTAAAATATTACAATTATCTAAACTATAGGAGAACATGAAGTCATATTCCTACGTGATCTTTATTTAACTCTATTGATATAGATTAAAATCACATAGAGATACAACGATCATCATGTTCATATGTTTTATGAAGACCAAAAGTTTTTCATCATATGGTTATTGAAAAATATAGAGAAATCATCACCATGACAAACTAAATATCATGAATATGATAGTTACCTTCTTTCATAAATAACTAATAACCCCCATATGATACCACTACCCTTATATATATCATTGAAAAAATAATGTTATGAATAAAAAAACACCAGTCTTAAATTTTTTCATTAAATAAGGAATAAGATAAGTTCTGATTAGCTTCTCTATTAGGCACTCAAAATCCCTCAAATACTATTCAACACATAGAATATCTTGATGGTAATTATTTAAGTAAGTTAATGGATTTTGAATAAAACATAAATTGGATATTAACCTCAAACAATTTATAGTTTGATAAAGGAAAAAATGAATATTTTCAATATTCTTGAGGCTCCAATGAACATAAAACTAGTATGATTTTGGGGGGATCCAAATTTATTTCCAAATAAGACACAACACATAAATAAAATCCCCATAATGCCTAAAAAATACACTTGAAAAAAACTACATAGATATTATGTCATCATATTAATTTGGGAAAAGTGATAATTGTTTTTTCATGGCTATCCTTTTACCTCAATTTCACAGGAATTCCATTTTTGAAAAAAACCTCAAATAGATCTATGATCTCTTAAAACCATATATTTATATTTTAAATAAAATATATTTTTGGAGTTTATTATAATAAAATACATAATAATTAACTTTAAGTGTTCATAATGACACATAAAAGTCTTCTTTGATATATATTCCTCCCCTACCCCCATCTAATGATTTCTGGAAAATAAAATGATCCTAGAAAAATATTCAACACTATGACAAACCTTCTTTTATTACAAACTTAAACATGATTTGTTACATTAAAATTCACTTGATACAACAAAGAAGATAGAGAGGTTTAGTGTCTTTGGGGATTAGGATCATTACATAAAAACTTAAAACCTGAAATACAACATCTTTACTGAAAACATCCTTTACATGACCACTACATTCCCTCATTCTTAGCATTGCATGGGATAACCTGAGGACATGCATAAGAAAAGGGTGAGCTATAAAGCCCAGTAAAGGAGTACACATGGAATAACATGAGTAAAACACATGTTAGAAAATAGGTATATCAATAGAGCATAAAAGAAACATGAACATAAAGGCATGATAAAGCTGATAATCATAATATGGAAATGTGGCAACAACACTTAACATGGAATTAGCATGAGCCAAGGCTCATTGCACATGGAGCATGAGTAAATCCTCATTGCACATAAAGCATGAGTAAACCCTCGTTGCAATTGAATTATCATGAATCAAAACTCATTGCACATTACGTATCATGATACTATACTTTACCCAATTCATTGGAGCACTATAAGGGCACACCCTTCTTAAACATTTCATTTCATGCATAAGTGTGCCACATGGATCATAAAACATGGATTCATAAAACATAATCATTTATTCCATGATAAAGGAATGTGGAATTCATACATGAAACTTTGTAACCAATAAGTAAAGGTGCGTAAAGTTGGATACCCTTGATGGAGAAATGGGCATGGTATCCCCTACATAATGGCATTGGCGTAAAAAATCGGTGTGATTTCGGCAGCGTAACGGCGGGACATAAGAATTCATAAAAAAATGGTTGATGAGTGAGAAAGGGGTTCCTCGTCATATTTAAATGTAATGGACAGTAATGAGGTCATATAGATACATGTCCCAACAATTTTAATGGAATTTATATTCATGATACAAAATTATTGCTTGAATGTAAAAGAAGAGAGAGAAGTTTTTTTCGGAATTTCGACATAGTAATGGGTGTACATGGGAGGTATTTAATGAGAGAGAAAGGGGTATCCCATCATTAAAACATAAAGAGGGAAGTATGAGGGAGGTGCTAAACCATACCCCAACATTCATAATTGAAATTATAAGGGAAAAAACTTAATGAAAATTGGACAAAAATGAGAAAGGAAGAAAAAACCCTTACTTGGAAGTGTGCTTCCAATGGTTAGGGAGAGGCTTGTGAGAGGCTTATTGGGAGATTGAGGCACCTTGGAAGGATTCTAGAGAGAGTAAGGGAGAGGTTGGACTAACTCCAAGGGCTTTGAGTGAGGAGGAAGTGGGAGCTTGGGTGGGTTTATATAGGAAAGGGGAGGGAATTCTTTATTATTTAGGTTTGGGTCCCCTTACATTAAATTAATCCAAAACACAAACCATCCCATGTTTTTTGATCATGGTTTTTGGAAAAGGGAATAGGAAAACAATATTTTATAAGTCCAAAGTCCTAACGTCTTAAAATATTAGGGTTGTTTATGTGGAGGTGAGTCACACTCCCATGGAAATTAATTTAAAAAGGCATGGTGTTGAATAAGTCTTGAGGGGTCCATTAATGCTTTGAAAAGTAAGTCAAACAAACCCAAAATCACATTATTTTAATGGTAAAACATATATTGTCCGAAAATAAAGATTATAGTATTTTATTACATCACTATTGGGTCATTATGATGTGATAAAACACATTATATATTTAATCGGTATTTAACTTTTACCCAAATATTTGATTGTCTCAGAAAATTATGAAAAATTTACCATTGGATAATTTCAACATCCTTATTCTAGAAATAACATTTATTTTGTCTAAATAATTTTCTAAATATTTTAATTTTCAATTTTAAAATACAAACCGACATTTATCGAAAATTCACGGGTTTTGACAGAAATGGCTTTCAAACCTTAATAAAAATTTTAATTGCATTCATAAAATTATAAGATCATTTATATTTAATAAAAATTAATTTAATAATAATATTATTATTTTATTAAAATATTATTTAATTCAAAAATCCCTTAATTTAATAAATTAGATTTCTTAATTAAATAATAACTAAAAACACCATTTGTACTTCAAAAACTATTTACAATGTATCAAAAATGACTAGAAATTATATTCATTATTATATAAAAAAATAATGTACATGAACATAGTACTACTTATTTGTTACATAACCCATTAAAACAGACGCACAAGACCTAAGGGTAAGGTGTGCGATGGTGACAGAATCTTGGGGTGGCTCGGATAACATCACTCGAGTGGTAATTTCAATCAACTTCCACTTTTACCGTAGACGGTCACATTCGAGCTTGACATGATGAAGCTCAGCTTGGGCTTGGTCAAGGGAGAAACCCAAAGATTCCACCTCTTTTCTGAGCTCTGAAAAATGGGCTTCATATGGGGCAATTCTACTGGATGAGGCCATCACTTCCTTTGTCTGAGTAAATTGGATTTGTTAAAGTCTTATATTTATACTAATCATGTGATCACTGTTCAACAACTATATTAGAAACGGTCAAAATTATTAACATAAAAACAAAGAAGTTGACATTTTATATAAACATAAAGAGACATTTAATTAGATCAAGAGGTATTTCCTTTAATGAAACTTTGGGTCGTTAGAATATTCCCCCCTTAAGAAATTTCACCCTCGAAATTTTCTTTTTCCCACACTAAAACAGATGTGGGTAACTCAGCTTCATCATATACTCTGATTCCCAATTCACTTCTTCAAACTCGTGGTTTCTCCACAACACCTTGACAAGGGGCATTGTCTTATTTCGTTGAAATATTTCTCTACGATCTAAGATCTTCACTGGTTGCTCCTCATAAGAAAGATCATCTTCCAATTGTACCACCTCAAAAGAGAGTACTTGTGAAGGGTTCGGTATGTACTTCCTAAAGAGGGATACATGAAAGACATCATGTTCTTTGGCCATGGTAGGTGGAAGTTCTAGTCGATAGGCCACATCCCCGACAAGATCAAGAATATCGAAGGGGCCGATGTACCTTGGACTTAACTTCCATTTCCTTCCAAACCTCATGACCTTGTTCCACGGAGATATGCATAGAAACACCATGTCTCCAACTTTAAACTCAAGGTCTCGTCGACGATTATCAGCATAACTCTTCTGTCGACTCTGGGCTGCCTTGATATGATGATGAATGGTTTTCACCTTCTCCACCATTTAGTCGACCATTTCTTGTCCAAGCAGCTTACGTTCACCGACCTCATCCCAATATGCCGGTGTTCTGCACCTTTTCCCATACAGGGATTCATATGGTGCCATTTAGATGCTCGAGTGGAAACTGTTATTATAAGAGCACTCAACCAAATGAAGATGTTGATCCCATACTCCTTTAAAGTCCATTGAGCACGCTCTCAACATATCCTCAAGTGTTTGGATAGTCCGCTCGGATTGTCCATCGGTTTGAGGATGATTGGCCGTACTGATGTTCAGTTCAGTATTCAGAGCATGTTGAAGACTCTTTCAAAACATAGAGGTGAATCTTGGATCTTGGTTAGACACCATAGATAGTGGTATTCCATGCAACCTTACCACTTCCCTGATATATATCCATGCCAGTTGATTCAAAGAGAAATCCTCCCGTATAGCAATGAAGTGTGCAGTCTTTGTAAGACAATCCACAACAACCCAGATTGCATTATTGCCTTTAGATGTCCGGTGACAAAGTCCATGGTGATGTTCTCCCATTTCCATTCTGGTATGGGAAATGGTTGCATCATCCCCTTAGACATCTACCTATCTGCCTTCACTTTCTGACACACCAGGTACTTTGATGTATATTCAGCGATCTCCTTCTTCAAATTATCCCACCAAAAGTTTTCTCGGAGATCTCGATACATCTTTGTCCTCCCTGGGTGAATAGAGAAATTTGAAGTATGTGCATCATCCAAAAGTTCCTTCTTCTGCTCCGGACTTGATGGAACACATAGTCTTTTCCCAAACCGCACAATTCCTTCTTCATTAACATTAAACTCTGAGGATTTCCCTTTTTTGATAGTTTCCACTTTTTCTTGAATTCCCATATCATCCTTTTGAGCATCCTTTAAACTTTCTAAAAGAGATGGTTGAGAAATCATTTGTAAAAGGATTGATTATGTTACCTTCTTTATGATTCCCACATCCATCTTCATCAGGTCTAAGAAGATTGGATCCTTCTCAATTCTCATCGTTGATAGAATTGCTGGGTCTTTTCTACTTAGGGCATCTGCCACCTTGTTCACTTTCCCAAGGTGGTAATGTATTGAACAGTCATAATACTTGATGAGCTCTATCCATATTCTATGGCGCATATTAAGCTCTTTCTGTGTGAATATATATTTAAGACTCTTGTGGTCAGTATATATCTCACATTTCTCTCCATAGAGATAATGCAGCCAGATTTTTAAGGCAAAGATCACTGCCGCCAACTCCAGATCATGTGTTGGATAGTTTCACTCATGGATTTTCAACTGACTTGAGGCATATGATATAAATTTATCATTCTGCATCATCACACAGCCTAAGCCCTTCTTCGAAGCATCACTGAATACCACAAAAATTTCCCCACATGTGGGTAAAGTGAGAACGTGCGCAGTGATAAGCCTCTTTTTCAACACCTTGAAGCTTTCTTCGCATTCATCACTCCAAGAAAACTTTACTCCCTTTTGAGTTAGCTTGGTAAGAGGGTTGGACAATTGTGAGAAATTTCTCACAAATCGTCGATAATATCTAGCTAACCCCAAGAAGATACGGATATCCGTTACCGATGTTGGCCTCAACCATCCCTCAATTGAATCTGTTTTGGAGGGGTCTAGAGATATCCCATTGCTTGTTATGATATTGCCCAAGAATGATACCTCCTTCAACCAGACCTCACACTTGCTGTACTTTTCATAGAGCTTCTCCTTGCGCAAATTCTCTAGTACAGTTTTTAAATGCTCCTCATGATCCTACTTGGTTTTGGAGTATATTAGAATATCATCTCTAAAGACTACCAAAAATTTGTCAAGGTAATATCTAAAGACTCTATTCATAAAGTCCATGAATATTTCTGTAGCATTGGTGAGTCCGAAAGGCATTACTATGAATTCATAATGCTCGTATCTTGTATGAAAAGCAGTCTTGGGGACATCTTCCTTCTTCACCCTTAATTTATAATATCCCGACCACAAATCCACCTTGGAGAAGTATTGTGCTCCACGCAGCTGATCAAACAAGTCATCGATTATTGGGGGAGGATACTTGTTCTTTATCGTGATTTTGTTAAGTTCATGATAATCGATGCAAAGCCACATTGACCCATCCTTCTTCTTGACGAAGAGGACTGGTGCACCCCATGGTGAAGCACTTGGGTGTATAAACCCTTTATCTAGATTCTCTTGCAGTTGTTTCTTCAGCTCTTCAAGCTCAACAATAGCTATTCTATATGAAGTCTTGGATATTGGTAGCACCCCAGGTATAAGTTCAATTGAGAATTCAACATCTCTTCTAGGAGGAAGACCAGACAGTTTCTTGGGAAACACTTCAGCGAATTCCCTCACAATAGGCGTTTCTTCAAGGATGGTTTCTTCCTTGGACTCAATCATCTGAGCCAGATACGCATGCTCATAAGGCAGTAATATCCATTATTGAGATGATGGAGCAAAAGGAGATTCATCTTCGTCCTTACACTTGTAAAGAACCAGGGGTCGATTCCCCATATGGAGTGTGATTTCCCTCTCTCGACAATTTATGTTGGCTTTATATAAGGAAAGCCAATCCTTGCCAAAAATTGCATCAAATTCCACCAGAGGGAGTATGACGAGGTTCGCCGGGAAATTCAATCCACAGACTATAATAGGGGAGGACTTATATTCATGGGATGCAATGATTGCCCCATTTTCCGTACTCACCAACATCTTTACTTCCATGATTTGTGGTGGTGCTGGGATTGTTCTATTAAACTTTCGAGATATAAAATAATGCGTAGAACCTGAATCAAAAAGTACATTCGCTATTATTGAATGAATAACTAGTGTACCTGTCACCACTTCGTTGTCGGGGTTCACTTCGGCAGAAGTGATGGAAAAAGCTCTTCCTTGCTGCCTTGGAGGTTGTTGGTTGTCTCTGAAAACCCTTGGATTAGGGAACTTATTTGAAAAATGACCCGGTTCTTTATATTTGTAGCATTGAACAATGCGTTGAGGTTCGAATGGAGAGTTCCTCTCCTCTATGACAGCTGTAGGTCTTTCTTGAAGACACTTAACAGCTAGGTTCCCTTCTCTTCCACACCTGAAACATTTTCTCGTCCCCTTAAGGCAATTTCTAGGGTGCTTATTTCTGCACTTTGGGCAAGTGGTGTGCTGGATCTTCTTAGCACCATTAGATTTGTCCATCAGACCACCTACATTGAAGTCCACCTTATTATTCTTGTCCCCATGATACCCCTATGATTCCCCGATCTCCATTTCGAACTTGAGGGCACATCAGACAATTTCCTCATAGTTGTCGAAGTCACAGATCACTAATTCTTTCTGCAAGCTAGGCTTCAGCCCACCAAAGAAGCGGTCAACCTTGTATTCGGGGGTAACGACAAAGCCGGAAGTGTATCGTGCAAGCCTCGTGAAGTTTGCCTCGTACGCTCCAACAGATTCTGCATCTTTTTGCTTGAGGGAAAGGAAGTCCCTTTCCATCTTAAGCCGGAAGGTGCGCGAAAAATATTTATCAAAAAACATCTTCTGTAAATCCTTCCATTCCAACACCTCAATCTCCTCCTTAGGATTCGTATTTTTGATCAATTCCCACCATTGATCAGCTTCACCCTCCATACGATAAGCCTCCAGGAGAACCTTCTCTTGTTTAGAACAATGGAGGATGGAGAATATCTTTTCAATGGAGTTGATCCATTGTTCAGCGATCATGGGATCAGATGATCCTCTAAAAGTAGGAGGCATTTGTCTCATGAACCTCTCGATAGCAACTTGTTCTTTCTCAGGTGGGGTTGAAAGTTCCTCTTGACCTGTTTTTCTATTCAAAACTTGAGTTAGCTGAGAGATAAGAATGACAAATTTCACAATTCCTGCTCCCATTGGATTGGGCATCTCATTAGTACAGTCATCACACTGATCTTCACAACAGTTGTTAGCCTGAGTCCTCCTATTACCGGACATTGGCTGGAATAAAAGGGAATTTAGGGGTAACACATAAATGGTAATCCAAAGATAAAAGTTGATGACTTATAAATGAACTTTTATTTCTTTAACTCATGAGTCTATAGGCTTCAATCTAGGCTTTTCATGATCTACTTTCTAACATATATTCGTAGGGGCATTTTTTTAAATTCCCTTAATAAGGGTTCATACTAAGCTTTCGAATTTATCAAAACATATCCCCCGGGAGTGTCGTAACCAAGAGTGCAGTAAGACCCGTTGTCGTGCACTAGTTCCCATTCGAGTCTAGCTCAAAGCGGTGTTTTCGGGTTTTACCACTAGTATACATCTGGGCCAGAGCCGCCTCTACCTACTCGTATCCAGTCAGGGATGTATTTTTTTGATAAACCACTTAATCAGTACTCACCAAAACTTAGGGATGTTTTTATTATACTTAGTCTTGTATCTAAGGCTTTACTAGGGTTTCCTAATCCCAAAAATAACTAAACCTATCCTCTGATACCAACTATGACAACCCTGCCTTTATTACAAACTTAAACATGATTTGTTACATTAAACATAACTTGTTACAACAAATAATATCGAGAGGTTTAGTGTATTTTGTGTCTTAGGAACATTACATAAAAACTTAAAACATGAAATACAACATCTTTATTGAAAACTTCCTTTACATGACCACTACATTCCCTCATACTTAGCATTGCATGGGATAACCTGAGGACATGCATAAGAAAAAGGTGAGCTATGAAGCCCAGTAAGGGAGTACACATGGAATATCATGAGGAGTACAACACATGTTAGACAATAGGCATATCAATAGAGAATAAAAGAAATATGAACATAAAGGCATGATAAATCATGATAATCATAACATGAAAATGTGGCAACAACACTTAACATGGAATTAGCATGAGCCAAGGCTCATTGCACATGGAGCATGAGTAAATCCTCATTGCACATAAATCACGAGTAAAACCTCATTGCACTTGAATTATAATGATTCAACACTCATTGCACATGGTGTATCATGATACTATACTTTACCCAATGCATTGGAGCGCTATAAGGGAACACCCTTCTCACACATTTCATTTCATGCATAAGTGTGCCACATGGATCATAAAACATGGATTCATAAAACATAATAATTTATTACACGATAAAGGAATGTGGAATTTATACATGAAACTTTGTAATCAATATGTAAAGGTGCGTAAAGGTGGATACCCTTGATGGAGAAATGTGCATGGTATCCACTACACATTGGCATTGGCTTAGAAAATCAGTGCGATTTCGACAGCGTAACGACGTGACATAAGAATTCATAAAAAGTGATGGTTGATGAGAGATAAAGGGGTTCCTCATCATATTTACATGTAATGGACAGTAAGGAGGTAATATAGATACATTTCCCAATAATTTTAATGGAATTTAGAATCATGATACAAAATTATTGCTTGAATGTAAATGAAGAGAGAGAAGTTCCTTTCGGAATTTCGACATAGTAACGGGTGTACATGGGAGGCATTTAATGAGAGATAAAGGGGTATCCCATTATTCAAACATAAAGAGGGAAGTATGAGGGAGGTGTGAAACCATACCCCAACATTCATAATTGAAATTAAAAGGAAAAAACAACTTAAAGAAAAATGGACAAAAATGAGAAAGGAAGAAAAAACCCTTACTTGGAAGTGTGCTTCCAAAGGCTAGAGAGAGGATTTTGAGAGGCTTATTGGGAGCTTGGGGCACCTTGTGAGGATTCTAGAGAGATTAGGGCAGAGGTTTGACGAACTTCAAGGGATTTGAGTGAGGATAAAGTGGGAGCTTGGGTTGGTTTATATAGGAAAGGCGAGGGAATTATTTATTATTTAGGTTTGGGTCCCCTTACATTAAATTAATCCAAACCACAAACCATCCAATAGTTTTTGCCCATTGTTTTTGGAAAAGGGAAGATGAAAACAATATTTTATAAGGCCAAAGTCCGAACTTCTTAAAATATTAGGGTTTCTTATGTGGAGGTGAGTCACACTCCCATGGAAATTAATTTAAAAAGGCAAGGTGTTGAATAAGTCTTCAGGGGTCCATTAATACTTTTAAAAGTAAATCAAACAAACCCAAATTCACATTATTTTAATGTTAAAACATATATTGTCCGAAAATAAAGATTATAGTATTTTATTACATCACTATTGGGTCATTATGATGTCATAAAACACATTATATATTTAAATGGTATTTAATTTTTACCCAAAAATTTGACTGTCTCAGAAAATTATGAAAAATTCACCGTTGGATAATTTCAACATCCTGATTCCAGAAATAACATTTATTTTATCTAAATAATTTTCTAAATATGTTAATTTCTACTTTTAAAATAAAAACCGGCATTTATCGAAAATTCACAGGTTTTGACAGAAATAGCTTTCAAACCTTAATAAAAATTTTAATTGCATTCATAAAATTATAAGATCATTTATATTTAATAAAAATTAATTTAATAATATTATTATTATTTTATTAAAATATTATTTAATTAAAAAATCCCTAAATTTAATAAAATAGAATTCTTAATTAAATAATAACTAAAAACAACATTTTTACTTTAAAAACCATTTACAATGTATCAAAAATGACTAGAAATTATATTCATTATTGTTTACAAAAAATAATGTACATGAACATAGTACTAATTATTTGTTACATAACCCCTTAAAACAGCCGCATAAGACCTAAGGTTAAGGTGTGCGATGGTGACAGACTCTGGGGGTGGCTCGGATTACATCGCTTGAGTGGTAATTTCAATCAACATACTCTTTTCCCGTAGACAGTCATGTTAGAGCTTGACATGATGAAGCTCATCTTGGGATTGGTCAAGGGAGAAGCCCAAAGACGCCACCTCTTTTCTGAGCTCTGACAAATGGGCTTCGTATGGGGCAATTCTACTGGATGAGGCCATCACTTTCTTTGTCTGAGTAACTTGGATTTGTTAAAGTCCTATATTTATACTAATCATGTGATCACTGTTCAATGGCTATATTAGCAACCGTCAAAATTCTTAACACAAAACCAATGAATTTGACCTTTTTTATAAACATAAAGAGACATTTAATTATATCAATATGGATTTCCATTAATGAAACTTTGGGTCGTTACAAACAGTTTTCAACTAAGTAAATACAATTTCAATCATTAGGAGGGAATAATGGTATATATATTTTCACTTGGTTCAACTCTTGATAATCTATGAATCATCTTTTACTACTATATATCTTCTATGGGAATACCATTAAATCCACCCATGGTGAAACACTATATTAGATAAATCCATTATGAAATATTTCATTAAATTCTGTCAACAAATATCACAACAAAAAAAGATAAATTATATAGGGACATCAAAATCAAAGATACATCAGGATTTAAAATTTCACATAAATTTATATAACAATGAGGGGATATTTTAATAATATATTTATGAAAAACATTAGGGAACCCTACCATGACACATGGAAATCCCACTTCTTGATTTACCTTTAAACATAGAATCAACTATACCAGTTAAGGATAAATTTGTTCCAAGAACCTATGATCTATATAATGGTCTCACATGTTGATGAACAATGCATGTTGGGTTTCATTATTGAAAAAAAATAACGCACCTATAGAAAATGTTTACAATATGAATAGAATTGAACCATGGTTTATTCTGTAATAAGAATATATCCTGCAATTAACGTTGTTTAAAAATCATTAAATGTCATCAATA
Organism: Viscum album; assembly: GCA_963277665.1. Taxonomy (NCBI): domain Eukaryota; kingdom Viridiplantae; phylum Streptophyta; class Magnoliopsida; order Santalales; family Viscaceae; genus Viscum; species Viscum album. Next base: position 355,724,898 of record OY728150.1, on the reverse strand, counting down.
ACATATCTCTAGAATAATAAACTAATATACAACATTTATAGTAAATACCTAGGACACCAGAATGATATCTACATTAATTCCAAGAGATCATACGCATATGGATAAAATAGAGGAGTTGCAAACATTCCATTAAAATAGTATAAAAAGAGTCAAAGGATATAGAAATGGAAAATCATATTATATCATTCCATTAAGGAATTAGAGACTCCCTTGAATGAAAAAATAGTTTCCAATTCCTTTACCATTCTAAAATATTTAAAAAACACCTCCACAACTATACTTATCCCCATATAGATCTAAACACAAACCTTTATGATTTTGTCATGTGATGAAGCCAAATAATCTCTACTACTTTAAAGTATGAGGGGATGACTACTTTTACTATTTCCTCCTCACAGATTTCCAAAAATGGTCTTTTTCAGAAATTAAAAATGTAAACAACCACCAGAGGAAAATAAAACTATGTTAGAGATCAAACTAGTGGCATGTGAAGTAAATACTATAGATTCATGAAAAGAAGATACTTGAGGACGAATCCTTATTGATCGAATCATAAAATTATCCAATAATCAATATTAACCCTATATAACCTGGAAAATAAGGATCTTTTTAATATGTTAATCTTGTGATAAACTAGTCCACACAAATGTCTTTCTATTACCTCAATCATAGCCTAAACCACATGAAATATTGGTAAGGTCATTTAGAAGACTTGTTTTTGAATCACTAAATATAAAACTAACCAAAAATTCCACACATATACTCCTTATTAAGGATTGAATTGGGATTCTAAGAATGAAAATTTTTGAATCATGCATCTAGATCAAACACACATGATATCCCCTATCAAAGAGTGATAAGATTTTACCTTATAACTACCTTCAAAATCGATTAAAATAAAAATAAAGAAATATATAAAATATTCCATATATACATATAACACATCTTATTAACCACGAATTATAATCCCATATTGACATTAATAACCCTTAAATGGAATTAAAGGAAATTGAATCCAATTATTTTTTCATGCACAAATTTGATTGAATGAAATATAAAGAACCTCTAACCCCTTATCCATCATATGATTAGAGGTAGATTCTTATACATTGAAAATATATTTCATTAAAACTCATTCCTTTCATTGCACCTTAAATTATATTCATCTGAGTACACCATTCAATGGTTAAGAAAATAATACTATTGAAACACTCCCATATAAATGACATAAGGATATCTTCTAAAATTTGTCTCCATAAAATTGAAATTCCTTAGTGATGAATATATAATTTTTTATTATTATTGTATTAGGGTCTTTTAAATTTCCTAATATTTCATGAAAACACATGTATAAGAAACATATTGTATATACCACACATAGTTATCTACCTAGAAATCAGAATCATCAATATTATAACCAAAATATCCCAAGAGTCCCAAATAGGGTTTAAATTGGATCTGTATTTCATTTCAACATCAATTAAAAATTTTTCTCAAATTTTAAATATTGATAAAAAATGTTCTCATCCAAAATCATGAATAAATAATATAAACATGAAATATAAATGGTGTTATTTAATAGATTTTACTTAGTTCACCAAAAATAGATACCCAAATGTTTATATATAGAAAATGTTTTGATTCATTAACTTATATAACAACTTCATTACATGTCATTGAAAATTTTTTATAACTTGTTCTACTGATCCTAGGGTCACTCTATATATGTATCTCTCAATGAATGTATGTTTTCAAAGAAGTAAAATATATTTTGAAACATAGGTCACTTAAAAATGCTTTCGTATACAAAATAAATACCAAGAATCAAAGGTTTTTCTATTGATCATCCATTTCATATAAAATATTTGGATCTTCAATGATTTAATCTCACACCATCTGTTTCTATCCCAATTATGGAAGATTCAAGTATCACTTTCAACATTGTGTTTTTTATTCTCTAATGTTATTCAAAAATCAACCATTTCATTTTTTAAACCTTAAAAAATGAAAGTTAGACTTTTAACATGTTGAATGATCTTCAAAAATCATCTGCTATCACTAAATAAAAATAAAATAATCAATACCAATCCCAATAGCTATTATAAATATAATAACTCAAAAATGATCCTTAAAATTTCCTTATAATTGAATGATATTCACTGTTATAGCATGATTTAATTTGAATTCAGATATATAGTCTATGAAAGTTTAAATCAGATGAAGATATTTATTGAATTTTTTATCTAAAAATTATAGAAGGAATCTTAGTGTAAATCTCTCGATAATCATGCAAATATTCCAACCCAATAATTAAAGTCATAACAAAGGTATACATCTTATTGGGTCCCAAATTATCTTGTTTTTAATGATTTTTTGTTCAATTTTGGGTTCACACAATCTTCATACCCACCCACTACCTGATTTAGTACAGCCAAGAATGCCTGCATCATCTTCAATTAACATAGAGGTCATAGTTGTGCATGACCATATGTATGTTCAACTAGTTCAATCATCATAAGGAAAATACCTATTTCCTCTTGAGGCTTCTCAAGTTCATCTAACCATTAATTACTTAATTAGAAATCTAGATTCACTCCCTCTAAGGGAAAACAGATAGATTCTATGTCTTAACTAGTTCTCTGTGACATCATTGTTAGTGATTCCCTTAACCATTCTTCATATTCTCTTCATCTTGGTGTTTTGGGTGATCCTAATTAATGTGTAATCGCTAAGAAGGCCTTGATGAATGGAATAATAAGTGATCTAGTTAACTCCCCTAACCTATTTATCATTCTTTATATTCTAGGTGAAGATATTACCTTGTCTTCACCAGTCTATTTAATTCTATGTAAAGATAAACACAACGCCTTCATCCACATAGTATGGTTATTTGATCAATGGTCAGATTAGAAAAGTGAACTCAATTACCAAAATTCCATGTCACACCATGTATTGTTTATTCCCATACTCATATTCATTAAATTATTCTTAATATATATTGTCAAGGGAATTGAATCACTATTAAATTGTGATTATTTGACCAAAATATTATGATGCTATCACATCTCGTTGTTGGAAATTATATAACCCATGAATAAGGCTTCATCCATAAAATATTTTTCATTCAAATCGCTTATGGTAAAATGGATTCCTATTGTCCGAGTTAATATCCATATTTTTTCTTTCAATATAAGCTAGATTTTTTTTGACCACATAAATGAATCATAACATTATATTATAATAAAGTCCATTTACTCATCTTTCTCTATTAACAAGTCCATTAGTTATGATATATGTGACCTAGTAAGAATATAGGATTTAAAGAAGACACAATCCTCTTTTAACCATATATCATATTACTAGTTCATAAGAGGTGATATTAGCACTAAACTATTGAAGTAAGAAAATAACTTCTGTGGTTTTTACTCACATAGATCTATGGAAGACATTATCCCCTTCTTCGACCACAACAATCTTCTTGACATGAGTTTCCCCGGAGGCTATTTTACACGAAGTAATAAAAGTGGTTAGGTGATGGAACATAGATGTTTTTAAATATGTCCATGGACAATATATTAGTAATATCAAGATTCTGAAAGGCATCTATCATCTATTTGGCTCAGACCTTATTAGACCACTATCTAATACTCATCTATTTTCAAGTATCCATGTGTTCATGTTATAACATTATATTCTCTAAATGAATACTATAAGATTAATATATAAAGGAATTGGTTAAATCCTAATTGAACTCTCCAGTTCATGGCCATGTATGGTTTTCAGTTCATAAAATTCATAGAAGGATTAACTGAAATCTAATTGAAATAAGAAAATTGCACGGCCTCTTATGACACATTAATGACCTTTAGGTAGAAATAATATAGTTGGATGATCATTTTCTTGACCAATTAAAGGATAATTTATTAAAGACCCTCTATAATAAACAAATCCTTTTCAAGTAAACTAATCTTGATGAAGAGAGAATTATCAGAGAAATATCGATGTCAGGATTTTGAGGGGTAGGGATATAGGAATACATTAAAATTTCATGATTTCTTAAAGAAATTTTTTTTGAGAGGGAAATAACAAACTATTATAAGATTGATATTAGTCCACTTATATTGACATTATAGGTCCATATATGTTTTCTCACATCATAACCTTATTATGAAATTCCCTCTGTTGAATGAGAGAGGAAATTTCATTAGGGGAAGTTGATGATCAATTCCATTTTAATGTACTATAATTAATAGTTGAATGGGATAAAAGAAAACTCAAATCCATTTTGGAGGAGTTTGAGATCATCAATGCTATAAAAAAACATAATTCAGGGAGTGTCCTTGGCCTTGATGGCTTTCCATGTTAATTTTTGTTTTCAATATTATATTATATAAAAAAAGATATTATTTATTGGGTGTGTTACTACATTAAAGGATAACCACTCCAAAGAGTCACTACAATGATAGTTCTTATGTTAATCCTCAAGGAGAATCATCCAAGTGTCATTGTATGGTTTTCCCCATCAGTACATGAAACAAGTCAACAAAGGGTTCACTACTCTCCAAAATATTCCTCTATAGACTAACCCGATATAAAATATGGAAAAAAACATGGGATCCTCATAGGTAGAATCATACATACAGTGATTGGAATTTCTAAAAAAATGATACCAGGAATAGATAGAAAAGTGGTAAGATAAATATTCTTGTTAATATTAATATTAAAAATAACTAATGTAGAATTAAATGAATCTTAATAAAATTTTTCTTGGGATGGTGTGTCCTTTCAGAGTGGGATTGAATCCCTTTATTCGACTACTACACTCTACCATGGTCAAAAATTTTAAACCACAAATCTAGTAACCAAGATTCAATTTATAATTTATTACATTAGTATATGATACAAGGTATATAATCTTGAAATAATGATTAGTTTAGTTGTCTTGAAAAACTTGATATACACATGATTCACATATTATATATGAAATTTAAAATACACAGAAAAAATATATTCTCCCATAATTTATATTATTTATAATAGCCTTCTGCATTTCTTGGGTATTGGAAATAAATAAAGCTCAATATTAGATGTTTATTATGAGTTATATAAAACAATATATATCATAAAAGAATAATGGATGACTAATTTGATAAGGAAGAAATCCAAAAAAATCTATTTAATAAATATATTTAGCAGAAAATTCATGTATGGATGTAATAAATTCAATAATCTCATGGATAATAATAATTGGATTCCCAATGTTAAAAATTATTAATATTGAATTTCATTATCTCATACATCATGATATATTTACCATAAAATCCTTATTCCAATATAATTTAATCAATAGGTATGTATGCCCCAACACCAATATAATTTATCCAATTATACCCGCCCATCATTTCATGTCGAAATCATTCATCTTATATTTATTTATCAATTTAAAACATTAAAATCCATATTACTGAGAAATTTATGTATTCATTAGAAAATATATATAAATAAAAATAATATGGCAATAAAATTTTTTTTTGGTGAAACTCCGTATATAGAAATAGTATACATTTTAGTCAATAATAATTTCCATGATAAAAAAATATGGATATTTAAAAGAAATATAATTTCCATTTATTACAAGAAAGTGAATGTTTCGTGATAAAATTAAACATAACAAAATTAATAGGGGATAAAATGTAATGATTAGTTCAACAGAAATATATGTTTTGTAATAAAATCATGTCTTTCGATGAAATAATGAAAATGGGTGATATAATTTAAGTGTCACGAAGAAGACTGGGATTCCATCCAACCCAAAACCTGACCCAGACTATGACATGGCCTGAAATTCATTCTAGATCCCCACATGATCACAATAAGTGTCGTGTATCAAAAAAATAAAAATTGGAACAATTTATGCCAACAAATCAGGATCAAAATAAAATAACTAAACATGTGGAAGATCCAAACATAACTAAATCTCACAAAAATATATAAAAATATTTAGTTACAATATCTAAACAAACATAAAACTAAATAAATAAGTGTAACTAAAACAAAGAAACTAAACTACTATCAGGTGATCTCTATGTGACCTCTTGGTCACCTTTAACCACAAGACCAACCCTACACCAATTACAAGAACCTGAGCTAGGAAACTTATCCAAAGATAAACCAACAAAATAGCTCAGGTCTGCTGACACGGAATGGTATAAGTAGGGTGTGAGATAGAAATCTTTGTAGGAAATCACCAAATAAACCATGTGTTTCTTTTCCCAATACAATCCTTTAAAATTAATTTTAAAATACAATTATAAGAATAAGTTTTTTTACATTTTACTAAAAAATATTATCCTCCCATTTAAAAATCCAAAACACTGCACATACCATTTCCATAACTAATTACCATTTTTTAACCAAAACCCAATAGAATGAATACTAGGGATATTCTAAAAAATAGAAAATAGTACAAACTAGAAACCAATTCAGCAAAAAGTAAACATGAAATACAAATAATTACAACCATGAGAGACCCTAAACATCCCCAAAAGGCCCCTGAATGTACTCGATTTGAAACCACCATCTGGAGTATGGGGAATTCCCTAGGTCAATTACTAACTAGCTACATTATCCTAGCCTCACCAGTGGCCAAGCCCTCTTGGAATGTAAAAACCTAGAGTAGGGCACCAACCCTTCTAATCGTGGAAGATAATATACCTTCACTTGATCATCTAAAAGATGCATAAATCGCCATGGTTTTAGTAAAACTTTGTATGTTCAAGGTTAAGACATGCGTGAATCATGTTACCTATTGTCATCGAACTTGTGTACACAAAATACAGATAATAATATATGATATTCCATAATGGTAAATACCACATATAAAGGTGCTCCATATATACAGTCAAAAAATTCCACAGAAACATGGTTCTAACTTAGATGCTAAAACATATACAAATTCAAACAATTTTTTAAAAAACTTTAAGTTTCCAACCGTGCATTCAAATTTTCTAAACCACAATACATTCCCAATTTTAAAAAACTTCCAAATCGACCTTACGCTTCTAGAACTAAAATTCATTTATAATTCCACATCCACGTGTGCACCTTAGGCATACATAGATGTTCCAAAATATGATACCACACTATAAATATCTTTGAAATCACTCCCAAAACCGACCTTCAATAAATACAAGATTTTTAATGCTCCGACCCCTGTTACCCAGAGTCGGTGCATTATTACATAACATTGGCATGATAAAAAAAGATCAAGTCTCAAAATACAAATTATTTTAGTAGCCTTGGAATCACTAGATACATTCAGAAGTCTTACATTACATAATAAAGTGAAAACTAAGACAACATGGTCTTTATATTACACACTCATATACCCTCAGACTATTCCTAAAGGTTAGTCATAAAATACTTCTTCACATCCATGAAAAAATAAAATATAGAAAGGGGTGAGCTCAGATTCTTAGTAAGGATAACAATATAGTGAAAAATTTAATAAAAAAACATAAACATTTATGGCAATGTATAACTAAAACAAAAGCCTTTTAAACTTTAACTTCAACATAATATGGAAAAAATAAAATGAAATAATTCCATTTAGTTATTCACAAGGATATTCTACTAGTCGAATAATCAAATGCAATATCAATAACCACTTTCATAATGATGGAATGCATAACACCATACTATCATAACCACATAGTCAAGGCCATGTGACAAGACTATAAATAATATTTTTTCAAGGCCTTGTGCCAAGACACTATTTTTTCTCATTAGACCTACCGATGAATTTAGGATCTATAGCATGCTCCACCTGTCACTTATTAAGTCCATTGTATTCCTCATATGAATTGGTTTAAACATAACATAAACATTATTATTAAAACTAGCATACTAAATGTCAATACTTTATCCATAATCCATGAATGGTATAAAAATAACACATCCATAGTAAAAAATATCACAAAACCTTCAATACTATATGGAAGGTTTGTATCATAATAAATCAACTTCAAATAATCTTAAAATCCATCAAAGGATGTTGACATATATGAAATCAAAACTATTTGGGGGAAATATCTTCTTTTTCTAAAATCATTTAAAAGCCACATAATTAAAACATTTAATTTGAAAATATTCTTATAAGATTTTAACGGAAGCTTCGACTATTTTATAACGGCATAAAATAGCCGCACCCGCTGTATAGGTTAAAAAAAGACATTCTTACCTTAATTCTATCGAAAAGGTTGATAGGACCTTGTTTGGAAAATGACGGAAAGATTCCTTTATAAACATCTTATAAAAGTCAATCAAGGGTATAAATGAATTTATACCATAGTATATAAAATATTATGAATTTTTTGAAATATATTTTTAAGAAACATGGATGTGGATGGTAAAGATGTCCCGGTAGATGCTTACGTAAAAACAACCTCAGATAATAAAGAGATTGTGAAATTAACCCTTACTTTGTACTTTTCCTTGGTTGAGGGTTGGTTAACCTCCTATATAATGGTGAAATAATTGTTATTAAATTATAAAATAATAATATATATTTATATGATATCATATATGATCTTTTAACATTGCTTTGTTAATAATATCTTATTATTATCGTTGTTTCGGGTGTTAACTGATTCGTTTTCCTTTATATGATTTGTTAAGTAAGACGTGTTTGTTATGGATAGGTTGTATCTTATTCATATCCAAAATGATATCATGTCCTTTACCATTACTTTTAATCATCAAATGAGAATTATTCTTGAATGGATACGATGGGGAATGAATCTCATCGCGTTCTTGGAGACGGTAGTTCGTACGTACGCATGAGCGACAATATCATTCTTTTGATATTAAAGCCCTATATAATTGGATGGTATATCATATATACAGAATCATTATAATGTGATATTTATTATTTACATCAATTACACATCAATATCATACCCATCCAAATAATAATATTTTGAATAACAATTACACCACGACGTGGAGACGGTGAGCCGTACATACGCATGTATGGTGACATGTCATTCAAAGGTTGGATATAATACTGAATATTGTTGTACCATATTTATAATAACATAAAAGTATATAGAAGATATTTTAGTTATTATTTTAGAATGGAAATAAAATATAAAGAAGAAGTGGAAGAAGAAAGGAACTGGAAAGAGGGTGGTGAAAACATTACCTCTTCTTCGGGTTCTTCCTTTTGATTTGATCAAAAGGAAACCTAGGTTGGATTTCTGATAAAACTATGGCACTTATGTTGAATTGAGGGATGTTGAGAGAATATTGGGGCATGGTTTGGCCGATCAAAAAGGCTTTGAAGATATGAATTTGAGAGAAGGGGGAGTTCCCTTTTATAAGTGTGGTGAGGGGCACCTTAGGAAAAACTTAAAATATTATTTTATAATAAATTCATATTCGGTTTATAATGGATCCAAAGTGAATTATTTCGAGGCTAAGATGAATATGGGTTGCAATACTTTCAACCAATAGATTTTATATAGATTTGGGTCACTATATTAACCATATCATTTATATTTAACTATTAGTTAAATTGATTGACATTTACCATGTCTCTTTGTATTTTTATATTATATGGTTAATAAACTTACTATATACATCCAAAAGAACCCCAAGTGGTTCATTAATGATACACCTATCATTTCGTAATTCCATTGGCTGAACCTTAGATTTATTCTGAACAGAATATCAATTAATAATATAATATTTGTTTTAAATACTACTTTATGTCAATTTTGACACTATTTAATAATTTATTTTTGTTAAAGTTCTAAAAACATTATTAATTCGAAGTAAATTCATTTAATCAATACTAACACGTCATATTAACCTAGAAAATTATTTTAATTCATATTAAGTCTCAAATTACATTTATTTGGATATTTATAATACCAATTATTTTAATATTTCATTAATTAGGTAATTACTGCATCACCATTGTATCATAAATAAATTAAATTATTTATTGTCTAAAAATTATAAATAAAATTCCATTATGTATTAAAGATTTTTATCTTTCTAGTAAATATTTATAATCGAATTTATCTTATGTATAACCCTATATAAATAATGTTTTAGTTATTAAACTTTGATTATAACTCTTTTAACTCTTCTTTGAAATAAATAATAATAAATGTCCTAATCTAATCCCAGTGGACCAAATAGGTTCATATTTTATTCCTAAGGTTGTTTTTGGTCGAATTATACTTATCCAATATAATTAGGATACATGTTAGGGTAATAATAATATCATTTTTACCCTTAATTACCCTATTTACTTTTAACCGTGGTAAATAAAAGTAAAAAGTTACTATTCACCAAAAAATTATTTTTATCTTATTTAACCACATTTTACTCCTTGATATTAACAATGTATCTTATATTTTCAAAATTCCACTCACAAAAGCGGTAAAATTAGGTTTTATTTGAATTTTCAAATTCTCCTAGGAGGTGGGTAAAAGATGGTGAAAAGGTCAATAAAATTTTTATATATCTAAAATTATTCTAAACTAACTCCAATGAAATACATTAAACATATACAGTTATTATGTACCAATTTTAACCTTAATTAAATTTAAATAAACTAAATAATTATTTAAATAAAAATTCTGGTTATAAATGATAACTCAGTGTTTTTTCACAATTCATCAAAAATTGGATGTTTTCAGAAAAATACCAATAATTCACCCTAAGCTAATTTCAATATTCTGAATCCAAAATTGATGTTCATTTTGAAAGATGATATTTATAAAATTTAAAAAGTGGGATGTACTCTTCATAACTGCTAGTTTGATTGGTTGTGGCGTGTGTTAGAACTCGAAGGTGTGTACAACACATGCTACTATATTATTCAAAGAGAAGCGTACCATAGAAGCTTGGGGTGTCACATTCTCCCCTCCAAATAATTTCTTCCTAGAAATTTCTAGAATAATACCACTCGAAAAGACTCGGGTGGTTCTTCATCGTAAGTTCCTCAGGTTCCCACGTTGCCTCTTCCATATTATGGTTTCACAATTGAACTTTCACCCGACGAGTCATCCGGTTTCTCAGCACTTATTCTATTGTATCAAGAATCTTAACAGCCTCTTCGTAATAAGACAAATCAGGTTCCAGTTATAATTCCTCATAGGTGAACACATGCGTTGGGTCAGGCATGTATTTTCTCAACAGTGATATGTGGAACACATAGTGAACTTTGGAGAGATTTTGCGGCATTGCCAAACGATAAGCTACAACCCCAATTCGTTCTAGAATTTCGAAAGGTCCTATGTACCTGGGACTCAATTTACCTTTTTTACCGAAATGTATAACTCCCTTCCATGGAGATACCTTCAAGATAACATGATCTCCCACCTGAAACTCCAAATCCTTCCTTCGGTGATCGGCATAGCTCTTTTGCCTTCTTTGAGCTGCTTTGATGTGGTTTTGGATAACCATCACCATTTCCTTCATTTCCTCCACTAGTTCTGGGCCTAAAAGTTTTCTTTAACCAACGTCATCCCAACAGGTTGGTGTGCGACATCTCTTTCTGTATAATGTTTAATATGGTGCCATCTGAAAACTTGAATGGAAGCTATTTTTATAAGAAAATTACGCCAGAGGTAAATATTGATCACACATTCCCTGAAAGTCAAGTGAAATTGATCTCAACATGTCTTCTAAGGTTTGAATAGTCCATTCTGATTGTCCATCATTTTGGGGGTGGTAAGCAGTGCTCAAATGAAGTTCAGTATCTAGGGCTTTCTGAATACTTATACAGAATGTTGATGTAAAACGAGGATCATGATCAGAAACAATCGATAGTAGTACTCCATGACGTCTAAAAACTTCATTAATATATAGTCTTGATAATCGTTCAAGTGGTAAATCTTCTCTTATAGATAGAAAATGTGCTGAATTGGTAAGACGATCAATAATGACCCATATTGCATCGTTCCTTATAGGAGGCTTTGGTAGTCCTATGAAAAATTCCATCGTAATATTATCCAATTTCCACTCCGTTATAGGAAGAGGTTGCATGACTCCTCCTGGCTATTGCCTTCCAGCTTTCACTTGTTGACAAACCATACATCTTGACACAAAATCAGCAATCTCCCTCTTAATGTTGTCCCACCAAAATTTTCCTTCAAATATCTATAAATTTTTCTTCTCCCATGGTGTATAGAGAAATTGGAACAATGAGCATCGTCCAACAATTCCCTTTTTAGATCTGGTATATCTAGAACAGAATTTCTCTTCCCAAATTTCAAAATTCCATATTCATACACAAAGTCACTCAATCTCCCATCATTCAGAGATTTAATCTTCTTTTGAAATTTTCATCATCGTTTTGAGAACTCTTTATCCTTTCTAGTAAAGATGGTTTGGAAACTATTTGAAAAAGTATCGATGTTTCAACTTCCATGGTTATTCCCATATACACATTTACTAGATCCATGAAAATAGGATCACGTTAAACTCTAATCTTGTTCAAAACTCCTTGAACCTTTTTACTCCAAGCATCTTCCACCTTATTTTCCATCCCCGGGTGGTAGTGTATCATGCAATCATAATCCTTGAGTAGTTCAAGCCATAACCTTTGCCTCATGTTGAGTTCTTTCTGTGAGAAAATATACTTCAAACTCTTGTGATCAGTATAAATCTCACATTTTTTACCATAGAGATAGTGTCTCCAAATATTTAAAGAAACGATTACAGATGGTAACTCAAGATCATGAGTAGGATACTTTTTCTCATGAATTTTCAGCTTTCGTGATGAATAGGGAATAACCCTATCATTTTTCATAAGGACACGACCAAGTCCTTTCTTCGATGCATAACTATAAATAACAAACCCATCATTCCCCGATTATAGAGTCAATATAGGGGAATTGACTAATCTTCACTTCAGTTCTTCAAAACACTATCGACACTCTTTTTTCCAAATAAATTTAACCCATTTATGTGTGAGATTCGTTAATGGGTTAGCCAATAGGGAACAATTCTGGATGAAACGTCGATAATTACCTGCTAAACCAATTAATCTACGTACCTCAGTTATAGTCGTTAGTTCTGGACATTCATGGATTTCCTTGGTCTTAGAAGGATCAATATATATTCCATCCTTAGAGACAATATGGCCAAGAAAAAAAATCTAATGAAGCCAAAATTCACACTTGCTAAACTTCCCATAAAAATAATTTCTTCTAAGAGTATTCAGGATAATGCGCAAGTGATTTTAATGATCTTAGTAGCTTTTGTAATATACCAAGATATCATCAATAAATACCACCACAAAATCATCAAGATATTCCATGAAAACTCTGTTCATTAGACACATTAAAATAGAGGGTGCAAAAGTCAGCCCAAAAGGCATTACTGTAAACTCGTAATACCTGTACCTGGTTCAAAATTCTGTCTTCAGAATGTATTCCTTCTTCACACACAACTGATGGTATCCAGATCGAAGGCCAATCTTCAAAAGGTATTGATCTCCATGTAGTTGGTTAAATAAATCATCAATGCGAGGTAAGGGATACTTGTTCTTTATTGTTATAGAATTGATTTCCCTATAGTCGATACATAACTCATAGATCCATTTTTATTCTTAATAAAGAGGAAATGGGCTCCCCATGGAGAAATACTAGGGAGAATAAATCCATTATTACTCAATTCCTCTACTGGTTTCTTTAGTTTGACTAATTCCACAGTGGATATTCTATAAGGGGTATTCTATATTTTCCTTGATCCAGGAATTAAATCAATGAAAAACTCAATTTCTCGTTCTGGAGGATTTCCAGGTAAATCCTCTAGAAAAACATCAACATATTATTTCACAATCAGTACACCCTCTATTTGTACATTCATTTCCCCACACACAATTATTTCATTCTCTTCTTCCCCAATAATTTAATTTAGTTGAGCTACTGGGGGTGGATCTAGATAAGAATTACGTGGTGAAGATTCTTCTCTAAAGATATGGTGTTCTTTATCATCATCATCAAAAATTGTAACCTCTTTCTTCTTACAATTAATATTCAAATCATGATACAAAAGCCAATCCATACTGAGGATTATATGAAATTCAATCATGGGTATGACGATGAGATGAGCAGATAAAGACCATTTAAATGCTCTAATGGGAATGGATTCACAAAACTTTGTTGGGATGATACATCACTTATGAGTTTTAACTAACAACTCCATTGTTTAATCAAAATGGAAGTATCTAATTTTCTTAGAAAACTGGGAAGATATGAAACAATGCGATGATCCATAGTCAAATAAATCATTTGCTAAACTTAAGGAAACCATTAAATTACCTGCCACCACGTCATTCGGAGCTTCTACCTCAGCAGTAGTGATAACATAATCTTGGCCTTGATCACTTGGCCTTTTGTGACGTAAGTTCCCCTGATGCTCAGGACATTCATTTTCATAATGTCCCATCTCCCTGGAAATGTAGCATTGAAAATTGGTAGCTTCTTTCTTCCCCTTGCAATCACGAGCTTGGTGGAATTTTTCACTACACTTGTAATAGACTCCCATTCCCTTCAAGAAAGTACCAGGGTTTCTATTCCCACATTTAATGCTGGATGGATATTCAATTTTTCCCTTATTCCCCTTATTTCCATTTCCAGAGTGATCTGCATATCTCTTTTTCTCTTGATTTTCTTTAAAGTCGTAAGACTTAGAGAATTCCTTTTCTGTCTTGATAGCACATGAGACAATATATTCGTATGACGAGAAGGATTGTGAGACTAATTCTCGATGGAGAAATGGTTTTAACCCATCAAAAAAATGATCAATCTTACTTCTTGGGATACGTATATAATCTGCAACATGTCTTGCTAACCATGTAATGTTATCCTCATACTTTGCAACATTTTCATCCTCCTTTTTCATCAGACTCAGAAATTGCCTTTCCATATCTGCTCGATGATCATGAGGAATGTATTTTTCTAATAAAATCTCTTTAAACTCCCTCCATTCCATATTTTTTACTTCATCATCTTCCTTAGTGTTTTGAATCTATGACCACCATTGATCAGCATCTCCAGTGAGGCGGTAAACTGCCATGAAAACCTTTTCCCTTT
Source organism: Viscum album (assembly GCA_963277665.1). NCBI lineage: Eukaryota > Viridiplantae > Streptophyta > Magnoliopsida > Santalales > Viscaceae > Viscum > Viscum album. The sequence goes on along the minus strand of OY728150.1, from coordinate 355,709,782 downwards.
CACTACTCCCCAAGGCATGGAAAATTTTCTCTAAGGAATTTATCCATTGCTCAGATAATAATGGATTTTTACTCCCATTGAATGTCGGTGGTTGTTTCCTCATGAAGCGATCTAACATTGATCCTCCATGCTGTGGATCTGGGTGCTCCATACAGGTAAGGTTATTATTCATAACTTGAGTGAGTTGTCCCTATATGGTGATTAGCTGATCAGCACCAGTTTCGTGACCAGCTCCACTATAATTATCTTGAGCAGGAGGTAAATCCCTACATGGAGTGTGTGCATTGATACAGTTTCCATTTCTTCCACTAGGCTCCATTTCTAAAAAATGGCATACACTAGATTATTTTATGAATCACAATACATAAATACAAACTTGTAAAAAACATAACATGAATTCAAAAGTTTATTGATATAATCCAAAATCATAAAAAATGTTTTATTTGAGGAAATACATACTCATAAACCCTTCATAATGGTTTGTAAAGAAAATGATATTTATCCTAATCACATCCCTTGGGATTTTCGTAACCAAGAGTGCAGCAAGGCCCATTGTCGTACACCAGTTCCCATTTGAGTCTAGCTCAAAGAGGTGTTTTCGTGTTTTACCCCTAGGTATATCTATAACAGAGCCGCCTCTACCTGCTCGTATCTAGACAGAGATGTATTGCTTGGAAAACTCACAAAATCTCTACAATACCAAAATTCTAGGATGTTCTTCTATACTAATCCTCAAAGTCTATCTTATGGCTATTTTCTCTAATCAGAGTTTATCTAAATCTAGTTTCTAAGGTTTTTACTAAACTTTCTCTAATACCAACTGTAATTACCTGACCCCAGTTACCTAGAGTCAGTGCATTATTACATAAGATTGGCATGATCACAAAAGATCAAGTCTTGAAAGACCGATTTGTTTAGTAGTTGTGGAATCACTAGATATTTTCATAAGTATTACATTACATCATAAAGTGAAAAACTAAAACAACATAGTCTCCATAGTCCACACTCATATCCCCTCAGACTATCCCTGTAGGTCAGTCATAAAATAATTCTTGACATCCTGGAAAAAATAAAACCTAGAAAGAGGTGAGCTCAAATGCTCAGTAAGGATAACAATATGGCGAAAACATTCATAAAAAAGCATAAACATATAATTCCATGTATAACTAAAACAAAACCATTTTAAACTTGAATGTCAACATAATATGGAAAAAATAAAATGTAATAATGCATGAAAAATCAATAACCACTTTCATAATGATGTAATGCATAATTCCATACTATCATAACCACATAGTCAAGGCCTGGTGCCAAGACTATAAATAAGATTATGTCAAGGCCTTGTTCCAAGACACTAGTTTGTCTCAAGAGACCTACCGATGCATCGAGGAACTATAGTGGGTTCCACCCTTCACTTATTAATTCCAATGCATTCCTCATATGAACAGGTTTAAACATAACATAAACTTTCGTATTAAAACTAGCATACGAAATGTAAATACTTTCTCCATAAACCATGAATGGTATAAAAATAACACATACATAGTCAAACATATCACAAAACCTTCAATACTATATGGATGTTTTGTATCATAATAAATCAACTTCAAATAAGCTTAAAATCCATCAAAGGATGTTGACATAGATGAAATCAAAACTATTTGAGAGAAATATATTTTTTTAAATAATTTAAAAGCCACATAATTAAAACATTTACATTGAAAATATTCTTAAAAACTTGTAAGGGAATCTTTGACGATATTATAAGGGCAGAAAATATCTTCACCCACCGTATAAGTTAAAAAGAGACATTCTTACCTTAATTCTGTCGAAAAGGTTAAAAGGACCTTGTTTAGAAAACGACAGAAAGATTCCTTTATAAACATCTTATAAAAGTCAATCAAGGGTATAAACGACTTTAACCTATAGTCTATAAAATAGTAAGAATGTTATTAAATATTTTTGTAAGAAACATGGATGTGGATGATAAAGATGTCCCATTAGATACTTACGTAAAAACAACCTCAGATAATAAATAGATTGTGAAATTAAACCTTACCTTGTACTTTTACTTGGTCTAGGGTTGGTTAACATCATGTATAATGGTGAAATAAATGTTATTAAATTTTTCAAGAATCATTTACATTAATATGATATCATATATGATCTTTTAACATTGCTTTGTTGATAATATCTTAGTATTATCGTTGTTTCGGGTGTTAACTGATTCATTTTCCTTTATATGATTTGTTACGTAAGCAATGTTTGTTATGGATAGGTTGTATCTTATTCATGTCCATAATTATATCAAGTCCTTAAACATTACATTTAATCATCAAACAAGAATTAGTCTTGAATGGATACGATGTGGAAGTAATCTCATCGCGTTTGTGGAGATGGTAGTCCGTACGTACGCACGAGCGACAATATCATTATTTTGACATTAAAGTCATGTATAATTGGATGGTATATCATATATACAGAATCATTATAATTTTATATTTATTATTTCCTTCAATTAAACATCATTATCATACCCATCCAAATAATAATGTTTTTAATAACAATTACACCACAACGTGGGGATGGTAAGTCGTATGTACGCACGTATGGTGACATGTCATTCAAAGGATGGATAGAATACTGAATATGGTTGTACCATATTTATAATAACATCACAGTATATAGAAGACACTAGAGTTATTATTTTATAATGTAAATAACAAAGATATAAGAAGTGGAATAAGAAAGGAACTTGAAAGAGGGTAGTGAAAACATTATCTCTCCTACGGGTTCTTCCTATTTATTTGATCAAAAGGGCTCCTTAGGTTGAATTTATGATCAAATTAAGGCCTCTAGGTTGAATTGAGGGAATTTGAGAGGATATTTGGTCAGGGTTTGGCCGATCCAAAAGGCTTTGAAGGTATGAATTTGAGAAAAGGGGGAGTTCCCTTTTATAAGAGGAGTGAGGGGAACCTTGGGAAAAAACATAAAATATTATTTTATAATAAATTCATATTCGGTTTATAATGGCTCCAATTTGACTTATTTCGAGGCTAAGGTGGGTATGGATAGAAATCATTTCAACCAACATATTTTAGATAGATTTGGTTCACTATATTAACCATATCATTTATATTTAACTCTAAGTTAAATAGTTGGACATTTACCATGTCTCTTTGTATTTTTATATTATATGGTTAATAAACATACTATATAAATCCAAGAAAACCCCAACTGGTTCATTAAAGATACACCCATCATTGAATATGTCTTTTGGACTAACCTTAGATTTTTAATAATAGAATATGAATTAATAATATAATATTTGTTTTAAATATTCCTTTATGTCAATTTTGACAATATTTAATAATTGTTTTTTGTTAAAGTTATAACAACTTTATTAATTCTAAATAAATTCATTTAATCAATCCTAACATGTCATAGTAACCTATAAAATTAGTGCAATTCATGAAAAGTCTGAAATTACATTTATTTGGATATTTATAATATCAATTATTCTAATATTTCATTAATTAGGTAATTACTGCATCACCATTGGGTAATAAATAAATTAAATTATTTAATGTCTAAAAATTATAACTAAAATACCATTGTGTAGGAAATATTTTTCTATTTCTATTGAATATTTATAATCGAATTTATCGTATGTATAACCCTATATTAAAAATGGTTTAGTTATTAAACTTTGATTTTAACTCTTTTAACTCTTCTTTGAATTAAATAATAATAAATGTCCTAATCTAATCCAAGTGGACCAAAATGGTTCATATTTTATTTCTAAGGTTGTTTTTGGTTGAATTATAGTTATAAAATAGAATTAGGACATGTGTTAGGGTAATAATAATATCATTTTTACCCTTAATTGCCCTATTTACTTTTAACCGTGGTAAATAAAAGCAAAAATTACTATTCACCAAAAATTATTTTTATCTTATTAAACCACATTTTACTCCTTGATATTAACCTTTTGTCTTGTATTTTCGATATTTCTCTCATAGAAGCGGTAAAATTAAGTTTTATGTGAATCTGAAAATTCTCTTAGGATGTGGGTAAAAGACGGTGAGAAGGTCAATAAATTTTTTATATATCTAAAATTATTCTAAACTAACTCCAATGAATTAAATTAAAATTATATATTTATTATTCACCTATTTTTACCTTAATTAAATTTAAATAATGTAAACAATTATTTAAATAAAAATTCGGTTTTTAATCTATAACTTAGTGTTTTTTTACTATTCATCAAAAATTGAATGTTTTCAGAAAAATACCACAAATTTACCCTAAGATAATTTAAATATTCCTAATCAAAAAATGAAGTCCATTTTGAATGATAAAATTTATAAAATTATAAAAATTTGGTATTACTATTTATAACAGCTAGTTTGATTGGTTGTGGTGTGTGTTGGAACTCGAAGTTGCCTAAAACAGACGCTAATATATTATTCAAAGAGATGCATACCGTGGAAGCTTGGGGTGTTACCACATTCCATTAAAATAAATAAAAAACAGCAACATTGCAATGAAAACACTATTCATTTTAAAACAAGGAAAAACATTTCCAATGCATTTCGTAAAATTCATAAAACCGAAATGAGACACCCAAGTCACACATCATGACCAATCCATCATTTTATCCATACTAACAAATATAACCAAGTCCAAATAAATCAATAAGGGCTCAATTTCATACATATAAAATAATAGGAATTTTAGAAAACACCTTGCATTCATATACATGTACGCACATATGAGAGATACATTGAAACACACTTTCACCAATTTCCAAAAATATAGAAACACTATCCAAAGAAAAAAATATATATCAAAAGTTAACAAATCAAATTTCGATATATTTAAAAACCCATAATCAGAAATGGAATGAATTGGAAATTAAAAAAAAGAAAACACCTACTTGAGTGTTGTGAGAACACAATAATACCTTCGGAGAAGAGAAATCTAAGACTCATGGACCAACTGCACACCCAATAATCCAAAGAAACACAACCCACACATCAACCCTAATATATAGGGTTCGTCCAATCAAGATCCAAGACAAGACAGAACCATGAAATGAGAGGGGGGAAGAGGGGAAGAAAAATGGGGGAAAGTTGATGAAGAAACCAAGAAGAACCACTAACCACTAGTGAGAAATAACCTAAAACATGGCCCAAAATGAAGGATAAAAAGAGGGGATATGGTTGATAGCCACACATTTGGCTTCAAGTAGGAGGTAAAATCACTCAAATTGGATTTTTTAGGTTAAAATTTATTAATCCTATAATGAGGAGCTTGGTTTTGCTACATGTTTTGTAAACTGTGTTCCAACCATGCTAATTCTACTAGAAAAGTTATGAAAATATGAAGGTATGAGTTTCATGGTTTGGGAAAAATGTGCTCAGACTGTGTAATGTGAAAAATTGTCTAAAAAACCTCAAATGATACCCTATAAACTAGGGAATCCCATCCAATGATCCTCCAATGATTTAGATACAATATAGTGACATCGTGGGTGTTACAAACATTCCACCTTGAAATTTAATCCCAATAACACTCATGAAAACCTTGAATAGGATTTGTAGAAAATATTAACAAAAAAACACAAATAAATTTTTCAGACACCCCTGCCAAACCTCAACCAAAGATTCTACACAGAGAAAAGATAAAAATAAGTAAAAACCATGGTTGGGGTGTGACAATTATTCACACAAAAAACTCATTATTCCCAAAGAAATTCACCCAAACAAAATTTAAAAAAAAATAGAATCTATAGCCAATTAAAACCAAGAGAAATCACGAGTATCGGGGAGATTATTTACTTCACAAGTCACATCTTATTGATCAAGAAGAAACCACTGCATGAGAATTATGGGTGAGAACAAGGGTGTTATCCCCACCATAAGGACTCAAATAGCATGTAAACCTCAAAACCCAAACAAAACCACAAATACTTAAACAAGACACCCACTACGGAGCGACCTGGATAAGAGGTACCCCGAGAAATAACTCAACCTCTTAATAATGACAAAAAAGAACACTATATTAACAAGAGAATTAGGGAATTCCAAATCAAAACTAGAGAAACATACTTAGCACAAGTTAATTGAACTCACCATTCTTATTAGAAACCTCTTCCTGCACCACTTGAAAACCCCCACACTAGGGGAAAATCATGAAAATAAAATGAAATTAAATAAAAATGAGAAACATAAGTTATAAAAAATATAAAATAAAAACATCTCTGAATGAGTATAACTAAAACCAAAACCTAAACTAAACCACACAAGTGTTAAATACGCTCAAACAATGAAGATGAATCTAGAGGCCACATTCAAATATAAAAAACATCTAGGTTCAATTTTTTTTGACACACTGCCATAATAGGAGATAAACTTACCACAGAAGTAAAAAAAAATGAAACATAGAATATATCGATCCCAACATACAGAACAAAACCTAGGCCAAAGATTTAGACACACCTAGAAAATACTGACAGTGCTCAAGCTTCACTCTAAGGCATATGGTATGAGCTCTGATAGCTGAAGAATCTCCTACCTCATAGTCAAGTATAAGCATCCCTTGATTAAAGTTCTTTCTTCGAGAAAATCTTCATACAAAACATATACAAATGAACCAAACAACCAAAATTATGGCACATCATCGAAGGGATGTGACATGATAACATCAAATACCCGAACCGATGCCATTAATGTGAAGGATACTATTTTTTCACTCTGGTATGGATCCTTTAATTTTTGGTCTCAACCTTTACTTTTTTCCCAATAATAATTCCTAATGAGTTTGTAATGGTTATGAGGGTTTTCAGTGTTTTTTAGTTCATGAAAACTATCTTTTTTAGAAACAAAATTATGCACATAGTTTAGAGTAAATTGGGTGGGAATTCTGCACAGTTTTCCAAAATGTACAGATGGTGTTTTTTTGAGTAGTGGCACGTTTCACAGTGTGTGCATGACCATGTAGAAAAACCGTGAAAATTAACATTTTACCTAGTTAACCATGAATGGGTGGCACATGCTCTGATCAAACCAAGTTGAGGAAGACTTTTCGGGTTAAACTGTCCCGCATGGTCTGTGCACTGTTTGACAAAACGTGTGGACAAACCGTGCACATGATAAAAACATATGTAAAATGTCCAAAACGCCCTTAATTTTCTATTATTCCTCCCCATTCCTCATAATCCGAAAACTAGTGGTATTTTCCTACTTTTCACCCATTTGAGGCTTTTTGATGTACAAATCTCGGGATAAAGAGATCTCCTTCATTTGACATCCGAACGAGCTTCCGTTCATCACGTTAGATGCCCAATGGTTTGTACTCGAGTTCTATTTATTCATTCTTCTTATCTTTCTCTATTGACCTAGATATTTCCATGTGAGTGTTTTCAACTTTTCTTAGTTCAAATATGATATAAGGAAAATCAGGGGCCGATACCAGAGGAGAAAGATTGTACAACCCTGAGGTGGTTGTCTATAACTCAGCCCAAAAGTTCTATGTTTTTGGAATGTTCATGTGGGGCCCACCAATTTCGTTGGGAACTGTTTCTTAAATTTACATGCCAGGATTATACTTTTTAGAATCATATTATTATGATCTTTTTAAATATGTAATTAGTTTATATTGGATACACCAACAACTTACTCCACCTCATGTCAAATGTTATGCCATAATTATGTTTTTATTGTTCCAGCACGTTTGACCCACTGTTCGGGTGTGCATTTTCATGAACTTACTAATGGAGAGTCTTGTTATCTTAAATGGATTTTCATTATTGAGAATTGAATGAAGGAATGCACCATGTATTCTCACCACTTGACAGCCTAAGGTATGTGCTTCCAAATGTTTATTAAAAGTGAAAATTGAAATGTGAAATGGAAAGTATTCTTTGTATATAACATGACCATATTTAAAGAAATTGAATAAATGTAACATGTCTTTAGCACCTTTTTCCATGTTAATTGAAGGTAGGAGAGTGATCCTCAATTATTAAATATACCTTAATTGTTATCTAATACATCATTAAATGGTTGCAACACTACTTGGAATATCCAATGTAATGGAAGACAAGTCTTGGACCAATGAATAAATGGTTTCAACAATACTTGACATATCCAAAGTTAATGGAAAGAAATACATGAACCAAATGAATTCCTACATGATTCCAATTTCAATTAGGGATGGACTAACTCTAGCTCGCCTTCGATTCTATGAAGAGAATACCTTGGTTCTCGGGAATCCAATTCTGATTCAAGGATACAATTTTCTCAGGTTGATACCCACCTAGACTATGATTCTTGTCAATTCCTTGGATACCTAGTATACTATTTTTGGATCCCTTTCTCTATTATAGAATACTTCATATACACTCCTTAGATCCAACATTGACTAGAAGGTTCCATGGTGAAAGCCCATTGGGCCCTGTCTTTGTATAGCCATGTTTTACCTTGGTATATCACCTTGGGCACAGTTGGTGCATTATTGTGGAATTTCATGGATTATGCTCCTTATATTTCATTCTTTCCCCTTAGGTAGACTTAGTTTCTACTGAGTTAACATTCCGTGAGTTTTAGTAAAGTTGGTTTTTACCATGGAACTCCCTCATTGGATATCATTGTCAGGTTTCCTTGTTACGTCCTGGGACCTTCACTACTTATACTATCATCGAGGTGATGTCAGTTCTAACGACCCAAAAATTCATTAATAGAAATTCATAATGATCTAATTAAATGTATATTATGGTTATATAAAATATCAACTTCATTGGTTTTATGTTTTTGGATTTTAAAATACCGTTATGAATTGTGACCATTTCTAATATATCCTGGAATAGTGATCACAATATTAGTATAAATATTGGGCTTTAACAAATCCAATTTACTCAAAAAAAGGAAGCGATAGCCTCATCCAGATGACCTGCCCGATACGAAGCCCATTTTTTGGAGCTCGGAAATGAGGTGGCATCATTGGGATTCTCTCTTGACCAAGCCCAAGATGATCTTGGACACATTAAGCTTGAGTGGAACTGACTACGGGGGAAGTGGATGTTAATAGAGATTACCACCCGAGCGATGTTATCTGAGCCACCCCAAGAGTCTGTCAGCCTCGCACACCCTACCATTCGGTCTTATGTAGGTGTTATAATGGGTTATGTAACAATACCCTAGCACTATGACAATGTTCTTTGTTTTTGTATGAAGAATGTGTATTCATTTTATTATTGTTACTTTGTAAATTGTTTTTAAAGAACAAATAGTTTTTTTAGTTAATATTCAACTAAAAAATCTATTTTGATAAATTAATGGATTTTTAAATTAAATATAATTTTAATAAAATATTATTATAATTAAATTAATTTTTATTAAATATAAATGACCATATAATTTTATGAATACAGTTGTAACTTTTATTAAGGTTTGAATGTTTTTTTGTCAAAACCAATGAATTTTCGGTAAATGTCGGTTTTTATTTTAAAAGAAAATATTCACATATTATTAAAAAAATTTATATAAAATGAATATTATTTTTGGAATCAGGAAATTGAAATTATCCAATGGTGAAATTTTCATAGTTTTCTGAGATAGTCGAAGATTTGTGTATAAATTAAATACTGTTAAAATATATATTGTGTTTTATAACATCATAATGACCCAAAAGTGATCTAGTAAAATAATATAAACATTATTTTCGGCCAATATATTTTTTACCATTAAAATAATGTATTTTTGTGTATTATTTATTTTACAAATATTTAGTGGACCCTTCAAGGCTTATAAAACATTTTGTCTTTTTAAATTGATTTCCTTGCGAGTGTGAGTCACCTCCACATAAGAAGCCCTATTATTTTAATAAGTTAGGACATTAGGATTATAAAATATTTTTTTTCCATCACCCTTTGGAAAAAACCATGGGCACAAACCATGGGCTGGTTTGTAGTTTGGATTAGTTTAATGTGAGGTGTCCCAAAACTAAATTATAAAGAATTCCCTCTCCCTTTCTATATAAACCCACACATTCTCCCACTTCCTCTTCACTAAAATACTTTGGAGTTTGACCAACCTTTCCTTTCCTCTCTTTATATTCCTCCCAAGGTTCCCTAAGACCCATTTAATCCTCTATGAAGCCTCTCCCAAGTATTTGTGATCACACTTCCAAGTAAGGGATTTATTTCATTCTCATTTTGGTCCAATTTTCATTAAGTTGTTATCCCCTTTATTTCAATTACAAATACTAGGGTATGATGATGCAGCTCCCCCAAACATCCCACTTTATGTTTGGATGATGGGTGACGACTTTATCTCTCATTAATGCCTCCCATGTACACCCGTGACAATGCCGAAATTCCATGAGGGATTTCTCTCTTCTCATTTACATCCAAGTAATTATTTTGTATTATGCATCAAAATTCAATTATTTTTGTTGGGTAATGTATCTATATGACCCCCTTACTGTCTATTTCATGTAAATATAATGAGACATCCCTTTATCTCTCATCAACTATTTTTTATGAGTTCTTATTTCACGTCTTTATGCTGCCGAAATTGCACAACGATTTTCCAAGCCAATGTCATTGTGTTGTGAGTACAATGCCCATTTATCTATCAAGGTTATTCACCTTTATGAACATTTACATATTGATTATAAATATTCAATTATGTATTCCAAATATCTTTATCTTGGAATAAATGATGATGGTTGATTCCATGTTGTATGATCCATGTGGCACACTTATGTGTGAAATGAAATGTTTAAGAATAGTGCGCCCTAATAGTGCTCCAATGCATTGGATAATGTATATTATCAAGAAACGTCATGTGAAATGAGTTTTTACTCATGCTAATTCATGTGAAACAAGGTTTTACTTTTGCTTCATGTGCAATGAGGGTTTACTTATACTTCTTGTGTAATGAGCCTCAGCACATGCTAATTCCATGTTAAGTGTTGTTGTTACATTTCCATGTTATGATTATCATGATTTATCATGCATTTATGTTCATGTTTCTCTTGTGATCCATTGATATGCCTATTGTCTACCACGTATTTTATTCCTTATGTTATTCCATGTTTATTCCCTTATTGGTCTTTATATCTCACCCTTTTCTTATGCATGTCGTCAGGTTATCTCATGCAATGCTTAGTATGAGGGAATGTAGTAGTCTTGTAAAGAAAGTTTTCAATAAGATGTTGTCTGTTTTATGTTCTAAGAGGTTATGTATTGTTCCTAATCCCCAAAGACACTATAAATCTCTATCTTCCATGTTTAATCATGTTAAGAGTTTATATAATAAATCATATTTAATATTTTAATAAAACCATGGTTATTATAGTTGGTATCTGAGGATAAGTTTAGTTATTTTTGGGATTAGGACTAGAAAACACTAGTGAAGACTTAGAGACAAGAATAAGTATAATAAATACATCCTTATGTATTGGTGAGTATTTATTAAGTGATTTATCAATAAAATACATCCTTTTTTGGATACGAGCAGGTCGAGGCATCTCTGGCACATATGTATCCTAGGGGTTAAACCCGAAAACAATGCTTTGAGCTAGACTCGAACGAGAACTGGTGCATGACAACAGGACTTGCATCACTCTTGGTTAAAACACTCCTAGGGGATAATATTTTGTAGATTCGAAAGCTTAGTATGAACCCTTATTAAGGGAATGAAAAAAAATCCCCAAAGAATATATGTTAGAAATTATAACAGGAATAACATTGATTCAAGGCTATGGATTCATAATTTATGGAAATAAAAGTTATTTATAAGTAATCAGTTTTGTCCTTCGCTTACCCTTTATGTGTTACCACTAACTTTCCTTTTATTCCAGCCAATGAACAGTAATAGGAGGACTCGGGCTAACAAACAATGTGAAGATCAATGTGATGACTGTGCTAATGAGATGCCCAATCTGACAGGAGTGGGAATCGTGAACTTTGTCACTCTTATATCTAAGTTAACTCAAGATTTTAATAGAAACTAGGGTGACAAATATCAATCAACACCCCCCAATAAAGAATAAGTCTCTATCTAGAGCTTCATGAGAAAAAGGCCTTCAACTTTTAATGGATCATATGATCCCTCAATCACCGAACAATGGATCAACTCCATTGAAATGATCTTCTCCATCCTTCAATGTTCTGAAAAAGAGAAGGTTATCTTGTTTGCTTATCATATGGAGGGTGAAGATGATCAATGGTGGATGTTGATAAAAATCCGAAGACTGAGGAGGAGATCGACGCATTGGAATGGAATGATTTCCAGAAGATGTTTTTCGATAAATATTTTCCACGCACCCTCCAACTTAAGATGGAAAGGGACTTCCTTTCCCTGAAGAAAAAAAGATGATGAATCTGTCAGATCATATGAGGAAAAATTCACAAGGATTGCACGATACACCTTTGGCTTTGTTGTTACCCCTGAATTCAAATTTGACCGCTTCTTTGGTGGGCTGAAACCTTGCCTACAGAAAGTGCTGGTGATCTGTGACTTCGACAGGTATGAAGAAATTGTCCTATGTTCCCTCAAGGTCAAAGTGGAGATCAGATAATCTTAGTGTTATCATGGGGATAAGAAGTGTAAGGTGGACTTAAATGTTGGCAGTCTGATGGATAAATCTAGCGGTGCTAAGAAGATCCATCACCACCCTTTCTAATGGTGCTCAAAGAATCACCCCAGAAATTTCTTGAAGGGTACGAGGAACTAATTTAGGTTTAGAGGAGAAGGGTACATAACTACTAACTTCCGAAAAGAAAAACCCACAGCTGCAATAGAAGAGAGGAACACTCTGTTTGAACCTCAACACATTTTTTCATTACTACCACTAAAAAGAACCAGGGAATCTTGCAATTCAGTTCCCTAAGCCAAGGGTTTTCGGAGGCAGCTGACAACCTCCAAGGTTGAGAAGGAGAGATTTTTCCATCACTACTGCAGATGTGTACCCCAAAAACAATGTGGTGATAGGTACCCTAGTCATTCATTCAAGAATAGTGATCATACTTTTTGATTCAGGTTCTACAGATTATTTTATATCCCAAAAGTTTAGTAGAACAATCCCAACACCACCACATATCATGGATTTAAAGATGTCTATGATTACGAAAAATGGTGCAGTCATTGCATTCCATGAATATAACTCTTCCCATGTCATAATATGTGGATTGAATTTCCTAGATAACCTCATCATACTCCCATTAAAGTAATTTGATTCAATTCTTGGCATGAATTGTATTTACTTATATAGAGCCAACATAAATTGCCGTGAGAGAGAAATCACTCTCCATGTGGAGAATCGACCCCTGGTTCTATACAAGTTCAACGAGGAAAGTGAATCTTTTTTCGCTCCATCATCTCAAGTTTGGATATTACTACCCTATGAGCATGCGTATCTGGATCAAATGATTGAGTCTAAGGAGGAAACCATCCTTGAAGATATTCCTATTATGAGGGAATTCACTGAAGTGTTACCCGAGGAATTTCCTGGTCTTCCTCTTAGAAGAGATATTGAGTTCTCAACTGAGCATATACATGGGGCATTGCTAATATCCAAGACTCTATATAGAATGGTTGTTGTGGAGCTTGAGGAGGTGAAAAAAAACTAAAAGAGAGTCTAGATAAAGGGTTTATATTCCCAAGTGCTTCACCATGGGGTGCACCAGTCCTATTCGTCAAGAAGAAATATGGGTCAATTTTCCTTTGAATCGATTATCATGAGCTTAATAAAATCACGATGAAGAAAAAATATCATCTCCAATGAATTTATGACTTGTTCGATCAACTATGTGGAGCAGAATACTTCTTTAAGGTGGATTAGCAGTTGGGATATTATCATGTATGGGTGACGAAGGATGATATCCTCATGACTGCTTTTCGTACAAGATACAGGAACTATGAATTCATAGTAATGCCTTTCGGACTCACTAATGCACCAGAAATCTTCATGGACACGATTAATAGAGTATTTAGGGATTACCTTGAAAAATTCATGGTACCCTTTATAGGTGATATTATGATATACTCCAAAACCAATGAGGATCATGAGGATCATCTAAGAACTATACTAGAGACCTTGTGGAAGGAGAAAATATAGAAAATTAAAGAAAGTGTGAGTTCTGGTTGAAGGAGGTCTTATTCATGGGCCATATCATCACAAGCAATGGGATATCTTTGGATCCATCCAAAACAGATTCAATTGAGAGATGGTTGAGGCCAAGATCAGTAACAGATATCCATATCTTATTGGGGTAAGATAGATATTATGGACAATTTGTAAGAAATTTCTCATTATTGTCCAACCCTATAACCAATCTAACTCGAAAGGGAGTAAAGTTTTCATGAAGTAATGAATGCGAAGAAAGATTCAAGGAGTTAAAAAAGAGGCTTATCACCGCTCCTGTGATCACTTTACCCATAAGTGGAGAACATTTTGTGGTATTCAGTGATGCTTTGAAGAAGTGCTTGGGCTGTGTGTTGATGAAAAATGACAAAGTGATTTCTTATTCTTCATGGTAATTGAATGTTCATGTGTTTAATTATCCAACACATGATTTAGAGTTGGATATGGTGATCATCGTTTTAAAATTTCGGTGGCATTACCTCTTTTGGGAGAAGTGTGAAATATATACGGACCACAAACCCTCTTGTATATATTCACATAGAAATACTTGAACATGCGCCATCGAAGATGGTTAAATCTAATCAATGACTATGACTACTCAATCCATTACCACCCTTGGAATGCGAACAAGGTAGTGAATGATCTTTGTTGAAATGGCCCGAAGATTCTATAATTTATGAGAATTGAGAAGAATCCAATCTTCTTAGACTTGATGAAGATGGACATGGGAATCATAAAGAAGGGAACATTATCAATATGTTAACAAATGATTGATCAAATGTCTCTTTGGGAAAGGTTAAAAGATGCTCAAAAGGATGACAAGGGAATTCAGAAGAAAGTGGAAGCTATCAAAAATGGGAAATCCTCAGAGATTAATGTTAATGAAGAAGGAATTGTGAGATTTTGGAAAAGACTGTAATGCCCTGACCCCAGTTACCCAGATTCAGTGCATTATTTTAATACATTGGAATGATTATAAGGAATCATGTCTTGAAAGGCCGAACAGATTTGCAGTCTTGAAAAATAGATTACATACATGGACATTACATTACACATTAGAAAATAAAACACCACATAAATTATACTTTGAGAATTCCATTAATTCCCTTGATTAACCCTTCTTATCAATCATTATACACCTCTTGATATCCTTGGAAAATAAAACATAAGAAATGGGTGAGCTCAGATGCTAAGTAAGGATAAAAATATAGAAGAAATTTCATAAATAAGTATAAACATTTAAAGCAATGTATAAGACTAAAAAAATAATCCTTCTAAACAAAAAAAATTTCATAATATGTCCAATTTAAATCAAATAATTCCATTTACATATTCACATGTATATTTTACTAGTCAAATAATCACATGAAATATCAATATCCAATTTCATAATGATGGAATGCATAATTATAGACTTCATATCCACATAGTCAATGCCCTATGTCAAGACTACAACTATGATTTTGTCAAGGCCTTGTTCCAAGATAATAGTTTGTCTCATGATACCTAATAATTCATTAAGGAGATATAGCAGGCTCCACCCGCCACTTACTAAGTCTAATGAATTCCTCATATGAAAAGGTTTAAACATAACATAAACATTCAAAAGAAAACTAGCATACAAAATGTCAATAATTTATAAATAAACCATGGGTGGTTTAAAAATAACACATCCATAGTCAAACATATCAAAAAACCTTCATTACAGTATATAAGATTTGTATCATAATAAATCAACTTCAAACATGTTTAAAATATGTCAAAAGATGTTGACATTGATTAAAATGATTTGTAATCCTCTTTTAGTGAAATATCCCTTTTTCTTGAAAACATTTAAAAGTCGCACAATTTAGAAAGGAAGAAATTTAAAGACATTTTTTAATCAAAGTATCCCATACCACATTTAAATTTTTTAAAGGAATTAACATTTTAAAATCATTCATGTCCATATAAATCAATACATAAAAACCATTTTGAAAATATGGATATTAATGAGAATGATTTAGAAGAATAAATATATAATCCATTTAAAATGATGATCTAGTTAAAGATTCCCTTCTATAAATCCAAAAAATATTCCTTTTGAAATTATTTTTATTAAACATGGAAGTGGATGATAAAGAGGTCCGATTAAATACTCACATAAAAGCAACCTCAAATAATAAAGAGATTGTGAAATTAACACTTACCTTGGACTTTCCTTTGGTCGATGGAATGTTTAACCTCTTATATAATGACCATAGTATGTTATTAAATTATACTAGAACCATATTCATATTTATTATATCATACATGATTCATTTATGACTTTATAATGCCCATTTAATAATGATTTCCATGTTAAATTAACATTTTGTGTAATAATCACATTGTTTATCGTACGCGTTTTAACTTTATCATTTAGATCATGATTTAAATAAATCAAGAATATAAAACTTGATTTATATATAATATATATTTATAATATAAATATTTATAAAAGATAGATATGTGAAACAGAAGGCACCATTTATGGATACGGTAGGTCGTGCGTACATGTAAACGCTGTTTCCGTTTTCATATCATATTGAACGGAAATAAGTGAATAAGATATATTTATGTACATATATATATATATATCCATTAGAATTATTATTTCATATATTACATACTTATTAATAATATATATTTTTATAATCATCGTTGAATGGGGAACTTGGGAATGAATCTCATCGCGTCGGGGAGACGGTAATCTGTACATACACTCGAGCGACAATATCATTATATTGATGGTGAAATCAAACGTAATTGGATGTTATATCATATATAAAGAATAATTAACATGTTATATTTATTATTTAAATCATTTATACTCATTATTATACCCATACAAATAATGAAGTGTTTGAATAACAAACTACACCATGATCTAGAGACGTTAAGCCGTACGTATGCACGTATGGTGAAATTTTCATTTATAGGATGGATAAAATAACAAATATGGTTGTACCATATTTTTAATAACTTCACAGTATGTAGGAGGAACTAGATATATTATTTTGTTATTGAAATAACAAATAATAAATAAGTGGAATAAGAAAAGAACTTGAAAGAGGTGATGAAATATTTTCCTCTTCTTTGGGTTCTTCCATTTGATTTGTTCAAAAGGGCTCTTTAGGTTGGATTTATGACCAAAGGAAGGCCTCAAGGATTAAGGGGGGATAGTTGGGAGGATATTTGGGCTGGTTTTGGCTAAGACAAAATGCTTTGGAGGTGTGAAATTTAGAGAAGGGGATGTGACCTTTTATAAGAGAGGTGGAGGTCACTTTAAGAAAATCTTGAAATATTATTGTATAATAAAATCAATTTTGGTTTATAATGGCTCAAAAATGAATTCTTTTAAAGATAAGGTGGGGATGGGTCCATAACCGTTCAAAAAATAGGTTTTATATAGGTTTAGGTCTTCATAATAAACATATCTTTTAGATTTGACTCTTAGTGAAATAGTTTGGCATTTTCCAAGTATCTTTTTATTTTTATATTATATGGTTAATAAACTAAATATAACAAGAAAATTGAACCCCATGTGTTTCATTAGTAATATATATAACCTTATCTATGCCTTTTGGGATATCATTAGAGTTTTAGGTATATTTTATCAATTAATAATATAGTATTTGTTTTTAAAACTCAATTATCTCAACTTCAAACTATTTAGTATTTCATTTTTTGAAAGTCATAAAAACATTGTCAATTCGAATAAAATTTATTTAACCAATAAAAACATGTCATATTAACCTATAAAATCAGTGTAATTCATCATAAGTCTCAATTTACAATTTTTTGGATAATAATATTATCAATTATTTTAATATTTCATTAATATGGTAATTACTGGTTCATCATTGTGTCATAAATAAATAAATTAATTTAATGTCTAAAGATTATAAATTAAATACAATTATGTATTAAATCCTTTTATACTTCTATAAAATATTTATAGTCGAATTTATATGGTGTGTAACCTTATATTAAAAATGGTTTAGTTATTAAAATTGAATTTAACTCTTTTAACTGTTTTTTACATAAATTAATAATAAATGTCCAAATCTAATACAAGTGGACCAAATAGGATAATTATTTATTACTAAGGTTTTTTTGGTCTAATTGTACTTATCCAACATAAATAGTACATTTGTTATGGTAATTATGGTATCATTTTTACCCTTAATTAACCTATTTACTTCTAACCGTGGTAAACAAAAGTCAAAAGTTACTATTCTAAAAAAATTACTTTCATCTTATTGAACCAAATTTTACATACTGATACTAATTGTGTCTCTTGAATTTTTGAAATTAAACTCACAAATTCAGTAAAATTATGTTTTATGCAAATTTGAAAATTCTCTTAGGAGGTGGGTAAAAGAGGTTAAAAAGTTCAACAAAATTTAATACATCTAATTTTATTATAAAATGATTCTAATGAATTTAATTGAACTTATATATGTATTATATAAATATATTGACTTAAAATAAATTCAAATAAAAAAATAATTAATTAAATAAAAAGTAGGATTTAAATAACAACACAGTGTTTTTCACTATTCATCAAAAACTGAATGTATTCAGAAAAATACCAAAAATTTTTCAAAAGAAAAATTTGATATTCCAAATTAAAAAATGAAGACTATTTTAAAAAATTAAAAACATAGTTTTTTCAATTAGTAATTTAAAATTAATTCTCGTCATCAAAACCAAAAAGTGGGGTTTTAAAATGTAAAAACTATCAAAAGATCGACACCTGTTTATGTCAAATTTAAATGTTAAATTACTTATAATCACAAAAATTTTATTAAATGATAAAACTATAATCTAATTATTCTTAAAAACCTTCCAAATTCATAATTTAATACTATAAATTATTTCGATTAAAAATTGTTTTTCAATTGAGACATATTATTTTTTGATATTCGTCAAAATATAAAAGTTATCAGAAAAGTTCCAAAACTTTATCCAAACTAAATTTTTATGTCCCGCTTATATAGAATAATTTAATTTCATTAAATTGAATATATAAAAGTGTTAGATATTGGTTTTAAAAAGGTATCACCACTAAAAGGATGTACAATTTCATTTTTTTTAAAATACTTCTTTTATCTGAAAAAATGATTTTTTTCTTATATTATATATAAGAAACACATAATATGGATGTTTAAATTATATAGAATTTATAATATTCACAATTCAGTTAATAGTATTCATAACCGCTTTTTGAATGGCTATTTTGGTAATTTGTGGTGCGCTCAAACTCGGTGTTGCGTGTAGCGCAAGCTATTGAATTACTTTAATGAGATAATGTACTATGAAATATTGGAGTGTTACACTCTCATGTATTTTAATAAATTCCGTCCTCACAATTTGAAATTGTTCTTCTAAAATAAAAGGTTAAAAATAGAAAATACCTTTGGGGAAAACCCACATCGGAAATTGGGTAAATAAAATTTAGACTTAATAAGAGGGAAAGGGAATGAAAACATTACCACCAAATTATGATCTCTATTAGGAGAACATTTGTGGCAACTAGAGACACATAATTAGAGGAAAAAAATTACTATTTATTGGGAGTTATTGAGGTCATCAATCACAAGAAAGTGTAAAATTTATTGCCTCAAAACATTCAATCAATGATGAATTAAAATATCGTTAGTTAAAGAAAACATAAGGTATTAGGATAACACATTTTTTTGGTTTTAAGATACCTTCCCTTAATTTTTATGAATTAATTTGTTCAAATAATAAGAAAAAATTATATACTTGACAAGTTGAGTTTCATCCTTCAACTAATTCCTACCACAAACTAATCTTTCACTTCAAAAGATAATAGAATTCAAAAAATATTCTATTTATCCTAATTGTATAGAGTTCCAAAAATAATAAATTAATAATTCATTTGTCAGACTATTTAAAAAAGTATACATTATATAAAACAGGGAATCACATATTCCAGTGGTAGGTGATCCACCCTTGTCGCCCTTTGGTTGCAGGTTCAAGTCTCGTGGCATTGCCGGACGTGATGGGTTGTCGCCCGACCTCTGGGCTGTCCTTTTTATGACAATCCCAAAATAATCTCATGAAATGATTTAAACTTAAAAAAACATAATTTCTTCCAACATTTAGACTTATCCAAAATACTTCTGTCCAAACTCACAGTCCATAATTTATAAGGAAGGTGAACACAATGAAGATCCTTTTTTCCATGTAATAACATGTGAATTACTTCACCATGTATTCTTTTAAAACACATTAACACCCTGTATTACCATAAAACCTTGTTGATTACATTCATGCTCCCTTATTCCTTATAGAATATATGATATACTACTTCTATCCAAAAATGTTGTAAACTCCAATAATGATGGAATATACAAATAATTAATCAGTTTCAAGGTGGTCAATAATATCCAATATAATTTATCCAAATCAATCATATATTATTACAAAAACATTACCTCAATATCAAAACCATATTATGGGTTATCTTTCTCTCAACCATATATTTTCCAAAATATTTTACCTACTATTGAGTCACTTTTCTTGGTTCCATACAATCTCAGGTCCTTAATGATATAGTACTACATTACAATCCTTTTATACTCTATAATTCATATAACAAGTACATCATTAATACAATACTCAAATGACATAACACTTTAATAATAGCATAATAAATCTAATCATTCCTCTTCATATTCAGTAGTATCATAACTTGATTATTATTCAATAGCATCATTTGGGGTATACTCTAATTATTAGGGCATTTCTTTGCATAGTGTCCCAACTCCTTGCAGATGAAGTATTGTACATTTGAATTCTTTTTCTTACCCCTGTAATCACGTACTTGGTGTCCTTTTTCTCAACAATTATAACAAACTCTCATTTATTTAAAGCATTTTACATGGTGATTCTTTCCAAAATTATCACATATGGGAAAATCCTTCTTTCCCCTCTTCCCTTTATCCATCATTTTCTCTTCCATCATTATCTTATCTTGCTTCCCTTCATATCCCTAGGACTCAACGAATTATTTACTTTTCTTATTAACACTTGATAATATTTCTTCATATGATGAGAATACGTGGGAGACTATTTCCCTTTTAAATGTTGGCTTAATACCATGAAAGATATTATCCTTCTTAATCATTCGATAATTCGTATTTCTAGAATTCTCATTCCTTCTACTAGGAGCCATTTATAAACAATGGCATACACTAGGTTAGTTTATGAATCACAATGAATAATTCCAAAATTTTAAAATACCTAATTTAAATTGAAAATATAAGGCATATTATCTATAATCATAAAATATTTTCTTTGAGGAACTATTTACTCCTAAGTCCTTTATAATGACTTATAATGATAATGTGAATTATCCTAAGCATATCCCCTGGGAGTGTCGTAACGATAAGTGCTGTAAGGCCCATTGTCGTGTACTAGGATACCCCGAGACAAGCCCAAAACTCCTTGTCGGAGTTTTCACTTCTAGGTACATCTAGGCCAGAGCCACCTCTACTTGCTAGTATCCAGATAAGGACATATTCCTAGAAAATTAACAAAATCTCTACATTACCAAAATTATAGAAAGTTCTTCTATACTAATCCTCAAAACCTTTCTTAGGTTAATTTTCTATAATCAAAGTTTATCTAAATCTATTTCCAATTTTGTTGCTAAAATTCATCTGATACCAACATTAATTCCCCAACCCCAGTAACCAAGAGTCAGTGCATTATTTTAATACATTGGCATGATTAAAAGGAAACAAGTCCCGAATAACAGATCATTTTAGCAGTCTTGGAAAATAGATTACATTCATGAATGTTACATTATATATTATAAAATTAAACACAACTTAAATTATCCTTTGATAATTCTATTAATCCCTTAGCATAACCCTGCTTATCAATCATAGTAAACTTCTTGGAATCCTGGGAAAATGAAACATAAGAAAGGGGTGAGATCAGATGCTCAGTAAGGATAACAATATAGAGGAAAAATTCATAAATAAGTATAAAATTTTAAGGCAATGTATAAGACAAAAAAATAATCCTTTTAAAAATAAACTTATGCATAATATGGCCAATTTAAATCTAATAATTCCATTTAATTATTCACTTGGATATTCTACTAGTCGAATAATCACATGAAATATCAATATCAAATTTAATAATGATGGAATGCATAATTTCAGACTTCATAACCATATAGTCAAGGCTTAGTGCTAAGAATAAAAATATTATTTTATCAAGGCCTTCATCCAAGACACTTGTTTTTATCATCAGACATACTGATACATCGAGGAACTATAACGGGCTCCACCAGTCACTTACTAAGTCCAATGCATTCCTTATATGAAAAGGATTAATCATAACATACACATTCATATGAAAACTAGCAGACGAAATATCAACAAATTATCCATCAATCATGAATGTTATAAAAATAACACATCCACAGACAAACATATCCCAAAACATTCAATGAAATATGGAAGATTTGTATCATAATAAATCAACATCAAACAAGTTTAAAACTCATCAAAGGATGTTGAAAAAGATGAAAATGATTTGTAAATCTCTCAGAGAGAAATATCCCTTTTTCCTGAAAACATATAAAAGTCACAAAATTTAGAAAGGAATACATTTAAATACATATATGATTCAAATTTTCCCATACCAATTAGAAACCTTTGAAAGGAATTAACATTTTAAAAACATTCATGTTTATAAAAATAAATACTTAAAAAATATTTTGCAAACATGGAAATTAATGATAATGATTTTGAAGAATAATATTTAACCCATTTAAAATGATGATCTAGTTAAAGGGAACCTTCCATAAAACTTAAAATACTCCCCTTTTAATTTTTTTTGGAAACATGGATGTGGATGATAAATAGGTCTCAGTAGATACTCATGTAAAAACAACCACGAATAATAAAGAGATTGTGAAATTAACCCTTACCTTTCACTTTACATTGGTCGAGGGTAAATTTAAACTCTTGTATAATGACCATAGTATGTTATTAAGTTATAATAGAACCACATTAATATTTATTATATGATAAATGATTCATTTATGACTTTATAATTCCCATTTAATAATTATTTCCATGTTAAATTAACATTTTGGGTAATAATCGCTTTCTTTATCTTACATGTTTTAACTTGTATAATTTAGATCATGATTTAAATAATTACAGAATATAAACATTGATTTATATATCATATATATTTATAATATAAATATTTATAATAGATATATATATATATATATATGAAACAGATGACAACATTTATGGAGATGGTAGATCGTACGTACGCATAAACACTGTTTCAATTTTCATATCGTATTGAACAAGAGTATGTGAATAATATATATTAAATTACTTATATATATATATCTAGTAGAATTATTATTTCATATATTACATACATATTAATAATCAATATTTTTATAATCATCGTTGAATGGTGAACGTGGGAATTAATCTCATCGCGTCGTGGAGACGGTAATCTGTACGTACGCACGAGCGGCAATATCATTATATTGATGGTGACATCGTATGTAATTGGATGGTAAATCAAATATAAAGAATCATTAAAATTTTATATTTATTATTTACATGATTTACACTCATTATTATACCCATCCAAATAATGAAGTGTTTGAATAACAAACTACACCACGACGTGGATACGGTAAGCCGTACGTATACATGTATGGTGAATTTGTCATTTATAGGATGGATAAAATAACTTATATGGTTGTAACATATTTATAATAACATCACAGTTTTTAGGAGGTACTGGACTTATTTTTTTGGTATGAAAACAATAATGAAAGAAGATGTGGAAGAAAAAAAGAACTTGAAAGAAGTGATAAATATTTACCTCTTCTTTGGGTTCTTCCATTTGATTTGACCAATAGGGCTCCGTAGGTTGGATTTTTGACCAATTTAAGGCCTCTAGGATTAAGGGAGGAATGTTGGAAGGATATTTGGGTAGGGGTTGGCTGAGACAAACGGCTTTGGTGGTTTGAAAGTAAGATAAGGGGAAGTTCCATTTTATAAGAGAGGTGAGGGTCACTTTAAGAAAAGCTTGAAATATTATTTTATAACAAAATAATTTTCGGTTTCTAATGGATCCAATTTTTTTTAGAGGATATTTTAAGGATTGGTCGAAAACCTCTCAACCAATATGTTTTAGATAGCTTTAGGTCATCTTACTAACCTTATCTTTTAGATTAAACTCTTAGTTAAATAGTTTGACATTTACCATGTCTCTTGGTATTTTTATATTATATAGTTAATAAAATTATTATAAAAATACAATAGAACCCCATTTAGTTCATTATTAATATATATAACCTTATCTATGACTTTTGGATGGTCCTTATATTTTTAAAAATATTATATCAATTAATAATATAGTATTTGTTTTAAAAACTCAATTATGTCAATTTTGACACTATTTAGTATTTGTTTTTTTGAAAGTCATAAAAACATTATCACTTAGAATAAAATTTATTTAACCAACCCTAAAATTTCATATTATCCTTGAAAATTACTGGAATTCATCAGAAGTCTAAATTTATATTTATTTGGATATTTATAATATCTATAATTTTAATATTTCATTAATAAGCTAATTACTACCTCATCATTGTGTCATAAATAAATTAACATATTTAAGGTACAAAATTTATAAATAAAATACCATTATTTAGGAAATAGTTTTATCTTTCTAATGAATATTTACAGTTGAATTTATATTTCGTGTACCCCTATATTAAATTTTTTTAGTTATTATACAATGAATTTAACTCTTTTATCTCTTCTATAAATAAAATAATACTAAATGACCTAATCTAATCCAATTGGAACAAAGATGATCATATTTTTTACTAAGTTTTTTTCTGGTCGAATTATACTTATCCAATAGAATTAGGACATGTGTTAGCGTAATTATGATATCATTTTGTCCCTTAATTACCCTATTTACTTTTAACTGTGGTTAATAAAAGTCAAAAGGTACTATTTACCAAATATTATTTTCATCTTATCAAACAGAATTTTACATACTAATATTTACTGTGTCTCTCAGATTTTTGGAATTAAAATCACAGAAGTGGTGAAATTATGTTTCATGCAAATTTGCAAATGCTCCTATTAGGTGGGTAAAAGAGGTTAAAAAGTTCAATAAAATCTAATACATATAATTTTTTTTATAAAATGACTCCAATGAATTACATTTAATATATATAGGTTTTATATATCTATTTGTAATTAAAATAAATTTAAATAAAATAAACAATTATTTAAATTAAAAGTCGGTTTTAAATAATAACATAGTGTTTTTCACTATTCATCAAAAATTGAATGTTTTCAGAAAAATACAGAAAATTCACCCAAATATTATTTAGATATTCCAAAATCAAAAATGAAGACTATTTTACCAAATTCCAAACATAGAAGTTTCATTTATGAATTAAAAAGTAATTCTCGTTGTCAATACAAAAAATTGGGTTTTTAAGAAGCAAAAACTATCAAAAGATTGACATGTGTTTACGTGAAATTTAAATTAGAAATTACTTATAATGACCTAAATTGTATTAAATGATAAAATTATAATATATTTATACTTCAAATCATTTCAAATTCATAATTTAACACTATAAATTATTTCGATTATAAAAGTTATTTTCAATTAAAACATAATATTTTTCACTATTCGTCAAAATATGAAAGTTATCAGAAAAGTACAAAAAATTTATCCAAATTAAATTTTTATGTCCCTATTCTAAAAAAGATTTTAATTTCATTAAATTGAATATATAAAAGTTTCAAATAATTGTTTTAAAAAAGTGTTCACCATTAAAAGGCGATAAAGAAGATTTTTTAAAAAAAAACATCTTTTATCTGAAAAAATGAATTTTTTCTTATATTATGTCTAAGAAACAAATAATATGGATGTTAAAATTATATACTGTATATAATATTCAAAATGAAGTTAATAATATTCATAACCGCTTTTGAAATGGCTAGTTTGCTTTGTTGTGGGGCACTCGAAGTTGGTGTTGCGTGTAGCACAAGCTATTGAATTACATTAATGAGAAATTGTACTATTAAATATTGGGGTGTTACAAAGACTATGTGTTATGTCATTTCTAGAGTGGAAGAAGGATCTTTTGGATGATGCACATAGTTCAATTTTCTCTATTCACCTAGGAAAAACAAAGATGTGTCGAGATATCCGAGAGAATTATTGGTCAGATAATATGAAGAAGGAGACTACTGAGTATATATCAAAGTGCCTATTGTGTCTGCAAGTGAAGGTAGAGGCGCATAAGTCTAAGGGGATGAAGCAACCATTTCCCATAGAAGCTTGGAAATGGGGGAAAATCACCATGGACTTTGTCACCGAACTTACGAAGACATCTAAAGGCAACAATGCAATATGGGTTGTTGTGGATAGTCTTACAATGTCTGCTCACTTTATTACAATTTAGGTGGATTTATCATTGGATCAACTAGAAAAGATATATATTAGAGAAATGGTAAGGCTACATGGAGTACCACTATCTATTTTATCTGATGGAGATCCAAGATTCACCTCTATGTTTTGGAAGAGTCTTCAACATGCTCTGGATACTGAACTAAACTTCAGTGTGACCTATCATCCTCAAACTGATGGCCAATCTGAGTGAACTATTCAGAAACTAGAGGTTATGTGAATATCGTGTTTTATGGACTTCAATAGAGGGTGGGACCAACATCTTCCACTGGTTAAATTATCCTACAATAATTGTTTCCACTCGAGCATCTGAATGACACCTTACAAAGCCTTGTATGGGAAGAGGTGAAGAACACCAACATGTTGGGATAAAATCAGTGAATGTAAGATGTTAGGACCATAACTAGTTGAAGAAATGGTGGAGAAGGTGTAAACCATTCAGCAGCATATTAAGGAAGCCTAGAGTCAATAGAATAGTTATGATGATAACCATCGATGAGACCTTGAGTTTAAAGATGGAGAAATTTTATTTCTATGCATATCTCCAGGGAAGAATGTCATGAGTTTTGGAAAGAAAGGGAAGTTATGTCCTTGGTACATCGGCCCACTTGAGATTCTTGATCATGTGGGGGAAGTGGCCTATTGACTTGCACTTCTACCTACCCTGGCCAAAGTACATGATGTCTTTCATGTATCTCTCTTAAGGAAGTACATACCAGACCCTTCACATGTACTCTCTTCCGAGATAGTACATCTTGAGGATGATCATTCTTACGAGGAGAAACCATTCAAGATCATAGATCATAGAGAAAAAGTTATAAAAAATAAGACAATAACCCTTGTCAAGGTGTTATGATGAAACCACAAGTTCGAAGAAGTGACGTGGGAATTGGAGGAAGTGATGAAGCAGAGTTACCCACATTTGTTTTAGAGTGTGAAAAACTTTTCGAGGGAAAAATTTCTTAAGGGGGGAAGATTGTAACGACCCAAATGTTCATTAATGGATATTATTGTTGATCTAATTAAATGTTTATTATGGTTATATAAAATTTGAACTTCAATGGTTTTATATTTATGGACTTTAAAACACTGTTATGAATTGGGACCATTTCTAATATTTTTGTTGAACAATGATCACATGATTACTATAAATATAGATATTTAACAAATCCAATTTACTCAGACAATGGAAGTGATTGCCTCATCCAATAGACTTTCCCCATATGAAGCCCATTTTTTAGAGCTCCAAAGAGAGGTGGAATCATTGGGCTTCGCTCTGGACCAAGCCCAAGCTGAGCATGAACATGCTATGCTTAAGTGGAACCGACTACGGGAGAAGTTGAAGTTTATAGAGATTACCACCCGAGCGATGTTATCTGAGCCACCCCTAGAGTCTGTCACCATCAAAAAACATACCCTTCAGTTTTATGATGGTGTCATAAGGGGTTATGTAACATGACCCTAGCACTATGATTATGTATATAATTTTTTTATAAAGAATTTGCATTCATTTTATTATTGTTACTTTGTAAACAGTTTTTAAAGAACACATAGTATTTTTAGTTAATATTCAACTAAGAAATCTACTTTGATGAATTAATGGATTTTATAATTAAATAATATTTTTACAAAATTTTATTATAATTAAATTATTTTTTATTAAATATAAATTTTCAAATAATTTTATTAATGAAATTGTAATTTTTATTATGTTTTGAAAGTTGTTTTTGTTGAAACCCATGAATTTTCGGTAAATGTCAGTTTTTATTTTAAAAGTAAAAATTCCCATATTTTAAAATTATTTATATAATATGAATATTACTTTTAGAATCATGATGTCTAAATTATCCAATGGTGAATTTTTCATAATTTAATGAGACAATCGAAATTTTGGGTAAAAATTAAATTCCGTTGAAATATATAATGTACTTTATGACATTATAATGATCTAATAGTGACGTAATAAAATAATATAAAGATTATTTTCAGACAATAGATGTTTTACCATTAAAATAATATGATTTTGGGTTTTTTTTATTTTACAAAGCTTTAGTGGACCCTTCAAAGCTTATAATACATTTTGTCTTCTTAAACTGTTTTCCTTGATAGTGTGACTCACCTCCACATAAGCAACCCTATTATTTTAAGAAATTAAGAAATTTTACTTATAACATATTTTATTCCACTCCCATTTGGAAAAAACCATGGTAATAAACCATGGTTTGGTTTGTGGTATTGATTAGTTTAATGTGAGGTGTCCCAAACCAAAATAATAATGAATTCCCTATCCTTTCCTATATAAAACCACCCAAGCTCCCACATCCTCTTCACTCAAAGCCTTTGGAGTTCGACAAAACCCATCCCTCCTCTCTCTATAATACTATCAAGGAGACCTAAGCTCCCAATAGCCTATCTCAAGCCTCTACTAAGCCTTTTTGATCTCACTTCCATGTAAGGGATTTCATTCTTTCCCATTTATTGAATTTTTTTAAGATGTTATGCCCATTTGTTTTCCATTAAACATATTGGGGTATGATTCAGCAACCCCCCCACACACTTCCCACTTTATGTTTGTATGATGGTATACCCCTTTATCTCTCGTTAATTCCTCCCATGTACACTCGTTACCATACCGAAATTCCGTGAGGGATTTCTCTCTCCCCATTTAAAACCAAGTAATTATTTTGTATTATGCATTTAAATTCCATTATTTTGGCTGGGACATGTATCTATATGACCCCCTTTATGACCATTTCATGTAAATATGAATAGAAACCCCTTTTTATCTCATAAACCATTTTTTATGAGTTCTTATTTCACCTCATTATGCTGCCGAAATTGCACTATGATTTTCCAAGACAATGTCATTGTGTAGTGAATACCATGCCCATTTATCTATCAAGGGTATTCAAATTTATGAACATTTAATTATTGATTATAAAACTTCATGTATGTATTATAAATTCATTTATCTTGGAATAAATGATGATGGTTGATTCCATGTTGTATGATCCATGTGGCGCACTTATGCATGACATGAAATGTTTATGAAGGGTGCACCCTAATAGTACTCCAATGGACTGGGTAAAGTATAGTATCATGATATGTCATGTGCAATGAGTGTTGAATCATGATAATTCAAGTGAAACAAGGGTTTACTCATGCTTAATGTGCAATGTGGGTTTACAAATGCACCATGTGCAATGAGCCTTGACTCATGTTCCACGTTAAGTGTTCTTGCCACATTTCCATGTTATGATTATCTTGATTCACCAAGCCTTTATGTTCATGTTTCTATTATGCTCCATTGATATGCCTATTGTCTAACATGTATTTTTTTCTTCATGTTATTCCATGTTTACACCCTTACTGGGATTTATAGCTCACCATTTTCTTATGTATGTCCTTAGGTTATCCAATGCAATGCTAAGTACGAGAGAATGTAGTGGTCATGTAAAGGAATTTTTCAATGAATATTTTGTGTGTTTCATGTTCTAAGATGTTACGTAATGTTCCTAAGCCCCAAAGACACTATGCCTATTGATCTTTTATGTCGTATAAAGTGAATAGTTTATGTAATAAATCATGTTTAAGTTTGTAATAAAATCAGGGTTGTTATATCAGTGTTGGCTACTCCTCACATGACCTATTATTATTATATGGTAATTGATTAATTATTGAATTGGTTATATGGTCAGACACCAGCCGAGGGCTGAAGCAGGTACTTGGTTATTTAGTTAGATTTTACTACTTTCTTTATTTTATACATTTTTTCCTGCACACTACTATATTCCATTTCATGGGTTGGATGTTATATAAACCATTGGTAGTGGCCCAATGAGATTTTTCTTACACCCACTAGGCACCATTTGGTACCCGTAGTAGATTAAATTATTGTAGGAATTGACAATGGGATGCCTACAGCTTCCAATACGTGATTGTGTGATGATAGGATATATGTTGATAGTAGATTACCAAGTAGGATCTCAGAATTCTTCGAGTAGACCTTGTTTTCTTTAACCATATGAAACATGTAATGCCTATTTTCTTGTATCCATTTTTTGTAATTTTCTAGTGGCATGAAATTAAATCATCACAACTCCAGTTGATATAGTTATTATTATTCTTTCTTATCTATTGCATCAGTTTTCTTACACTATTTGTTTATATTTCTTACAATATTTATTATTCCATTATATTCCTTCTATTGAGATATACTATTATAATGAGGGAATAATATTACCACGAACACATCTTAGGCCCTCGCAGCTAGTCAGCAACCTCTAGCATTCAGGAAGATGTGCTTGAGGCCATGTGGCCCACCGGGCTCGGGGCACCCGTTAAGTGGCATCTGGGTCTGGGTAGTCACAATGTAGTATCATATGTGGTTTCTTTTATTTCTTAACTGTTTTCAGATAACCTGTTGAATAATATGAAATCTTGGGAATTCTTCATAATTCATTCTTGGGGGTTGTGAACCCATGTTCGGGGTAAAATCCAAGTTACCCATAATTTAATTGTTGTTCTAATTTGCCTATTACTATTGATATTATTTTACCATTGGGTGACTCACATGTTGTGTTCTATTATTGATTTCTACTCATTGGAAATTTATTTCATCCTCAACCCAATGATACAAGGGAAAGTAGTATTACTACATGCATCATCATAGGCACCTAGAATTCACATGTCATGCATATTTCCATTCTATATTGGTGTATTTCACTGCTTTGAACTTCTTGATATGTCTGTGATTGTAGAGTGATGTAGTGATAGTTTATTGTAGTTTTATTAACTTGGCTTTGATTGAGTGATTTCCTGTCTCAATTCATGAGGTGTATGAGACCTCATGGGTTGGAATGTTTAATTTACTGAGTCAACCTATTATATAATAAGTAATTGGGAGTCATTTCTGGTGATTGGTGTATGGTAACTGATTCATTGGAAATTACTGTCCATTATAAAGTGAATCTTGAAACCTAAAATGAAATGGTTGCACATCTGTAACCCACCTTGTAGTGTTTTGATGTGTAAAGGAGTTAACCTAATAATTAACTGCAAAATGACATAAAAACTTATACTTGATAACATACCGATACCTAGCTGTCTATGTAGGTCGATTATGTAGTATGCCTTGGGTAGTATGTTTTCCTAAGATATTATTCTTCTAGTGATCCTATCTACATGTATCTAAGATTTTTCTATGGTGTGTTCTTGGAATTTGTTGTCCAATGCTGCCACAACGTCCTCGTTTCGTTCTCTAGGAGGGTGGTGATGACTGTGCTGCAGACATAGCGAGCCCTAAGCCTCCAGTCCTACTTACATGAGTACCACATAAGGCACAACCTATTGTACCTAATTCGGGAACTAATTACCAAGTCTATGATAGTGTCATATGTTTTACATAGTCTATGCAATGTTCTCCATGGGTTGCACCTATGATGGCCGATCTGACCCACGTGTTCCCGCAGTAGCATCCTCCTACTTTTTCATGGGATGGAATATCAGAGGCTTCTGAGTCTTGGCTAGAGGGAATGTTGTCAATCATTGATCAAATGGAAACACATCATGTTTATAGAGTCAATCTTTCTATATACATGATTCGGGATTTGTCCATGAATTTTTGGGATTTCATTACCCATGTCGGACATCATCCGGGCATGTTATGGGTTGAATTCCAAACTGCCTTATACGATCACTTTTTCCCTCATTCACTGATAGATAACAGAGCCAGAGAGTTCTTGAATATAAAATTGGGTTCTATGTTAGTTTTGGAATACTTAGCATGTTTCACTGATTTTCAGCACATTGCACCACTTCTAGCTAGTGATGGGATTTCGCATGCTAGGTGATTTGAGGATGGGCTCTGGTACACCATCCAAACTCAGGTGAATGTCATTCACCTTCCTACCTTCTCTAAAATATCATATCAATCACTTATCAATGAGAGTATCCTGAGGGACGAAGCGAGTAGCAAGTTTAAAAGATCAGTGTCGCGTCAAGCCAGTAGTTCATCTGGTGGCAGGAAATGTTCCCATTAGATTTATCAATAGGTTAGTGGTAGCGAGAGTATCTAGATTGATAGCTCTATAGTGTGTCATCAGTGTGTAATATTAGGTCATAAGAAGCCCCAATGTGATAGAGACCCTATTGAGTGTTGTGATTGTGGTTGTATGGGTCATCATCAGTGCTTTTGTAGGACATTTCCACCATATATGAGAAGAAATGGATCAACATTAGCTCCACCTTCAGGGTTGAGTTATGTTTCACTGCATCAGGCGGGAGTAAGAGTAGTACTTGATGGTCTGGCCAAGGAGGAGGTCATTGTCATGGTAATATGATCCCTGATCATCAACTACACTAGCAGAGCAATCATGATCGTGGAAATCCATCTATTGCACAGGTCTATGGATCAGGTTAGTTCCATTCCTTAAAAACAATACCCAAGGATCAGGCTGCAGGAAAATCAACAGTATGTGGTACTATTCTAGTAGCCTCTTCTATTGTCTCTTCTTTGATTTATACAAGTGATACAAACTCTTTTATTTCTATATCTGTCATTTAATGTCTCATACTAGAGATAAAATATCCTTATGGTATAATGAACCTCGATACACCGTTGGGAATATGGAAGGAGGGAATAAACCTGTGTAGGGAATGCCCCCTTGAGGTTGGAAGTTACCCTTTCTTGTGGAATATCTTTGTTCTTGAGATTACAGACATCAATTTCATTCTCAGGATGTACTGGTTAGTTCACTATCATTCCCTTGTATAATTTTATCACCGTAGGGTTTCTTTTACATCACAAGAAGGTAAAAATTATCTTTTCAAAGGTGAGTGGGATGTACAGGTTGGGAGAGCGGTACCAAAGCATCATGTGCTAGGTGGAGTTACCACCCAACATGCCTATTTTATCATGGAGGATTAAGGTTTACATCAAACTATTTTCCCTCAAGTGGATGAAAGTTTTAGGGAAGCCTTTAATAATGATTTTTCTATAGTATCTCCTAAGAGGGATGTAGAGTTTACAATTGAGATTGCTCTAGGAGCAGCTTCAGCTTCCATTCCACCATATAGGATGAAACCTATGGAGCTTTAGGATCTTAATCGAAAGATAGAGGACTTGGATACCACAAGCTTTATACGTCCCACTACATCCTCTTGGGTTTCACATATGCTTTTCTCTAAGAAGGATGATGTAACTCTCTATTTATCCATGTATTATAGAATGTTGAACCAGCTTTCAGTCAAGAACTGACATCAACTTCCTCAAATATATGATCTCTTCAACCAGCTCTGTGGAGCAAAGGTGTTTTATAAGATAGAATAAATATTGGGTTATCATCAGGTGTGAGTAAAACCCTCAGACATACCTCTTACATCTTTTCATAATAGGTTTGGTATGTATGAGTATCTCGTTATTTAGTTAGGTATTATGAATTCACCTACCATTTCAATGGATTTGATGAAAAGGGTTCCCCATCCTATCATGGACTATTTTGTTGTGGTATTTGTGGATGATATGTTGGTGTATTCTCACACTCATAATGATCATTCCAAACAACATGCGATCTTTCCAAGTACACTAAGACAGAATCATCATTATGCCAAGCTTGATAAATGCAACGTTTAGATTGACATGGTCCAATTCTTGATAAATATTATTTCAGAATCAGGAGTATCTATTGACCGTAAAAAGGATAGTGTTTTAGTATCTTAGGAATATCTTAAGAATGTGGTTAATATCATAAGTTTCTTAGGACCCAATGAATATTACAGGCATTTCATACAAGAAATTTCTCATCTTTCATCACCTATTACTTGTCTTACAAAGAAGGGTGTCAGGTTTACATGGTCAGAAGCATGTGAAAAATCCTTTCAAGAGTAGTAAGGGATGCTTGTCTTAGCACCGATTCTAATTCTTCCAAAACATGGAATAGGTTATATCATATTTTCTGATGCTTCTGGAATTGGCCTTGAAGTAGTGTTGATGCGGTAAAAAAGTCATTGCATATGAATATCGGTAGTTGAGGCCTCATGAGAGAAATTATACAATGCACGAGCTTGAGCTACCAACAGTTGTCCATGCCTTACGTTGCTGGAGACATAATCTATTAGGTGTGCATTTTTTGGTTTATATAGATTACAAGAGCCTCAAGTATATCATTTCTCACCATGAAATGAACCACCGACAGTGTAAATGGGTCAAATATCAACAATCCGTGGATTTTGATCTTCCTATACTCCTATAAAAGGCAATGTGGTTGCTGATGCACATAGTCGGAAAACTCCAATGTAGGACATACAAGAATCCAGTGATGATTAGAAGTTAATGGATATCTATTATTAGATTCATCTAGAGTTCCACAGTAGTCACGAGCAGTCTTACCTCTCAGCCTTAATAGTTAACTCTTTTATCCTTGAGAATGTGAGGAGTATGATGTTTCTAGATCTAGAAGGTTTGGTTCTCTGTGAGAGTATATCAGGAATTAGCCAACCTCCAGATTGGTCTATGGACAAAGATGATGTCCTGTGTCTATGAGGACATTTCTGGGTTTCTACATATGTGAGAGAGGAGTTGATGAAAGAGTCACATGCTTCATAGTAGGTAGTTTATCCAGGCATCTGAATGATGTATTGAGATATGCGACATTAGTGTTGGTACCTTGGAATGAATCATCAAATTTCAGGCTTCATCAATTGGTGTTCCACCTATCAGTAGGTGAAGACAGAACACTACAGACATGCAGGCTTATTACTGCCACTTCCATTCCTAGAATGGAAATGGGAATATGTTTCAATGGATTTCGTAGTAGGATCACCTTAGTCACCTGGGGGTATCGATGCTATCTGGGTAGTCATTGACTGACTAACAAAATCACCCAACTTCATTCCTATCTAATAGACATTCTTAGTTGATGGGTAGGGAAGACTGTATGTTCGTGAGATCATAAGACCGCATGAAGTTCCACATATTATCATTTTAGATAGGGATTCTTGTTTCACTTCATGGTTCTAGTAGGGTTTTCAAAATGAAATGGGATCTTAGGTGCTTCTAAGATCAACTTTTCACCCTTAGACCGATGGACAATCAGAACATACAATATAGGTTTTAGAGGACATTCTTTGTGCATAAATACTTGATTTCAAATGTTCCTGGGAGAAGCATATCCCTCTTGTTGAGTTCTCATATAATAATAGTTTCTAGGAGATGATTCAGATGTGTCCTTTTGAGGCCTTATATGGTAGGATATGTCGTTCACCCTTGCATAGTGTAGAGGTAGGTGAGGCAGCCCTAATAGGTCCTCATCTTGTTTAGGAGACTTTAGAACTAGTCTAGAAAATCAAAAAGTGTATGACTACTGCTTGGTATATAAAGAAATATTATGCCGATCACAATCGAATAACTCTTGAGTTCGAGGTTAGGGATCATTTTTTTCATTGGGTATCACCTTGGATTGGGCATATATGGTTACCAAAGCATGGTAAGTTATCACCTCGTTATGTCAGGACGTTTGAAATTCTAGAGAGAGGTGGGCGGGTAGCTTATCGGTTGCTACTACCTTAAAGGTACCGTGCCACGAACATCATCTTTCATGTCTCACAACCTTTCCAATATCATCTTGTCCCATCTCTTACATTTGATCCCAATTAAGTTGAGTTAAATGTCAATGCTACCTTTGAGGAATATCCAGTACACATTGTTGACCAAAGCACGAAGGATCTCCAAGGAATGTCTTTCCCTATTGTATGGGTGCTATGGTATCATGGTCGAGTACTGGACAATACAAGGGATATTGAAGCCAAATTATGTACCCAATGTCCAAAATTATTCTCATACAGGGTTTTCTTACCATTAAAAGGAGAACTTGGGGGGGGGGAGTTATTTTATAGTGGGAAGACTGTAAGAACCTAGTTTTCCACATCAGTGTGGATCCATTAATTTTCAGTCTAAATCATTAATTTGTACCTAATACAGATTCCTAATGATTTAGTAATGTTTTTAAGGGTTTTGGGGGCTTTTAGGAGCCTGAATTCTATCTTTTTTTTTTTGAGAAAATGAACTCTATGTAGAGTTTAGAGTAAATCATGCGGGATTTCTGCACTATTTTCCAAACTGCACAGATGGTGTTTTTTCAAGTAGTGGCACCCTGCATGGTTGCCACAGGTCCACGAAAAAAAACCTAGGCGAACAACCCTTTTTACTAGGAAACCATGCATTGGTGGGGCACATTTTATTCAAACTATGCGGAGGAAAACTTTTCAGGTAAAACTGTCTCACACTGTTTGTGCACTGTTTGACAAACCATGCGCAGGCTAAAAACCAATTTAATATGTCAAAAACACCCTTAATGATATATTAATCCTCCTCTTTCCTCCTAATCCATGAACCAACAGGATTTTCCTCCCTTTTCACGCATTTGGACCTTTTTGAAGGCCAATGCTAGGTATGAAAAGATATCCTTCGTCCGATATCTAATTGATCTCCCATTCATCACGCTGGATGCGCAACGATATGTTCTAAAGTTCTCTTTAGTCGCTATTATTCTCATTCACTTTCGAACTAGATATCACCATGTGAGAGGTTTTCACCTTTTCATAGATCAAATCTGATCCTAGGAAAACAAAGGGCCCGTATTGGAGGAGAATGTTTGTACAACCCTAAGGTGGGTGGCCTATAACTCATAACTAAAGTTCTCTATTTTTGGAAGGTTCATGTGGGGCCCACCAATTTTTTTGGGAACTGTTTCTTAAATTTACATTCCATAATTATACATGATAGAATCTTATTATTATCCTCTTTTTAAATATGCGAGTATTTGTTAGTGGTTACACCCAAAACTCACTCCACCTCATGTAAAAGGTGAAGCCATAATTGGGTTTTTACAGTTCTAGTACATTTGAGCCACCATTCGAGATTGCATTTCCATGGCCTTTCAAAAGGTGAGTATTCTTATCATAAGTGTATTGTTATTAATGAGAATTGAATAACATTTTGTACCATGTATGATCACCACTTGACCGCCTAATATAAGTGCTTCCAAATGGTTATTATAAGTGAAATGTGAAAAGTGAAAAGTGAAATGGAAAGTATACTAAGTATACAAATTGTACTTATTTAATGAAATTGAATAATGGTTACATGTCCCTAGAACCCCCTTCCATGTTGATGGAATGTAGTAGAGTGAACCTCAATATTTGAAAATTCCTTAATGGCTAAATAAGACTTGATTAAATGGTTGCAACACTACATGGCATATCCACACTAATGGAAGACAAGGCTTGAAACAATGAATAAATGGTTTCAACTATAGTTAAGCTATCCACACTAATAGAAGGAGTGACTTGATCCAAATAAATTTCTACATGATTACAATATAAAATAGCAATGTACTGACTCAAGCTCTCCTTGGATTCTGAGAGGATAATACCTTGGATCTAGACCACCCCATTCTGAATCAAGGATATAGTTTTCTAAGGTTGATAACCACCTAGACTCCGATTCCTATATATTCCTTGGATTCCTAGTATACAACCACATGATCCCTCTATATATTACATGATACATCATATACACTCCTTGGATCCAACATTGACTAGTAGGTGCCATGGTAAAATTCCATATGTCCCTGTCATTTCATAGCCCTGTTTTACCTTAGTTGATCAACTTGGACATGGTTTTCACATTATTGTTTAATTTCATGTATTACACTCCCTACATTACACTCTTACCCCTTAGATAGACTTAGATACTACTAAGTTAGATTTCTGTGAGTTTACATCACCTTGTTTTTTAACCTGGAACTCCCTCACTAGATATCATTATCAGGTTTCCTTGTTACATCATGGGACCTTCACTACATATACTATCTTCGAGGTGATGTTAGTGTTGTCTATGCCTCACATGACATATATGTAGTATACTTTAATTGATTTATTAATGAACTGGTTACATGATCAGACACATGCCGGGGGATGAAGCAGGTACATGGTTATTTAGTTATATTCTACTACTTTCTTTACATTATATATGCATTTCTGCACCCTAGTATATTCAATTACATTTTTTGGATGTTATAGACACCATTGGGGGTTTCCCACTGAGATTTATCTCACACCCTCTCCTGGCGTTGTTTGGTTCCAGTAGAATATTACATGGTTGCAAGTATTAACAAAGGAAATCATGCGTTTTCCAATACATGATAGTGTGATGATAGGATGGTGCTTGATAGAAGATGACCGAGTAGGATCTCAGAATTCCTGGAGTAGACATTGTTTTCTTATACATTGTGGAACATGTTATTCCTATTTTCTTGTATCCAGGATTTCTTGTTTTCTAGTGACATGAAATTACATCATGACTACTCTAGTTGATATAGTTATTGTTATTATTTATTATCTATTCCATCAGTTTTCTTCTATTGTTTTTTATATTTCTTCCATTGTTAACTATTCCATTACATTCCTTCTGTAATGCTAGACTCTACTAATGAGGGAATATTATTCCCTAGGACAAACTCTAGGCCCTCATTGTGAGTCAAAAAATATCTAGATTTCGGGAATATGTGCTTGAGGTCATGTGGCACACCAGGCTTGGGGAACTTGTAATGTTGCATTCAGGTCTGGGTTGTCACATGATGGAACACGAGAGAATGGCCTGATGAATTGGAGGCCAGAACCAATGAAATGGAACTCTCTTGAGATAAGTTACTTTTTCATGCACTGATTTCTAGATTGTGAACCATTTAGAGCAGCAAGATATAATATATTTCTGACCACCTATGCTCCAGAAATGTAAACTGCTATGAACACCTCATCCACCAACTTCTCGAAATAGGTTTTTTATAGATGATAGAACCCTTTCTACATTCTCTAGACGAGGACCCTAAAGTAATATTGGACCTTTCAACTGATCCTATGACACTTCCTCCAGAGAGAAGGGATCAAATTCTTCAAAATGGTCAACATAAGCTTTCAAAATCTACTAGCCCTTTCGAACACACCACAACTCTTCCACATTCCTCACCATCACCTCCTCAGGTATGAAACATTGGATGAAACTGGTCGTAAATACTTACCTTTTCAGCCCAATTTGAAACAGTAGTGGGACAACCAACTTCCACAGGTCCAAATATGGACCCTCAATTAGACCTTGGATAGCATGAACTCTAAAAGCTCTTGGAGTTCCCAATGATTTGAAGACACTCTTATCCTTCTCAATCTACTCCACTACCGCTAACCAACCTTGATCACCATGAACAAATAGAAATCATTGAGAAGAATTAAAAAACTAGCTATCAATCATTGAAAATTTTTGGGACCTTTCTGGTGTCATAATTCAAACAACCCAAATAACACCAATTCAAAACCAACGTCAATTTGAAGCAAATTTAGAAGGAACATCTCAAGCAAAAAAAGGTTCACAAACCAAACATATATAAACAAAACCAAAATTAATCAATCATAAAAACACCATTTTATTTAAAATTAAAAAATAACATTCTCCCATGACCACTTTCTGAATACCAAAACCCACTTTTCACAAAACAAAATCAACATTTTTAGAAAAAACAAATTCCATAATAATTTTTCACATTGAAATTCACATAGGAAAAATGATTCCATGTTTTTGATTTCAATCACCCACCCATGAAATCATATCAACCATCACATATGTGTCCATCTACATCTACTTACATCATCCATACACTAGTTACAACATGCACTCTCCATACATACTCTCACATATGTGAACTTTCTTAAGGATTACCATGCGTAAAACATTTCTTTTCCTCATAAAAACCCAATAATTTACCAAATTTCCATCCAAAAAACTTTTCTTTAAAAAAAATTTCCAATCCCAAAACCATTGTATGAAATCATTTTCCTTTTAAAAAGCTAATATCATTTTAAAATTTTATTCACATCAACCAAGATTGAAATGAAACATGACTCTTTCCAAACTACCATAATGAGGAACT
This sequence comes from Viscum album, assembly GCA_963277665.1. Taxonomy (NCBI): domain Eukaryota; kingdom Viridiplantae; phylum Streptophyta; class Magnoliopsida; order Santalales; family Viscaceae; genus Viscum; species Viscum album. Next base: position 355,669,094 of record OY728150.1, on the reverse strand, counting down.
AGGTGTTATGATTATCCATACAACATGGTAGTGAGCCATGCCCCATGTATGCATACAAAAATTAGGGGGAACATAGATCCATGTTCTCAAAATTTGCATGGGTCAATAATCAATCTGGTATATTGAAATAATACTTAAATGCCTCTATTTTCATATTTCAATCACAAACAACAACAACGAGTAAAAATGGGAACTACCTCTAGTAATTCAGGTTTCATCACGAGTGGTGGTGATTAGGAACCAAACATAACCTAATTTTCGAGCCTTAATAATCCTAATCTCCATCCTCCAGAAATCCTAAAAACAAAGTGCCTGATTGGATACTATGTTTTTATAAACCAGACCGGGATTCCATCCAACCTGTCACTTAATCTCGTCTGAGACATGGCCCAAAGGGCATTCCAAATTCCCCCATATTTTTAAATTGTGTCTGGAATAAAAAAATATAAATGGTAATGATTTATCGCAATAAATAAGGATGAAATAAAATAACTGAACTAGTAGAAGATCAAACCATAACAAATTCTCAAAAAAAATGTATAATCAGAATCAATTACAACAACTGAACAAACATAAACCTAAATAAAAAAAACTAAAACTCAAACAATGAAATAAAAACTCAACCATGTGATCTCTGTGGGGTTTCTTGGTCATCTGAAACCATAATACCAACTGTACTCCAACAACAAGAACCTGGTCCTAGAAACCTGAACAAAAGTTGAACCTAGAAAATTACTCAGGTCTACCCACTCCTAGTGGTACAAGATGGGTGTGAGCAAGACAAATTATTAGGGAATCACCAATGAATCGATGTGTTTACATTCCCTAAAAAACCCATTAATACATGTTTAAAAAATTAGTAATCAAAATAAGGGTTTTTAAATTTTAGTAAACAATAATATCTCCCCATTATAAAATCCTACACACACCACATACCATTTCCAAAAATGATTATCATTTTATAACCAAAACACCATATAATGAATACTAGTGTTATGTTGATAAAATAGATGACTGAGAAAACTAGAAGCTAATGCAGTATAAATTAAACAAGCAATATGAATAATAATAACCATGGGTGTCACTGAACACCTCTATAAGACACATATATGTACTCATTTTGGAATGAACTACTAGTGTATGACGAATCCCCTAAGTCAATAACAAACTGGATTTTCTATCTTAGCATCACTAGTGGTGAAGCCCTCTAGGATTATCAAAAAACTCTAGGAGGGTACCAACCTGTCTAATCGTGTTTCATAAGATACCATCACCCGATCATCTAAAAGATGCTCAGAATCCCATGGTGGTACTAAAGATGTGTAAGAAGGAGGCCAACACACGTGAGACTCATTTTACCTACCATCGCCTCACTTGCCTACCCCAAACACAGACACCAATATACGATAACCCAAAATTGCAAATCCATACTTTAGAGGTTCTCAATATATATATATATCAGAACAAGTCACAACATCATGGTTCCAACCAGGCTGGTACACCATATACACATTCAAACCATTTTGTGAAACACATTAAGTTGCCAACCTGACATTCAAATTTTCCAAACCACATTCCTTTTCCAACAATAAAAAGTGGCAACCGAGACATAAATTTCTATAACTAAAATTCATTTACAATGCCACTTCGACATCAATTTCTAATGTCAACACAAAACATTTATTATATATATAAAAATGTAAAATGGACCTTTATGTTCCAACAATCACAAAAACATGTTTCAACGCCAAATGGTCATAACATTATGAATAATTTTGAAAACACTTTTAAGGACACAATTTTAAGAACAAACATTCTATATAGGAGTTAAGGAACCATTTTTGAAGAGGAATAGATAACTATATTGAATCCAATTGAGAAACTGATATTTAATGAAAACATTATTTTTATGTTCCATCTTTATTTGAATGCACATCCATGTGTGAAACTTGTGTGTGCATGGATGTTCCAACATACAATGACACAATTTAAATATCCTAGAAATCATCTCAAAACCCCACATTCTAGAAATACCAATCACCTTTAAACAATTAAGAAAAGACACCATTTCAATGTAATGACTATTCATTTTAAAATCAGTAAAAACTTTTCTAATGTATTATTACACAATTCACCAAACCACAATGAGGAACCTAATTCCAAAACCAAGACCAATACATTATTTTGACAAAGCTAAAAAAATATAACAAAGTATAAATAGCACAACAAGGTCTCAATTTAATATTTAGAAAACAATATGTATATTATCAAACACCTTCCATGAATGTACATGTAGAAAAATATAAGAAATCATTTGAAAACCTACTTTCACCAATTTTCACCAATACAAAAACACTATCCAATGACAAAAATATATATCAAAATCATAAAAAACATATTTCCATATTATATAAAAATATACAATCATTAATGGAATAAAATGGAATGTGAAATTATAGAAACACCTACCTCGGTGGTGTGTGAATGTAATGAAACATTCAGAGAGGAGAGATCTAAGCCTCATGGGCCAACAACACACCCTATAATACAATTAAACACAACCCACACATCAACCCTAACATCATGGGTTCCTCCAAACATGAACAACTCCAAGAAAAAACCATGAAATGAGATAGGAGGAGAGTAGAAGAGGAATGGGGAAGAATTGATGAAGAAACAAAGAAGAACCAATAACCTTTGGTAAGAAATCACCTGAAAAGTTACCCAAAAAAGGAGGACAATGGGGGGATCCCTATGGCCTCTATTCCAAAAATATGGATTCAAATGGGAGGTTGAATTATCCAAATTTATATTTTATGTTAAATGTTATTTAGTCAATAATAGGCTGCATGATTTTGTTGTAAGGTTTTGTAATCTCTGCGTAAACAGTGTAAATGCTATTGGAAAAGTTATAAAAAATTATAGGTATGAGTTTCATGGTTTCGGAAAACCATTCTCAAACCATGTAACCTAAAATGTTTCCAAACCCCTCAAATGAAACCCCAAACACTTGGGAATCCCACTCAATGAGTCTTTATGTATTTAAATACAGTATAATGACATTTTGGGTATAAAAAACTCTTTACCATGACATTTTCCCCCAATACCACCCATTATAACCATGGATAGGATTAAAAGAAAACAGAAACCTCCAAAACACAATGAATTTTGATGGACACTCAATCCAAACATCAACCAAATTATCCATCATTGAGAAAAATTAAAAACAAATGAAAATTGTGTTTGTGTGTGATAATTATCAAAACCACAAACACTTTCTACACCCAACATGTCTCCTACACTAAAGTTAACAAAAACACGAATCCATGCCCGGTCAAAACTGAGAGAAATCATGCGATCAGGTTGACTATTCACTCCATAAGTCACACCTAACTGATAAAAAAACCACATGATGAGAATGAGGGGAGAACACAAGGGTGTTCTCTCACCCCAAGGACTCAACTAGCATGGAAACCTCAATACCCAAAAAAACCACCAGTACATCAACAAGAAACACACTACAGATTGACCTGAGATATAAGGACCCCAATGACTAAGTCAACCTCTCCAAACTAACTAAATAGAACAATGTATGCAATAAGAAACTAGGGAACTCCCAATATGAACCAGAACAACTTCCTTAGAACAAGAAAATTGAACTCACTATTAGATATAGAAAAATTTTCCAACACCATTAGAAACCCCTAATATGAGGGGAAACTAATGAAAATAAAATAAATTTCAATGAAGAAATGGAATCATCAGTCCTGAATTACATAAAATGTAATCATCTCCAAACGATCATAACTAAAACGAAAACCCGAACTAACCCATATAAGTGTTAAACACACTCAAACACAGATAATTATTCTAGAGGCCACATTCGGATAAGAAAATACTTAAATAAAAAAAATGATAAATTATCCACACTACAATAACAGGGTATGAACATATGATGATATAAAAAACGAGTAAACATATAATATCTTTATCCCAACATAGGGAACAAAACCCAGGATAATGTTTTAGACAACCATGGAAACACTTGACTATGTGAAAGCTACCCTCCGAGACCTTTGGATGGAGATCTAATGGATGAAGAATATCGTGCCTCATAGTCTGGTACTATCATCCCTAGATCAAAGCCTCTTTGTTTAGAAACAATTCCTATTGTGCTTCTATAGATGACCCAAATAGCTATAATGATGGAAAATCCTCAGAGGGATGTGACATTATGACTTCAAATGCCTAGACCAACCACGTTGAGGGAATAAGAAAGAATGGCCTAAAGAATAGGAGGAAAGAACCAATGAAGAGACTCCTTAAAAATAGGTTCTTTTGGCATGCAATCCTTATTTGATTGGGAACAATTTAGATTAGCATGTTACATCAGATTTCCAACCACCTATGCTCTAAAAATAATCATAGCTATGAACACCTCATCCACAAACAACTTGAAAAATGTTTCTCTATATGAGGGAACCCTTTTTATAATCTCTATATGAATAACACAATGTAAAATTAGACCTTCTAACTGATCCACTGATGTTGCCTCCAGAGAGAAGGGAACCAATTCTTCGAAGTGGTAAACCCAAGATTTCACAGAGAGTTGTCCCTACTGAATACCCCATAACTATTCCTAAATGCACATCATCACCTCTTAAGGTATGAAACATTGGATGAAAATGGTAATTAATACTTTACATTTCATCCCAAAATAAAATGGTGGTGGTACAACCAACTTCCACAGGTCAAAAGTCGGACCATCAAGCAGACCTAGGTTAACAATAACACTAACAGATTCAGGTGTTCCTAATGATTTCAATACACTATCAACCTTCTCAATCTACTCCACTTCCAGAGCATACGTCTATAACCATGAAGAATTGGAAACACTCGAGATGAATTGAAAATATAGGCATGACTCATTGAAATTTTTGGGATTGTTCTATTAGTCATAATTCAAACTACACAAAGAACACCAATTCAAACACAATATAAATACGAAGCACATTCAATGAAACATATCAAGACAAAAATAGGCTCACAAACAAAACATATACAAAAAAACTAAAATTATTATTTTTAAAAACCATCATTTTATTTAAAATTCAAAACCTACTACTACCAAGGCCACTTTTCAATTTAGGAAACCGAATTTTCACAAAACAAAATCCTCATTCTAAAATATAAAACAATTCCTAGAATCATTTTTCACTTTCAAATTTACATTGTAAAAAATAGGACAAGCCATTGATTTTAATTACCTACCAATGGAATCCCATAAACCATCACATATGTGTACATAAAAATCTACTTACGTCATCTACACACAAGTTCCAAAAAGTACTGTCCATAGATACTCTAACACATGTGAATATTCATAAGGAGTACCATTGGTCAGACATTTATTTTCCTCATCAAAACTAATGAATTTACCGAATTTCAATCCAAAAACTTGTTCTTCAATTTTTTGTGCCAATATAAAAACCATTGAATGAAATCATTTTCATTTTCAAAAACTATTTCCATTTTAAAATCTTAAACTCATGAACCAAGTTCGAAATGAATCATGATTGTTACCAAACTACAAGAATAAGGAACTAGCCTTTATGCATAACCGAGTGACAAGGTAGTGTGTCATACCTCTGGTAAGCATCAAAGAGTAAGAGGAACATAGAACCATATAATTAGACTCCTCATGGGTCACTTCTCCATGTTAAATCATGCAATTACACTAGCTTTCATATGATTTCATCCCTTAATTAAAAATAATGACAATGAATCAAAACTAAGACAACCCTTGGTAACTCAGGTTTCATCAGGAGTGGTGGTGATCAGGAACCAACCCATAACCTACCTTTCGAGACAAGAAAATTCTAGTCTCCAACTACCATACATCCTAAATAGAAGGGTCCTATGATGAAACCATTTTTTTCATCAGCCATACTAGGATTCCATCCAACCCGACATCTGACTCTATATAAGACATGGCCTGAAGGGCGTTCCCGATCCTCATAGCCTAAAAACTAGTTCCTGACATAAAAAATAGAAATGGGTTGGATTTAGCCCAAAACATCAAGATCAAAACATTATAATTGTACATTTGGAAGAGCCAATGATAACTAAAAAATATAGTAAAAGTTGAAATAACATAATAAGGTCTCAATTTCATACATTAAAAACAATAGGAATATTGTCAAACAGCTTGCATGCATATATATGTAGGCACATATAGGAAATCCTTTGACAACCCACAGTCACCAATTTTAACCAACTGTAAAACACTAGAAAAAGGAAGATAATATATATAAAAATCCTAAGAATCACATTTCTATATTTTTTAAATATCCAAAAGCATCAAAGGAATGAAAAAAATGAAGAAAATGGAATCTCCTACCTATGTGGTGTTCGAACGTAATGAAACCTTCGTTGTGGATAGATCTAAGCCACATGGACTAACCGTGAACCCTATAATCCAAATAAACACAAACCACACATAAAACCTAAAATATAGGGTTATTTAAAACTAGAACCAAGCTAAGAGAGATCTATGAAATGAGATAGGGAGAAGAGGGGAAGAAGAACAAATAATATTAGACGAAGAAACAAAGAGGAACAACTAAACTTTTGTGAGAAATCACACAAAAAATATTCCAAAATGAAAGAGAATGAAGGGGGGGGGGGCAACCATTGGTTGATATCCAACACATATGGATTAAAATTGGAGGTGCAATCACTCAAAATTTATTTTAGGATAAATGTAATTATGTCTGTAAGGGGTTGTACAGTTTTGCTAAACAGTTTTGTAAACAGTGTGCAAAACAAACGAATGCTTCTGGAAATGTTATGAAAACATGTATGTTTGAGTTACACAGTTTGGGAAAACCATGATCAAACCACATGACCTGAAAATTATTCCAAAAACCCTAAAATGTCACACCTAAAACTAGGTAAGCCCACTCAATGAGTCTTCAATGATTTAAACACAATATAGTGACACTATGGGTGTCAAAATATTCTAAACCATGCCATTTTCTCCCAATAACACCCAAGATAACCATGAATACTATTATAAGAAAAAAAACCACAAAAAAAAATTTCTAGGAAACTCAAGATGATCCTTAATAAAATATCCAACATCGAGAAAACAAATAAAATCAAAAGAAAAACATGGTTGGGGTGTGAAAATTCACCCAACCACAAACACTATCTACCACCAAAAAGGAACCCAGACGAAAGATTACCAAAACTCGAATCCATGACCAATCATACCCAGGATAAATAAGAATTATTTGAGTAACTATTCAATCCAAATGGCACACATGATCATCCTAGAAGATTCCAAAACATGAGAATGAGGGGAGAACATGAGGGTGTTCTCCCCATCAGAACGACATAACTAGCATGGAAACCTCAAAACCCAAACAAACCCACCAGAATTTCATCATGAACCCCACTATGGAGTGACCCAGATGACCAGGACCCTAAGAAATAGATTAACCTCTCCAAACAAACCATTTAGAAAAATATATGAAATAGTGAATGAGGGAACTCTCAATCCAAACTAGAATAACATCTTCATCACAAGTAAAATAAACTCACCAGAAGAAGTATAAATATTTTCCTAAAGTATCTGAAAAACCCAATGCTAGGGGAAAATCATGAAAAAAAATCAAATTAAATGGAGAACCTGAAATATCATCCATCAAGTAAATAAAACCAAAAAATCTCCAAATGAACATAAATGAAACCAAAACCCGAACTAACCCACATAAGGGTTTAACACACTCACATACAAACAATGATTCTAAATGCCACATTTAGATAAAAAAACTTATTCAAACCAAAGTGAACAAGTTCTTCACACGTCCATAAAAGGTGATGATCTTACAAAAGTAGGGAAAAATGAGGAAACTGTGAATATCTCTATCCCAAAAAAATGGAACACATCCAAGGCCTCAGTTTCAGACACTCATGGATACTCCTGACTATGCACAAGTTTCACTCTGAGACCTGTGGCTAGAGATCTGATGAATGAAGATTCTCCTGCGTCATATTTAGGTACTAAAATCCCCCATTCAATTCTCATTATTTGAATAATTTTTCATATAAAACTTATCCATATGACCCAAAGAACGAAAATGATAGCACATCCTCTAAGGGATGTGACATGATGACTTCAAATGCCCGGACATGCCACATTGATGGAACATGAGAGAATGACCTAACTAACTGGAGTCCAGAAGTAATAAAGTGGACTCCTTAGAGATAGGTTTCTTCATAATGAGATCCTTTCTAAATTGGGATCCATTTTTATAAGTAAGAGACAAATGATTTCTAACCACCTGTGCTCCAGAATATAACATAGCTATGAATGCCTTATCTGAAAACATCTCGAAACAGGTTTCTCCAGATGTGGGTACCCTTTTGTGATATCTGGATTAATACCCAAATGTAAAATCATACCTTTCAACTGATCCTTTGATGATGCCTTTAAATAGAATGGAACCAATAATTTGAAGCGGCAAACATAATATTTCCTGGACTCTTGGGCTTGTTAAACACCCCATAACTCTTTCAACTTCCTCACCATCACCTCCTTAGGTATTAATATTTTGATGAAATAGGTCTTAAGTAAATTGGATTTCATCCCAACCTAAAACTATTGTGAAAAAAAAAACATGTACAGGTCCAAATATAGACCTTCAAGCAGACCCAGGATAGCATGAACTCTAACATCCTTGGGAGTTCCAAATTATTTTATGACACTCTCAAACATATTAATCAACTGCACTACCACCAAAAAACCATTATCACCATGAAGAATATGCAAAAATCAAGAATAATTCAAAAAAAGGCATGAATTATTGAAATTTTAGTGGAACTTTCTAGGTGGCATAATTTGAATAACAAAAAGAACACAAATTCTTAACCAAATAAATCAAAAGAACATTTAGAATGAACATATCAATCCGAAAAGGATAAAAAACCAGACATATAAAAACAACAATAAAATTAATCTTTATAAAAATCAATATTTTATTAAAATTAAAAAATTCCTTCTCCCAAGTCCAATTTCCATGTACCTAAACCCACTTTTCAAAAAATAAAATCCACAGTATAAAATAAAAATCATTTTCCTGGATCATTTTTACTTTCAAATCTAGATTGTAAAAAAGTCCAAGCTATTTATTTCAAACAAATACCAATGTAATCCTATGAACCATCACATATGTATCCATCCACATTTACTTACATCATCAACAAAAAAGTTACAAATTTATTCTTAATACATACTATCACATATATGAACATTGATATCGAGTACCAAGGGGCGCACATTTCATTTCCTCATCCAAACCCAAGGATTTTCCAAATTTCAATCTAAAACACTTTTCTTAAAACCACATTTTTCTAATCCCAAAACCATTGAAAGAATTCATTTTAAATTTCATAAAGTTTTTCATTTTAAAATCTCTATCACCTCAACCATAACTAAAATAAAACCAGACTCCTTCCAGACTACTATAATAAGGAACTAGAAAATATACTTAACCCGACAACATGGTAGAGAGCCATGCCCCAAGTAACCATCCAAAACATGGAAGAAAATATAACTTCATAATCAGACTCCTCATGGGTCACTACTCCATGTGGAATCCTGATATAACATCAAATTTCCTTAGATTTTAGCCCTCAATACCAAACAAAAACAATGACTCAAAACATAGACTACCCTTGGTATCTCAGGTTTCATCTTGTGTGGTGGTGATCAGGCACTGTCCCATAACCAACATCCCCACCCCCAAAAATACCAATATCCAACTACCAGAAAAAATAAATAGAAAGGGACTACTTTGATACCATTATAACACTATCTAGACTATGATTTCATCTAACTCGACTCCCGACCCAAACCGAGAAATGGCATGACCAGTGTTTTCGATCCCCGTAGGCTTGCAATTAAAATTGAGCATGAAAAAAATAAAAATGGGAATGATTTAGCCCAATAAATTAGGATCAAAATAAAATAATTGAACAAGTGGATGATACAACCATTACTAAATATCAAATAAATGTACAAATATATTTAGTTACAATACCTGAACATATATAAAACATAATACAAAACTAACACTAAAACAAAAAAACTAAACTGGTTCAATGTGATCTCCATGTGACCTCTTGGTCACCTCCAACAACAAGTTCAACCCTACTCTAACAACAAGAATCTGATCTAGGAAACATGAAAAAAATATTTACATGAAAAATATCTTGGGTCTACCAACATCGATTGGTATAAGTAGGGTGAGTGCTAGACAACTCAGTAGGCAATCACACAAGAATCCAAGTGTTTTCTTTCCTGATTCAATCCATTAATAGTAGTTTTAAAATACATTTATAAAAGTATGGTTTTCCCATATTACTAAACAATACTATCCACCCTTTTTAAAATCCAACACACTCAACAAACCATTTCCAAAACAGATTACCATTTTATATCTAAAACTCAAAATATTGAATTGTAGTTCTGTGATATAAAATAGATAATAGTGATAACTAGAAAATAATGAAATATAAATTAAATAATATATACAAATAATATTAACCATGTGTGACCTCATAAATATCTATAATACCCCTAGATTTACTCAGTTTGGAACCACCTGTCAGTGTATAATGAATCCCTTAAGTCAATACCTAATTGGCTACTCTATTCTAGCCTCATTAGTGGAAAAGCCCTCTTGGAATGTCAATAAATCCAGGATGGTACTGAACCATCTAATTAGGGATAATAATCTAACAACACTAGACAATCTAATATATTCCCAGGAACCCATGGTGATAGCAAAACTATGTAATTAGGAGGTCAATGAACATGTGACTCATCTTACCTACTATCACCACACTTGTATTCCCCAAACATGGACACCAGTATACAGTAACCCATAAATAAAAAACCCCTCCTATAGAGGCTAACCACACACAAACAAACACACACACACACATATATATATATATCCAAACAATTCACAACATCATAGTTCAAACCATGTTGCTAGACCATATAAGAATTCAAACCATTTTTCCAAACACCTTACGTTGCTATCCTGGCGTTCACATTTTCCAAACAACATTCCTTTACCAACATTAAATGTTACTAGTGGGACATACACTTCTATAACTAAAATTATTTTACAATTCCAATTCCACTTCAATTTCCAATGTTAACACAAACCATTTTTTTCTATACAAATGTCAAATGGACCTTTAGGTTGCAAAATTCAGCCAAACATGTTTCAAGGCCAAATGGTCATATCATTAATTTTTTTAAAAAATATTTGGAAACCAAATATTGATGAACCAAAATTATATATGGGGGTTAAAGAACTATTTTGGAAGAGAAATAGATAAAGATATGGAATCCATTTTTGACACCAGCATTTAATGAAACCATTGTTTTTAAGTGCAATCTTCATTTGAATGCCCATCCAGGTGTGCACCTTTTGCACATATGGATGTACCAACATCTTATTCCAGACATTAAATATTGTTAAAATCACACCAACCCCACTTTAAAGAAATACCACTTACCTTTAATAAAATACAAAAAAACCATTATAATGCAACCACTATTCATTTTAAAACTAGGGGAAAACATTCTAATGCATTTTTACACAATTCATGAAACCATATTGACACACCCAAGTCACACATTAAGACGAATCCATCATTTTAACCGAGATAGAAAATATATCCAAGTCCAAATAACACCAGAAAGTCTCAATTTCAAACTTACAAAACAATATGCATTTAATCAAACACCTTACATGCATATACATGTAGGCACATATAAGAAATACATTTAAACACCACTTCCACCAATTTTCACAAACAAAAAAACATTATCCAAAGAAAAAAAAAATCAAAATCATGAAAATCACATTAGTATTTTATTTAAAAATCCAAAAGAATATATGGAATGAAATATAAAGGAAAATAATGGAAACACCTACCTTGGTGGTGTGAGAATTCCATGAAACCATTGAAGAGGAGATATGTAAGCCTCACAGACCAACCATAGAACCTATAATCCAAACAAACCTATACATCAACCCCAAAATATAGGGATTTTCCAAACATGAACCATGCCAAGAGAGAACCATTAAATGAATTAGGGGGAAGAGGAGAATAGTAATGGGGATGATTGGACAATGAAACAAATATGAACCACTAACATTTGGTTATAAATATCCCCAAAAATTTCCCAAAATGGGGGAGAAAGAAGGGGGGAACCCTCTGGTCAATAGCCAACACATATATCTTTATATGGGAATTTAAATTATCAAATTATATTTTTTATGTTAAAAGTTATTAATCACATAGTGGGATGCATGGTTTTGAAAAACATGCCCAAACCATGCGAATGATACCGGAAAAGCTCTGAAAACATCAAGTGTGAGTTTTGTGGTTTGGGAAGACCAAGCTCAAATTGTGTGACCTTAAAAATTGGCCTAAACCATCAAATGACACCCCAAACACTATAGAAGCCCACCCAATGAGACTTCAATGATTTAAAAAAAATATAGTAATAATGTGGGTGTCACAAACTCTACACTATGCAAATTTCTCCCAATTACACTCATGATAACCATGAGTAGCATTAATAGAATAAAACCACCAAAACAAAATGAATTGTGTGGATTACTCAAGCTGAACCACAACTAAAAGATCTAACATTGAGAAACAAATGAGAACAAATGAAAACTATGGTTAGGGTAGGACATTAATATAATATTTTCTTAAAATGGATTCTAAGTAAAGAAATTAAAAACAACTATTATAATATATGTATTTTAAAATGGTTTTAGTGGTCATAAAATACATTAATTCCATATTCATTAAAAAGGAAACATATTGTTCTATATCTAGTAAAACAATGTAAAAAAGTACCTTTTTAAAAACCGTAGAAATATTACTTCTAAACCATGCATACAAGAAAGGATAAAAACATTTCCACAATAAATAATTTATGAAAATAAATGGATTTATTAACTAATATTGAAATGTAAGGACAAAGAAAAAAAATATAACCAATCAAATGAGAAATAAGGTCTATTTTTATTTTAAATAATTAATTGTTTTATTAATGTTCCAAAGAGAGTAATATTTGAAATAAAATATTGAAACTATATAAATATATATAGGATCATTAATTCAATGGATTTTCTGAATTTTATATTATAATATTCCCTCAATGATAATAAGTGAAATTTCCAAATACCATGAGATTCTGAAAAAATTTCTTACCTCTTTGGCATCATTAGAACTATAAAACCTTGAACTATTAAACATGAATTTATATATTAAACATCATCAGTAAATTTATATAATTGATGATCATATAATTTTTTTATATATAACACAAAAAAATAATTAAATTTATAATATCAAATATGTGTCAACAAATTATTTAGGAAAAATACTTTACCTTAAGTTTGACATTCCTTAAATGTGATCTGAAATACTTTATAATTAATTTGAATATATAATTATTAAAAAAATAAAACCATATTAATATATATAATATCATATATGATCTATTTATAACTTTTTATCACCCATTTGTCAACAATCATTTATTATTATCATTATTTTCTGTGTTAATTACTTGTGTTCATGTTTGTTTTGATTATGTAGTATCTATACAACTATATTTATCATTTTTACAAATTATAATTTTTTTCATAATATAAATATCATATTAATTATATATATATATATATATATATTCATCAATCAAATATATAGATAAAAAAATAAATTACACCATTAACGAAGAGGGGAGGTCGTACGTACACATAAACAATGTTTTAACTTTTCAAGAGATGAAAAAAGATAAATAATAAATAAACATTCCAAAAAAATTATATTAAATATATATATTATATTCTGAATATATAAAATCTTATTATCATCCATATAATTTTTAAAAGGAAGACAGATCATATCCCTTTATGAAGTTGGTAGTCAACAAGTATACACAAACAATGTTACCATCTTCCAATAGACTAGAATGTAAAACATTTATATGATATTATAATAATAAAAGCTTAATTATTTAATAAATATAAAATATATTAATTATAACCATCATTATGACTTTCCATGAGAGTTTTTGATGGAAAAATATTACATCAGTTCGTGAGGTTGTAATTATCAATATGCATTTGTAATGATTTTGTTTCCCAATTTATATAGAAGAATATGGGTAAATATTATTCCACAAAATAATAAAATACTAATACATGTAATATAATAGTGTGGTATTATTTAAATTTTATTGGATTAATATTCATGGTAAAATAATAAGTAAAAAATAATGACCTTGGTTCAGAAGATTACCTTCTCTTAGAGAAATGTCTTTTGGATATCCTCTTAGGGATATTAGGGCTGGACATTTTGGATGAACATTATATCTTGAATGTTAGTAAATATATTGAAAATATAATTTGTTTGGGATTGGTCAATATATCTTCTTCATTGTTGTGAAAATAAAAGAGACAAGGGTTATCCTTTTATAAGTGGGGGAAGGGGTAATCCAATAGACTCTTAAAGAAATAAATTAATATAAATTAATTTCACGTAGAAATGATCCAAAAATAGATATATTTATATAGTAATATGAGGTTAATTATAAATAATAATATATAATAAAAAATTGGTTATTTTCTTTTTATTTCTGACTATTATCTCTTTATTTTAACCCCTTGTTAACAATTTTGGTAATTACCACTATAATAATGTTTTTCACATGTTTGGTTCTAAGAAAATTTCTAGAAAACATAAATTGGACCCTAAATGGACAAGAGTTATAAAAATTCACAATATATTATCCCCATGTCCTAGTTCATTATTTTTATGTTTTTTAAATAACATAATATAAAATTATATTATGAAAATATTATTAATGTCTTTTTTGACACTATTCATTTATTTTGATGTCAAAAATATTATTATATGTATGGAATTATAAAATATTACTTTAAACCACAACTATTATGTTATATTAACCTATTAAATTAAGGGAATGAAATTAGTTCATAAAATTGGTTCACTTTTAATTTTTTAAAATCCTTCCATTCATATTAATATTAATGAAATAAAAAATATGTAAGTCTTGTATTAGTATTTAATGCAATTGACCAGTTAATAAAAATTAAAAAATCTATTTACCTAAAAAAATTAATTAATATCTAAAAAAATTTAAAATCGAGAAAAACCTCTTTTATCATTATGAAAAAATAGAAGACTTGTTTTACTTATGATTATGTCATTTTATTTTCATTATTTTATTAAATTAATATAAATGTTAATTAAAAGAAAAATGGAACCATGTGGATATATGTTGAAGGCATGTATATCAATCAATAAACTAATACAGTCCAGTAGGATTAAGGAATGTGTAATAGAAATTTTAAATCCTTGTCAGAATGTTTTTAGCATGCTTTACCTATTTTATACATACTGATGTGACTAATACACTCAACAGATACTATTCATATTGAAAAAACTAAAAGGGAATTTTTTACAAAATAAAAACCTCTTGAATCCAAATACGGAATCATAATTAAAAAATTATTTTCAAATAACCCATTTAAATTAAATTATGTTTATATCAAAAAATAAAATGAGATATTGTTTTTTTGAATAATGTGTTTTTGAGTTAAAAAAATGAACTTATAACCAAATGAGGTATAATGGTGATTCAAATGTAATTAATTATACTATTTCAAACTAAATTAGTCTAAATTAACATATTATTAAATTCAATTCAGTATGTTACTTTTTCATCTAAAAGAAATAATAGTTTAAAAAAAACATTAATTACTCACTATTCACTAAAAAACAATCTTTTCTAAAAAAATCCCCAAATTTAAAAGAATTGTAATATTGAAATGATTAATTAAATTACATAATGTTCAAATATTAATATTTAAATAGTTTTTTTTCACTCCATTTGAAATTGTTTTTTAAAATGAATGCTATTAAATAAATTTATTTATAGTGAAATATATCATAAAATATAGGGATGTTACATTCAAAACCTGTATAATAATGTCAACCTAAAAATTACATCACTATGATAAATAAGATAAGGAGACCATTTCATCATATAATCATCAAGTTCCCAAGTATCATCTTTAAACTTATGGTTTCACCACAAAACCATTATCAGGGGAGTGGTATTTCTTCATTGAACATTAATTCTATGATATATAATTTCAACAAGATTTACCTCAAAATAAACATTTTTCTCATGCATTATAACCTTTGGGTTATGTAAAACTGAAAAAAAAATTATATAATCCCTCAAGATATATATATATATATATATGAAATACATCATTAATATGAGATTGATTCTGTGGATGCACAAATTGATAGGTTACTATCATGATATGATCATGAATTTCGAAGGGAACAATAAATATAGGGATCATATTTTCTTTATTTCCTAATAAAATAACCTTCTTCCAATGGGATATTTTTATTAATACTTTATCACAGCTTCAAACACTATAACTAACCAATTATTTTCATCATAAATATGTATTCATCTGTATTATGACTTAATTTGTTGTTGAATGGATCTAATCATCTATTCCATTTACTTCTAAAGAACATGCCCCAAAGGATTTATTTATATTACTTTATACCAACATGTGGTGTTCTTATCATCCTTCTATAATGATATTCATAAACAAACATATGAATTCTCATCAGAATGATGTATTTGTAGTAGAATTATACCTAATGATTTTTTTCATCCCAACCTCCTTTTAAAACTATATATCAATATCTAAAAATTTCATATGTACTTTGAGTGTTCCTATCAAACTAAAAAATTATTAGAGGATGATAAGAAATACTAAAACTCAAATCTATATCCAGATTATGTTGAAGGATTCTATAGAAAAATAAGATATATCTTGGATCCTAATCTGATACGATTTAATGTTGTAATCCATATAGTCTCAAAAATTACTTAATATAAAACTGGGTAATATGATAATTCTAGAAATCTTGTCTAATAGATATAATATGTGTCTAAAAATTAAGGAGATAAACTACTACCCAGATATAATTGTTCCCTTTAGGTTTTCGTGGCACTATTATGATAAAATCCAGTGTAATATTTTCCCACTTTTATTCTGGAATGGGTAATGGTTGTAACATAACATTATACTTCTATCAATTCGCCTTAAATGTCAATGTAGAATGAATTAGGATACATACTCTTCAATATTCCATTACATTTATACAGAATAAATATTATTTTATATTTATATGCATCATTGAATTTAAAAGATTAATATAGAATTTTGAACTATGAGCATCATCTAGAAACTCCTTCCACAAATATAGTTTTGAAGGGAAAAATTATCAATTCTTGAACTACATAATTCCACCCTAACCATTCCTAAACTCAAGAAAAAACCCAACATTATTTTAAAATCCCATATCTTTTTTCTTTTCCTTATTAATCATATCATGGTTAGATGGTTTAACATTCATCTAATAAAAATAATATTTTCCCTTATCTAAAATATGTAATTATACAACCCCATGAAATATAAAATTATTTTAATTCATCTAATCATCATTGTTGGCATACTATCATGATATTCCTAATTTTGAAAATTGGCCATTTTTTCACCTTTACATGGTGGTAATGTATTGAGTAGTCATAATATTTGATCAACTCAAACCATATCCTCAATATCATATTAAACTATTTATATGAAATTATATAATTTAAACTATTATGATCAGTATATATATAAAACCATTCACCATATATATAATTTGTTTATATCTTCAACATAAAAATTACTTTGGGAAACTCAAAAAGAGGAGTCAGTTAGTTTAGATAATGATGTTTTAATTTGAGAGAGGCATTGTAACATCCCAGGTAAATAAAGAATATAAAATTTTCATATTTATTAAAATTTATTAATTAAATATTAATTTAACTTTAAATGGATTTCTATGTTCGATGTTGTACATTATACACAACAACATGATTTTTTGAAATCTTCTGTTGCACACAACGTTGAGTTATTCTGAAAAATAATAATATAATATTATTATTTTAAATGGTAGTTAAATAGAAGAGGTTGTATTAGCACGAATGAAAATAACTAACCATATAATTATTAAATACATTTAATAAATGTTTTTAAATTTATCCATCATATTTTAGAGGCTTAAAATGAGAAAGAATCATATTTTAAGCATAAATACTCTAATATTCAATAAAAGGTCATTTTACCACCATTTGATGGTGTACCCTTTTTTAATCAAGAAGTTTTAACATTTATTTTTTCTATTTGACAAAATCTAATTCTTATTTAGAATAGGGACATAAAAATTTACTTTGGATGAAATTTTGGTATTTTTCTAATAAAGTTCATTTTTTATGAATAGTGAAAAATACTGCATTTTTATTCAAAACTGCCTTTTAATCTAATATATTTATATGGATATATTATCTTTATAAGTGATTTTAATGTTTAATTACATTTTATATTTACCATTTAAACATATGTTGGTCATTGGAAGTAATTTCACTTTGAAATTGGACATAAACAAGTGTCAATCGTTTGATAGTTATTATATCTGAAAAACATGTTTTTTTGACAATAGGAAGTAATTTTAAATTAATTTCTGCCACTTCTATTTTTTGTATTTGGAAAAATGGATTCCATATTTGGAATTAGTAGGTCCATATTTTTTAAACAGGTAATTTTTAGTTTTACAAATATTAAATATTTACTTCAATAAATATTTTATTTACCATGGTTAAAAGGTAAATCTGGTAAATAAGGGTCAAAAATAATATTATAAAAATATTAAATTACCCTAACATGTTTCATAATCCTATTGGTTGATACCGGTATGACCCTAGTTATCCTTGGTTCTATTTGGGGACCCCATGGAGCTACTTTTGCGTGATAATTACAGTTTATATTAATAAATTTAATATAAAGACAAAAATGCCATAAAAATATATCTTCTAATAAATCAATTTTTATATGGGGTTATATATATTTTCCCTTAAATAATAAATATTCATCAGAAAGATAAAAATATTTCCTAAATCATGGAATTTTTTTTAATAATTTTTAGACATGAAATAATTAAAATTACTTATGACAAAATATTGATGCAGTGTTTACTTAATTAATGAACGATTTAAATAAATAAGATTATTAAAATTAAAACAATATGATAAACCTATACAATTCTTATTGAATGATTTTATTTCGAATAGGAGTCATAATAATTTTGACGTCAATGTGTTTTAATCCATTTTAAACCAAAAATCATAATATAATAAAATTAATATTTTCAAACTTTTTTAAAGAGCCCCTCCACCCCCTTATAAAAAGCCCTCACTTCTAACACATTCCTCACACTTCTCAAGCCACATGGCTCATCCAACCCATACAAAATTAATCCCTCAATATCCATTTCTTCCACCTATGAGCCTTACCCAAGGAATAAGGCACTCCATGAAATCCTTTTGGTTCAAACCAAAGACAGGTACCCGATTCAAAGGTAACGTCTTCTCTTATGTTCATTTTTTTTCCCTCTGCGACCCACTAAAAACCCTTTATTTCTTTATTTTTTTAAAATAAAATATATTAGTTATACTAGGATGTTTTTATGTAATTTATTATAACTACACTTCCACACACCTCGATATAATGGATATGAACATACTATTTCTGTGGACTGCGAAAAACTATCTCACGAAACGATGATTGTTCAAATATCTCCAACCACCTCTCATAGTGGCCATTATGATTGAATTGTATTTATATATGATATATATTATGTTTTTTTCTATATTCTTCTGTAATTTTTATTTACAAACATACCATTACGCTTTTCAGCATGTGTAGACATGAAAATTTCATTTGAGGAAGTGTGGACTTCCGCCCCCTCAAGGTAATATGATTCGTTCATTACATAAATGGAACATATAAATGATGGAGTTAATGAAATTATAAAACATATATATCATATGAAATTATACAGGAATTTAATTATACCTATTTATCATTCTGTTTCAATTCCTTTTAAAGATGGAAAAAATGAAAGTAGCGTTCAAGGGTACGTACAGTTTACCATCTCCATGAACGGTGCATTTCATTCCTTTTCTCAAAATGTTATGTACTATTATAAATAAATATATATACTGGATATATATTATATATATGATATTTAAATACGGAATATTATTTTTGGAGATTATAGTCTTTTAACACATGGACTATTTGTAATTATAACATGTTCATTTTTTACTCATGTTCCGAACCTCGACTAGCTATCTGATATGAACTCAAATAATTAACTAATTGTAATAGCAAGTAATAAGTGATATAAAAAGAATAATAAAAATTAATAAGGTTCTTAATCATGTATAAATTAACTTATGTTTATTATTCCGGAATAACAAGGAACAAACGAGTCAAGTCAGACATGAGGTAAGGGATTTCTTATCTCACTTTTAATTCTGTGAGATTTCCATTGTTCGCCACTAAAATATTGTATGTGGTGTATTGTGTAATTACATTTGATAAATATTATCATGATTCTATTGATATTAATTGTATTCTATGATTAATTTGGTGTTTATTAACTATTGTTTATATGACTTGATAGATTATAATATAGTAAGGGGTTTTCATCTCACTTTTTATTCCACTGAGATTCAGGCTTTATTTGCCACTATTTTTTGTGTGGTGTATATACTACACATGATTGTATTATTTATGCAATATACTTTAATTTATGGGTATTTAAATCATTATTGTATGATCCTTGTTTCATGGGGTGTATGTTTCTTAAGTTACCAAATCGGTAAGGGAACCGTTCACCATCCTATTTTTAAAAGACTTCTTTTTTTATGTCTTTTAATTTACATTTATTACGTTCCCATATGTTCTTCTATATCCTTAATGATGTAAATTTAATTCCCAAGTTTTGATATACCCTATAATTTCTCATCAACTAATTTTTGGTATTTTAACGTGACACCGTTAAGATATCAAATTTCTGTAAGGGAGGCTTTTAACCCAATTTCAATTCTTTGGGTTACTTTGTTGGTTATTTCATACTATTAATATGTGTGAATGTCCACTGATTTATTTAAAATTAATATCCAATCATATTGAGTGTATTTATATTTTTCACACATACTTATGTAATTTATTTATCCTTAATCTAAGGATACCATCTTTACAAGGTATTTTGTCTCAATTTACATTCCATTGAAACTTCATTGTTTTTATGAGCCAATTACCTTTCATATAGTGTATATATTTTCCATTGGAATACTATATCAAGAATACCATTATTCTCATGATATTATAAATATTTTAGTAAATGTTATTCCTCAATTATTTGTATTCAGGAATATCTCATTAGGTTAGGAACTCCTTAACTAAAATATTGTTTTAATGATTTAATCTTTTAATCATTATCATTAATGTCCATGTTTCAAAAATGGTTTTAAGGATTTATTTATTTGGAAATTAATGTTTCAAAATTTTAATTCATTTAAAATCATCAAAGTGGTATGGGACACATTGATTCAGAAATTTCTGTATTAAATGTTTTAAATGGTTTTGAAAATGGATTAAAAAAGCATTAATTATGTCAATATCTTGAAATGATATATTGTGATTGAAATTTGTAAATGTTATCTTTATTTTATTCTTGATTTATGTGTTATGAATATGTAATGGTTATTGGGCACTGTTTATGTATATGGGTGGTTCGTGATAAACCTAGTTTGAGGGACCTCGAGATAGCTCTCTAATGCATTGGGTAATGTGACAGAGGTAAACATTAATGTTTCTCCTATGAGATTTAAGGAATATAAAATGATGTGTATTCCAATGTAACTCCCTATGTAGCTGTGATATATACAATTTAAGTATGTTATGCATGCCAGAAGTTACATATAAAATTTATGATCTCTGTTTTCTATTCGTAAATCTTATTATTTCCGAAGGTATGTCATGATTGAAAAGTATGGTTCCATTTATTTGTATTTATTGATGGGATAATGTTTTCTTCCATATTTTATAACCCTTACTCAACTTTTTATGCCCATCACTAGATTAGAATTTTTTTCAAAAGATTCAATGATGAATAAGGATAAGGATGGGATCAAGAAAATGTCAAGTTGTATAAAACATGGAAGTAGACATGTTTTTTAGAGTTTTTATTTTTTTTAAAAAGTAAAAAGTGTAGATGTGTCTACTTTGTAATTTTGGTAATGTAATGTAATAAATATGGATTAATTCTCTAAAAATCTAAACCTGAAAAGATCATCAATGTGAATTATTGATTTAACTCAAGATTATGTAATGCTTAAGTTTGAGTCCTTATAGTTGGTATCAAAGGTCAGGTTAGACAACTTTAGGGATTATGAGTTTTTTTGTCACATGGTTTGTATCTATGTATATTATATCAGTTAAATCCTTTTTTTATATCCTTTTTAAAATCATGGAAATTTAGTTACAAATAGAAGGAGGAGGATCTCAAACAACATTCCTATCTCTTCCTAATGACATGCTTGCAATAATTATTTCAAATTCGTGTTTTGGTGATTGTGAAACTTTTTTAAACATACAACTCACTTGAAATAAATTGTATGAGATATCAAAAACCTCCACTATACCTCGATATCATCATGGATCATGGGTTGTATTTAATCGAATCCTAGTTTAACAATATTCATATATTTTCTATAAAGGTAAATATTATCCATAAATTTTGGATTAGTGGTAAGAATCATGTAATCCCACATGAAAATTGGGGGTTCAAAACCCATGAGGTGTAGGTTACTTTAGAATAAGCGGCATTGTAGAAATGAGAGGCACTATAGCGGTGGAATGGTACTATAGTAGTGGCAGGTACTGTGCGGTACTGTAGTAGATGAGTACTATAGCATTACTATTCACAGAATGGGCCCTGGGCCCAAAAGTTTTCCTACAGGCCATGTAATGGGCTAAATGCCCACTAGGCCTTCGGGCTGAGTAATGGGTCTCCCTCTACACAATTTAAAGTGGTATTTTCTTTGTTTTAATAATAAATGAGGCTACGACCCCAATTTATAAAAAAAGGAGGCCCATGCACAACCTATTTATATTTTCATTTACAGTATAGTCTCTCAACACATACACATGGTAATTTAAAAGGACCATTGATTGAATGTTTCAACTCAAACTCAGTCTGAATTTTTTATAGAAATCATTTTTTGTCAGATGTTTTGAAATTATATGTCATAAATGGTTATTTTTAGAAACTATTTTTCTATGAACACCTATATGAACCATGTGGTACAAGGTGTATTTGGATGATAGAAGAAAATGATTTTGAAGGATCTCTAAATAATTGTTGATATGCATGAACCTTCTACCAGTGTGAAAAAGATGATGATGAAACCATATGAACACCATGATCAAGGTATGGTATTATTTCTTTTGGGAATAATTTTATTTTATTATATGGAGGTGAAAAAAATGAAAATAAATAATTTGTTGAGGTATTAAAATATTTTTATGAAAATGAAATTTATAAGAAAACCATTGAGGTTAAAACATGTAAGGGTTATTTTTTTGAGTTTTATAAAAAGGACAACACGCAGACCTTGTGACAACCCATCGTGTCGTAAAAAGCTAAGGTAATTAAACCCACAACCAAAGTGCGATTGGGATTTATCACCCACCACTCGACTACATGAAGTCCCTAGTTAGTACGACTAATTCATTTTAGTTATATGATTTTATGAATCAGGAATATATTGATTTTGGGTTATCTATGGAAATGATTAACCTATCATTGAAAATATATGATTAGGTAAATTACTTTTTTGTATGAGATTTTTTGAGTTGTCGATCTTATTTGGAGATAAATGTTATGATTTATTGTGTAAGAATATGTGATTAAAATCTTTTGAGTTCTATGTTTCAAACATAGTTTGAATTATTTTGAATAATGTTAAGGAAAAATGTGTATTGAATGGTATTTATTGAACCTTGGGTATTGATTGTTGAATTTTCAAGATTACGAGCAGTTTTTTTATAAAGGAGTATCCTTTTTGATGATTATCTAATTTTTTACTAATTTTTTTGTTTTTTTTGATTTCTAAAGACATGGGAAATATATAGTTCATATTTTGTGGATCCTGCGATACTCTAAATGTTGATTTTAGTGATTTTGATGTGTCCAAGTCAGTTTGAATACTCATCATTTGGAGAAAAGATGAATTTGTGGTAGAAATTTAGTAATGGATGAAAGTCTACAAGACATGTAAGTATGTTTCCTTATGTTTCTAGTTAAGATCATAAATAAATTCCTCATCTTTATGAAAAGTTACATAAAACAAAAAAATTATCTGTTAACATTTACATTCCTAGATTTTCCATGTAATTTTTTTAATTATATAGAATTATAACAAGTTTATGAAAATTTACGGTGCGTGATTCCGAGGCCCGGAGTTCCTGGAATGAATTTCTGAAATTTTTCTCATGTACATTCAGTAAAAATGCGAGAGGAATTTTCTATATTTTGAACCATTGCTCAGATTAAAAATACAAGGGCACTGTTGAATCCATAGCGCCAAGATTCACTTAAAGGGGGGCTTTACTTTGACCGTAGTAGGTCCGGTGAAAATTTTATGTTTTTCGACTTTTTAAAAGAAACGAAATGATATAATTTTATTACTTTATTACCTATCCTACAATGGATAAGAAAAGGGGTAGGACCAGATATGTGTCAAGCCAATAAATAGATTGACCTTCCAAACATAAGTAACAACATCGTGGGGGAATTAGGAAGCTTTTTAATTGATGAACCCCATTAAATTCCAACATAGTTACTTACCCTCTTCCTCTTCTATATATATAGAGATCGAGGGAAGGTATCGACATAGCTTCGCCATTCAACATAGTGATGAAAGAGAACTGCAACACTGAACTCTTAGAGGATAGAGTCGAACCTTGTGGGAGGTGAAAGATGACACTGAAGCACGAGCTGAAGGATGCCGTACGAGTGGCGTCATTGGAAACCGGTTGTGGGTACGAAGAAAACCAGCCCACCTTCAATTTTCGAACACGCTCTAATGGGTTACGATGTTGGGGGTTTATTAATTTTTTTTGAATTATTCTCTCTTCAATGTTCTTGAATCATACGAAGAATGCAGACCAACCGACTAACTGGTTGATCCGTGATTCATTCGTTCTTGCGGGAGGTTGTTGTGGGGTATCTTTGTGGGTTTTTTATTATTTTTTAATTCAATTTTTTATTAAACCATTAACCCCCCTCATGTTTGTGAGATAATGTGGAGGGAGAGGGCCTAATGAACCCATCCCGAAACCTTCGCTACATTGCAAATTTTTCACCTCCATGGAACACTGACGGTGTTGGGATACCAGCTGGCTGCATTAGGGGTAACGCATCAACACACGCCACAAGAAGAGGCCGCGACACAAAGCCACGATGTTCATTAGATAGGATGGCATCAACTTACCACAGAGGAAGCATGGCGCGTCATAGCGCGCTGCAAATGAACAAAGAAGGTTGTAACTTGTCATCCACGCCGGCCGGAGGAAGGCGACCGGCAAACCGGCTTTCCGCGAAGGAACTTGCGGTGCAGAGGTGTGACTCACCCCTATTAGTGTTCCTATGCTACAACAAGTTCATGGATTGCGATGGTCATGGCAGGATATGGGGGCCGCCGGTTCAACCATCTACCAGTGGACATGGTGCCCACCAGCGGCGTGCCCGGTAGTAAAGATGTGGCCCGTCGACCACAGCAAGGAGGACCCACGACGCCATGGGGAACCACATTTAGTCCACCCCTCTGGTTAAACTTCTAACATGGCTTTTTGCCACATCATCCCTACTCGGATGCATTGCATCCATTTATCCCTAGCAGATCGTGCCGCTTGGCGGGTGGCACTGCCGGGTCAGCTCAGCGGGATGACCCACGACCTAGTGGCTTGAACCACAGCCCGGATGGGTCATGTCGGGCCCTGCAGGCCAAGTGGACCCAGGTCGGGTCAAACCAGAGTCATTCCGGGTCAACCCATGTCTATTTGTTTCGGCCCTTGCCGAACCGGGTCGGGCCGGTCCGATCGAGGCGGATCGGACCGTTGACCCAGTACCGGCCAGGTACAAAAAACGGCCCCTAACTCCTAAACCAGACGTCTGTTTGACAAACCGTCTACAACATTGTGATTATTGGAGAGAGAAAATATTTTTTACTTACTCAATTAGAGTTTTAGAGAAAAATGGAGTATGGCTGGGTTGGATCACACCCGAATCCAACTGGGCCCTCGACATTGAAATGCCAATAATGTACAGACCGGGCGTCCAGTTGACGCACTATATGTTGCATTGAAACCCTTATGACAAGTGTATAATATTTTTTACTTCTTTGTGAGACTTCATGCTAGTTGAAATACAACTGAGTGCTTGGGGAGAGGTTCCCCCAGGTGTGATATGTATGGAACATTGTGAATGGATGAGACTTGATGACTGCTGACCGTTTCGACTCAAAGTGACTCAATGGACTAGTGGGGAGTGCCTCTGTGTGACGCAAAAAACTAAAAGTGGAGAGCGCCTCTATGTGAAGCGGCAGACCTAGGGTACTCGATAAGAGTAGTACCTCAGCCGGCCATGAGGGGGAGTGCCTTTGTGTGACGAGGCAGACCCATGGTGGGGAGCGCCTTTGTGTGACACTGGAGACCCACGGTACTCGATAGGAAGAGTAAATCATCAGTCCAAGGTTATTGGGATGTGCCTCTGTGTGACACATCATGACCACTTTACTCGTTAGAGGATGAGTTCTCTCGTAGTCGAGCTGTTCGACATTGTGACTCAGAAGGTTACATGTTGATGGGCCTAGAGAATTCGTGGCTGGATATCAGCATTTATAGTGATACTTTGTGGGTAAACATCATAATAATGTTTCTCTGAGTTGTATACCTAGATTGAACTGAGACTCTAATTGAACTATGTCTATTTCTTTGTGCTTTGTGATTGAGTTCATGATTTGTGGTTTTACTTGTGGAATTATCAGATACCTTTGGGGGTCTCGAGGTCTCTACTAAGTATTGCTATACTCACTCTTGCACGAGCTATGCCCGCACCTTGTTGCGTTTTGTGCAGATGATTAGAAGTGGGGATGAGTTTTCAAGGAGCCAGCACTAGGTAGTTCGCGGAAGAGACATGCAGACATAGAGTGTGGAAGAGGCGATCTGTACCTACCCTTCATGTAGAATCCTCAGAGGACAATGTTTTTGATGATTCCCCTTTATTAGTTGTATTTTTACTTCTCATTTTTCATTGTACTTTTAGTTGGGCTTGTATTCTGGCCCATTTTACTTTCATAAATCCTTTTTCTATAGCAGTTTACTTCACATTCGCTTCTTGTTGTGTTCTCGGAACATGCGTTGTATATGTTTAAAGGAAATTCCTTCCCATTTTAGGGAATATGCCTTATGGTGCTAGTCGCCAGCCCCTGAGCTATGGAAGGCAGGCTTGGTGTAGTCATGGCACGGGACCTGTGGGACGGGTCGTGACGAGTGGTATCAGAGGAGTCGGTTCTACAGAAGAACAAGGAATATGATATTTTCTATGTGACCATAGTGTTAAGTGTTATGAGTGTGGTTTAGGTTTTGGTAGTCTAGTGTTGGTGCGACGGCTGATGTATCCATACATGAGGACCCTGAATTCTGATTTCTGACTCAGTGCACAGAAACAGTGATTGCGAGTGTTCTTGAAGTGTTTTTCATGCGATTTCTTTGGAGTCAACTCACAAGGTATATCTTATTGACCGTGGAACACCTATCTTGTTTCACGATGCTTCCACGTAGATATCCATCAAGGATTCTGGAGAGAGTTCACGATGACGGCCCACTGAACGATGAGGCCGTAGTGTAGGGCCCTCTTACGGCATTAGCACCTTCAGGTGGTGTACATGTAGCACCACATCCCGTTGGAAAATCGTTTCCACCAGCCCCACCAGCAGAGGGTGCATGCCGACTGAGTGCATTTCATGAGTTATAGTGGCAGAGCCCTCTGAGGTTCGGAGACGAGAAAAATTCTTAGGCAGCTCAGGAATGGCTGGAGGCTGTGGCCAGATTTTTTCGCTTACTCGGGACACCTGCTGATTTTCTGGTAATCCAAGCAGCCATCCCTTTTCATGAAGCAGTAGGGAGATGGTAGAGCCTAACGCACTAGATTTACAATGAGGAGACCCTCATCTAGGTGGACATAGAGGGCTTTTAGCGAAGGGTTCGTCCCAGAAACCTTATGCTATGTGCGTATATAAGAGCTGCTTCACTTACAACAGGGCTACATGACAGTGGGCCAGTACTCGGTGAGGATCCCTTATCTCTCCAGCTTCTCCACTGACATGGTAAGATACGATATCTTCAAGGCCTGGACCTTTGACCATGGTCTTTTATGGGAGGACAGAGCATCGATTGTATCTCTCAGCATACCAACTTAGGCTGGGGTACTATAGTGGGTGCTTTTGGTGGAGAGCCTACTAGCTAAGCAAGCTCCGATAACAAGACCTAACACTGGGTGACACGTGGTAGATTCATCTACAGCTAGTAGTAGGTAGATGACAAAGAGGTCTAAATGGACTGGATCTTCTAGTTGATGGCCCTGGGAAGTAGGGTTAGAGGTGCAGAGCATGCGAGGTAGAGAAGGTCAGGAGACAAACAAGCAGTGTTACACGTGCGGTGGGCTGGGTCACATGGCTCAAGATTTCCCATCCCGATGTATGAATGACCAAAAGACAGTTGGGGTACTACAGAATAAAAGTCATTGGTTCGAGCGAGGAGGTCCACATGCAATAGGCAGATGTGGAATTGGATCAGGCCTTGCAGTAGGTGGTGGACGATATTTCGAGGTTCTACCACCAAAACCACGAGGTGGTCCACCCCAACTACAGGGAGAAAGAGGACATGGATGAGCTCAGCTCCATGCAGTTGAGGCCTACGACCACGACACCCTAGAGATGATTAGAGGTACAATCTATGTCTACTCCACCTTAGCTACAGTACTTATAAATACATGTACCCGTCAATATTTTGTTGCCACGACCCTCATTCAGAGCTTAGAGATTCCAGTGGAGTTGTTGGCTCAATCATTAGGGATAGAGACTCCTATGGGAGAGGATTAGAAGATTACACAATGGTGTCAGCTATGTGAGATTATTCTAGGATGCGAGAGCTTTGTATGGGATCTCCTAGTAGCGGTGTTGAGGCATTATGATGTCATATTTAGAATGGACAGGTTATCTATAGTCCATGCTCAGATTGACTGTATTAGGTGAAAAATGTGGCGTGTTCATAAAGATGGGACCAGGTTTTCCTTCACTGAGAATAATGGAACCTTTGCAGCATATGATGGACATACCTAGTGGTGGGTGTAGCCGATTACTCATCAGTTGGCTAGCCTTACCTTCGAAGAAGCTAATGTTGAGTGTCCGAGTTATCTTATAGTGGTGGACCAGTATGTCGATGTTTTTCCTGATGATGATCCGGG
The DNA here is from genome assembly GCA_963277665.1 of Viscum album. Classification (NCBI taxonomy): domain Eukaryota; kingdom Viridiplantae; phylum Streptophyta; class Magnoliopsida; order Santalales; family Viscaceae; genus Viscum; species Viscum album. The sequence continues at coordinate 355,639,442 of OY728150.1, read as the reverse complement.
ACAAAATCCATGTAGAGTGGTATACTTTTACATCAACCTATATCCTGGGACATCACTGATATCTATGCCAGCATATCAGATGTCTCCCATAGAGCTTCATGAGTTATGAGTAAAATTGGAGGGCTCGTAGGAAATGGGGTTCATAATACCCAGTGATTCTCCATGGGTAGCCCCGATTTTTTTCATGAAGAAGGAATATGAGAGTTTGAGACTATATTTGGTCTACTGGCGCCTGAACCAGGTGACCATTATGAACAAGTATCAACTTCTGATGATTGATGATCTTCTCAATCAGCTGAAGGGAGTCCATTGGGTTTTGAAGATAGACATCAAATCAGGCTATCATCAACTCAGGATACGAGATAAGGTTATGTAGAAGATGACATTTAGATTTCGGTATGGCCATTATGAGTTCTTGGTTATGCCCATCGGCATGACCAATACCCCAACGGTTTTTAGGGGACACATGAACAAGATCTTTCAGACATACCTCGATCACATCTTGGTGGTGTTCATTGATGACATCTTTGTGTACTCGGTGACAGAGGAGGAGCATGTCTATCATCTGTAGATAGTTCTGGATACCCTCTGAGATCCCCAGCTTTATGGTAAGCTCTCAACGTACCAGAACTGGATAAGAGAGGTCCACTTTTTGGGACACATTATCTCAGAGGCTAGAGTTCCAGTGGATCCAGTAAAGATAGTGGCTGTACTTTCTTGGAAACCACCAAGGAGTATGACTGAGGCGTGGAGTTTCCTGGGGTGGCTGGATACTACCAGAGATTTTTGATTGACTTTTCCAGAGTTGTTTCACCATTTTCGGCATTCATGAATAAGTGGAAGCCCTTCGTATGGATAGAGAGATTCCATTAGTGTTTCCCAGAGTTGGGGAAAAGACTAGTGAGTTCCCCCATCATGAGGCTACTAGAAGAGGGAGTTGGGTATGTAGTCTACTGTGACGCATCGGGGACTAGAATTGGGTGTGTCCGGATACATGAGCGTGTTTTGATATCCTATGTCTCACGGTAGATGAGACAACATGAGAATAACTATGCTACCCATGACCTGGAGTTAGCAACAATGGTATAAAACTTGAAGATGTGGCGACATTACATGATGGGTGAACGTTTTACAATATACTCTGATCACAAGAGTCTTAGGTATATCATCTCTCAGAATGACCTAAACCTAAGACAACGAAGATGGCTAGAGTTTCTCTAGAACTATGACTCTAAGATAGTTTGTAATTATTGGAAGTGGAATGTGGTAGCAGATGCACCCAGCATGAGGTCTTTTCTATAGATGCTAAGTGAGGTGATAGAGAAGCTAATAGTGTTGCATATATCCTTCATGGATAGAGATGAAGCATTATACCTCCACTATATGATATTAACTCCCCCACTCCTTTAGCGTGTCAAGAAGGTGAATCTTGGGGACATTTATTGTGAGGCTTGACGTGCCCTGATATCCTCATGGAAGGCACCTGATGGGTTTTTTGATGGTTGGGAGCACGTCATCCTATTTAGAGGACATACCATTGTAATGGTGGTAATATGGGAGGAAGTGTTGAGGGACTTCCATACATACCCTCTGGTCATACATCCTAGTATAGAGAAAATGTACAAGAAGCCCCAGCTTCAACACTGGTGGCCCGGAATGAAGAAGGCAGTGGCAGAGTTTGTTTCACGATGCCTCAGTTGTTAGCAAGTGAAGGCTGAGCATCAGGTTCCACAAGGCTTAGCTCAGCCATTGGAGGCGGAAGAGTGGATGTGAGATGGAATCTCCATGGACATTGTTATAGGGCTTCCATGTACGTCTAGGGGATATGATTCAATTTTTTTGATCGTAGACCGACTCACCCAGTCGGCCCACTTCTTACCTATCTGAGAGTAGGGATCAATAGAGGGAATGGGATGACTATATGTTCAGGAGATTGTGCGACTTCATGGGGTTCCATTGACGATCATCTCTTACTGTGATGCATGTTTGACATCATCGTGGTGGAAGATATTGTAAGAGGCATTCAGGACTCAGTGGTATTTGAGAACTACCTTTCATCGTTAGATGGATGGTTAGACGAAGAAGAAAATTCCAACACTAGAGGACATTCGTCGTGCATGCATCCTAGATTTTGGCCATAGTTGGGAGCATCACATGCCCTTGGTTGAGTTCACATACAACAACAATTGTCACTCCACCATCGAGATGGCACCATTCGAGGCCTTGTACGGTTGACCCTGCACATCACCTCTATGATGGACAGACCCAGGGGAGTCAGCACATATGGGTCAAGATTTGGTACGAGCCACTACTAAGAATGTGCAAGCCATCCAGTAGTGGATGAAGACTTCACAGTATATACATAATCCATTTTCCGACAGGATATGCAGACCTATGAAGTACCAGGAGAGGGACCACATTTTCTTGCCAGTCTCTCCTCGACAGGGACTACATAGATATGGCTGAAGCAACAAGTTATCACATAGGTTTATCAAGACTTTTCTGAAACTTTAGTGGATAGGTGAGGTGACATACCACTTGGAACATCCACCGCAGATGGATAAGGTGCACGATGTCTTCCATGTATCCTAGCAAAGGAGATACCTGCACGACCCATCTCACGTCATCGACCATGGAGAGCTAGACTTTGAATATGGGGCGATGTTTACAAAGGTTCCATTAGAGATTGAGGATATATAAGAGTGGGTCCTTCATGGGTGGTTGATACCGCTGGTGCGTGTTTTTTGGCAGCATGGGAACATCCCAGAATGAAGATGGGAGCGGGAGGCTTAGATTCATGCTCAGTACCCCCATTTTTTTCTTAGTCTATGTTGTGGAGTTTTGCGATGAAAATCACTATGTTGGGGAGAATGTATGGTCTTGGATTTTCCATCTATTGTTTTAATTATAATAGATTATTATGAGTATGCGAAAATTGATGGTGCCTGATTCAGAGGCCCGGATGGCACAAAATGAATTTCTGTTCATTTTTCAAGTACATTCAGTAAACACATGAGAGGCATTTCCTAGATTTTGAATTGTTGCTCAGATTAAAAATCTGAGGTCATTGTTGAATCCACAGTACCAAGACTCACTTAAGAGAGGCTTTACATTGACCACAGTAGGTCTGGAGAAAAATTTCTGTTTTGTGACATTTTAAAAGAAAAGAAAAGAAATTATTTTATTATGTTATATCATATCCTATAATGGAAAACTCAAGGGGTGAGGCCAGCGATGTGTCAAGCCAATAAATGGCTTGACCAGCCAACCCTATGTAATGACGTCATTAGGGAATTATGAAGCATCCTAATTGATGAGATCCATTAAATTCCAACTTCGTTACTTACCCTCCCCCTCCCATATATATATAGATCTTTAGGGAAGGTATCATCCTAGCTTCACCAAGAAACAAAGTGTTGAAGGAGCACTATAATGTCATACCCTTATAAGATGGACTCGAACCCAGCAGGAGGTGAAAGACGACACTAAACCATGAACCAAAGGACGACGTATGATTGGTCTTGTTGGAAATTAGTTGCGAGAATGAAGAACACCAACCCACCTTAAAGCCACATATGATCTCCAACGGGTTATGAGGTAGAGGGTTTATTCATTTTTTTGAATGATTTCCTCTTCCCCATTAATGAATAATACACAGACTGCAGACCAACTAACAAATGGGTTGATCCATGATTCATTCGTTCTTGAGGGAGGTTGTTGCGGGGTAACTTTGTGGGATTTTTGATTATTTTTTAATTAAATTTCTTATTTAACCCTTAATCCCTTCATGTTTGTGAGCTAACACGGAGGGTGTAGGCCTAACGAACCCAACCTAAACATTCCGCTAGATTGCTAATTTTGCACCTCCATAGAACACTGACGACTCGACGATACCGACTGGCTGTGATGGGGATTGCATGTCAATTCATTCCATAAGAGGAGACCGCGACACAAATACACGACGACCATTGGAGCGGCCGACATCGGGTGGACATAGAGGAGGCACGTCACACCGTCGCATGCTGCCGAAGAACAAAGGAGACAACGGATCTTTAGCCATGGAGATTGGAGGAAGGCGGCCGACACCCCAGACGACCGTGACAGAACTGGAAGAGTAGAGGTGGGGCTTTCACCCGACAGCGTGCCAACATGGTAGCAAGGCTGGGGACTGTGACTATCATGGCTGGAGCAGGGGACCGCTGGTTCGACAGGAAGCCAAAGGATGGGGCACGCACCAGAGGTGCGCCCAGCAGAAAAGTCACAGCTCATCAGCCACATCATGGAGGATCCGAGGCGCCGCGTGGATCCGTGTTGGGTCCACCCCTCCTGGAAGACTAGCTGATGTGGCATTGTGCTTCTAGGCAGATGGCACCGCTGGGTCGGCTCAACGAACCACCCCGCCGCCCAGTGGGCCGACCCGCATCCCAGCTGGTGCGTGCAGGGCCCAGCCGGTCGAGCTGACCTGGGTCGTGATGGACCCAAGTCGGGCTGGGACGACATATTTTGATCTGGGTCGGCCTGGTCTGACTGAGGCAGATCGGACCTAGACCCATTACCTAATAATTACACAAAACGAGCCCTAACTCCTAAACTAGACATCTGTTTTACAAACCATCTATGGTGTTGGGATCCTTTGAGCAAGACAGTCCTTTTGACTTACTTCTTGAGAGTTTTGGAGAATCTTGGAGTAAGGCTATTTTTGATCTCACTGGAATCCAACTACTTTCTCGGCACTAAAATGCCAATAATGCACAGACCGGGCATCCGGTTGATGCGCCATCTGTTGCGTTGTTACCCTTATGACATGGTTGATCATTGAGTCAAATTTTTGTGAGATTCCATGCTGGTTGAAATATGACCAATGGCTTGGGGATTGGTTCTACCAAGAACACTACGTATAGAACCCTACAATTGGTTGAGACTTGACGACTGCTGACAATTTTGACTCAGAGTGACTAGACTGCAAAGTGGGGAGTGCCTCTATGTGATGTGCCAGACCCACGATGGAGAGAACCTCTGTGTGATGCAATAGACCCACAATATACGATAAGAGGAATACCTCATCAGGCCACAAGGGGGAGTTCCTCTGTGTGACGCGACAAACCCATGATGGGGAGCGCCTTTGAGTGATGGAGCAGACCCATAGTAATCGACATGGGGAGTACCTCAGTAGTCTAACATTAGTGGGAAGCACCTCTTTGTGACATGGAAGGCCCACTGTACTCATTAGAGGAGGATTTATCTAGTAGTCGAGGTATTCGACCTTGTGACTAGGAATGTTACTTTTTCTAAGGCCTAGAGAATATGTGGCTGGCTATCAACATTCATACAGATCTTGTGTGGGTCAACATAATAATCTTATTTCTATGAGTTGTATACCTTGTTAGATCTGAGAATCTAATTGAACTGTGTCTGTTGATTTGTGCCTTTTGATTGAGTTCATGGTTTTGGTTTTCCATGTGGAATTCATAGAGACATTCGAGGTTCTCGGGGTCCCTACTAAGTTTCATTATAGTCCCCCCTTCATGGGCTACACCCTTACCTTGTTGTGTCTTGTGAAGACGGTGAGAACCATTTAAGTGGTTTGAGGGATCTAGGAATAGGCGGTATGCGGATGAGATATGCAGACGTGGAGTGCTGAGGAGGTGATATGTACATACCCTTCATGTAGGATCCTCGGAGGACAACTCAGTAAATGTTTTCCCTTTTTCTGTTGTATTTTTACTTTTCAATTGTACACATACTTTCTATTGGGATTGTATTCTGGACCATTTTACATTCAAAACTCCTTTTTCTATGGTAGTTTACTTCACATTCTCTTCTTGTTGGGTTCTCAGACCATGTGTTATATAGGTTTAATGACAATTCCTTCCCTTTTTAGGGAATACGCCTTTCAGTGCTAGTCGCCGACCCCTGGCCTATGGAATATGGGCTTGGGGTAGTCATGGTATGGGCCCCAGGGGACAGGTCGTGATATAACCTTTCCTAATAGGGAAGATGGGCTTGGGCTAGTCTCCCATATCTATGTTTTTCCTACATGGAATCCTTTTATAGGCTATCTCATGTGACCTTTGTATTTATCTTTATTTCTATTAAAGTGATATTTTTATTGACTCTTTTTACAATGTGGGACTTTCAATAATGTTTCCATGCCCAATTTTTAAATTGTGAGGAAGAAATTCCTAAAAGGGGGGAAAGATGTAACATCCCTGGTAAATAAATAATATAAACATTCATATTTATAAAAAAATTTTAAATTAAATATTAATATTTCTTTAAAGGTTATTCTATGTTTTATGGCTTACCTGATATGCAACAACAAGTTTCTTTGATATCTTATGTCACACACAACATTGAGTTATTCTGAAAGATAATAATATAATAATATTATTTTAAATTGTAGTTAAATCATTGCCGTTGTAATGGAGGGAATGAAAAGAACTTACCATATTATGACTAAATATGTTTACTAAATATTTAAACATTTATCTAATAAATTTTAGAGGCTTAAAATAAGAAGAATCTGATTTTAAGCATAAATACTCTAATATTTTTCAAAAGGTCATTTTACTGCATTTTAATGGTGAACCCTTTTTAAATATAGTTTTTATTTTTATATTTTCTATATGAAAAAACAATATTTTCCTTTATAATTGGGACATCAAAATTTACTTTGGATGAAATTTTGGTTTTTTTCTGATAATTTTTATTTTTTATGAACAGTGAAAAATACTGTGTTTTAATTCAAAAATGCCTTTTAATATAATTTATTTATATGGTTATATTATCTTTATAAATTGTTTTATAGTGTAATTAGATTATATTTTTAGAATTTAATACTATTATGGTCATTTGAATTAATTTTACATTGAAATTAGACAAAAAAAGTGTCAATATTTGGATAGTTATTATTTCTTAAAAACAAGTTTTTGATTTTAACAATGGGAATTAATTTTAATATATTTTCATCCACTTATGTTTTTTGAATTTGAAAAAATGGATTCCATTTTTGTAATCGGTAGGTCCAAATTGTGTAAATAGGTAAATTTTATTTTTAGACATTTTAAATATTTACTTTAGTAAATATTTTATTTATCATGGTTAAAGTGTAAATATGGTAAATAAGGGTAAAAAAATTATTATAATAATATTAAATTACCATAACAAGGGTCCTAATACTATTGGATGATACATTTCTGACTATGGGCATCATTGGGTCGATTTTGGGACCCCATGGAGCCACGTAAGAGTGATAATGACACATTATATTAATTAATTTAATATAAAGACAAAAATTCCTTAATCATATACCTTCTAGTAAATAAATTTTTACATGGGGTTATATAAGTTATATCTTCAAATATATATTAATTTTAAATATAAAAAAGATTCTACATCATGGTAGCATTTTTATAATTTTTAGACCTCAAATAAATAAAATTATTTATATCAAAATAATGATGCAGTGTTTATCTCATTAATGAATGATTTAAATAAATAAGATTATAAAAATTAAAAAAACATTCAAAAACAGTCCAATTCATATTGGATGATTTTATTTTGAATATTATTCATCTTATATTTTCTTTTAATGAGTTTGGGACCTTTTGATACCGAAAACCATAATATAATAATATAATATTTTCAAATAGTACTACAGAGCCCCTCCTCCCCTTTATAAAAATCCCTAACTTATAATCCATTCCTAAAACTTCTCAAGCCCCTTGTATAATCCATAACCTTCCCAAAAAATCTCTCAATATCACTATATTCTTCCTAGAAGCTTTAACATAGGCATAAGGCACAACAAATAATCCTTTTGGATCAAACCAATGGGAATTACCATATTTAAAGGTAACATCTTCTCTTAAGTTCTTTTGTTTTATTTTCATTCTCCAACCCCCTAAACTCTCTTTATTTATTAATTTTTATAAAAACACAAGTATATTCAACATAATAATATGTTTTTATGTGATTTATTATAAATACACTTCCACACACCTCCATCTAAAAGATACGAACATACAGTTTCTGTGGATGGCGAACTACTACCTCACGAATCGGTGACTATTCAAATATCTCCAACCACCTATCATGGTGTCCATTATGATGGAAGTATATTTATATATGATATAAATTATTTTTATGTTTTCCATATGCTTCTGTAATTTCAATTTAAACACAAACCTTTATGTTTTCCAATATAAGTAAACCTGATAATTTCATTGGAGAAGTGCGGACTACTGCCCCCTCAAGTGGATATGATTCGTTCATGACACACATGGAAGGTAAAAAGGATGGATTTAATGAAATTATGTAACATATATATCATGAGAAATTATAATACAATTACAATATACCTATGTATCATTCAGTTTCCATTCCTTTAAAAAATATAAAAAATTAAAGTATTGTCCATGCGTACTTACGACTTACCGTCTCCATGAACAATACATTTCATTCCTTATTTCCAAATGTTAGGTACTACAATAAATACTTATATATACAGTATATATAATATATATATATGATATTTAAATCATGAATATGATTTTATAGATAATATACTTTTGGAAACATGGACAATTTGTAACTATAACAAGTTCATTTTTGACTCAAGTTCCGAACATTGACAAAATATCCGATATGAACTCAAATAATTAAAGAATTCTTATAGAAAGGTAATAAGTGATATAAAATTAATAATAAACAAGAAAAAAGTTCATAATAAAGTTGAAATAAACTTATGTTTTTTATTCAGGAAAAACAAGGAACAAACGAGTCTTGTCGGACACAAGGTAAGGTGTTTCTTATCTCACTTTTAATTCTTTGAGATTTCCATTGTTCGCCACTTATTTATTTTTTGGGGTATACTGTGTAATGAAACATGATATATATTATCATTATTCTCTTTATATTCATGGTTTTATGTGATTAATTTGGTGGTTATTAACTTTTGTTCATATGACTTGATTGATTACAACATGGTAAGGGGTTTCAATCTAAATTTTTATTCTCATGAGATTCATGAAATATTTGACACTATTTCCTTTTTTTGGTGTATTTTCTGCCAATGATTGTATTATTTTTCTTATATAATTTACTTTATGGGTATCTACATCTTCATTTTATGATCCTTCTTTCTTGGGGTGTATGTTTCGTAAGTAACCAAATCGGTAACAGAACCTTTCACCATCCTCTTTTTAAAGACTTTTTTTGTTAGGTCTTTTAATTTAAATCATATTATGTTGGGATATGTTCTTATATATACTTATTGATGTAAATTATATTTCCATGTGATGAGATACCCATTTCTCTCTCATTAACTCATTTTTTAAATTTTAAAGTGATGCAGTTTGGCCGTCGAATTTCTGTAAAGGATCTTTTTAACCCCATTTCAATTCTTTGGGTTAAACTTCTACATGTTGATTATGTCATGCTATGAATATCGGGGAATGAACTATTATTGTTTTACAATGACTATATAATCATATTTGGGGTATTTATATTGGTCACACATAATTATTTTATTGATTTATCATTAATCTAAGGATACCATATTTATAAGGGATTTCGTCTCAATTTACAATCTATTACGACTTCGTTGTTGTTTTGTTCCAATTAAATTTTATATGGTTTATATACTGTACTTTTTCATATTATATCATGAATAACTTTATTATCCTTATATAATAATTCTTTGATTAAATTTTATTACTCAATTAATTATATTCAAGCATCTCTCATTTGTTTAAGAATTTAATATTATAAATCCTTCTCATTAATGTCCTTGTTTTCAAAATAGTTTTAAATATATATTTATATGTACATTAAAGTTTTAAAATTTTAATTCTTTAAAAAGAATCAAAGTATTATGGGACACTTTGATTCAAAAATCTCTTTATTAGTTTTTTTAAATGGTTTTTAAAATGGTTTGAAAAAGCATTGATTATATCAATATCTTGAAATGATATATTGTGATTGCAATGTGGAAATGTTATCCTTCATTTATTCTTGTTATATGTGTCATGAATATGTTATGGGTATTGGGCATTGGATACATATATGTGTGGTTATGTGATAAACCTACGGCAGCTGAGCCTGAGATTGCTCTCCAATGTATTGGGTAACGTGATAGAAGTAAAAATTAATGTTTCTCCTAAGGGATTTATGGAATATACTGTGATGGGTATTCCAAAATAACTCCATATGTAGTTATGAAAGCTAAAATGTAAGTATATTATTTATTCCAATTGTTACTTATATGATTTATGATTTCTATGTTCTATTCATAAATCATATGATTTCATGAGGTATGTCATGATTGAAAAGTATGGTTTCATTGATTTGTATTTATTAATGGGATAATGTTTTCATTCCTTATTTTGTAACCCTTGCAGATATTTTTATGCTTATCCCATGTTTTGGAATGTTATTCACAGGACTCAAAGATGAATAGGGTCAGGTATGGGATCAAGGAAACTTCATGCAGTCTAAAACATGGAAATATGCATGTTTTTTATAAGTTTTTATTTTATAAAAAAATGAAAACTGAGTTGAAGTGTCCAGTTTGTAATTTTTTAAATGGAATGTTATAGTTATGTCCTAATTCCCTAAAACTCTGAACTTGAAAATATCCTTAATGTGAGTTCTTCATTTAACTCAAGATTAAGTAATGTTTAAGGTCAGATCCTTATATGAATATACTAATACCATACCTTTCAAAATTAAGATACATCCCAATCCATTATTTTATTCATCTCTATTGATCACATCCCATTCATTACTATATGGCATAAAAAGTAGAAGAACATTGACCAAACATCTATTCTATTCATTGCAATTGTTTTATCATACATTAATCCACATTAACATTCCACCTTCTATATAAACATGGTTATTGGATTACATGGTCATGATAAATAATTCATAAATAATCTTTAGAATATAGAAAACATAAGAAAGCTACAGATCATAGTAACCATATTTGGTATATGATATTTCACAATAACAAAGTTATTTGATAAATCTACCAATATACTCTCACATATAATTATATGACCGAAGAACAAAACATTTTAAAGGAACAATTAACATTATATAAACCTAATATACAAATTATATTTCTTTAATGTCTTCATGTCAATTCTAAAATATTTTTCATTCCCTTTATTTCTATTCAAATATATACTAATATCATCTATAAAGACTTCCCGAAATTGATCACAGTAATATCTACCAATCCCATTCATTAAATACATGAATATGGAAAGATAATTGAAAAGTAAAAAATGGAATTATGATAAATTCATAATTACCATACCTCATATGAATGGTTGTCTAGGTTAAACCCACCTTATTGACCCATAGCTGAAGATATCCGTACAAAATATTAATCAGGTAAAAATATTAATTTTCTCAAAATTTATCAAATAAATCATCGATATGAGGTAGTAGATACATATTAAAAATAGTGATCTTGTAAATATCTTGATAATTAATACCAATCCACATTTAACAATCTTTCGTATTGAAAAAATAATAGGTTTACCCTAAGGTGAAGACTAGTCAGAATGAATCCATTCTCATGAATCTCTAATATATTGTTATTTTAATCCTACAATTCAATCTTGAAAATTTTATATTTATTATTTGAAATAGTCATATATTTATGTATTAATTCTATTGAAAAATACACTTTACAATTTGGAAAAATATTGGACAAATATTCTAGAAATATATCAACAAACTCATATACAATAGGAATATATCCAATTTTAAGCTTCCATCCAACCATTTGTGATAAATACCAATCATTAATTGGTCGTAAAACACATATGATTGATGTAATATTTATTAGTAGTTCAGGTTCTGCCTCACAAGGAAAAAATAATGTTGGTTGATTTGAAATATTGAATATAATTTCTAGTACTCAGTAGTTAATATGGGATATATATTGATAGAGGCATTATATTTAATAAATTATGTAAATTTCAACTAGAGGGACAGTATCATGGTTTTTAGAAATCCCATTATGAAAAAATTCGTTCAGATTCGTGATATATACATGAGATGTGATCATTCTACTAGTAGTTTTTTATTCCTAAATCACTATGAAGTCATTGATCTGTTGATGTTCAAAAATTTTATAATTATTCAGATATAAAAAGATTTTGTAGAACTTGAATCATGTAAAACAATTAAATGTATAATGTTGATGATAATTTTAACTTTCACCACATCACTTAGGTATTCCACTTCCTCTATCGTAATTACATACAATTGGACTTATCCCATTGTTTTATTCTCTAGTAAATTCAATTAATGATTAGGGAACATGTTTCAATAATGACCCATCTCATTATAGTTAATAAACTAGATAGAAGTGGTGTATTTATTCATAATATATTCATTATATAGATGAGCATCATCTCTACGATTTTAATAAACACCCAAACCTTTTAATCATTTTACAACATGTTTTTCCATATTTTTTACATGGAAGAAATTTATTTTTACATTAATCATCATTGATGTTTTCCTTTTTCATGGTTCTAAATTTAACAATTATTCCTCTAATATACATTAAATATATAGGATCTATAAAAATCCTTCTCAATCATAACAATTCTTGATACTATATAATCATATGATGATTTTTTAGTAAGAAATTCCATTCATAAATTCAGATTAATTCCATAAAACAAATGCTTAATCTATCTTTCTAGAATAAATTTATTGTTTTAAAATTGTCAGGATAACCATGTAAGGATACCCTCACACTCTACCACAAATTATTATTTCATATGTTTTAATGGGAAAAAATTCCTATTTAATTTATCTAAATATTATCAGGGGAAGTATTTATTTTAGAATATTACATTAAAATTTCTCCATTAAGAGAATTTTAGTTATTTATCCTCTTTATTATTATAGGCCAATGACCACCATTACTCATTATCATTATAAAAAAAAATCCATTTCCAGAATTATATTTTATGATTCATTACATCCAAAATATATGATTAAATTATATGGAGAATTAACCCATTATTCAACAACCATTGGATTAGTATTTTCATTTATAGATAGAGGAATATACCCCATAAATAAATAATAAATAACAGAATTATTATATGAAACAATAGATTTATCAAAATGGGTATGGTTATTAATCATAACCTAAGTCAGCTATTCTACCATATCTATGATCTGGTTAGTTCCAACACTAACTATATTGTCTTATTCTATAGGGAAATACCAATAATCTATAAGGCTGTTGATTCCATTTATTCTATTAGTAGACATGAATAAATAATGGGACACATTTATTTATCTCATAATCATAATGAATACTAATATGTAAAATAAAAATCCCTCGAATTATAATTTTTATTTTAAATCTCCTCTAATACAAACATTATAAACATCAAATACAGTTACAATGATCTAGTGTCTACTTTATTACACCGGTATAGGATAGATGGGATCTTTTTTTAAAGGGCTGATAAATTATGTTGTCTTAAATAATGGGATATATAAATGATTCTATATTTCATAGGAAATATAAAATATATAGTTTATGAAATATTATTACATCCAAGATATTATTCATAATAGCCTTCTTCATATCCTTTGGAATGGGAAGAAATCAAAATGTGAGATCAAATACACAATATGAGTAATCTACAGTCGAAAACATCTTAACTGAATAAGAAATAATTAATATGAAAATGTAAATAACTGAAAAAATTCCATTTATTGGATAAATTGTTCATGAAATGCATCCATTGATAATATTAATTTAATAATCTCCTGGATAATAATTAATGTTATACCAATGAAGAACATTTTTAATATTAAATTCCCAAATTTCAAGCGTCGTGATATCTCTACCATAAAGGCCTTGTTTGATGTATGTTTAATTGTTGGGTATGTATACACCAAAAACTATTTAATTTTTCCAACTCATTTCTCTGATGTGTCCTATTGATACATCAAGTGGATATCTATATCAAAAATCCATCCATCACTACATGTATAAAACATTTACCGTATATTGGGTTATTAATTAATTAATAAAAACATGCCTTATCAAATAAAAATAACATATTGATTAAAGAATACCAAATATAAATATTTTTACAATCAATAAAATAACTATTAAACTAAAACACTATAGGTAGAAAGTATATAAATTTCTGGAAATAATCATATCCATAATGAAAGGAATATGTATTTTTAGGAGAAATGTAATTTCTAATGAGAATTAGAAAGTGACTATTTAAAGAGATAGTTAATGACCACAAAATTAATATGTGATAAATTATATCCGTTAGTTCATCATAAAAATGGATTTTGTAATGAAATCAATTTTGTTGGAGAAATAAAAAAATGGAATTGAAATACTAAAATAATATTTTATTGAGAATTTTTCTTTGTAAAAAATTTGAAAACTTTTATAAGAAGATAAAAATAAAAAAATGGATTTGGTGGTTGAATGATTAATTAATGCCATATACATTAAAAATAAACATTTCATTATAGTTTTTGTAAATGAAATTCAAAAACAAAAATTTTGTAAAATGCTATAAAAATTCCTATTAAACCATTTGAAAATTCTAGGATATAAAAAATTTTACATAAAAATAATTTGAGTAAATAAAATTTACTTTATTAAAATAATTTAAAAATATATATATAATGAATAAAAATATACCCAATCAAAAGGTAAATAGGATCAAATTTTATTTGAAAAATAATTTTTCATGATTCATGTTACTAATGTATGAAACATTAGGAAAAAATAAGGAAAATAATTAAATATATAAATGATTGGAATATATATGGATTTCATAATGGATAGACTATAACACTCCATTGATGGAAATAGGTTCAATATATTAAAATAATGAGATTGTGAAAAAAATTATTTCCATTTTGGTAGCATTTAAACGGTGTCCCCTTGTAAGAGTGTGATAGAATTGACAATTTAATAATCATGAATTAATGCATATTCAGGATAATCCAACAAATAGGGTAGTATATAAAACACATATATATAAATAGGTTTATAATACCACATATGTCTCAAAGGAGTCAAAATTGAGACGAAATCCCTTACCACATGTTCAAATTCCCTCACAGGTTCTATGGACACTTGTATAATTAATTTTAATTTATTAAAATAATACAATGAAAGAATTTTCAAATAATTTATATAATATATGACAAATATATAATATTATATCCCCTATTTATTAACATTGTTTTATTATTGTCCTTATTTCATTTTTCAACTGCTTTGTTTTTCATGTAAAATTTCAATCGGTAGTCTCTATCCTTGAATTAAGATAATCGCTACATCATAAGAATAATTATAGTTACTATATAAATATAATACATATTTAATATATATATATATATATATCCATCATTCTATAAAACATAGAAATTTAAAAACAAATTACACAGTTCATGGAGATGATATTCCTACATTCCCATGAACACAATTTTCTCATTTCTACTTATATAATGACATAAAGAAAAATAATAAGTCACATTTAAATGATAATTATCATTATATATATATAAAATATAATCATTAAATTTTCTCTTATTAAATTCCATTTAATGTGGAATTGAAAAATAGATCATATCGCTATGTTGAGGTGGTAGTCCACACATACACATATACGACATTATCATTTACCAAAGGGAAGAAATGTAAGAAGTTAAATATGATAATATAATTATATAATAATTTTAATTACAAATATTTAATATAATATCATAACTTCCATTATGATTACTTTCCATGTAAGGCAGTGATAAAAACATGTTTTATCAGTTCATGAATCATAGTGTCTTGTACTTAGGAGTGATGGTTTTGTACCCCATTTGATGGAGAATTATATGGTAAAATATTATAAAATAAACACAATATTTATATTTATTTGGATTATGTTTTTTTATTATATATTAATTTTTATAACATGATTTAGTGTGGTAAAACATGAAATAAATGAATAGATATTGGCTTATATGGTAATAATCTATTAGAGAAACCTCCCTTGTATCTCATCTTCGGGGCAATATGGTTGGTATTTTTTGAAGGAAGGTGCATCTATAATATTGATAAGGATATTTATAATTGAATTTGGTAGGTTTTGGTAAAAATAATTTTTTCAATATGGTATAATGAATAGAGATAAAGAATTTCCTTTTACAAGGGAGGGGAGGGGAGTGCTTGATATTTCATAAATTATTCAAAAAATATAAATTATTTTTCATGAAAAAATAGATCAAAATTGATATAATTAAAATATAAAATTATTATTTTTATTATAAATCATCTTATCCAAATAAAAATTAACAATATTAGATGATTTTATACCACTTATCTATTTGTTTTAACCCGTCATTAACCATTTGGACAATTTTTGTGATGAAAATGTTTTTTACACATTAAGAGAGAATAAATTTTCCACAGAAGCAAAATTGGACAATAAATTAATAATAAATCATATTTAAGACCCTATATTAACCAATTATCCAATTTTTACTATTTTTATTATTTATATATAACTCAATGAAATATTATATTCATAAAAGGTCAATAATGTAATTTTTGTTACTATTCATTTAACTGGACTTTAAATAAATAAAGGCAGAGATTAATTTCTAATATAATCTATTAAAAAAATTATTTATCTCAATGGGTTTTTAATAAAACGATTCATCAATATTTAAAAACATTTAATATTTTTAAAATCATTTACTTATTTTTTATTAATTTTATAAATACATTATCGACAATGCATAAGAATTTAGATTAATTATTAAACTTTTTAAAATTAAAAATATATTACCATGATAAAAAGTGAAATTATTAATTTAAATTTTCTTTTAAAACTAGATATAAACAATATTTATCTTTATGGAATAATAGTAGAGACACTATATTTATGAGTGTGACATTGTTTTTATTAAATAATTAATATAATATAAAGTCAATATAAAAGAATAATGGTAAAAAGTGGCCAAATATTAGAGATGTGAATGGAATGATCTAATGAAAAATATTTTAATTGGATAAAATAATTTTTATGATAATCTTTAATGCATTATCCTAACGATTTAACCTAAATTTACCATTTTTACCCTTATAAAGGAGACAAATATTCACCAAGGTTACCATACATAAAGACGAAATATAAAAGTGACATGTTTATCAATTTTGAATATCCAGATTCCATATATGAAAACATTTTTTTAATAGAAGTAGAAAATTTTAATTTAAGCAAAATATGAAAACCCAACAACAAAAATCATTTTCGTAAAATGTGTTTTTTTTGTCAAAAGAATACCATATTTAAAATACAATTATACTTATGATGAAAATGTAATTAATTAGAGTATTTCTAAATAAATTAGGTTTAAGTTTATTTCATATTGAATTAAATTCATTAAAAGTATTTTTAATTAATATAAATGATAATTACAAAAAGTTATATTTATGGTATTCATTGGAAAAAAATATTTTCATAAAAATCATAAAATTTAAACCTAAGTTAACATTGACATAGAATATTGAAAAATTATATAATTTTCACATAGTAATATTTTTTTAGTTTATCGTTGTTTGTTAAAATAAGGTGTTTCTAGTAAAAAATATATAATATAAATTTATTTAATGAAAAATGTATTATAAAATATTAGATAGTTATATTTGAATCTACCTATTTGGGTTCATATTTTTCTTTTCTTTTTTATGTTTTTGTGAGGAAATATTCTGGGATATTACCTCTCAGTATAAATATTTATCCCGACCTGGGGTGTTTTGAGTGGGATTCTGACTTATGGGAACTTCATAGGAAGGATGAAGCCATTTAGAGGATGGTATGGATTCTCAGGAATCACCCATTGTTTTTAGGTGGCATATAATAATTCCTAAATGGTATAAGAAACATGATCCAAATATTTTAGGAGACCTTGAATATATAGAGATTCATGTGTGGGATGGGGGTCAAAGTTAAAATATAAATGTATTTATTTCTAACAGGTTCTTGGTTAGAAAATGCAAACTCAACGTATACTGGTTTTTCCTTTGAATGTGTATTCCAATGGATTATCTGGGAACCCCATTATCAATGAAAAGTATCCATATTTACTATTTTGATGGTATTATATACAAAATAATTATTAGGATCAATAATTGGAAATTCTACCAGTTATACTTTAGAGGATAGATCACAATTATTAATTATGTTATCACCTCTATCCAATTTTTTTTACTCATTTATTTGGACAACATAAATTTTATCCGAACAATTGAAAACACTCTGACTAATTTTATTTTAGATTCAAAACAAGAATTTTTATACTATTGGGAGATCATTTCTATATTAGTGTGCTTATTTAATGAAGAATGTATTAACCTATAAAATATTGATGAAAAAAATAGTTCGTGAAAGAAAAATTATCTTAGAACATTTTTCGATTGAACCTTTTATATACGAATATCACCATTAAAAAATATGCAGCCTCTACTGTAATGACCCAAATCTGGTGCCACTAAACTAGTGCCCTGTACCCAGTTTGCCACATGACCTAATATGCATTTCCCAAAATTCCAGAGGCTTCCGACTTGCTGCAAGGGCCTAGGCGAGTCATTGGGTAAACTGTGCCCTCATTTGGTAACGTATACAAGGGAGAGGAGATAACAGTCAGTAGCGGAAATAGTAAACAACATACAATACCTGGAACTAAACATCAGAAGCAATGAATATATATTGTAATGATGATAATGATGCAGCTGGTATAATTATATAAGGAAAGTAGAAAAATCAACAACGTGCTGAAATACAATTGGGAACAATGCACTAAAAGTTAACAGCAACTCCAACAGCATTTCAAGCCTAAGCTCGATCCTATGCTCTCCCGCTCCAAAAAACAATCATGTACCATAATTAGAAGGTCCACAATCCTTATTCACACCGGCAAAAATATAACCTGTTTGGGCCAAAAAGAAGGACCCAAATAGGTTGTGAGACTAATCCTAGTAGGCAACCACCACAAGAGCTGTTCCCTACAGTCAGCAAGCTATATAGAAAATGTAATGGAAATAAATGCAGCAGAGAAACAGGAGTACACTAAAGTAAACAATCCTAAAAATCTCTATTCACATTTATTTATTAATGTAACTCAATCATTTAGTTATCAACAAAGGAATCAAGCAAATAGGTCTATATTTCTAAGGCATAGCAATTAACACAACAGGTATCTCAACAAACTACCTAAACAAAAATCAGTACAAAACAAAATCCTGTTCTTTGGCATTGTGGACTCATCACAACCAACCAATCAATATTCACACTGACTCTCTGGGTGGCTCATTATGGTAGACCCCTCTGGTCAGATAATCATAAAATGGAACAGACACTCTGGGAATCCCTCACCGTCAATTCCCCTATGGTCTTGCAATGATAGCTATAAACTCTCTGAGGAAGCACTTACATCTAATTCCTCCTGAAGTCTCGATACGTAAATAAGGACACTATAAGAAGGAACAATGTTCAATTCTCGTAGGTCTTGCAAACGATACTAATTTATAACAGACTATCTAGAGAAGCCATTAATCGTCAATTCCCTCTTTAGTCTACCACACCAAGTTCATACAATCCTGGGCAGTCTAGTCGTGCATAATCGACTGTCAGCAACCCTAAGTAAGTTCAAAAAACTACTTGGATAATAGCTAAAATTCATCAAAATAATATAAACATTAGGAAATACATGCAATCAATTTTATCAAGGCTAGAAATCAATGCAACAAGGTCTGCCTCACAGGCAACCTAAGCCAAACGATGATAAACTGCCAACACAAGGGAAACACCCATGGGGTGATCTTAAAACATGCTAAAAAGAAACCATTATTAATCTAATGGCCTCAAGAATACAAGTAATCTAAGGAAGATAATAATTTAGGATCAATACCCTGACCTGAGATAACCGATACATGGGTATCTGGGACATTTTCACAAAAACTCAAAGGCATTCAACTTAAGGCAATAAACCACCTACCTCGATCCTAGGAGATCGATATACTTGAACCTCGACCCGTGAATCATTATAGAATGGAGTAGATCTACAAAAATTATAAAACGTTCAACCTACAATAACTCTCATTAGAGAAAGAATCAGGAAACGTGGGAAAAGAAGAACCAAGAACTGAACGCTGCGATTCTATTGTAACTGACGGTGTTCGATTCAGTTAACCGGTGAAGGATCAGTGGCTTAGAGAAGATTCATCCTCCTTGGAAGCTATAGACAGAATTAGGTGAAGAAGAATATGGAAATAAGTATTAGGTGCGACCCCGGTCCGTTTAATGAAATAAACAAAAAGTACATGGCGTGTACTTCTGGAGTACACGGCCTATAATTTCCTTTTCCGTACTCCGCTTTTGGTGGCCTCCATGTCACCCCTACATTGTCGTGTGTGTGGCCATTACCCGGCCAGTACACGGTCTCGAGCAGCATCAAAGTACATGGTGTGGACTTATCAACTATATGGTGTGTACTTAGAAAATTTCTACATTCTCCTCTTTTTTCCCAAAAAAGACCAGAAAAGGAAAAACATACCTGAAAAGAAGGTCCGGGTTCTTACATCTGCCATCCCTTGAATAGAGGAGAGTTATACGGGATATCACTTACGATGTAGTCTTATAGATCACATCCACATCATTTTTACTTACTCACAGTTGATTATAGGTAAAGTTGATATTTCCTTATTGAAATTCTATTACTTAGTGAACAGACTCTTCATTACATAGTTCATGTTTTAGATATTAGCTATATGTAATACAATGATAATCTATTCATTATTGTAGTAGTAAATGATGATGAAAAAAAATATTTTCTACCATCTATCTAGACTAATATCTAGGAATTTAAATCTTCACCAACCATTATCGTGTTCCCCTAAATTTTTATATTATTTTATATTGATTCATGGGATATATATCTCTGACTAATGGACAACATCCTCTTGAGATGTATAATCCCCACAAAATTTAATTTACCCATATGGTGTGTTGGGATGAAGAAATTTTCATAGATAAATAGGTTCAAATGAAAGTTTTCTTCTTATCTTACAAATTTATGGGTAGTTCTAATTCCAATTCCAAATCATTAGTTCACTTGTTTCTCTTGAGAGATGCATGTGGGAGGAGAGTAGTAGCCACTAAATCTACTTAGACTAGTTAATTTATAATTTCATTCAATTAAATGTTGGTATAACTGAAAAATAGATCCTAAAGAATATCTCTGCAGTTGGTTACTTGGGAATGTCGGTGACACAAATGAGTGGTTTGACCAAGGTTTGAGAAAAACTGAAGCTTATTATAAAGATCTAATTTTACCCTTAATGGTGTCCATATGAAAACTTTAGAATAATATGGGTTTTCACTTCACATCATAGAGAATATCCCCTACACAAAATATTTAGTAGATGATAATTGGGAGGTTAAATTCCATTGTGGTTTTAGAAAGGTCCTAATAAATATCTCAAAGATTACTCTGATATATCCCTTACTCACCACATCATGTGCAAAGGATACATCATTTGGGATAACTGAGTTTATTTTATTATGTCTTATTTGGCTCACTATGGTGTATAAAGTTTTATTGTAGTTTAATCCCATCATATCACTATTGGGATGTCCATTTATAACAATCAAATAATTTCACTCTCAGTTATTTAATTGGACCCCCTCGTGATCAAGCCATAGAGGGGTAACTCTATTATCCAATAGATATTATCTTATACCATTAGATCATGTAAAATAATGAACCATCATAAAGAGGATATCTAAACACATCGAATTATGGAAATACCAAAATTGAATTTATATCTTCCATAGGTGTTTAGTCGAAGGAGTTGTTTGTATTTTTTTTGCATATATTCCTTATCATCAGATTGATATGCCATTTTTTTGTATTTAACAAGGATCCATAACATTATTCTTCCTTTTCATTTTTTCAGTTTTTTAATTCCAAAAATAAAAATTTTAAATTGGTAGTTAATATAGAATAATAAATTATTCTAACATATATAGTATAACACTAACTTTTATTGGTGTTTTACACCATGTTCACTCCCAAAAATTCATACTTCACTAAAAATCCTAACAGGCCCAGTGCACATTACAATGCGATTTTTCACATTGTATTCGTTGACCAGATATAAACAAAATGTTCATTGATTTATCCTAAACCTTAAACTTGTACTATGTGACATGGTACTATCTGATATGGTATAAATGTTTCACCCCCAATTATAACATACTCATATATTACCACTTTTATAGAATGAATGGAACAATTTCATCTTTACGAAATCCGCATTCATAAGATAATATTAAAATCATCTCAAATTAGAACCACATTTTAACAAGACACTATTAGTTCCATAATATATAAATTCTATTTCATTATTATTCACGATGAACTATTGAAAACTTAGGGTAAAACATTATCCCCCACTTGGAGTGTTGGAAATCTATTGTATGTTATATGAAAATCAAATACAAGGATTCCAAATATTTTATAGAATATAAGAACTCTAAATCCATGTACTTATGTGAAATGATCTTCATATGAAACATTACATATAAAGAGAATTCAATTCCCAACCTTACCCTTAAGTTTATGAAACCTTTATTTATTCAGTATTTATTCATTACGAAACTCCCCTATCTTCATCCCCAAAGTTTATGACATCCCCATAGATCATATCACCACCTTTAATTTATACCATGAAGAAACCATAAATTGATTATTCATCCTCAAAAATGTAATAATTAGTGTACTTCTTAAAAAAAATTGATTCTATATGTTCAAAATCATTGACACTAGTTAGAAGATAAAAACTATTATAATCTTTGATTAGATATTAATGAGAATTAATTAAGTATTATTTAATATTATTCACAAAGGTTGATGACTTGTCAAAACAATTGAATCTAATATATATATTAAAATATATGGAGAGAGGGAATTCCCAAACCACCTCAAGATCTGGGAGGGGGTCGGACATTAAGTTTTAACTAATTATTCTTAAACAGTAGTGTTGAAAGAGTTATTTTATGGAGATTTCTATCATTAGATGATTTAATCCAACATTTTCCCACTTAAACAAAAATTTCACCACATTAACATTGATGGAATGATACGTAATTTCAAAATGTTTTATTTATGAATGATTTGTCTGATAATATATTTAATGAATTGTGAAATTTTTACTCTAATGAATTATCATTTTCATATTAACATATTCACATAGGTCATCGAATTAATTTTTATATATAATTGTCGGTTGTAATGTTTTTTTGAAAAAAATGTGCAACACTTAATCTATTTTAAGTGATATACTATCTTACTCTATAATACAAAATCCCATACACATTATAATTATTTACAATACTCCTAGAATATTATTTTTATAACTATAACATCTACACCCCCTTCCAGATATGAATATTCATATACGTCTTTAGAATTCAATATACAATAATTAAAATCTTAGTTAAATGTCCTTTAATTTTTGTCATAATCATTTATAAAATGGTGAGGTATTAATACCCTATAATAATTCAAAATACTATATTTGGGAATGTATAAAAATCGACATCTAACATTAATGTCGTCATATATAATAAAATAACAATCATTATTTGATAAAAGTGTGGGATCAAAAACTCACCCTTCATCAAGTCCTCCCAAATTTGTTCAAATAGTAAATAAATATTTAAAAAAAATAAAACATTCAATTCTAATATATATATTCTATTCTATCTACATTTTTATTGGGAAAAAATTTTAATCACTTTTAGATATTTATTCTCATCCCAATAAATAATGTGAGTAATTTAATCATTGAAATCTCATACTATGAGCTTATCAATCATGATAATTGTATGACTTATTTATCTTCCTACAAATGAATATTATACTATAAACATAAATGAACAACATAATCTATTTTCATAGGGATGATTTCATATAATCTATTGGTTAAGAAAAAATATCTCCAATTTCATCTTGTTGAAATAATTTCACAATCGATCATAAAATTATATCAATTATTTCATTAATTTCTACTACACATTCTACAATCTATATATATTTGAGTCAAAATAAAAAATTTTAAGGATAATTTTTTTTTCAATATACACCTCTTTTGAAGACTACCATTAAAAAATATAGTCTTAACATCTATTTAATAGATATTTATTACTCTTAAAATGAAAACAACAAGTAATATTCTTATTGAATTAGGTCTCATTATTAGTGAAAAATTTTCTTCCATGTTAGTGACTTGATGTTCTGTATAGAATTTTTTAATGAACTTGACCATGTAATAGATTAATTTTTTATGATCATAAATTTTTAGGACACCTATTTTATTTTTGTGATGTTATGATCCACCATATTTCTCATAATCACCCTCACAAAATTTTTATCAATTTACTCAATGATTCATAAGCCATTACTCCTTCCAATTAAGATTGTTACTCCTATAATAGTATAGTCTTGTGATCTATATTACTTAAACTATGGGTTTGGGTTGGTTTATATTTATCACCAATTATATTTTATTTATAAACATCCTCTCATATAATCCTTCATGGATACATTTATTAAAAATTGAATTTTTTATGTCACCAATATTTGTGTTGAACACCTCTTCAGGGCCAATTAATTCAATAGAATTATGATTTAGATTTTTGCCTACATTATTTTCTATAACATCATGGATAATGTTTCAATTTATATTATTTTATCCTCTTTTTGAATAATTTAAATTAAAAATGTTTAAAATAATAATAATTTCCCTTCATGATATGTATCCTCAAGCTTATGTAGATTTTCATCCTCATTCTAAATGTAAATATTTTCTCAAATTATCAAAAATATATTAAATTTCATTTTTTGAATTAATAATTTCATAAAGTGAACATTACTCTATAGGAGTTAGAAATGATGGATTATCTTTTTACACTACAACATTACTCTCTTCCTACCAATAGTTTTGAATGATGTCAGTATCAATAAGAAGCGTTTTTGCAATGCTTTTCTCTATCCCATTCCGCATCTCCTTGAAACTATTTTTTTTCATCCCCCCTAATGAGTATTCATGATTTATTTCATGATTCTCAAGATAATGTATACTCTATGAAATTATTAAAGCTCAACATTTTGATCATCCATCTGGTTTTATTTTTAAATCGACAAGAATTTACCTATGTATTCAATTACATGTATTTTTTTATATGAAAATAATGAGACAAATTATAATAAAAAATAAAAAAAATAAGATAATGTACCTCTCACCTCATATTTCATAATGATTCATTAGACCATAAAAAATTCGTTTAATTTAAATATATAAATTTTAATGCCCTCTTTTTATTTTTTTGTTAAATATTAAACACTACCTTTCATTGTATACATAAATTAGAGGTCTTCTCTTTGTTATATAATATTTGAACTCCTAAATATATTATTTCATTATTTTTATCATAATTATTCAGACAATATAACCCAAAAAATATAGTCTCTTAGTGTATTTGGGAGATTATATAACAAAAATGAAAAATGAAAATAAACCACAACATATTTATTTCAATATCGACAACGAGATCATACATATATTATAATTTATATTTAGAAAAATGATACCTTGGGGATATATATAAATTAAATAGTGATCTATAATGAATAATAAGTGAATGAACCTATTCTTGAAGTACAACATATGAGTCGAGAGAACTAATATGATATCATAAAATAATAGGGTCATACATAATTTCAAGGAATAATTGAGTAAATAAGAATATATCAAAATATCATTGAATCATAATAATTCAGAACCAATATAAATAATGACATCTTAAAAATAAGTTTGGGATCACAATTAAGGAAACAAAGAAATGTGTGATAAGATTATTCCTAATTCACCATTCATGGAATCTCATTAGATATAATCATTACTCGATAAATTTGTGGGATTCATAATTCTAGGCCCACCATTTACATCATGATATGTAAATGAATTTATGTACAACATAATGAATTCATTTATAGTGAATAATCATTATAAAACCACTTTAGAATAGAAATGAGATTAATTGTATTATATAATAACATAACATAATGATATATTTCAGATGTTTTAATATAGAATTTGGATTTAAGTAATTTTCGTTTCCCAATTTGATTTAATATAAGTATTTTTTTAGTAAATGGTTTAATTTAAGAAAATACATAACTAATTTGGGGAGAATTAGGAATAAAAAGGAACCCTTTAATTGATGAGTTACGAAATCAGTCAAGAATTATTAAATAAGTTAAGCACACTATTCATTCCATAAAACCATAAATGAAACAAACTAGTTTTCCATAAAATTGTAATTATATTAATAAATCATTAGGAATTTTAGACATCAAATGGTTGATATAGGAAATATGATAAGGAATATAAATTTTCTTAATAATCCTATTTTAATAAAAGAAAATAGTAATATGGGAACATGAAAAATACTTTTATTTAACCATTAAATAAAGGGAAGGTAAACTGAGAATATATATAGTTAATTTATGTATAATAAAAAAAATTACATATGAATAATTGTGCATTAAATAGTGTTATAGATAGAGAAATAATAATTAAAAAAGAGGGTGGTATGGAAATTCACTTATATTGGGTCCTAAGTCACATGGAATATGAATCATTCATATGGAATAATCAAATTAAGTTTATTAAATACTAGCTTCATGCCATGTTTAAACAAACCTAACTCTAGTAACCCACTAATTAAATCTATTTTAATATATTTTCATAGATACTAGGAAGTAAAATACTAAAGGAATGATTAGTTTAGCATTTTTATAGAACTGGATACATACATCATAGCTATTTTGAATTTTGAATATAAAATTAATCATAATAAATAAAAAAATAAAATGAAAAATATCCTTAAAAACCCATTCAGTAGTTTCTTATTCATATTATGGTGAATGTAATCCAAATAAGGGTGATCTAAAATTCTCAATAAGGGTTAAGTATAAAAAATGTGTCATGAATCAATAGTGAACAATCAATATATAAATGTAAATAACCGAACTAAGATTCCATATAAACAATAATATGTGTACAATAATTATATATTGGATACCAAATATGGAAATTTAATTAACTAAAAATTCATTATATTTACTCTATAAACTGATAATTAAATGCATCCATATATAATATAACTAGGAAAATATCATCGATAATAATAATGAATAAATACATAATGAATAAAATGCACTATTTTTTGAATTCATTATCTCAAGAATCATGTTACCTTTACCAAAAAATCCATTTTCATTATAGTTTAAAACTATAGGTAAAACCCCATTTAATATGGAAAAATGAATTATGTAATGAGAAATGTAGATCCATCGATGGGACTTTTAATTATGATCCTCACCCATCACTGAGTGATGACATAATTGATCATATATCTAAAAATAGATTTAACTTTTGAGTAAAATACCTTATCAACAAATATCTATATTGAGTAAATAACACATATTTATCAATATTTCCAAAAGTAATAATATAACTTCAAAATTAATCATTTTATGTAATATTGGTATATGATTTACACAATATTCATATCTATGATGAAATGAGTATATATAGACTATAACTGAAACATTAAAAATCATGAATAAATAAGTACTGATGTTAAATATATCAATCTCGTATTATATACATCATATAAAAGTGGATAATTTACAATTAAAAAATATTTTTCACCACAATTTATATTTAGAAAAAATACCATAAAATAATCATAATGGTGAAGTAATATTAAATTTATTAATTATATGTATGAAATTTAAATTCAAGTAAAGAATGGTAATTAAACAAAATATAATGAAAATTATTTTCACTCAAATTCTTAGAATGTCACAGTAAATGAAGATGTAATTTTTCCCAATGTAAAGAAATCGTGTTATGAAATTCATTACCACTTAGTAGTTGTCATGTAAAATAATGTTAGATAAAATAATTCAAATGAAATATTAAATTAAAAATATATTTGAATTATTAGTTATATTAAATTTAAATGTTGATGTGTGTACACCATATAAAATAAATGAGGCACACAACAACTAAATATTCCTCAATGAAGAGAAATTGAGATGAAATCCCTTACCTCACCCATTTCAATAATTGATAATACATTATACTCTCATATAATAGTTTATTCATTATTAATTTATATTAGAATCATATTAAAATTATTAATATTATATAATATCCTCTTAATACATTTTACCACCATTATGTTAATTGTATTTCATTATTTTCATTGTTTACGGTTTTAAATGCCTTGTTTCCTCATGTTTTCTTTTCATGAAAGTAATAGTTCTTGTTAATATTTTATATATACATATTATAAAAAGTAATATAAATGTTAAAAATATGACATTTACTCAATAGAAACTTTTTTAGAACCCTTTATGAATTTTTTACCGGGAGAATGAATCACATAGCTTTATGGAGATGGTAGGTCGCATGTATGCACGAGAGAGAATATCATTCCAATAATCAGTGAAAGGATAACGAATTAAGTGATATTTAAATTATATAGAATCAATATTAGCTTTTATATATGAAACATATTCACTAATTCTATCATTGTTACATTTCATGTAATGCATAAGTGAAAAAAAAAATCACATCACTTAGAGAGGCAATAGTCTACTGTGAACATGAGCTACATTATCATATTTTAATTGGAATGTAATGTAAAACATATTATGTGATATTAAAATTAAATATGTATAATAATCTAATAATATCATAAGAAATATTAAATTCTTCATTTTATCCAACCTTGAATGGTGTGATGGAAAACAAATTAAATATGTTCACTTGGCGGTAGTCCACCGTACACAGGATAGATAGTTTGGTTTCCCAATTAATGGAAGAGGATATGGATATAGGTAATTAAAATAACAAAATAAAATATTACATTATATGATTAACATTATTTTTATAATATCATGATTTATTTTTATTTGAATGAGGTGGAATAAAAAATAAAAAAAACTATCATTTGTTAATATAACCTCTTTTACAGACAACATCATTATGTTTTGACCAAAATCCGTAAGAGGGTTGATTTTTTATTAGAAAATGGATTATAATATAAGTAGATGTAATTGGAAATTTTATTTGGTTTTTTCAAGTCTTAACAAAATTTATTTGAGAGTTTGAAGCTGTAAGAAAATGGTTTGTCAATTTATAAGTGGGGGAGAGGACAGACATAGAATTTATGAAAAGAAACAATTACACCAATGTTTCAATCATTTAAAAAGTCTCTAAAATGGGTCTTAAAAAAACCATAGAGGTAATAATATCTGAATATGTACATAAAATTGGCGATGAAAAAGTTCTAATGAATGTTTAACCCTTATCATCTTAATTTAAACCCCAAAAAAATTAGTTTTTACTCAAACAATGAAAAGTTCATTTAACGATGTTTACTATTAAAGTTTATAAATTATCAAGTTAATAATATTATATAATATAAATTACACTGATTCCAAATATGTAGTCAATTATTCATAATTTAATTCACAAAATTAGAATAATCTAGTTTAATATTATAATCGGTGACATGATGAAAAAACAGTTTCCAAAGAGAAAATTCTCATATGCATGACTTGTTTTTTATTTTTAAATTTAACATAAAATTTATCCAAATGAAATATACTAATATTTTAATATAAATTGTATAATATTACTTTAATAAAAATTAATGTATTCTTATAATTGTAAACAATTTAAAAAAAATTAATTTTCAATAAAACAAATTTGTATGTTTTATTATTCATCATAAAAATGAAACTATTTTGAAAGGACCCTAAAATTTACCTTAATATAAATTTGATATGATGATTTAAAAAATAAATTTTATTCTATAAATGAAATTTTCTGTAGGGTATAAAAGTTTTTCTTTTATAAGTTTGTAAAAATCGATGAATTCATTTTCTTTTGAAAAATATGATTTTAATAAAACATTTATTTTACATTACTAAGATTGATATC
The DNA here is from genome assembly GCA_963277665.1 of Viscum album. Taxonomy (NCBI): domain Eukaryota; kingdom Viridiplantae; phylum Streptophyta; class Magnoliopsida; order Santalales; family Viscaceae; genus Viscum; species Viscum album. Next base: position 355,609,270 of record OY728150.1, on the reverse strand, counting down.
TTTATTTATATTCAATAGATAACAAATGAATTATTATAAACTATATATATTTTCATAATTTCTATATTCTAATTTAGATGATCTAATTTAATGACAATGTTATAATGTTCATGTTTAAAATATATTTTAATAGAGTATCGTGTTTTTTTAAACAGGATGTTGCGTGCATCGCAAGCTATCAAAGATATTAAATTTATATAAAATTTATTAAATCATAAATAATTGGTGTGTCACATTCTTCTCTCTTTCAAAATACTCACATGAAATATTTCATGGATATTGCGTTCTAAATATAAGAAAGAATTTATTCTTCCTAACATCCTTTGGTTCCCACATTGCTTCCACAAATTTGTTATTTCTATAAAGTTCCTTTACCAGTAAAGTCATCTGATTCTTCAATAATATCTCTATAATATCAGGAATATGGTTGTGTTATTCATAGTAGGATATATCATGTATTAAAATTTATTTCATCATAGGTGGCCACATGCATTGGGTCTGGTACTCCTTTAACAATGATATATGGAACACATCATGTACTTTTGAGACACTTGGTCAAAATTCCAAATGATAATACAGATCTCAAATTCTTTTTAGAATATCCACGGTTCCTATAAGGCCCTGACTATATTCATTATATAATTTTAATTTTAGGTCATGAATTATAATTTCATTTACACTGAGGATCTTTTCTGGTTTATAGTTTCTAAAATTTATACTATGAATCTTAAGAAACAAAACCATAAAATAAAAAGTGGGCACATTTGATCTGTGACAGTATTTTCCCTAATATAAAAAATTTAAAATAATGCACTAATTGAATTCATGGAAAATCTTCATGACTTTGTACATGACTTCTTCACTTCCCTTATATATCTATAAACCCTGTGAAAACATTTTAAAATTAAGGGATGTGGATAATATCTCATTAAGGTATATAAAATTTAATTAAATTTTGTTTAGTAATAGTATCATAACCTAGGAAATATTTACCTTTAAATCAATTTTCATTGATCGAAAGAAATAAAACATTTTCAACTGAAAGGACACATACTTTTTTTCTCAAACAAAACCTTTAAAACTTGTATAGAGAAATTAAAACTCCATTTAAGATATGTAGAGAATCATATTCATAAAACTATTTCAATGAACATTTTTAATTATATTAACTATACTTTTTGAATTGCTAAATAATCATTACCCAGTGCATTGGAGATATGTAATGTATATCACCCTTCAAATAAGTTATATTGGGATCTCTTGTAAGCTACAATGGTGAATAAACCATCATAAAATTAATATAAGTCTCACCCTTTTTCATGAGCAATAATGATGATCAACCCTCTATATATGCTCTATTGGGCTCACACAAGAGCTATAATGGGGCTCAAACCTTTGAATAAGTTATATCAGGCTCACCAATTTCTTATCATTCTCAAATACTATAACATGAATAAAATACATTCAACATGTAATGACCTAGGATTTCCATATATTGTTTTTAAATATATTGGGATTTAACGAGTCTGCAAAAATTTACGGTGCGTGATTCTGAGGCGTTGAGTTCCCAGACTGAATTTCCGAAAAACATTTCAGGTAAGTTCAGTAAACGTGCGAGCGGGTATTTCTAAATTTTGAACCGGTTCTCGGAATTGAAATACGAGGGCACCATTGAACTTGTAGTGCTGGTATTCACATAAGAAGACTTTCATTTTGACGGTAGATGGTGGATAGTAAAAGTTAGTTTTTGTGTTTTTCTTGTAAGAATAAAATAAAAATAAAAGTGTATGACATTTTTATTTTTATTTGCAACAACCATGTGGGTGATGGGATGTGGGGTCCACCGGAACTAAACCTCCTCTTCATGTTTAATTGTGGTGGGGACCACCCATGTTTTCAATAAATTCCCTAATTGAATTTTGGGGCGGGGACCACCCGAACCCTATTAGTGGGGTGAGAAGAAACCACTCAACCACCCTCTTTAATGTGGATGAGCCTCTTGAGATTCCTCCACATTAATTACTCCAACCCACCCTAATTAAATGTGCCATCCTAGTTGTTTAATTAGGCTATTTTAAATTTGTGCCAATTATAAAATTTGGGGGAAACACATCAGTTGGCCATTTTCTTTTTGGTTGGTGCCTTGGTGGAAAAACTCTCCAACAAAAAAAAATTTCTCCGAACAAAGAAACCATTCTTCCAATGAAGAACGCCAATGAAGAATGCTGACCCTGACTTCGACCTTATTTATCGAGACTTCCTCCGACATAGGACATCTTCAACAACGACTAACCGACATAAAAACCGACCTTCGAGGAAAACATCGATGACACCGACATCCGTCTTTTTTCCAAATGATTCATCTTCTTTCCCATGACTCTGTTGAAATAACATCCAGGGGTAGCAGTTTAATGCTTTTGTTTATCGCACTCTAGGTACTCCCTTCTTCTCTTGTGTGGGACTGGGAATGATTAAATTACGGAAGATCATGGTTGATGTTATTTGCTTTGTTCTTGTGAACTGTATGCTACCACTCTAAAAGCGGAGGGTGCGAGAAGAACTAACATGGTCCGACGCCCCTCCGCCGATCTTCTTTGTGGTTTTCTTCAGAAATAAGGAAGGGGACAAAAGCAATGACGCCGCCCCCCACAGCCATTGTGACCCGTGCCGCCCCCGCAGTGCTCTGGACTACCGACCGCACTGGCCCCGCGCCTGTCGGTCGTGCCTCGCCGGCCGTGCCACCCGCTGACTGATCCACCCCGGCTGAGCCACCCGCCGACCACACCGCCCGCCAGATGCACCTCCCACCAGCCGAATTGGTCGCACTGCCGCCGGACCTCCAAGCCACCCAGCTCGCATCGCCCGGAAGCCTCGCAAGACGCCTACGCCTCTCGCGACGCCCTGACCGATCCGACCCGTGCCCCTCTCAGTGCCCCGGACGTAACGACTCGTGCCATCATGGCGCCCCAGCCAAACTGGCACGCACCCGTCATGACACCCCGATCGAACTGTCCTGCACCCCCGCGGCGCCTCGACCGAGCCGGCCCTCTCCACTCTCGACGCCCTAGCCGAACCGGCCCCGCCCCCTCACGGTGCCCCCACGGTTGAGCTGCCTCGTGGCCCCCGTGGACTCCACGGCCCCTCACGGCCTGCTGGACCACCAGTAGACTTGGTTGCATCACGGGCCTGACCTGACCTAGCAGGTCAGGGCGGCTCATCTTGAACCGGGTTGACAGATGCCAGGTTGGTCCAGGTTGGTCCAACTTGGTCATACCAGACCCGATCCCACTACGACCCCATTTTCCTTCTTTTGTCCACAACTTTGGCATCTAATGTATGTTTGAATATCAATCAATGGTGCTAAAAATCACGGAGTGAGACTGTCCCATTGATTATAGTCTAATGATGTTTTTGATTGAGATCGGAAATGGTCGGGTTGGATCGAGCACAAATCCAACAGGGCCCCCATGACTAAATGGATAATAACTCACAGACAGGGCATCCTATTAACGTGTTTTAAGTTGTGTTGAGACCCCTATGATGTGTCATACCTTTGAGATAATTCTTTGTGGGACTTCATAACAGTTGGATTATCGACCAGTAGCTCGTGGAACAGATCCTCCCGGAGACGAGCGAGAATAGTGTGGAGACCTAGTACCTAGCTAAGACCTAATGGCTGCTGACCACTTTGACTCAGAGTGAGTCTACTAGCCTAGTGGGGAGCGCCTTGCTGTCGTGACAGACCCACAGTGGGGAGAAACTTGGTGTCATGACAAACCCATGATACTCGACAAGAGGAGTAACTCAGCAGGCTATGAGGGGGAGCACGCTTGGTGACACTGTAGATCCACGATACTCGATAGGAGGAGTACCTCAATAGTCCAAGGTTAGTGGGAAGCGTGATTGGTGTCGTGGGAGGTCCACTGTACTCGATAGAGGAGGAGTTATCCAGTAGCCAAGGTTTCAACAATGTGACTGGGGATATTACTTGATACTACCCCTAGAATAAAATCCTGGTTGAACTGAGTAACTTTTTCTGTGTTTTCCTCATGATTAAGATGGATCACATGATAACATAGGTATATGTATGGGCATATACCTATGTAAGGTTATAGTTTGATTTCATACTTTTTGGTTTATCCTTGTTGTATTTTGTGAGACCTTGAGGGTCTCAGGATCCCTACTGAGTATCGTTATACCCACCCCTACACGGGCTATGCCCACACATTCTTGTGTTGGTTGCAGATGAAAAACTACGCTGACTGAGGATGAGAGTACTAGGACTGGAAGGTGCCTGGAGGTGGACCATATGAAATGTCAATACATGGAGGAGGCAGAAGAATGCAGAGTGCTGATGAGGCTATCTATACCTACCCTTCAGGTAGGAATCTCTGAGGACGACCCAATAGCTTCCTTTCTTTTTCTTCTGTTGTATTGTTTTTAGTTGTACTTGTTGTAAGGACCTAGTTGGAGTAATGAACCACTAAGGGGGGGGGGAGGGTGAATCAGTGGTACCCCTTTTTCTTCTTTTATGTTCCATTAAAAGGAGAACAACCTTTGTATCCTGTTAAAGATATACTTCCCTCCTTAGAAACAAACAAGCACACATCCAAAGGAACAAAGCAATTTACAAGGTTCACTATTCAATAAGAATAGCTACATCCTTGGTATGGTTGGAAACAATCCAGCACCATATAATCCACTAATAAAATAATTCTTTGGATTACAATGATTATGATATACAATTACACTTGTGAAGCACTGTGAAACAATCACTCCAGTGTGCGTGCACCCTCTTAGCACAATAGGGCAAAGTCTATTTTCTTGTTACAACTTATTTACCTGCACTTCCTTTCAAATACACAAGTGTAAGAAAGTTCAGAACAAATCTTCACTTCTTTAACTAGAAGAAAAGAAATGACTCCATGGACTTGAGATAAATAAATTACAGTCCAAACATCCCATTCTGAATCTCCAATCCGAATATTCATCTTCACTCTGAATCTTCAATCCGAGTATTCCTCATTTTGAGAAACTCAATACGGTGACAACCAGTACTGATTCCACATTTCGAATCTCCACTCCAAATTCTTCACTCCAAATTTTCTTAATCACTATGATTCTTCAATCCGAGTCTTCCTCAGTCTGAGAAACTCAATATGGTGACAGCCAGTACTGATTCCCCATTCTAAATCTCCACTCCGAATTCCTCACTCTAATTTTTTCACTTCGAGTTTTCTCAATCTGAGAAACTCAATACGGTGTCAACCAGTATCAAATTCTCATTTCAATTGAGACTGCAATGAAAACTCAGTCGGCCAGAAACATATTTCTCTCTCTAGATTATTAGATCTTATCTCTCTACTTTTTCATTAATCCTTACTTTTCACTCTGATATCCTTTTATAGGTTCTACAAAGTATGCTTAGGCGGGAAACCAAAATATTTTCCCGCTCACTTAAATTCACCCAAATCATAATTTCTCCTGAAATCTCGGAGAAATTAAGACTTTTTCAATGCTTCTAGAATATTCTCGAATCTTCTTCCCCTTCATGATTTAGAGGTTTGGCCTTTTTCGAATCCGACCTTTTTACATGGTTTTCTCTGAGTCACATTCTTGGATCCACTCTTCTGTTTTCTCGGTATCACATTCTCGGATTCACTCATCTGTCTTCTCGGTATCATATTCTCAGATACACCATTTTTGATTCTTCGACATTACTTTCTCGGATCCATCATTCTCGAGTCTTCGGCATCACTTTAATTATCTGCATGACTCTTTACCACTTCTTCGGCATGAAACTATTTCAATTCTCGGTATGGCTTCTCGCTACGACTTCACCAATTCTCGGCATGAATCCACACTTCTGGAAACGAACTTAAGGTTCAGGAAGTCGACTCTGAACTTATTTACACTGAACTTCTGACTCAGCAAGTCTACTATGAACTTCTCACTATATACTTCTTCTTCAGCAAGTTGACTCTGAAATTCTCGCTACGAACTTCTTCTTCAGCAAGTCGACTCCGAACTTCTCACTACAAACTTCTTCTTCTGCAAGTTGACTTCGAACTTCTCGCTACAAACTTCTTCTTCAGCAAGTCGACTCTGAACACCTCGCTACGAACATCTTCTTCAGAAAGTCGACTCTGAACATCTCGCTACGAACTTCTTCTTCAGCAAGTCAACTCCGAACATCCCGCTACTAACTTCTTCTTCAGCAAGTCGACTCCGAAATTCTCACTAAGAACTTCTTCTTCAGCATGTAGACTCTGAACTTCTCACTACGAACTTCTGACTCAAGAAGTCGTCTCCACAAAAACTGTTCAAGAAGTAGACTCCGAATTTTTTTTCTTCAGGAAGTCGACTCCGCACTTCTGACTCTGGAAGTCGACTCCTAACTTCTGGTTCTTGTAACGGCTTCACCAGATTATCAGAACGGCTCTTGGTTCTAGATACATATTCTTCAATCATTGATACCAGAGATTTTGAATTCTCGTAATGACTCCTCCAGATCTCGGTATGACTTCACCACCCAACTTTTTCTTTCATCATGAGTACTTTCATATACTAACAAATTAGAGTTACAAAACAACAAGGCATTGTCACAATTAATAATGAAGTCTTAGAAACTTCACAATTAAACTTCTTCCAGGTTCCAAGAATTTGCAATTTCCCGGTTCTGAACATCTCAATTTCTAGACTCCTAATTCTTCGGACACCAGGTTCCGAATGTTCAATATACTCGATTCTGAACCATCAAACTTCTAGCTTCAGAATTCTGTCCAATATGAAAACTTCCTCAAGATCAATAAAAGACAATCCATGCAAACCATCTCTTCATTCAGTATGGTCCTAATAATATCCCCAATTGGATTTTGTTGTCAAAAAAGTTTTCATAAGTCACCACACTTTGTAACCTTAAGCAACAGATTACTTATCAATAATTCTAAGCCTACATGAGCTAACTCATTGTAGGAATCAAGAATCATTGATAGAAAAACCATGATGTCCATAGGTAGTGAAAAAGACATCTTCAACTTCATATATCTTCACCTTCATATATCTTCAGCTTCATACATCCTGTAAATAACTTCAAGTTCTTTCCAACAACCACTCCGACAAATAGTTAGAATAGTTCACATACACAAGCAGTGCTAAGTTCACAGCTTACCTACAATTCTCTCTTTAAACAATAGATTTATGATGCAAACAACTTCACCCCCTTGACAAAACAATCCAAAGGTACAAAGAGAGAGGGGACATATCAACATACTTTAGCCTTGAAGAGAAAGATGTTGGACACCCATGTTCAACCTCAATCTTGAGAATGATTCCTTCGGCAAGGGTTTTGTGAAAATATCAACAACTTGTTCAGCATATGAAATATATTCATGTTTCAGTTCATTCTTTTCCACATTCTCTTTGATGAAATGATATTTGATGTCAATATGCTTCGATCGAGAATGTTGGACTGGATTTTTGGTAAGATTAATTGTGCTTTGATTATCACAACCCAAGAGCAAGGTCAACTTCACTTCAACTAACAAATATTCTAACTGTGTTTTCATCCAGATAAGTTGAGTAGCAGCCATGGTTGCAACAAAATATTCAGCTTCATCTGTACTGTGTGTCACGGAATTATACTTCTTCGAGTACTAGCCAACACAACCTTTTCCTATAAAGAACACTCCACCAGATGTGGATCTTCTATCATCAGCATTTCCTGCCCAATATACATCTGAATAGTCAAATAAATCATTTTTATTTGAGCCACTATACTTGATTCTGAATTCTGTTATGCCTTTTATGTATTCGAGAATTCTTTTTCCAGCTACAAGATGTGATTCTTTAGGAGCACTCTGAAATCTTACACATAAGGTAACAGAAAAAACAATATCTGGTCTTGATTCAGTCAGGTATAACAAATCTCCAATCAGCTTTCGATATTTTTTCTGATCACCTTCTTTTCCTTCATCATCATTGCTTAGCTTCGTTCCCACTGAGATAGGAGTTGATACAGGTTTTGAGTTTTCCATCCCAAACTTCTTAAGAAGTTCCTTAGCACACTTTTCTTGGGAGAGAAAAATGAATTCATTCTGATGAAAAATTTGTAACCCAAGAAAGTATCTCATTTAACCCAACATGGATATCTCAAAGACATTCTTCATTTCTTCAGCAAACCTTTCACAACTTCATTCATCATTCCCAGCAAAAATAATGTCGTCAACATAAAAAATCACAATGAGAGAAATATCTTGGATTTCATTGATGTACAGATTTCTGTCAACCCTCCCTTTCTTGAAGTTCATCTCCATTAAGCAAGCATCCAGTTTGGAATACCATTCTCTTGGAGCTTTCTTTATCCCATACAAGGATTTCTTCAACCTACACACATAACTTTCATTCTTCCCAACAACAAAGCCACATGGTTGCTCAATATAAACTTCTTCTTTGAGATCACTATTAAGAAATGCAGATTTCACATCCATTTGAAATATTTTTTAGCCTCATTGTGCAGCAATAGAAAGAAAGATTCAGATAGTTTCTAATCTGGCTACTGGAGAAAAATTTTCTTCAATGTCAATTCCTTCAATGTGAGAGTAGCCTTTGTAAACCAATCTTGCTTTATTTCTAATAACTTCACCTTCTTCATTCAACTTGTTCCGGAAGGCCCATTTAGTGCCAATAATGTTCTTACTTTCAGGATTTGGTACGAGTTCCCATGTGTCATTATTTTCAATCTGATCCAATTCTTAATTCGTGGCTTGAACCCATTCCAGATGCTCAAAGGCTTCTTTAACATCATTTGGTTCTACTTTGTAATATAAGGAAGTATGTGATATAGAATTACTTGTTCTTCTTGTTTGAACCATGTGACATTGATCACCAATAATATTCTGATCTTTCACTTGTTTCATCAGCCTTGGATAAGTTTTTTCGTGTGCCTTACTCATCATTTGATATGGATGAATCCAATTCTTCATCTTGATTAGGATTACAATTCATTGCATCCTTATCAGAATCATAAACTTCATCTTTCTCATCTTCCTTGTCTGTCTGGACATGCTTATCTTTTCCCAGAGTTTCAATGACTTTTACATCAACTACATCCACAATTATTCATATTTCTCTATTAAAGCATCTATAACCTCTTCCTTCTGGTGCATATCCAAGAAACATTCTGTCTTCTCTTTTCTGCTCGAATTTTCCACTACTTTCACCTTTTTTTTTATAATGCATGGGCTCCAAAAACATTAGCATGTTTCATACTTGGAGTAATGCCATAGAAAAGTTCATATGGAGTCTTGTTTGATTGAGGCCTATAGAAACATCTATTTTGAATATAAACAGCTGTACTTGTAGCTTGCCTCCAAAAGTAATGAGTAAGGCCATGTTCAAGCAACATAGTTCTTCCCCTTTCCAACAAGCTTATTTTCTTCCTTTCAGCAACCCCATTTTGTTGAGGTGTATATGGAGAACTATATTCATGCTAAATCCCATGATTCTCAATATAGTCTTCAAATTCTTCACTTCTATACTCACCACCATTATGTGTTCTCAACTTCTTCACAGAGTACTCACATTCTTTCTCAGCTTTCCTTCTGAAACTTTTAAACATTTTCAGGGCATCTGACTTGTGCTTCATAAACATAACACACCTAATACGAGTAAAATCGTCAATGAAAGTGATGAAGTACTTGTCACTATTTGTTTATTGTTTTCTCATCGGCCCACATATATCAGAATGTATTAGTTCAAGAGGTTATTTGGAAAAAATTTCAACCTTCTTATGCACAACAATTGTAATCTTTCCTTTTTGACAGGTAGTGCAACACCTATCTCTTCTTCTTGGAAAATCTGGAATATCTCGATCATTTTCCATTTTAGATAACTTTCTTATATTTCTCTGACACATGTTTCCAAGTCTTATGTGCCACAACTGATTTTTTTCCATTATGATCATGTAACAAGAGTTTTGTGAATTTCCAACTTGAAACAGATTTCCTTTGGTTCGTTGGACTCTTGTAACAATCTTCCCATCTTCTTCACTTTTCAGAATAAATCCATCTTTCTTGAACATAACTTTGTTTCCCTCATCACATAATTGTGATACACTCAGAAAGTTGTGCTTCAGCCCATCAACATACAGAGTTTTCTTGGACTTTAATTTTTCCTTCACAATGATGGCTGATCCAACACCTTTTATTTTTAACGATTCATCATTTCCAAATGTCACAGTTCCTTCTTTAAACTTCTTCATATTCTTTAGTAACTTCAAGTCTCCTGTCATATGTGAAGAACACCCACTGTCAAGTATCTAAGGTCATTCTTCCTTAGTAACTTTTAGAGGAGTTTCAACAACAAGAGCTTTTTCTTCTTTTACTTCTTTCTTCAGCTTCAGCTTCTGAAAATCAAGAACTTTATTTTGAGCCGGTAACAACAGAAGACATCCTTTTGCAAGGTTTCTAGGTTGTTCACACCTTTCACAAATGGTTTCCAGAGGCTAGAACCCATTTTTTGTCTTGACTTCATTCTTCTCAACTTTCTTGAAGAAAACCTTCTCACTCTTCTTAATTTGAGGAGATTGACTCCCCCTCAATCTATGCCTTTCATAACACGTGGGGTGATGGTAATAATGATGGTTGAACCAACACATATTTGTTGTATGCCCGAATCCACCACAATACCCACAGTACCCATAGAAGGAGTACCTTCCTCTAATGCTTTTGTTCTGATACTTCCTTGTTTCTCTTTCTTCAACCCAACCAACCATTCTTTTGTTAAAAAGATTGCTCTGCTAGAATTCCACCTTCTCTGATTTTGATTTTTTTCACTAATGTTAGACTTAGGTTTCCTTGAAACATCAGTGTTCCCAATAACGATGGTCTTGGCAACATAAGTAACTTTTTCAGCTTTCTTCTTCACAACAACCACCTTATTCTTATGGTGAATTTTCTCATAATGTGCTTGTAGAGAGCCGTTAACAACATGAGTAGTTGAGTTTTGAAAACAAATGTTTTTTGATTAAACATTAGAGAGTTTCTTTTGAATGAGTTCTAATTCTTCCTCTGTTGCCTTCAGCTCAACTCTCATGTGCTCATTTTGATTTTTTCTTCTTCAAGAGACTTCTTCAAATTTTTAAGTTCTTTCACAAGTTCTTCTTAAACATTAGCTTGATTGCATGCTTAGGAACCTTCATCTTCTAAATTTTTGTTAAGTTTATCCAGCCTTCTGATCTTCCTTAAACATTCCGTCAACTCTACTCTCAGATGCATCTCAAGCTGAGTTTCTTCTTCTTCCAAGCTACTGCTTCTGAAATCTTTATCAATCACTATTGCAATGAAAGTATTATCAACACCATGGTCAACTGATTTTTCAGATTCAGCATCACTTTCTTCACTTTCTTCATTTATAGATAGAAGACCTTTTCTCTTGGATTTTAAGAACTTCTTGTCTTTCCCTGACTTTCCTTTACCACCCTGCTTCTTCCATAACTTTCTTGGCTTTCTTTCTTCTTCATCTCTGTCTTCTTCATTCTCTCTTCGAGGACAGTTAGCCGCAAAGTGGACAATGCCTCCACATTAAAAAAAATTCAAGGGAAGTTTTACCTTGTATTTACATGTACCTCTTTTAACATTTATTGGAAACAAGGATAAAATATCGTCAAGATGTTTACATACCTCGCTTTCAGAGTCAGAGTCACCACCGTCTTCTTCAATCAAGATCTTCTTAGACTTTTTCTTATTTATGGCTTTGAAAGGAAATTCTCTGTCATCCATTGTCTTGGTCTTCATAGCCTTTTCTCTTCTAATCTCGTAAGTAATGAGTGTGTTATACAAATCATCAAGAGATAGAGTCTCTGAGTCTCTGTCTTCTAATGAAGATACTTTCGCATCGAATTTATCCGGAATAATCCTCAAGATCTTTTCCACCTCAGTAGAGTCTCTCATCTCTTCCTCAATAAATTTGATGGTACTAACAATATCATTTACCCTGGTGAGGAAATCCCCAACAGATTCATGCTCTCCCATCTTCAAGTCTTCATACTTCAATATCCATATTTGAAGTTTTTCCTTCTTGACTTTTTTATTTCCTTCGTATATGTTTTTTAGTTTGTCCCGTATACCTTTGGTTGTAGACACTCCATTTTAATCTTAAGAATTCACTTTCAGAAAGTGAAGACAATATAGCATTCTTGGATCTTCCATCGTTCTCAAGAAACTTTTTGTCAATAGGTGTAAGTGGAACATTGTCTTCAATGAGGGGAAACCCAACTATTGCAGCTTCAAGAACTTCATAACTAATAGAACTGAGATACAATAACATTCTATCCTTCCAGATGTGATAGTTCTTCCCATCGAATACCGGAATGCCTTTACTATTCACACAATTTAGATTCTCCATCAGTAATGAAAACAAATGAACTTTACTCTGATACACTTTTAAGGACCCAGTTGGAGTAATGAACCACTGAGGGGGGGGGGGGGTGAATCAGTGGTACCCCTTTTTCTTCTTTTAAGTTCCCTTAAAAAGAGAACAACCTTTGTATCATGTTAAAGATATACTTCCCTACTGAGAAACAAACAAGAACACATCCAAAGGAACACAAAAATTTACAAGGTTCACTATTCAATAAGAATAATTACGTCCTTGGTATAGTAGGAAACACACCAGCACCATAAAATCCACTAAGAAAACAATCCTTGGATTACAAAGAGTAGGATATACCCTTACACTCGTGAAGCACTATGAAACAATCACACCAGTGCACGTGCAACCTCTTAGCACAATAGGGAAAAGTCTCTTTTCTTGTAACAACTTATGTTACCTGCACTTCCTTTCAAATACACAAGTGTAAGAAAGTTCATCACAAATATTCACTTCCTTACCCAGAAGAATGGCAAGGACTCCTTGGACTTGAGATAGATCAATTACAGTCCGAACATCCCATTCTGAATCTCCACTCCGAATTTTCTTCTTCACTCAGAATCTTCAATACGAGTCTTCCCCAGTCTGAGAAACTCAATACGGTGACAGCCAGTACTGATTCCCTATTCTGAATCTCCACTCCAAATTCTTTACTCTGAATTTTCTTCGTCACTTCGATTTTTCAATCCGAGTCCTCCTCAGTATGATAAACTAAATACGGTGACAGCCAGTACTGATTCCCCATTCCGAATCACCACTCCAAATTCTTCCCTCCGAATTCTTCACTCTAAATTTTCTCAATCTGAGAAACTCAATACGGTGTCAACTAGTATCAAATTCTCATTTCAATTGATATTGCAATGAAAACTCAGTCGGCCACACACTTCATTATCTCTTTAGATTATCATATCTTCTCTCTCTACTTTTTCATCAATCCTTATTTGCACTCTAATATCCTTTTATAGGTTCTCCAAAGTATGCTTAGGCAGGAAACCAAAATATTTTCCCGCTCACTTAAATTCACCAAAATATTATTTTCTCCTAAAATATCAGAGAAATTTAGACTTTGTCTATGCTTCTAGAATCTTCTCGAATCTTCTTCCCCTTCTTGATTTAGAGCTTTGGACATTTCTAGATCTGAACTTGTTACGCAGGTTTCCCAGAGTCACATTCTCGGATCCACTCTTCTGAATTCTCGGTATCACATTCTTGGATTCACTCATCTGTCTTCTTGGCATCATATTCTCGGATCCACCCTTCTTGATTCTCCGACATCACTTTCTCGGATCCATCCTTCTTGAGTCTTTGGAATCACTTCAATTATCATCATGACTCTTTACTGCTTCTTCGGCATGACACTATTTCAATTCTCGGTAGGGATTCTCGCTACGACTTCACCAATTCATGGCATGACTCCACACTTGTGGGAATGAACTTCAGGTTTAGAAAGTCGACTCTAAACTTCTTTACTCCAAACTTCTGACTCAGCATGTCAACTCCGAACATCTCACTACAAACTTCTTCTTCAGCAAGTCAACTCCGAACTTCTCGCTACGAACTTCTTCTTCAGCAAGTCGACTCCGAACTTCTCGCTACGAACTTCTTCTTCAGCAAGTCGACTCTGAAATTCTCGCTACCAACTTATTCTTCAGCAATTCGACTCCGAAATTCTCGCTACGAACTTCTTTTTCAGCAATTAAACTCCAAACTTCTCACTACAGACTTCTTCTTCAACAAGTCGACTCCGAACATCTCTCTACGAACTTCTTCTTCAGCAAGTCAACTATGAACTTCTCGCTACACACTTTTGACTCAGGAAGTCGACTCTGAAAAAACTGTTAAGGAAGTAGACTCTGCAAATTCTATTGAGGAAGTAGACTCCGCACTTCTGAATCTAGATCTCAACTCCTCACTTCTGGTTCTCGTAACGGCTTCACCAGATTATCAGAACGACTCTTGGTTCTTGATATGTATTCTTCAATCATCGATACCGAAGATTTTGAATACTCGGAATGACTCCTCTAGATCTCGGTATGACTTCACCGCCCAACTTTTTCTTTCATCATGAGTACTTTCATATACTCATATATTAGAGTTACAAAATAGCAAAGCATCGCCATAATTAATAATAGAGTCTTAAAAACTTCACAATTCAACCGCTTCCAGGATCCAAGAATTTTCAATTTCCAGGTTCCTAACTTCTCAATTTCCAGACTCCGAATTCCTCGAACACCAGGTTCCAAATGTTCAATATAATCGGTTCTGAATCTTCAAACTTCCAGCTTCAGAATTCTTTCCTTTACGAAAACTTCCTCAAGATCAACAAAATAAAATCCATGCAAACCATTTCTTCCTTCATCTTGGTCCTAACACTTGTACCTTTACTATTGGGCTTGTATTCTAGCCCCTTTTTAAATTCACCACTCTTTTTGTTATACAGTTTACTCATGTTCATATCTTGCTATGTGTGTTTATAGGTTATAAAGGCAATGCCTTACCAATTTTTAGGAATTAGGCCTTTGGTGCTAGTCACCATCCCCTGGCCTATGGAAGGCAGGCTTGGGGTAGTCAAGGCACGGGCGTCGAGGGATGTGTTGTGAAAAATTGGTATCAGAGGATTCAGTTCCACCACAGAACATAGGATTGTGAAATTTTCTGTAAAGTAATAGTGTTAAGTGTAATGAGTGCGGTTTTCAATTCAGGAAGTCCAGTGTTGGTGTGGCGGTCGACATATCCATGTACCAGGACCATGGCTTCCGATTTTTGACTTAGTGCATGAAAAAACTGATTCCATGTGTATTTTCAAAATTTTTCTTTATGTCAGCTCCCCAGGTCAGCTCACTAGGTATAACTTTCAACCGTAGCACACATTTTTTTTTCAAGATGCTTGCATGTAGATAGCCGGGTAGAGTTCTGAGAGTTGTATGCACTGATAGACCACTGAGCGATGATGCCTCGGTGTAGGGACCTCTTACAGTAGAGGCACCAGTGAAGGCAACAGTGGTACCATTACCCGTTGGGGCACTGAGGGCACCTTCCCCAGTAGTAGACAGTGCATGACGCTTGAGCGCGTTCCACGAGTTCCATTGCCAGTGGCCACCCATTTTATGGGGAGAGATGGTCCCACAGGCGGCTGAGGATTGGATGGAGGCCGTGGTGAGAGTTTTACGGCTGTTAGGGACACCAGCCGATCTCATGGTGATTCATGATACCATCCTTCTATAGGCAGCAACATGAAAATGGTGGAGTTTGATGCTCCAAGTTCACAACAAGGTGACGCTTCTATGGGCAGACATTGAGAGCCTGTTTCTAGCAGAGTATGTTCCAGTGACTCTTCGCGCAGTACAAATTAGGGAGCTACTTTATCTGCAATAAGGCACCATAAATGTAGCTCAGTACTCAGTGAGGTTCAGAGACCTCTCATGCTACTCCACCGATATAGTGTGAGACACATTCGTTAGGGCTAGATCCTTCGAGGAATGAATAAGGCAGGAGATCAGGGCTTCAGTGGTCTCACTCAGTATCCTGATGTAGGAGGGGGTGTTAGGGAGAGCCCAACAAGTGGAGAGTTTCCTTACTGAGCAGTCTCCAGCGGCGAGATCCACCACCAGTCGACACGTAGTTGAGTCTTCTGCAGCTGGCAGTAGATAGACGTCATAGAGGTCCAAGAGGACTAGAACTACTGGTGGACACCCACATGACTCAGGATCAATTGTGCAGTGCACCCGAAGCGGAGAGAGACATGCTAGATGCGGGCAATGTTTCATATTTTGCGGGCAGTGTCACAAGGCTCGTGACTGTCTGACCCACTATTCAGATGATCAGCAGATGGTCGAAGGACCACCTAGGTAGAGACATAGATTCGATCGAGGTGGTCCACAGGAAGAAGGAAGACATGGTAGTGGAGATGGTCTTGTGATGGCGATGTTCGACGATTTGAGATATTACAGCCACCACCACCAGGAGGTCCACCCTGACCATTGGGAGCCGGTGGACAAGGGCGAGCTCAGCTCCAGGCAGCTGAGGCTTACGATCATGGAGATACAGAGATGATTCGAGGTACGACCTGTGTCTGATCCACCATAGCTTCAATACTTATAGACACTGGTTCCATTCATTCTTTTATTTCCACTACACTTGTTCGGAGCTCGGAGATTCTGACGGAGCCATTGGCTCGATTCTTACGGGTAAAGACTCATACGAGAGCAGATTCTACGATTATGAACTAGTGTAGGCAGTGTGAGATTACTCTAGGAGGTGAGAGCTTCGGCTAGGATCTCCTAGCACCGACGTCTAGGCCTTATGACTATATCTTTGGTATGGACTGGTTATCTACAGTCCATACTCAGATAGACATTATTAGGTGAAAAGTGTGGTGTGTATGCACGGATGGGACCAGGTTTACATTCAATGGTGAGAAAGAAGCCATTATATCACATGATGGAATTTCTCAGAGGAGAGTGAAGCTGATCACTCATCAGTTGGATAGAATTACCCTTGGAGCTACTGATGTGGAGAGTCCAAGCTATCCTGTAGTGGTGGACTATTAAACAGATGTTTTACCTGATGATGTCTCTTGTCTACCCCCTCACAGAGAGGTATAATTTTACATGGACTTGTTCCCTGGGATGAAACTAATATCTACACCAGCATATCGGATGGCTCCCACAGAGCTTCGTGAGTTGCAGGTACAACTTGTGAACTTGCAGAGGAAGGGATTCATTCAGCCCAGTGTTTCTCTCTAGCCAGCCCCGATTATCTTCACCAAGAAGGTGGATGGGAGCTTGAGGCTTTATGTTGAATTTCATTTCCTGAACCTGGTGGCCGTGAAGAACATGTACCCACATCCGCGGATTGACAACCACTTTGATCTGCTGAAGGGAGCATAGTGTTTATTGAAGATAGACCTCCGATCAGGCTATCACCAGCTCAGAGTTCGAGATGAGGATGTGCAGAAGATGACTATCAGATGACGGTACGACCAATACAAGTTCTTTGTTATTCAATTTGGTGTAACCAATGATCTATCAGTGTTCATGGGACTCATGAAAAAGATCTTTCATCCAGACCATGATCACCTTGTCTTATTCTTCATCGACGACATTCTGATCTACACGGCTTCTCAGGAGGAGCATGGCTATAATTTGAAGGAAGATCTGGACACGCTCCGAGAGCACCGGATTTATGGTAAGCTCTCAAAGTTCCATTTTTGGATTCAATAGGTTGACTTCCTTGGACATATCATATCGGAGGCTGGTGTAGCGGTCGATCCAGTGAAGATTGAGGCAGTACATTATAGGGTTCCACCCAAGAGTGTGACAGAGGTACGGTGTTTCCTCGTTTTGGATGGGTACTACTGGAGGTTTTTTTCTAGATTTCTCCAGAGTTATAAGAACATTGTCTCCTAGAAAAAGGAGGGGTAACCCATCATTTGGTTGGAGAAATGCCAACGGAGTTTTTAGGACCTGAGTCAGAGGGTGACTAGTGCCCCCATCTTGAGGCTTTCAGTGGAGGGTGTAGGGTATATAGTCTTCTGCGATGCATCAGGGACCGGACTCAGATGTGTTGTGATGCAGGAGTGAGCGGTGATCGCATATTTTTATCAACAACTAAGACAACACAAGAAGAACTACGCTACCCATGACCTGGTATTAGTAATAGTGGTCTTCTCCTTGAAGATGTGGAAAAACTATCTTATGGGAGAGCGTTTTACCATGTACTATGATCACAAGATTCTCAGGTATAACTTATCTTAGAAGGTACTGAACCTAAGAAAACGATGTTGGAAACACTATCTACGTGCTTGTGTCCTCTACTTCGGTCGCAGGTGGGAGGATCACTTACCTTTGGTAGAGTTTTCTTACAATAACAGAATTCACTCCACCATAGGTATGACACCTTTTGAGGCATTATACGGGCGACATTGCGGATCAACTTTGTGATAGACTGGCTAATGGGAGTCAGCACTAGTGGGACCAGAGATGGTACTGGATACCACATAGAAGGAGCAGATCATCCAGGAGCAGATGAAGACTGCATAGAGCAGGCAGAAGTCATATGGTGACAGGAGACAGAGGCCTCTAGAGACCGAGGATCACGACCATGTATTTTTAAGGGTCTCACCTCGATGGGGTTTGGAGAGATTTGGATGAGGTAGCAAGTTATCTCTGAGGTTCAACAGACCCTTTCCGTTCCTACGCAGATTTGGTGACGTGGATTACCACTTAGGTCTTCTACCTCAGTTTCACTGGGTGCACAACGTCTTCCATGTATCCCAGATGAAGAGATACGTGCATGACCCTTCTCATATCATCGACCATGGTGAGGTGGACGTCGATGATGTGGTGACTATTACAGAGGTTCAATTAGATATTGGGGATCAATAGGAGTGGGCACTTTGTGGATGGTAGAGTCCTCTAGTGCACGTTCGCAGGCAGCATGAGAACCTCCATGAGAGCACGTGGGAGTTGGAGGCTAAAATTCGTGCTCAGTACCCTCACTAGTTCACTTAGTTTTGAGTTGTGGCTTACGAGGACCTAAATCCCAAAGTTGGGGAGATTGTAAAGACATAGGATTTCCATGTAATATTTTTAAATATATTTAAATTTTACGAGTCTGCTAAAATTGACGGCGTGTGATTCTGAGGCCCGGAGTGCCCGGAATGAATTTCTGAACTTTTTTTTTCGGTAAATTCAGTAAACATGAGATCGGGTTTTTCTAAATTTTTAACTGGTGCTCATAATTGAAATTCGTGGAAATCATTGAACTTTCAGTGCTGGTATTCGCTTAAAAAGACATTCAATTCGATGGTATATTTTCGAGGGTAGAAGTTAGTTTTTGGGTATTTTATGTAAGAATAAAATAGAATTAAAAGTGTGTGACATTTTTATTTTTATTTTCAATACCCATGAGGGTGTTGGGAGGTGGGGTCCATCGGAACTAAACCTCCTCTTCGTGTTTAATTGTGGTGGGGACCACCTGAGTTTTCAATACCATCCCAAATTGAATTTATGGGCGGGGACCACCCGACCCCTATTAATGGAGGGATAAGAAACCACTCAACCTCTCTCTTTAATGAGGAGGAGCCTCTTGAGCTTCCTCAACATTAATTACACCAACCCACCTTAATTAAATGATTTAACCTAGGTGTTTAATTGGGATATTTTGAATTTGTGTTAATGATTAAAGATGGGGGAAACACATCAGTTGGCCACTTTCTTTTTGGTGGATCATTTGGAAAAAAACTCTCCAACGAAGAACTAATTCTCCAAAAAAGAACACGTTCGTTCAACGATGAACTCCAATGAAGAACTCCGCCCCCAAATTCAACATTCTTCCTCAAGACTTCCACCGACGTAGGACGTATTCGACTATGAAAAACTTATGCACAACCCGATGATCGAGGAAAACGCCAATGACATCAACGTCCATATTTTTTCCCAAAGATTAGTCTTCTTCCCCGTGACTATGTCGACTTATCAACCCGATGTAGGTTTTTAATGCTTTTGTTTATCAAATTCCAGGCACTCTCTTCTTCTCTTGTGTGGTATTGGGAATGATTAAAGTACGGAAGATCATGGTTGATGTTATTTTCTTCATTCTTGTGAACCGTATTCTACCACTCTAAACGCGGAAGGTGCGGGCCAAAATAACATGGCCTGACCCCACACCACCATTCTTCTTTTTTGTGTTCATCGGAATAAAGGAAGCTGTCCAAGGTGACGAAGGCAATGGCACTGCCACACACGGCCACCACAACCTGCGCCGACCTCGCGGTGCTCTGGGCACCTAGCCGAACCGTCCCTCCACCCACGGGTCAGGCCTTGTCGACTACGCCAACCACTGTCTGAGGAACCCCGGCCGCGGCACTGCCGGCCCTCCGATCTGCCCTGGTCGCGTCACCCGTTGGCCTCCCGACCCGCCCCGGCCGAACCGGCCCTCACCTTCACGGGGCCCCGGACGCACCGGCCCGTGCCCCTCGTAGCGCCCCAGTCGAACCGGCCCACTCCCTAGCAGCGCCCCGGCCAAACCATCCCTCTCCCCTACAACGCCTCAATCGGGCCAGCCCGACCCTCTTGCGGCACCTTGTCCGGCCTATCCACACGCCCTCTCCCCCCCCCCCCCCCCCCCGCGGTTGAGCCGCCCCGTGGCCCCTCTGGGCTCCGTGCCCCCTCACGGACCTCACGGCTTGCCGGAACCCCAGCGGAAAGGGACACATAATAGGCCGGGCCTAACCCAGTGGGTGAGTCCGGGTCGACATGAAATGGGTTGACCCATGCCAGGTCGATCCGGGTCATTCTGACCTGGTCGGATCGGACCTGGGCCCACTACAACACCTTTTCCTTCTTTTGGCCATAACTTTGGTAGCAAACGTCTATTTGATGAACCATTAGTGGGGATGGAAATCTTGCAGTGAGAGGGTCCATTTTAGTATACTACACTAGAGTTTTGGTTTGAGATGGGAAATGGTCAGGTTGGATCCATCACAATTCCAACCGGGCCCACGAGACTATATGGATAATAACTCAAAGACCGGGCACCTGATTGATGCACCGTCTGTTGCCTTGAGACCCCTATGACAGGGCATTCCTTTGAGATAATTCTTTATGGGAATTCATGATAGTTGGAGTATCAACCAGTAGCTCATGAAGAAGATCCTCTCGGAGACGAGCGAGCGAAGTGTGGAGACCTATTAGTTGGCTAAGACCTGATGAATATTGAATGTTTTAACTTGGAGTGACTCTACTAGCACAGTTGGGAGCGCCTTGGTGTCACGGAAGACACACATCGGCGAGCAACTTGGTGTCGCAGCAGACCCACGATACTCAACAGGGGGATTACCTTAGCAGGCTATGAGGGGGTGCACGCTTGGTAACGCAGCAGACCCACAGTGGGGAGCGCACATGGTGACGTTGTAGATCCACGATACTCAATAGGAGGAGTACTGTAGTAGTCCAATGTTAGTGGGAAGCACGCTTGGTGTCGTGACATGCCCACTATACTGGATAGAGGAGTAGTTTTCCAGCAGCTGAGGTTTCGACAATGTGTTTGGGGGTGTCACTAGATACTACCCCTTGAATAAAATCCTGGTTGAGCTGTCTCAGTTGTTCTGTGTTTTCCTCATGATTGACATGGATCACTTGATAACCTAGGAATATGTGTGGGCATATACCTATGTAAGGTTATCTGTTGATTTCATACTTTGTTTTTTATCCTTATTGGATTTTGTGGGACCTTGAGGGTCTTGGGGTCCCTACTGTGTATCATTATAATCACCCTTGCACGGGCTATGCCCACACCATGTGGTATTGGTTGCAGATGACGAACAACGCTGACTGAATCTATGAGTACCAGGACTGGAAGGTGCTCGTAGGTGAACCATACGGCGTGTCGATACATGGAGGAGACAGACAGACGTGGAGTGCTGTGGAGGCTATATGTACCTACCCTTCAGGTAGGAATCCTGGAGGACAACCCAATATTTGCTTTTATTTATTTTTCTTTAGTTGTGCCTATACCTTTACTGTTGGTCTTGGGTTCCGACCCCTTTCGTAATTACTTGTGTTCATATCTTTTTGTGTGTCTTTAAAGGTTATAAAGGCAATGCCTTCCAAGTTTTAGGGAATTACACCTTTAGTGCTAGTCACCAACCCCTGGACTATAGAAGGCGGGCTTGGGGGAGTCATAGCCCGGGCCCTGGGGGATGAGTCGTGACACAACATAACACCCTTTTATAAACTCTTATAATCTCATATGAAAAAAATCTTTGGGATAAAAATACTATTTTATTTTAAAACCCCGTTTTCACTACCAAAAAACTCTTTTCATTGAAAAACTATTTTCAATACCAAAACCCACAAAAATAAAAAAAGTTTTTATTTGAATAAAAAATTAAATCTTTTAGAAGAATATAGTTCTAAATTAATAGTCATGATGATAGAAAGTTTCTGTATTTGAGTACGTTAAGAATTATTTGTGTTATTTATCAAAATGTTACATTTAAATCATGTAAAAATATGATTTCTGGTAAAATTTGAACCTATTGTGAAAAAGTTAAATAAATATAATATATAAGTATTTTATTTCCATTAAAATATTAATGAAATAATTTTGGAAACATATAAATATAGATGAATGAGTTGGAATTTTAACATTACTGAAGAATTTTCTAAAGAGAAAAGTACCATATCACATTCGAAATATTTAAATCGTAATCCCTATTAATGTATAAAATTTTAAAAAACATTAAATATCATGATAATAGATAAAAATGGTATAAAATAAAAATGGTCTTTATATGAACCTTATAAAATAATAACGGTTCGCAACATCATGATATGCCTCAATAAATGGAGATTGAGATGAAGTCCCTTACCTTGAGTACGACATGTCACGTGTGTCTATATATTCCAAAATAATAAGATTATGTTAAATATGTAGTTGATGGAGAAACTTTTTCATGTTTATTGTAACTTTTTTTTTCACTTATTACAATGGTTTATATAATTTATTAATGATTTATTATTAGGTCATTTTTTTACCATTTTGAAGGTTGTGTCAAAAGGAAATTGTTAGGATCACTATGGTCGAAGTGGTCATTATTTATACATTTAAAAAATAGTAATCATGAAATAAATATATAATTAAATATTTAATTATACTAATATATATATTTTTTTTGATCTGGTGATGAAAAATGTTTAATCACATCACTTTGACGAGGCAACAATCAACATGTCAAAAAATGAGGTTATCACTAGTTCAATGTGTGAAAAGGTAAAAAGAAAGAGATATATTATATTTCATGAAATATATTTATTATATATATATATATATATAAATATTTCATGTATATCACATATTTTTATTAAACACATCCATAATACATCCATTGTCAATCATGAAAGAATCACATCGCTTTGGGGAGGTGGTAGTTGACACATTCACAAATGATGTTATCATATTCCCACAAAATAGAATTAATGTGTTTTATAAAAATTTGAAAAGAAAAAATAAATAAAAAATTTCAAAAATATAATATAATAAAATCATTTTCATTGTAATTACAATGCTTTAGATTTGGTAATGGAAGAACGAACAACATGGGTTAGTGATGCGGTAATCCTCCATAAACATGAAACATAATTGTGTATCCCATTTAATGAAACTGCGTGAATTAGTAAATCATAATAATAACATAAAAAATTAAATTATATTTATGATAAAGAGGTTATTATATAATCAGGATTTTATAATAAATAATGGTGTTTGATAAAGTAAGAAAACAAAAATGATTATTGATAAACGTGACCTCTTCTTCAGGTAACTCCTTTGGGTTTTCAACAACAGACATCATTGGATGGATTTATTACCAATGTAAAGATTAAATTATGAGGTAATAGAATTTGGAAAGATATTTTAATGGGTATTTTCCGATCCAAAGGGATTTACAGTTGTGAAGATAGGAGTACAGTTGATAAGCTTTTATAAGTGGGGGAAAAGACACACTTGTAATTTTATGAAAGAAGTAACGTGAAACAATTTTATTACATAAAAAATGGATTATATGACATAAAAAGTTCTATAAAAGGTTTAAATTTTTAAATAGAGATATATATTGGGATATTGTGAAAGTTTTGGGTCATTTTTACAACTTATATTTTATGTTTACCCATTATGAAACTTCATTTTTTGATAATCACTATAATTAACCTTACATTATTTCATTACTATTTTTTGTAAAAAACAAGTTTAATAAACTAGAAAATATATATTATTATTATTACAAATATGTAACACATTATTCCATGATAAATTCATAGAATTGTTAAAATTAAATTTAATATTAATCCCACAGACGGAACGCGATAGTGAGTTCTTTAAGTGAAAATGTTGAAAATCCTAGCACATTTCTATATATAAATTCAACATAAAAATGATTAAAATGAAATAAATTAGATTAATAGATATACAATTGATCTAATTTAACACTAAAAAAATTTAAAATATGATATAAATTTCTAAATAATTCAATCAAAAAAAGAATTTTCGAAATAAAATTCTATATTTTTAACTATTTATAGAAAAATAATCTTCTTTGAAAAATAAAAATAATTAACCATATGATAATTTTTACATTAATATTTCAAATATGAATGTTATTTTTTCAAATAATATTTATAAATTTTTAAAAATATAGTTTTAAAATAATTCATCCATTAAAAGGCATAGAATTTTGTTTTAGAAAAACACTATTTCTTAGGCATAAAATTGGATACATTCTTATCTTATACATATTAGGTATATTGGATGAATTTGAGTTTTTTTATTTAAAATATTATACATATATTTCATTAATATCATTCAATAATAGTATTAAAATTAATTTATTTAGATAAATAATCCTTTGGGTGCATAAAACTAGTTGTATTGTAAAAACATTTCCTTCATATTCAATGGGTTTTTATTTTAATTTATAAATAATAGGTAACCAATTAAGTAATTATATATAAATTTGTAAAAAATATTTTCATAATTAGATTAATTCTATTCATTTCCACCATTTCAATGTCCAGGATATGACTATCATATTAAATAATGATATTAATTGTATTTTATTATATGGTAAGAAAACACCTTGCGTGCAACACAAGATATCGATGAAACTAGAAGTTATGTGAAACACAAGATAAATTTTTAGTTTCATATAACAAAATATAAACTATGAATAATGTGCATGAAAACCTATCAAACAATTTATGTTAATTTGAATGAAAATATATTTCCTAAAATATCAGGATGTCACATCCAAACCCCACCCCCCGGAATGAATTTCATACTTGAAATTCATCTTAGTTATGAAATTATTAACATTTTTATAATTCCATTATTGAAAATGACCTCATACAAATGAAATGAAGAAAAGAACCTTTAAAAAGGGAAAGTGGGAAACAAAAAGGACACATGAAGATTTGCATAATTATGATTCCATATAGAGAGAACATAGGTGGGAAATTAATATATAGATTCCAAAGGGAACCATAATTTCCATGGAATAATATAGATTTATATAAGAAGTGATGAAGAGGAAATAAATTCAAAAAATTAAAAATTCAAAAAAATTTATAGAAAATTTCATTGGCATCTTCCGAGAAGGTATTAATAGGATAATACTTTATTTCAATATCATTTATCTATGGTTGAAGGATTACATCACTATCTCTACTAATATCATAAGGATATATAAAAAACATTAAGAGTATAGATTATTCATTTAATCAATTTCAACTATAATATGACCTTCTTCCCTAAGTGAGGAGTAATCAAGATTAACATATTTTTTTTATGACATAAGTACAAAAATTCACTTTTAATAGATCATAATATCAATAAAATTGTCAAAAGTATTTCCATATTTCTCTAACAATTTTCAAAAATAATTATGTTTATCATAATATATGTAAAATAATAAATTAATCCATAATCCTCCAAAGTAACAATACTAGTTCATTGTTAATATTTACTTTTTCAGACATTTAAACAAATTATTTGTGTCCATATTAATCATAAAAGATATAAATATCATTAAAGTTATATATATAAAATTTAATGGAATTATTCATCAAATTTTATTTTCCACCAAAACATATACATCTAATGTCAAATAAAACTAAATAAATGTGGAGAAATGTTTTTACATTGCTTAAAAATTATAAATATGACTGCCAAAGACATTGAAATTATGATAAAAAATTGGAAAAATAGTTCTCTCTGGAT
Organism: Viscum album; assembly: GCA_963277665.1. Taxonomy (NCBI): domain Eukaryota; kingdom Viridiplantae; phylum Streptophyta; class Magnoliopsida; order Santalales; family Viscaceae; genus Viscum; species Viscum album. The sequence goes on along the minus strand of OY728150.1, from coordinate 355,583,065 downwards.
ATGTATCCACTTCACCAGATAGATCAACATCAACTTTATAAGTCAAAAATGTTTTTACCACCACTTATTTACTTCTGTTCAAACTTTTTCCACACTGACAATGAATATTTGGACACCCATTGACATAATGTCCCAACACATTTAAACTAAAAAAGATCATTGTCGATTGGTTATCAATCATCTCATTCAAGGAATGTTAAAGAATCTTTTATTTAAAATCACAAACCTTCTAAAAAACAAACCAAATTGGAAACACTTTACAAATACTAACATACATTCACCAAAATGTAGTTCACCACACATAAAACATGTTTTGGGATTACCTATAGAATTATTGTTTTGTTTATTTTCCATTTACTTCCACATTGACTATTTCCTTCTATTGTTATATTATGGTACATAAGTGTAAGAATACTCTATTTCAACATTCTAAACATAACAATCTACATTCTCATTAAATTTAAATTATGAAAATTTCAAATGTATTTCTGTAATTAGTTTCAGTACTTGGTAAAATATATCAATTTTACTATCAATGTATTGAGTGAAATTTGGATCATAACTAGCCAATATTGTGATGTTTTATACATATTTGGAAACTGAATCTTGTTCCTTTTACTTTAGTTAGAAAAAATGTTTCTCTGTCCCAATCTAACACGACTAGAAATATGACCTATAGCAATGGTTTTGGGTAAACCGTAGTTATTGGTCACAAATTTGGACCTATACCAATGATTTGGACAAAACCATTGGTATATGTCACTAATATGGACCCTATACCAACGGTTTGTCCAAAACCATTGGTATAGGTACCAAAATCAAAGAACATATACCAACAGTTCTGAAAACCGTTGGTATAGGTCTATACCAATGGTTTTGAGAACCGTTGGTATAGTTACATGTATTTTTTATGGAATCTTCTTACCGAGAACATTAAATAAATAAAAAATTAAAATAATAATGATAGTAAATATATATTTATTAAATTAGGTTTACAAAAGTTAATTTAGGATTGGTTATGTCGTTCAATAATAAACTGTAGTTACTGGGATCAAAATCCATCGAATGCTTATTTTTTGAAATACATATACCAACGGTTAGAACTGTTGGTATAGATTTTTCATTTTACGTAAAACAGCGGTTTTAAAAACTATTGGAATAGGTCTATACCAATGGTTTTGGGAAAAATGTTGGTGTATACCTATCCTCACAGATTACTTGGACATGGTTCTCCAAACCATTTGTATATGTTATACCAACGGTTTGGAGGCCTATACCAATAGTACAAAACCTTTGGTATAGGGTATTTTTCCAGTAGTGTAAACAACGTTAGGAAAATATTTATTACGGAAAGTATTATTAAATATATCCAATTATATATCATCAATATCATATTCATATGATTTTTAAATCCACATACCCCCATAAATCAATGATACCATTATAATGATTGATAGAAAGAGTTAACTACTGATTTTATAAACATCCCGTAACTTCAAATATCATCTCCTGGGAATTGATAAATCCTTCAGATAGCACTAGGTCAAAAAATACATTAAATTATGGGGGATGTTTACACCAGAAATGATCCACTACTAACTTATCATTGCATGGAAGATCAGGATCATATCTATCATGGATTCCACCACCATTTTTCATATGTTTCAACTGTTCCATCACTAGAAATTAATTATTCTATTCCAATGCCACCAATCTTAGGATATTTATTTGGAAATATATTTTCCTACTATTTAATTCCCACATAATCATACCTATTTAATATATGAAAAAACATTCTAAATATAAATAATATTTATGATGAAACATTGTAATAATTAGGTTTATGTATTTATAACATAACCCTATGATAAAATCATTCAAGTGGAAAGTTAATAACATTTTCCTAACCTAAATATTTATTTAAACATTTAATTTGATACCAACTATAAGGACATAACCTTAATCATTACATAATCTAGAATTTATGTGAGGAATATTTTTATATTTCACATTTGGGATAATTTTAGGTTAAGAGTTTTATAGAATTATCCCATAACCTATACATAAAAAACATTGAAATACAAAGTGGATACTTTCGTTCAGTATCCATTTATCGTATATTCTAAATATTTTAATATAATTAATGAAATTTTTTAAATGAAAATATACACGACAGTAAAAATAAAATTTTTCTTTCCCTTAACCATAATGAAACATCATTAAATAATTTTAAAAAATCAAGATGAGAACAAAATATCAGTAAGATATATTAATAGAAAGGAAAACCATATTTTAGTAAAAATATGAAAACCCATAAACAATTTACCTTTACTTAAATGTTCGTAGAGTGAAATAAATAATACATTTTTATGATAAAACAAAATCTTTTTTATCAATGAGGTCCTTTAAAACCCATATAATGAAAAAACAAATTTTTGGTGACATAGAGAATCATATTTATAAAAGTGATTCAAAACCCTGTTATAATTAGAATAACCATAAAATTTAATTACAATATTATTGTAACCCAATGAGTTAGATGTCTAAAATGGGGATCAACCATAATATGAGATATATTGGACTCACATGTGAGATATAATTGGCCTCATCCTTTGTATAAGCTATATTAGGATAATTTATTTTCGATGAAATATAATTTGGATAAACCCTTTGTAGAACCTATACCAGGATCTCCCATATGCTATAATGGGGATCAACACTTCATATATGTTGCTTTGGGATCAACCATTTCATATAATTATCAAGTAACATATCATTAAACAACACATTCTTTATAAAAACCATTAAAAGCACATTTATACCCATATGACAATCACATTCAAATAAAAAGAAAACTATTTTCTTTTAAGAATCCATTTTAATAACAAAACAAACATTTTTTTTGAAAAACCTTTTTCAATACCAAAAAATTAATAAATGGAAAACATTTCTCATTTAATAAAGCATCAAATCATTAAAGGGGATCTATAAATCAATTAATGTTTGTAATGTGGGAAAATTTGTTATTACCATGCATGTTAAGAATTCATTTTTTTTGTTTTTCAAAACATTCTGTATAAATCATGTAAAATTATTAGTTTTGAAAACCCTTTTAAATAAGATGTATATATATATTCTATAAATATTTACTGTCCATTAAATCCTTCCTCAAATCTTTTTAGAAACATATAAAAGGAAAATGAAGTGATTGAAGGGAAAAATTAAAAAATAATTTTTCTATAGGGAAAAAACCCTTATTAAAGTGTAATTATTTAGATTGTATTCCCCATGATAGTAAAACACTACAAAAAACATTAACTATAATTATAGTAGATATATTAATAATATAAAATATCAAGGGGTTTTATATTCACCTTGTAAAAGAATAATGGTTCCTAAAATCAATATTTTCCTCAACATAATTAGATTGAGGCGCAATCCCTTACCTTGGGTCTGAATTTTCATGTGCCTCTTTACCTCCATGAGTAATAAACTTATGTTAATTACTTACTTAAATTATAATATTTCCATGTTTATTATTAATTTTATTTAACTTGTTATAATGTTTTATAAAATTTCATAACCAATTTATTTTATGTTAGCTATTTTGACTATATTCAGATTATGTGTCAAAATGAATTTGGTAGGTTCAAAATGGTCGAAAAGGTAGTTAATTAAATAGTTAGAGAATAATTTTAATTAAATAATTATCATGTTAAATAATTATTTATAATTTTAAATATAATTCATATTGACGTAGTGATATAAAATATACAAATCACATTACTTTGAAGAGGTAGTACTTCACACGTCCCTAAGTTACGTTATCAATTTTTTAGTTGACCAAAGGTATGAAATAAAGTAATATATTATATTTATAGAAATATAATTATGTAATTAATATCATATATATTTCAATTATAAATTTTTTTAAAACCCATTTTTAATAAATTTGATGTAAAGTGTGAACAAATCACATCGCTTTAATGAGGTGTTATTCCACACATCAACAAACGATGTTTTCATATTACCAAAAAAATTTAAAGCCTGAATGAATGTGTTATAAAATAATCATAGGAGAATAATTAAATCATAATATTATACATATCATATAATAACAATATGTCCATCATTATTCCCAACCATGAAAGGTTGTAATGGAAGAACGAATAACATCTGGTCATGAGGCGGAAATATATCTTACAAACGAACGATGATTGCATAGAAAATTTGATGGAAGTGTGTGAAATTTTATGTTGTAACATTAACATAACAAAATATATTTATATTTTAGATACACATGTTAATATATAAGAATTATATAAAAATAAATTAATGTGGTTTATAAAAAAATTAAAATGTACACATTACTGAACGCCTCCTCTTCTTCAGATAACACATTTTGGTTTGCACCAATGAAATTCCATGGATGGTTTTTTTATAATATAAGAATTATTATATGATGGTATAAGAGTTGGGAAGATATTTGGATCGATCATATCTGATCCAATGTTCATGATAGGTGTAAATAGAGGAGGATAGGTGGTGTCCTTTTATATGTAGGGGAAGAGACCTTATTGGAATTATTTTAGATAAGTTATGGGAACAAATTTGTCTACCAAACAGAAGGATTAAATTAAAATATTTGATCCTATATGTTAAATGTTATGAATAGTCCCATAAATGAACACATTTTTCTCTTAATCAATGTAACTAATTTTATTTTATTTCCAAAATATATTTTGATCAAAAACTAAGTTAATCATACAAGAAACTATAAGTTAATTTTATTCTAAATATATAGTCGAGTTTTCAAAATTTAATTCATATATGTGGAATATTTAAATTTAAAATTATTCCCATAGACGGAATGAGAAATTTGGGTTTTAAAATAAAAATGATAATCATTTTACTATGTTTTTATATCAAAACTCACCATAAAATATTTAATAAGTCCTAAGTTGGAATAACATATTTATAAATGATCTAATTTTGATTTTTTTAAATTCAATTATAATTTAATATTTAATTAATTTGAATAAAATTTCAGTATTTATATTGACTTTTGTGTTTTTGTAATTCATAAAAAATGAATATTTTTTTAAAAATACCAATATTAACAATAAATTAATGAAATTATTTGAAAATTTTATTTCATGAAATAATATATATATATATTGATATATATATAATTGTGAAAAATAATTTTTAAAACAAGTCTACCACTAAAAGGTGACAAAACATCCTTTTAGAAAATACAACTTTTATGAGTAAAAGAGGATTTGTTCTTATCGTATGCCTATCAAATATATTGGATTAACATAAAAAAATTTTATTGAGTATATAATATATATATTTTTTATTAATATTATTCAACAATATTAATAATTTTAATTTGTTATGATACAATTCCCTTAGGTGCAAAAGAATAGTTTTTTATTTGAAAAAAATATCCTTTAAATTGAATTGGTTTATATTTTAATTTCCAATTAATTGGTAACCAATGAATTCACTAAATAAATATTTGGAAACCATATTCTTACAATTCAGATAAACCTATTCATTACATCCATTCTAACAACTAGGGAAAAACTATCATAGTAAATAATAATGTTAATAGTAAATAATTGTCTGGTTAGACCAGTCCATGCATGTAAAACAAGTTATATAAGAAACTTGATGTTATTTGCACCGAAAGATTGAATTTGTGTTGTGTATAATGAAAGATAAAATTTATATTTCATGTAACTCGATCTATTAAAGAAATTTAATTAATATTGAAGAAAATAAAATTTAGAAAATCTAGGGATTTTATAGGACTAATGTTCCTCAAGATCATTATTCCATTGTTTCCAAACATTACAACACCATTACATAGATAAAATTCTAAGATAATAGTATATCCTACATGAAATTGAAAATCATCCCTCTGAATTACAGAATAACCATTTTTCCTATGTTTACCCTCTTTAATGTGAGCCTGATTTGTCTTTACCTTTTTTTTCTCTTCAACAAGTTCTGATCCTACAAATTTTGATTCACCAACTTCATCCAAATAAGTTAGAGTATAATGTCTCTTTCCATATAAGTCATTATATGCTCCCATATCAATACTTCATTGGAAACTACAACAAATTAAAATATATAAAAATGGTAAATAAATATACCCAATACCTTGATAATCATGTGAGAATGATCTCATTATGTATTTCATTAATTGAATAGTTCTTTCAGACTTTCCATTAGTTTTGAGGATAATAGGTGGTTTCGAAATGAATTTTATTATCAAGATCCATCTAAAGATACTTATAGAATTTTGATGTAAAAAGGGATCATGATCAGACCCAATATATATATGCTCAATATGATTTCATAAAAAATCATTAATATATAGCCTTATGAGACTCTCAAGAGGTAAATTGTCTCTTATTAAAGGGAAATGTGTAGATTTTCTGAGGAGGATGATAATAAACCATATTGAAACATTTTTTGTAGGATTAATTTTAATCCCTAAAAAACACTATTTTTATCTCATCCCATTTCAATATAGGAATCGGAAGAGGATTCAAGACACCTTAAGGATATTTTATCTCAGCCATAACATATTGATATGCCTAGAACTTTGATACATAGTCAGAAATGTTCCACTTCATGTTATACCACAAGAAATCTTTTCGAAAATCCATATACATCTATGTTCTACGTGGGTGTAGAAATAAATTCAAGTTATGAGTATCATCAATCAATTCCAATTTTAGGTTATTTATAGATGAAACATATATTCTTTTTCTAAATTTTAAGATTCTATCATCACAAATAAATTCATATAAACTTCCTTATTCCACAAAGTTTCTTCGGTTATAAATATCCTCATCCTCTGATTAAGAACTTTTAATATTTTCTAGTAATGATTTTATTACCATCATATCAAATAAGATTAATTTAACCCATTATTTAATAATCCCCATTACAATAACTACTGGATCCATGAACATTGGATCCTTCACAATCCTCATTAGGGTCAAAATTCATTTACCATTCCTACTCAATGAATCATATACCTAATTTTATTTACCAAGATGTCAATGTATTTAAAAATCATAATCCATGTGAATATCAATTTATTGTATTTTCCTCATGTTTATCTATTATAGTAAAAGATGTATTTAATAACATTATGGTCTTTCTATATGTAACATCATTCAACATAGAAATAATGTCCTCATTTTTTAAATGAAAAGAATATAGTTTTCAACTAAATATCATTTATTGGATAGTTCTATTCTCAAGTCTTCAACATACTTGATAAATATGAAATAACATTATAATGTTACATAATTACACAACCTAGTCTATTATTCGATACATAACTATATATAAAATTTCCATAACTATATAATTGTAATGTCAAAATAAGATAATTGAACAATATAATCCTTAATTCTTCATAATATCCATCATAATACTTTTCCCAAAGGAACTTAACCCCTTTATATGTTATATTTATGAATTTATTATCCAATAAGGAAAATGTTTGAATGATTCACCCATTGTAGCCCAAAAAATCAATGAAAATGTGAACCTAAGTTATGTTGTTTTGTATAGTCCATTATTTGGATTCCTTTATATTCAGTGGATCAACTAAGATTCAATCATTGGAGAAAATATGGCCAATAATTGAAACTTCATAAATCCAAAAATCACACTTACCAAATTTAATAAATAAATAATTTCTTCTAAGTGTCTCAATAATTATCCACAACTGAATCTCATGCTCCTCATAAGTTTTTGAATACACCAATATTAATCAATTAATACAAAAAATAGCCAATTTTTTCCTTTAATACCAAGTTAACTATATCCATAAAAATAGATTGTGCATTATTGAATCCAAATGGAATTTTTGTAAACTCATAATATCCATTCCTTTTTTTTGGAAAACTATCTTCAAAATTTCATTATTATTTACATCAAATTGATGATTTCTATACTAGAAGTAAATATGTTGAGTATATTTAGCTCCATGTGTCGTTCAAATAATTAATCAGTGCAAGGTAGAGGGTTCTTTCTCTTAATCTGAATTATATTTATTTACCTATAATCAATGCACAACCTAATGGGTCCATCAATTTTATTATTTAATAAAATAGGCGCTCCTCATGGTGAAACACTAGGGAATATAAATCCCCTATCATACAACTCCCCAAGTTGTTTCTAAAACTCGACTACATCCATAGTGGTCATTCTGTACAAGTGATTTAGAGTATTTAATTTGAGACTAAATTTATGGAAAACTAAACTTCATGCTCCAGTGGATATAATGGTATTTCCTTAAAAAATAATTCTATTTTTCGTGTACAATATATACATCTCTAATTTCAAGATGAAAATATTCATCCATGGATTTGGTATTATATTATTCCCTGAAAATACCATTTAAAAGATCTACTAGGGTAGGATCTAAACATGACTTAGATGGTGAACTCTCCATTCTAAAGATATATAATTACACTAATTCGTCATAAATCATAATTTCCGTTAAATTGAAATAAAATTTTCAATCATATTTTGAAATTTAGTGTATTCATAGTATTACATTAAAGGAAACCATTGTTATAACAATATAGTATGTAAATAGATATCTATTTCTTGTAATTATGGGGACTTATTATCATATCCTTATTATGGTGATACTTTCCCAATGGATTTTACTATTAAATAACTTATTAAATTTATATAAAATTTTCTAATATTATTGGATAATTCGCTAGAAATTAAAATTTATGAGGATCTGAAATAAAATAACCCATCATATAAATTTTATGACATTAGTAAATTGCATGTTTCCGCATCCTATGGAACTTCCACCTCATCTATAGTTTTTACATAAGAGTGATATTCTATACATGGCCTCTTATGAGGTATATTCCCTTGAAACAATATACTTTATTGTGAATAATTACCCATTATTTAAAACTAAAGCATTGGAAATAATTTTTTGTTTCATCCCTAAAAATTCAATAGCCAGATGACATTCATCTCTAAATTTTTAACAAACTCCCATAAACATCATGATTTACCAGGATGATACTTTCAATAGTCTTCACAAGGTAAACATTGAATCATTATCTTGTTCATATTGGAAGAATTACCTTTTTCATGGTGTTCATATTACCTCTTATTCTAATGACTTCCCTTAAAAATGTGTGATCTAGAGAGTTTTTTTCTATTTTGATGACACATAAATCTACATCATCAAATAATGAGAAATTTTGATAGACCATTTCATTTATAAGAAATTATTTAATTACTCAAAATAAATAGTCAATATTACACTCTATGTTTCTTATATAATTCTTATCATACCTATATAACCTTATAATGGTAATATCATACTAAGAAACACTTCCTTCTTTTTTTTCTTTACATCGACAAATTTTAACTTCATTGTAATTTGTTCTCACAAGGAATTTTTTTTAATAATTTACCCTTAAATGATTTACATTTCATGAGTTCAATTTCCTCCTCCTCCCTAGTATTCATAATCAATGACCACCATTGATCAACATATCCTTTGATATAATACACTACAAGTGTAACCATTTCTTTTTAAACACATAAAAAGTCCGTAAATATATTATCCTGAGAAAAAATACATTTCTTAGCTACCATGGGATTAGTAGTCCGACAAGATGATGATGTATTTTTATACATGAAGTGATATATGATAGTAGAAACATGTTGTGGAATAGGATTCTCTATTATATCATATTTATTTTTCATAACATGATCAAGATTCACTAATATAGGAATTATTTTATCTATTCCTATACAAACTATATACGAATAATCTATATAGAAATATACTAATTTTCTATGAGTATTAATACCCGTCATCCTCCCAGGTCCCATTTCAAAAAAATAAAATATAATTCATTTTATCCTAAAATTCTAAATTCTTAATCATAATGTATGTTTCCAAAAATAACGTAACACATAGAATAAAGTAAATGTTTTTTAAATTTTATTCATAGATTGTTAAAAATTTCTTCTTTGGAGGTATCTTTATTTTCAAATAATTTATAATAGGTAGTAAAGAAAATGTGAATTATCCTATGAATATCCCCCTTGTGTATAAAAAATAGGTTATAGAAAGTGTAGTTGTCACATACTAGGTGATGATCAAATAAATCCTAATGAACCATTTTTGAATTTATTACCCATAAGTACATCTATTTCAAAAACATGTCTACTATTAATAACCATATAAGGATTTTTTTATTAAAAAATCAGATAATCTCTTCCTTACAAAATATTTCAGATGGTCTTGTACACTTATCCACAAATCATTCATAGGGTTATCACCCCTACTATATGCTTTCTTTAATCTAATTCATTAAGTGTTCAAGAAACTTCCTTTTATTACAAAGATAACAACACTAACCCGAACCCAAATCTGGGGCCTAATTTATTAAACTTTCAAAGAAATAATGGGGTCAAATCCAAAATAAAATAATTGATGTAACAGTTTTAGTGATATAGATGCACAAATGATACATAGTTTGCATATGCTATCGAAAAATAAAATAAAATAAATAATAAAATCAATAGAATGTATCCTAAAAAACTTATTCCAAAATTTATTCTTCATATATAATGGATTGAAGAAAAAGGGTAATCTCAAATGCTTAGTAAGGTTCAAATACATTAGAATTTATCATGAATAAATAAATAATAATAAATATGGAAATGTAAATATCTAAACAAAAATGAAAATTAATCAATAAAGTTAAAATCATAATTAAATAAGGAATAACAAATTTGGAATGTTAAATAACTTAATATACATTTCATTTATCAATTAACTAAGAATGAAATGCATCTAGAGATAAAATCATTGTGAAAAAATCATTTATAATAATAATGACTAGATTATAAAAATAGTATACACCTAATTATTATAAATAATTATCCTAGAAATTGTGAATCCTCAACATTACGACTATTGAAAAGTCAATTTAATACAACATTCCTTTTAAATTAGAAAATCATTTGTCTTATCTGACCTGCTTATGTGTCGAGGGGCTATATAATTTGTAGCCCAAACCATAAATAAATGTCCAGAGCATTCATAATATATCAAATAATCAATTAATTTCATAAGTTATATTATTTATCCAAAAATATATTCTTTAAATAATGAATATGTATTTAATAATATTTCCCAGTTAATCATATAACATATAAAGGAAACCCCATATGTAAGAATGGTATACGTGGTAGGAAATATTCACATATTTGATACATAAAATATAAATAAACTAGAATTATAGCATTAACCATCATGAATAAATAGTTATTCTTTTTAAATATATTAACATGGTGTTATCTAAATTACATAAAATTGAATATGTACTTATTAACAAATATGATTCACTGAGTTTTTGAATTGAGACAAAATCCAGAACAATGATCATAACATTGAAATGAGAATCAAGGAATTGAATAGGTTTATAAAATTTAAATCTAAATAAAAACGTTTAAACACATCATAATATAGTATAAATACATTACACACATAATCATTTAATTTAATGGAAATTAAGATGTAATATAACATAATAAAAGGAAATTGGGTTATGAAATTCTTTACCACTTGGTAAATTTCAGTAAAAGTAAAATTAGATGAAATAATTAAAGATAAAAATTTAAATAACCTGATGTATAAATTAATCTAGATATTATATTTATAATGGGTACTGTGTACACTATATAAGAGAAATTAGACACACAATAAGATAAAATTCATCAATGAAGGGGAACTGAGAAGAAGTCACTTACATCAGTCTTTCCATTAGATAAATTCCACAACCTAATAAATAATTATTTATAATAATGTTATTAATATAGAATAAAGCCATATTGATACTTATTATATCATTTATGAACCATTTATAATATTTTACCACCCATTGGTTAATAAAATTTCATTTTTTTCATTGTTTCAGTTGTTAAATTCGTTATTTTCTCATGCACGTTTGGTCACAAAAGATCTGAATCTTATACATTGGATATATATCCATTTTATTTATAACTATATTAGTTATATATATATATATATATCATATTTACTCATTATATACATCTTTGAATCCATTTATAAAATATGGACATGAAAAATTAATCTCCTCACTTCATGGAGATGGTAGGCCGTACATACGCATAAACAAAGATATCATTCCCATAACATGTCAAGCGGTAAATAATAGGTAGATATATTAGTTCTAAAAAATAAATATAATATCATATATATAACATATATTCATTAATTTTATCATTATTACATCCTATAAAAAGTGAAAGTGAAAAGTATATCACATCACAAAGTTAAGAGGTAGTAAACCGTACACACAAGCGAGGTTATCATATTCTAAAATGAATGGAACATTAAAGGAATATGTTATATTTAAAAAATATAAGACAAATTATATAATTTTATCATTTAAATTTTTTGAATCAATCTTTATATCCATCCATAAAATGTTGCGATGGAAAATATATTAAATTGGGTCTATAGGTGGTAGTCTTTTATACACATGATATAATATTTATTTTTCCATTTAATGGTGGAGGTTATGGATATAAATAATTAAATTAATATAATAACTTCTAATTATATGTAATATACATGTGGTTATTATAGTATCATAATTTAATATCATTTTATCTAGCTGGAAGAATAAATTAAATTAAAACACTCATTTTGAAACGTTACATCTTATTCAGACGACTTCCACATGGATACATAAAAACTTTCATATGAAGGATATATAATTAAAAAATGATTCTAGTGTGGTCAGATGGATTTGAGGATTATATTTGGGAATATCGTCAATGATACAAATGGATTTGGGAATGTTAATTGGAGATGAGAGTGGGTGTCCTTTTTGGAGTGGGGGAGAGGACACACAAAAAATATTTAAAAAGAAACAAATATTCCCATGTTTTTATAAAGTAAAAACACTAAAAATTGGTCATTATATACCCTTACAATTTATAAGATATTAATATTTCCATAAATGGGTGTTTTAGTTATTATTAGTTCATTTTAACCCTTATCTTCATTGATTAACCAGTATTAAATAAGTTTTTACCCAAACTATGGTAATTAATGTTTACTTATTTTACTATTCATAGAGGTTATAAATTAAGTTAAACATACAATATAATATAAATATGTTGGATTCAATATATTGAATCAATTTTTTTAAAATTTAATTCACAGTTGTGGTATATTTGAATTTAATATTATACCCACATATGTATATGAAAATGGTTTTTCAAGGCAACATTTCTTATAAGTATGGAATGTCTTTATATTATAATTGTACATAAAATTGATAAAAATGACATAAATTAGTTATAATGTGATATAATTATCCTTATTTTACTTCAATACCAATTTAAAATTTAATTTATCTTTGTGAATAATTTAAACATAAATGAATTTTTCAATAAAAAGTTATAAATTTTCACCCATAATTGAAAAATGAAACACCTAAAAAAAATCCCAAAAAATCAACCTAATAAAAATTTTATTTGTTGATTTAAAAAAAGTAGATAATTTTTTCCCAAATTTGATTCTAAAAGTGTAAATAAAATAATTCTATCACAATGTGACCAGAAATGACGAAATTGTTTTCATTAATGAATGAAAAGTTTTAGAAAAACATTTATTTTACATTTCAATGAATATTATTATTTTTTATATTCCACAGATATCCAATGAATATTTGTAAAATATGTATATTTTTCTAACATAATTTTTCCTATATATACCTTCTAATTAAATATATAATTTATAATGGACATTTTTAATTAATATTTTAATATAGCTTTCTGTTTTGTTTAAAACTAGTGTTGCATGCATCACAAGCTATGAAACTGATTGGATTTATTTGAAAGTAATTAAATAATCATGTTTGGGGGTATAACTTTTTTTATATATTTTTAATTTATTATTCCTATATTATGTTTTATTATAGTCATTCTATAATGATATTAACACTATCTTAATCGTCCCAAGGATGTTCATTTCATGGTTCTGAGGATTATTCAGTCTATTGGTAAATATAGATTTTCTATTAAAACATTTCAATAACCATAGAATTGTAATAGTATATTGTGATTATATTTAAAAAAATAAAGTATTTAATAAAAATATATTCGTATGAACTAAATTTATTTATAGAGTACATATATTATTATTAAATAGATCGTTCATTTTTGTATTTTTATATTGTTGAACTAAATCAATTTTATTTAATATTTGTAATTATTTTACCTTTATAGAATATATAATAGACTAAATTTAACTTATTTTGGTGATATCTATTCAGAAAATAATTCTTATAACCATGCCTGAAAGCAGTGATGAAAAATCAAATGTCCACGAAGGCGGTAAACATAACACAATATGGGAGATGTTTTCATTTTTGAATAAATTTTTTGATGGTATATAATGGTCATTACATTTCTTTAATAATATTTAATTAGATATATAATAATTGGGTATTATTATAAGGTTGTATTTAACAAATTTGGATGATTTATATGATGAACAGTTAATGGAAAATATGTAGAAGAGTGATTAGGGTTTACTACCGTACTAATTCGGATGAATTCTTTCCAAATTGGATTATGACTCTAAAGGGATATCTTGTGATGTGATAAAAATCCCTGTGATTTTGATATGTGGGTTGAGGAGGATTTTTGGAAGATATTGAATGATATAAAATATTAATGTGTGAAGAGAAGTGGGTTTGTGAAGGGTGGTTTTTATAAGGGAAGAAAATTACTATTTTTGTATAAAATATCCATTAGATTGATATTGTTACTCAATATAGCCAATAATTATGATTCGTGTGACTATAAATTTATATTTGTGAATGTATGTCTAAGAAATTTTACCTTCATCTCACCCCATATGAAATTACTCTTCTATATAACTTGTAATGAAAAATGACAAAATTTGTCATTTTTTAAAATACACAAAAAATTAAACATTTTCAGAAAAATAAAAAAAAAGTTCCCATAAAAAAATTGTATATATGATTTAAAAAATGAAATACATTTTCCTATAATATATTTTTTAAAAATAAAATATTGAATTATTTATATAAAATCTGTCTGTATAAAATACAATCATTTTAAAAAAACGAGTGAATATGTAACCCTTTGAAAAATTACATTTTATATCATATAATTAATTTTATTCATATAAAAAAATAAATTTGTCTTTTAAAAAATGTTCAACGAACATATAATTTATTTCAATTTTTTAAATTTATGTTATAAATGTATTTTTATGGAAAACATGTTTGTTTTCTATATCAATAATTATAGTGTAATTGTGTAAAATAATAATGTTACCATATATAAAACATAATTGAATTTATTATAATATAAAATCATTATATTTTTATTTCCTAAGATACCCAAATATTTTTTTACTATTCCTATAGTTTAGTTATTATTATAACTACAATGATACCATTCATAATGGCCATCTTTACTATTCTAATTCCCAAATATTTTTTTACTTCCTATTAATATATTTTATTTCCTTCATTCTTCATTATATTCGATTTATCACAATTATTTATTATTTAATTTTAAAAATTCAATTACTACATTTTTTTTATCTATAGAGTAATATTCATGGGTGTTATTAATTTTAGAAACTAAGATGATACACATTTTACTATTATAGTTTTTTCTTATTTTGTTTATTTTCCAATTTTATTTTTTTAATATTTTTGGTTATATATATACAATAAATAAAGGTGGATTCCTCATTGTATAACTTCTCCTCTTGTGGCGATGACCTAGCTCCAAGTCACTGAAACCTCCTCCCCCCTCTGGATCGGAGGGTGGAGTCTCACGATCGCTGTAACATGGGAGGGAAAACCCTTTATTCATACCCTGGCTCTCCTTCGCCTTTACCAAAAATCTCTATTTCCCCAAATGTTACAGATCTCTTTAGGTAGCCACCTCAAATATCTCCACTCCCAGCAAGAATCAATAGTGTTGTGGATCTTTGCAATTATACATTTTTCACTTTTTTTTGTCCTCATCGACCATTAGTGGATGATTTTTACCAGTTCATCTCTAAATCTTGGGAGCTTCATGAGAGAACAAGCACTGGGTTGCTTGACTGGAGACACATAACTGTTTGTTTTTCATCAAAAGCAGATATGATTACCGCCTGGTCTAGGGTTCCTCGAAGGTGTGGTGGTTCTATACTTTAATTATTCATATATAGTTTTTAATTCTATATGCGGCGTGACCCATCATCGATTTCAACATGGGTATGTATCTGAAGACATCCTCTTTATTTTCAAAATCCTTTTATTCTATACACCATTGGCAATATGATTTGGCAGTATCTATGCTCTGATCATGAAAAAAATTCTATGTCAAACCTGATTTGTCTATAGATTTTAGTCGAGGAAATCATTGCGAGGCCTCCAGTGCATTTCGTCTAGATTAGAGATGCGATGGAGTGTCGCTGGATTCAATAGGTAGTCTTCAAATCTTGGATGCAATTCTGTGTGAATTGTAGCCGGTTTTTGAATCTTAAGGCCATTTACTATAGTGGAAGGATGAATGTCACCTCATGGGGTTTGGAAAGGAAGAGTGGGGATAGCCGTGATGATCATGACGCTGAGAGGTCGGCTTAAATAGTGGTGAAGGATGGACTTGAGGCAGTTTTGTATAAATGTGGAAGCTTGAAAGGGGGTATTATTCCCCATATGGAATCCATGGTGTGTCCCATTTATAGAAGATCATTTGGATAGGAATCCCGATTTGAATCATATCACACTAGAGTTTCAATGGTTGAAGAGAAACCTAGTTTATGTGTGGAGAAGGAGATGAGGCAAACTCTTCTCATTGCTGCACCGAGTATTGCAAGTGGCATGAAGGTGGTGCAGGCGCCTCAGAATCCGACAGTGATGTATGTTTTTGACGGACTGAAGGGTGACCGTGGTGGTTTGTCCCTGTCTGTGGTGGAGGGTAGTGTGTTCCACCACAAGTTTGTTCCTTTTTCTATGGATCATTTTCCCAATGAAGATAGTGTATATGAGTATATGAACATTAGTACTCATAGCTCTGGTGGAGTAACGTCCTGAAATCGGTTTCGAATTCTGGACCATGAGGAGATACCACCAGTGATGGAAGGTCCCGAATTGATCGATGGTGTCGTTTCATAGACTGTATTCACTAGTAAAAGGGGATATGTGGAGGAGGCAATGGAAAATGATTCTTCTATTTGTTGTGGAAAATCTCAATCTCTCACCCAAACTGAACACAACTCGCTACCTCATATGATGGTAGCAGGGGCACTGGCTTTTTCAGATGGTTCTTTGGGGAGGAAAGACAATGGTCGCAAAACTCTGTTCACGATGAGAATCACCAAATAATGGGGAGATGTCTATGCCAGGGAAAAGGAAAATGATTCCAATGTCACAACTTATTATTGTGACATCATTCATAGTAGAAAAAATAGGATGTCCGAGAGTGAAGGGGCTATGACTGCTCCACGAAAGAGATGTCCAAGGAATGATTATTCATATCTTTCGAAATCGGTTTCCACTAAGTCCTCTTCAAATAAGTATAGCGGGATTCCCCAGATCCTAAAAAGGGCCATGTTGACATGAAAGTATGAAAAGAGTATCTCTATTTGGAGTAACAAATTCTTCAGAATAATTATGTCAAATTTTGGATGTAATATGGAATTGGATAACACGATGGAAGAACCTTATTATGGGTATGGTGAGGGGTATGATTATTGTGAAATCTAGTTGACTCTTTTTATTTGGACCTATCTTTTGGATATGGGTCATCTATCCACCTGTGAAATTTTGTTTTTTTACTATAGTGTTTATTTATATTTAGTAAATGGTTGGAGGATTTTTCCTATAACTGGACTTGTCAGTATATAGTATTAATATAATATTCTCAATTAACAAAATTGAGTGTTATGTTTTTATCAAGTTTTTATGAGTTCTATAACATAATAAATTCTAAAATATGATAAATGTTTATTAAGTTGAAAAATTTCATATAAAAAATCATACCTCATGACATTCATCCCCCTTTATAAAGTTATCACTTGAAATTTAATATGACACACTTAAATGAAAAATATTGTGTTTCATCTATTTTATTTCTTCTTCGGGATCCCATGTCTCCCATATAAACTTTTTGGTTTTCTAGACTATATTAATAAACTATGTTGAGTGTTTGGATACAGAATCCTCTCTATGCTTTTTGATATTCATTGGATCTTTCTGGTATGAAAGGTTATACTTCAATTGTGTCTCCTTTTGAAATATTATATGTGAGGGATCAATTATACAATTCATGAACATGGATAAGTGTAGCATGTCACACACACTTAAGGAAGATTTGGTGGAGTTCTATAAAATATGACACATCTCTAAATCTGTCAAGAATCTCAGTGGGCCCGCCCATATATGAAAAATATTTCTCATTATTAGAAACATAAATATCCTCTTCCATTTTGTTTTAGGAATAAATAATTTATTTCAAACCATAATCTAAAGTTCTCATTTATGATTATGAGCATAAAAATGTTGCTGACACTATAGATATATTATAACTTTTTTATTATTTTATAAATTTTATGCCATTTCAACAACTATTATAGGTTAAAATATTTTACTTTCTCTATATCTTCACTGCACGCAGATGTTCTAAAATTCCACCCATAAAGGGATACATAATGATCCATATAAATAATATAGTGGAAGCTATTATTTTATAACTTCTTGATTTATGAATTGTTTTTATCCCAACATACTTTCAAATATATATATATATATAAAGATATCAATATATTCTCAGGTCTCAAGACAGTCGATTCATATTGGAAATATGTCGTTGGGTGATAGGTTATACGAATGTTCAACTCTATGTTGATGGAATTTTTATGAATTTTCCAGATCATTAATTTGATCATCTCATCTCTTGAATATATAAGTGATAATAGTGTTCCATGTAGACTTAACATATTTATTATGTAAAAGATTTCAAATTTTTCAAGTGATAAATCCACTTGAATTGAAAATAAGGGGGATGTGTTTAGAAGTAATTCCACTATAACCCACAAGGAATTATTTCCATTATACATGTTCTCAATACCCATGAAAAACTACATAGTGATGTTGTATCATTTACATGTTTGTATTGGTAATGTTTTCATAATCCTATTATACTTTTTCTTTTTTTTATAAACTTGTTACCATACCAATAATGTTTATATATATTTTGAAATATTTTTCCTTATATTATTCCATAAAAAGTTCTATTATTATTCTAAATATACAAATTTTCTCTCATGGTTAATTGAATGTATTTATCTATAATAAACATTAAATACATCCATCTTTATCTAAGTCTTTGATGTCAATCATAGTCCTATCCCAAATCCCAAAACCATATATTTATCAATATTGAACATTTAGGATATCACATTCCTTATTTTAACACTTTATTTTCTAGCATTATATCATTCCTTCATGATTTCATAGTATTCTCTATAATGGTGTGCATAAAAATCATCTGAGTAAGGTATGATGTTGTCCCTTCATTTATGATTCCCATGTCAAAAAAATTTATATTACATAATCCTCATTATGGATAATGATACATGATCTTTTCTATATAGGTAATATTATATGATATTCACCTTCCTAAGATGGAATTAAATTAAGCAGTCATAATACATTAATTTCTCTAACCATCCTCATTGGATGATGTTAAACTCCATCAATGTAATATAAACATAAGGCTGATGTGTTTTTAAAATATATCACACATCCTCACATATTGAAAATGACACTAAATATTCGGTGTGTAGATTAACAATTATACTTACGGATCCTGAATAAGATAATTTTCCTATGATCCATCAACTATATTAAAGAAAATTATACCGATTAATAATTTTTCATGAGTTCACAAACAAATACCTTATTTAATGAATCAATTTTGATCACAAATACTTCAATAATTAAGATTTATTTGAGTATATAGGTAGATATTATCCAATTATTAAACTCTATTAATATTTCATCCCATTTATTATTCCAAAAACCATTTTAAATTTTTAGATATATTATTTAGTGAGTTTGAAATTGATGAGGAGTTCCTCACAAATCATTTTTAGTACCCCAATGATCATATGGAACCACATATCTCTATAATATATGTTAGTTTATGTTATTCCTTAACCAAATTTATCTTCTATGTATCAATTATATATATATATATATATATATATTATTTTCATGATAACAATTTGAAATAATTTCACACTCTCTATATAAAAATCACATTTATTGTACTATTTAAAAAAATTCTCCGTTATTAAAATAATTAACAATGTACATAAAATTTTGTAATTTTATTCTATAATTTTAGAGTATATGATTTCATCATCCATAATGAATACCAAATATAGGTAAAGGTAATATATAAAGACATTATTATTTAGGACCATGAAAATGTTTGTCCATTTTTTGAGTCTGATTGGAATCAATATGAACTCATATTTTATTTACCTTCTACAAAAATATAGTCTTAAGGAATATCCAATTCCCCTACCA
Organism: Viscum album; assembly: GCA_963277665.1. Lineage (NCBI taxonomy): Eukaryota > Viridiplantae > Streptophyta > Magnoliopsida > Santalales > Viscaceae > Viscum > Viscum album. The sequence continues at coordinate 355,562,372 of OY728150.1, read as the reverse complement.
TTAATTGATGATATCAAAACAAATCTACCTTAATTAGGTAAATAATCCCGATATATTTTATCAAACATTACTTCAATCGTTGTAAATGGATACCTTTTCATTGTTATTATATTTTTGATTTCAAGATAATAATTGTAGAGACATATTAAAAAAGCATTCTTCATTGAACATAGAACAGAAAGAACTCATGGTGAAGAAATTGCACTTTTGAAAAAATTCTCTACAATACCTTATATTCTATTCTTCATTTATTCTACTTTAATGGGGTATGTTATATTGGGACTCTTTGATATGGTAATTTTTTAGGGTATATGTTCAATACTGAACTCAAACTCTTGATTAAGAGGATGATCAGTGGACTCTCCATGGAATACATCAATATAATCCTTAAAAATAGATGGAATTAATGGATGATCCTATCCTTTTATATAATTACTTATGCTAGATAAATTTCTTATAAGTGAATAATAACTGTACCAGAGAATTATTGACCAAATTAGATTTATCATCCGTATCACATTTTATAGAATAGTCAATGATTTGTGATATTTAAAGTTAATTATCTCTCTCTGAAGTTGATATTGAATTTATATAAAGACATCTAATCCGGGAGGACTATAACATAAAATTACCCTAAATAAGGTATAACAATTTTTTTTGGAGATTAATCATATGAAAGTTATATATTGAATAGTTATATACATGATATTAAATAATTCAATCATATAGTGTTTCTAAAAATAACTCAACCTCTATGTCTCATAAAGGTTTTTGAATATTTCTAAAAAAATGTTATGTTATAAAAAATGAATAGATCATGATAAAAATAATAAATTAATCATTATTTAATGAATAATTTTTTTTCTTATCATAAAATAATTTTTTTAGATCTACCTTAGCAGTATTGACTACATAATTTCATAATTTATCTCTCCTCTTCTATGTTGGTTTTCGTTAGTTATCCCAGAATACAGTTATCTCATAGCATTGAATCACATAATGTCCATGTTATTTATAGTTCAACCATTGTTCCATAGGTGAGGTAATTATTAGATCCTTCCTATAATTAATAATATTTTGGGGATTCATCATCTACTTTAGAACTTAAATAGATTGATTCCCCCTTTTCCACACATAAAGCGTCACCTTGTTCTGTTCAGGTAGTTCACCATACTCCTCTTCCCAAAATGACATGTGGTCATTTTGTTTTTATTTACTAGATGAGATATATCCATTGGTACACAAGAATTAGAAAACATTATCCTCCTTTTATCTCATACCCCGTGAGACCTCTCAATATGTACTATCTCTACCTCAATTTTAATGACACATAAGGCTATTTCATCATTGTTTTCAAAGTATTGAATTTATTATCTTTTTCAAAGGAAAATAAATAGTCTACTAAATAAGTGTCATCCATAATTTTGGGGATAATGAAAATGGAATCAACATATCATGAAATCCTTTTGAGGGTTTTCTTATAAGACCCCATTTATTTCTCCTCCCTTTATATGGTTTGAGAAACTCCCTTTATATTTTAAGATATATCATGAGAGAAAAATATATATTGAAAAATATTTTCATGAATTCATCAATTTTAATTAATTTTATAACATCCTTGCGTATCATATTCTTTATTATTTTATACTAATGATAATATTCTACCATTAATAGATAAATGTCTGATACTTATTTATCTTTCTTAGGTCATTGGAGGATACAAAATATTTTTTCAATATAATTCAACTATTATTATTTAATTATGAGACAATGTGATTCGATAAAAGTTGGATGAATTTATTTAAAAAATCAATCAACCAACACGAGTTCAATATTGGATGAAAATCTAAAATATGAATTCTTAAAGGTATTATTTAAAACATGAGTCAACTGTTCATGTACCACTTCGAGGTTCTCAACCCCTTCTCTCATAATATTTGTTATTTCATTAGTGAAATAATTATATTTCCCATAAAATAAATTTTTTAGATTATTACTCCTATTCATTTCCATTAAAAATAGAATATTCTAGAAGTGAATAAAAAAAATAGCTTTTTATATGAAATAGAAGACGCAATTTTAAATATAATTACAAAAAAATTACATGTATATCATTTTATAATGAATTAAAAGGTTTAAATATATGTTATTCATGGTATATTTTCTATTAGGGTCCCTAAATAAATCCCAAAACCTATGTATCTCTTTTATTCATACCATTAATATCTTCCCAAGACTCATAAACATATTATTACATGATATTTCATATACATATCTGGAGAAAAAAATCCACTATTCTAGATTCCTAGTGCCATTAGAATGTTATATTTTTAAAAAACCAAATTAAATATAAACTAAAACATATTTATTTAAGTCTCTATAGTGTGATACCAAATAAAATATAAATTCTATTACTCCATTGGATTATCTAGGGGAATACATAAATAAAAATGTGAGCTATAGATCCATGTAAGGGAATAAACATGATCATTAAGTAAAACATATTAGTTTAGAGGCATAACATAATATCATAAAATTGGATCACATATAATCACATGAAATAATGGAATAAAATAGATAAGATCATAAAATTATATTATTGTGGATACAACATAAAACAACCCCTTAAAATCATAAATTAAGTATCACATTCAAGATAACATAACATAATGTACTAGTATTAATTACCATTCACTATAAAACGTATATTGTAAGATGAAATAATAAACCAATACATTGGGAGACTATATAATTCTAGGCCGAATCATTACATATTTACATATACATGTATATGTTTTCAAAATAAATAATTCTCACTTAAGAATTGCGTAAAATAAATAAAGAAAAAAGGAAAAGGGTTACATACTATTTTCATAAAATGTAACAAAATTTTTTATCATAAATAATCCAAATATTGGAAGGAATAAATTATTTGTATGATTATATTTGAATAAAGGTAGAATATAATTATATACAACAATAAATTAAAAACAATCCACAAGAAAGGAGTGGATAAGATGGTATAGAAGTGTACATATAAATATATATTTTGAGATATCAAATGATGATTTATTAATAAAGGCAACAAAAAATTGTTTCCTATAAAACTAGAAATGAACTATAAATTGTTTCCCCTAAAATAATTATTATATCCAGAAATAATGAGGGATAAATAAATTTTATTGTGAGATAAATTAAATATTGATCACAATTTCTGTGTGCTGTTTTTTGTTTTTAATTACTATGGAGTATCTATTAAGAATCATTTCAATATGTTGATGAATATATTTTGAAATCCATGTATATGATTAATTGATTATTTGTTTTATTAGACATTTCAAAACATCATATTTGACAAAATTAATGAAAAATATGAAATACCTCGATCCAACTGAAAAAAAGTATCAAGGCTATTACGTAAAATAATACAATCTTAAAGGGGGCACATGAGGATTGTTAATATGATTTACATAAAGGTTTGATATTTCCCTAAGGATAGTACATCCTGAGTGGGTCAATGATGAATAATGGGGAAAATAAATAGTGTGGGGAGGTAAGGTATACCTTCAAGGTAGAAGGGTTTCAAGTAATGTTATAGTGGGTCTATAGAACACAAAATATGATAAATAATAACATCACTATAGGAATAATTAATGGGGGACTAAGTATATGTGGTACTTTTCATCAATTAAAAATATGAAATTGTATGAAATTTCATCCTCATGTACATGTTATTGCATACTGATGTTTCATCAGTATATGTTTACGAATATTATAATAAATACATTCATGAATTTAATAAGATTAAAAAATCATAGATAAGGAACATGAAAAACTATTTGGGGTGACCCCCAACATGCACTCTAATATCTAATTCTAATAACAACCAACATTAAAAACTAGTTTTAGTGGACATCATTAAGAAAATTTTATTTTAAAAAATATTACATTTACATTCTAACGACCTTTTATAAATAGAGTTTTATAGATGGAATAAAAATATTATACTAATAAAACTAATTTTCATTGTATCAAATGGGAGTTACCAACTTTATTAGTGACTAAATAATCAATAATAATTCATAAATATATCCCATAACATCTTCATAGAATAAAATCTTCTAGAAAATTCTCACATGTTATTTTTCATTAAAACTTGGGGAAATTGAAACATTAGAAATTGGTGAGATTAGAAGCTTATTAAGGAAAAACATAAATGATAATAATCAGACATCATAAGTGAAAAAAACATGATCATATGGGTATAATCAAGTTACATTAATAAATTCATATGAAAAATACAAGAAATCATAAATCATGGAATAATGCTTGGCATAGAATGACTCATTAATAAAAAATGTTAGTCAATAAAAATGTCCCATGAGTGAATAATTTTTTTTATAAAAGAACTATAAAACTATGATATATTTAATATATGGAATTGATATTAGTATATATTATTATTACATTGATGATTCACACACTTTTTGTAATTCCCTTACACAAACCATTGAATTTGAGTCGGAGAGCCATAAAACCTCATGTGCACCTCCCTGTATGAAAGAGGCCATCAACAAGAAGTATGGGTATTAACACCATCAATGGGGATGCTATACCCTCAATATAAAATTTATACACCAAGAATATAATTTTTTTTAGATCAACTTAATAATATCACAGAGGAAGATAAAACCTCATAATTTAATATCAACTGTAACTCATTTTTATTAATATATATAAAAAAGGCTCCCAATGTGGAAAGCCAAACTATAGTATAAGAGTGAAGATAATAATTATTGTAAAACTATAAAATCATTTGTACAATGTCCTTGTAATGCACCCATCACCATGTTTCTTGACTCAAGCATCGCCCATAAGATTCTTTCCATTTTAAAGATCCTTATAAATGATATCTCTATACACATCGATATGAATGTGTATGGTGTGAGTAATTAACATTCTATGAAATCATAAATGCATCCTTATAATGTGTGAACAAGTATTACATGTGTATGAATTAATGTTCCAGAAATTATAACAATAAGAAATTGAGCATTCTTTTGTTATCCAAGCCACCTGGAACATTAGCTATACTTGCATTGTCTCCATAAGAAACAATAATATGGAGATATTTGAAGAGATCAATTACAATAAAAAAGGCCAATAAATATGTTACATAGTTTCCTCAAGACATTGAATTTCATGTCGAATGACATATTCAACTAATGAACATGTACTTGTTATCCACGAGGCATTGAGTTTTGATACATTATTTTGTATCTACAAGGAATCATGTTTTAGGCCCTGCCAAAAGGATTTCAAGATGATACATTGTGTATAGGCCCACCATCTTCATCACCTCATGTCATGCACACTCCCCCTTTATAATGGAATCATACCACCACAATCAACCTATTACATGTACCAATACAATGTATAAAAGGAATGGAATTTTAATATAATATAGAAAAGAAAAATAATTGAAATAATAAAAAATCATCATTAGAATTTAATAAAATTATATAATGATATGTCGTCCCCATTAAGATGGTAATAATAAAATCTACCAATACTCATGGAATAAATCATCACACACCAGTCTCACTGGCTAATAACAACCCAACAGATAATGACTAAAAATCATAGTCTATAGGGTATACCATCACTATAAGAAATCAATGAATCTAGAGTATATAAGAGAATAAAAAGGTAAGAAATTCCTACCTCTAAATTTTTAACATTGAAATCAAGTTTTATTCAAATGCGCTGTCTTTCAATCCTTGTTTTCACACCAATAGGAACAAGCCATCATGCTAAGGATGCCAATCTTGAGTTCTAGTATAGAAAAGAAGAGGGTTTTAAAAAAAGAGTCCTAAGAATATTACTTCCCCATAAGGTAGTTATAGAATCAAATGCCTCATACAGTCCTTCCATGGAACATGTTTTGAAATATATTTAATAAGAGGATATCACTTTATCATATACATTGTTGGTTCAAGAAGGAATCATGCATTCCTCATCAATTCAAAAGTTGAACCTAAATTCTATCCAATAAACCTCAATATATCCTCAATCATTCATTAGAGTAGGTATCAAAGATTAGATTCTAGAAGGGTAGGGTCTCAAGATGACATATTAATGATAACTTATAGAGAAAATGCCAAATTTAATGATAAATATAGATCTTGACAAAGGGTTGTTTTTGACATGTACAAAATGACTTCCATTTTAGAAATAATCTATGAAATCATCACAAGATGGCATTGGAATCCATAGATTCAATAATGTAATTACATATCTATTGATTGTATTAAGAAAAAAATGTATACATAGACTAAAAATGAATAAATAATGTTTATTCATCATATACATCGATTCTAAGTCATTAACCCCCATTTATATATAGAAATCATTAATTTGGGTAGTGAAATTAACTGAGAAGTTCCAGTTGATTCTCATAGTTTATTATGATTCTTATAGAAAGAACATGGATTCAAAATTAACCACAATTATCCATTAAAGGGTACTTTAATATCATTAATTTAAATGCACATGGTTTGGTCAAGTGGGTTGTCAAGCTGTTTTTCATTTGTGCCTTTTCATTGGATTGGGATACATTGTCACCAATTAAAGTTAAATAGATATTCCATGTGTACTATCAATTATGAGGAAGAATATTTACTTTATGGTTTTTTAAACCATGTACCATGGTCTAAATGGATACTACATGGCTTGTATAGAGTTTATCAATAATTATTCCTTAACCATTCATATACGCATGGTTGTTGTATGATTTTCAAGATGTGTACCTTGATTATCATAAGGTTGTGTGGTTTTTAAACAGTTTATCAAATCATGCATAATAACCATGTTTTTGTTCATTTTTGCAATAAAAGTTTACATAGTTTAGACAAATCATACTCAAGCCATACACAGTAAAATAAGTGCATGAAACTCTATAACATGAATAAGAAAGTATAGAAACCAAACCAAAAACATTATTAGTTCAACAATACATGATTAAATAATGAAATTAAATCACAATCCACTAGAAAAATCTAATTCCATTAAAATAAATATATAAATACTATTCATTATCAAGAAGCATATCTTGGAATCTAATTCAAAAATCTCAGGCCACTGATTATGAACATCTACATCCCACCCCCATGTGTCCTCCCATATCATTCCATTCAACTACATTGTCTAAAGATGTTATACCATTTTCCTTCATGTGTATTTATCTATCTGATCTATAATACACACTAAGAATTTCTCATATAATGCATCAGGTTAACAATAAACATCCATGTAGTTGATGACATGGGTTGGAGTGTAAAATTACATCCAAAACTAAGAGATCATGAATATCTTGGTAACAAGAAAAATATATTGATGATACACATATTTTCCAATCTATTTGATCATGTTATTGGGTATAACATAGTTTGATTCTATCTTCCTTTACTTTCTCAAGCATCGGTGTCCTAAAAAATGTGTCACTCTTAGATAAAAAATTGTTGCCTACATCAAACTAGAATGTTCTTCTCTCGTGGTTGGAATAATATTTAATCATACTCCAGCCTTAGATAAAAATATTCTAAATCATATAATGACTCTCTGAGGTCTCCTTTACCATATTAGTACCTACATATACTACCTACCCATACTTATGTCATTAAATTGGTTAATGATATTCCTTACTATAAAGAACCTCATAAATTTATTTCAAAATCGAATACTCAAAACTATTGTTTATATGAATTCGACCAAGGTAATGTCACCACTTTATTTGTGATATCCCGACCTAGGAGCGACACAATGGTTCCTTGATCCGGTTAGTCACTTGACCTCAAGCGCACCTCCCTATACACTAGAGGCTACCGACTAGAATCAAGGGTCCTATAAGTCAGTCACGGGGAGACTATACCATCATTTATTAGATTAAAACACCAGTGGAAGTAAATAATCAATATACGTAATCATATATATAACAAGAATAATACCAATTTAATTAGATAACCAAAACAACAAACACAATATTCAACTGAAAAGGAAAAAATGATATGCCAATATAAGTGTCAAAGTACCAAAAAATTCAAATAGACATAATGACTGTAAAGACTCCCAAGAGAGTCCAAAACCATGTCTGGTTCTCTCATCCATGCGCCAAATCCAATCAGTAATCTAACACATGGATCATGCCCTTAACATGTCCTACAATAGTAATTCTTATTCAGCAACCAATCAGGCATCATGAGTAGGGTGTGAGTACTACTAATTAGGACACTACCAATGGTGTCTAAAACATATCTACTCTGAATACAGTGTTAACAGTTATATAAATAAATAAAGACATTTCATAAATAAATATTTATCACATTATCATTTATTTTTTATTTAATCAAATTACCTCAAGAATTCCTAAGGAGACTCATACCTCTATAATATCCTCGACTCATGCCAGAGCTCAAAATTTTCCCTAGTTAATATCATATCTTAATAATTACTTTGACTCGATAAATAGCTCTACCTATTCAAACGTGATATGATATCTTTGTAACAGATTCAAATCATGTTCATTTTTGAAGTATTCTCATGTGAGGACATATCTCGGAGTTCCTTTATTACAATTCAATAAATTCACATATAATTTCTAAATTTACCAAAAAAAAATTCATATGTAAGATGGAAATATTAACATTCTTACTTCTCAATAGAATTACCATGTTCCCATTATTTTACACATATGTACAATAACAATGTTACCATTTATACTTCTCATATGAATGACCAAGATCACATTCCTTTACTCACATGTACAATGACCGTGTTACGATTTGTGTTTCCCAATTTAGAACAACCATGTTCCCATTCGTTTACACTTAATTAATTCATAAATAATTATCCACCTCAATTCAATTACTAATTAAAAAATTAGTTAAATATATCAATATCCTTGATTAAATTCACGATTAATTAAGTACTAAAATACCATTAAATAAATCATTATTTAATTAATCAGAAATAAAATTTATATCCCATAATTAAATTTATATAGATGACTATCTCATTTTAAATCTGAACACATTATAATTTATTCCAAAATTTATTATAAATATTATAGTTTCAAGGGACATAATAAATTCACAATTAATTATATCAATCTATCCAATTCAATATCTCATAATTAATCCCTGGATTAGTTATCTAGATCAAAACCCTTAACTCTCAAAATCAATTTCCCCAAATTAATTATCAAATTGAAAATTCCCCTTAGTCTCATGATTAATTCCACAATTAATCATTTGTATAAAAAATCCATTGATAAATCAATTGTTCAGTCAAATTAATCTTATTTAAGAATTCAAATGCTAAAGAATGCCTGAAATTATACAATTATTCCTACCCACAACAAATCCAAAACTATGGGAAATAAATTTTAGACTACTTACCTCAATTCATTGACTAGTGTTCATTCAACAAAAATCCATAAATTCTGAGAAGCACAATGATTTAGATCTGAGTTCTTGATCTAAATCCATAAATCATTATTAAATATATCAAGATCTAATCTATATAGATCAATATCTACTATCCTAGATATATATCTTGACAAAAAATATTATATCTAAAGAAAAATAAGATAAAGTCCCCCAAAAGATTAATGAACATTTGTTGATTGATCAGGATGGGCATCTGGATGAGGTTTACTTACCGAGAGAAGAGCATTTCATTGATATAGGCCATGAATCTTCATGAAAAGAGGTAAGACGACCTTGTAACCCCTCTAGAAAGATTTGTAATTACCTAAAAACATTTAGTCATGATAAATGTTCGAAATAGAGGTGTTTTAGGGTATGAGGGATTTTAAAATTATTTTTCAGGTGATTAAAAACTAGGAAAATGGTTTTCTGGGTAGGGGAAAAATATTAGGTAAAATGAGTTATAGTCATGGGAACCTCATTGTTTAGGGTCAAATGGTTATTTGTGTTTGGGTTCACAGTTTTCTCTAACCATGCACCAACCGTGCATATCCCCTTTTCCCAAAATTCATCTAGAAACATCATCCAAATTCACCCCAACTCATAACTCCAATCAAAGGTACTAAAAATGACATAATGTATCTAACATTTCACTCGAGATAACTCCAGAAATGGTTGGGATCGTATAACCTCCCACTATATAATACCTTATCCTCGGGAAGTACTTCCATGCTTTTCTAATATTTTGAGACAAAAAATATCAGTCCATTGATCCCTTATATTTTCTTCCCATTCCCATTTATCCACTTCCACATGCCCATGTTTCCATGACACACAAAATGTTAGCACATTCTTTCCCTAGAATACATTATCAGTGTGATCTAGCACACATATCAAATGATCCTAAAAGGAAAAATTTATCTCAAGGGGAATATTATTAACATCGATCAGATGCGAAGGGTTAGGGTGATACTTCTAGTGTCTTGACACATGAAATACATCATGCATAACTCTGTATTTTTTTGGATGAGCTAATCGGTAACCCACAATCCTGATTCTCTCTATTACCTCAAACGGTCCAACAAACCTAGGCACAAACTTGCGCTGCCTTCCTATCCTTTGGTGACCCATCTTAGGAAACATCGAGAGGAACACACAATCACCCTATGTAAAATCTAGGGTCCATATTCATCTTTCATTAGATGAATTCAATAAACTTTGAGTTGTAGCCATATATTTTTGAATCAACTTCACATTCTATAACATTGCTTGCATGAGACTCATTCCTAAGAAGTCTGACTAACAAAACTCCATCAATCATAGTGGTGATATACATGGCCTACCATAAATAGAAACATATGTTTCCATCTACATAGATTCTTGATAACAATTGTTATAGGAAAACTCCACTGAAGCCAAGTGTTTCTCATAAGACCCATTGATGTCATGAATTGAAGATTGCAACATATCCTCAAGCACATATATTGAATGGTCTTACTACTCTTCTATTTATGGGTGTAAATCTATACATAATAAAACCTATATACTATGTTCTTTCTTCAAGACCTTTCAGAAGCATGGAGTAAAGAATGAATCATGCAATAAAACTATTATCTCTTTCACCCCATGTAGACAAAAAATCTCCCAAACATACAGTTCTTTTAACTAATCTTCTAAAAGGTTTCCCTTATAGGTAAGAAATACATTACCTTTTTTAGTTGACCCACAATGACCCAAATAATTTGATTCTATCTAATCATATTTAAATGACCAATCATAATGTCCATTGTCATGGTATCCCACTTATATTATCAAATGGGAAATGACTTTAGTAATATTCCAGGCTGATGATGCTCTGCCTTCACCTGTTGACATGTGCAGAATCTTGTCACAAACCCTACTATCTCATTTTTCATGCTTGGACATGAAAACTTTCTTTAACAGTCATAGTACATTTTGGTAAGACATGGATTCATCTCCCACTTCAATGCATGAAATTATCACATGAGCTCCTATCATGTTCTCATGGGTATAATTACTTGATTCTTTATGTAGATTATCTCATCCTCATATATCAACAAGTTCAAAGGTGACTCCCCACCTTCAATGAATTACCTTAAGGTCAAGCACTCTTGTAGAGTCCCAAACATGACGTACATGGAAATTACATTTCTATTATTGAATACTTAATACAAGACACAATAATATTCCCAAATACCATATTAGTTTTGTGTATTTGGAAACTTGGAACATAATATTATAACATTTTGAATGATGTTCACCATCTCCCTTAAAGAACTTCCACTTTTTTTCTCCAATCTAAAAACAATCTTTATATTATAGGGAAAAGAAATCATAAAAAGTGTGAGCTCAAATTCTCAGTAAGGATAATCAATGAGAAAATAAAAAAACTATATATATTTGAATGTAAAAACATGAACATAAAGTTTAGACATCAAAATAACGAGTCATGAAATAAATATTGGTTGTATATAAGGTATAGATTGTAATGGAACATTAATCAGGATACAATATCACAGGAATAAAACACGGAATTATGGAAAACCATTAATCACATAATATGATTTCCATAGTAGCCAAGTCATTTTTTCCACGACCATCATAGTGGACAGAGTCCATTATTAAAATAGGATTACTTTTCATTCCATCCATGTATTATTGAACCGAATTTACATGATATTCAATCACATCTATCTCATGAGATATAAATCTTTAAACAATTAATTGGAGGGAAATATAGGTCACACCCATCACATAATGAATTCATTCATAAATGATCCGAAAAAACATAAATATTTCATCATTGCATAACCCATGAAATAAAATGGGATTCTTATACATCATCTCATCATAACATAATCCATATAAAATAAATGGACTTCATAAAAAATAATTAAATTAGAAACACAATCAAATAATTGTGATAATATGTATTGAAACATAACACTATCTCATCTTAGAAGGAAAATAATTTTGACAAAATACTTGAACATTTTTCTTGAAGAAAATATGGATTCTTCTTCAAAAATTATTTCTTTTCTCAAAATACGGCACAATTTTATATGAAAAGAATTTAGTTGAAAAAACATGAAATAATGTATTGTAAGATTTTCAGAAATAAAATGTCCCATGGAACCATAAAACCCATTCATGTTTTACAAGTAAAAAAACATTCTCCCCGTACTTTTACGGGAAATGTCAAAAAAGTACCTCGTATGGTAAAAAAAGAAAGACTTCTTCCATTCCAGGTAGTAAAAGTCAAATATGGTTGAAAATAACATTAAAAATTAATGGAATAATATAATAAATTTTATTAAAAATATTTTTATAAATAATGGACATGAATGATAACTATATCCCCAGAAAATACTTACATATAAACAATCTCAGATAAAAATGAGATTTCAAAATTATTCATTACCATAGGTCGGATTTCATCCATATGTGTCCCCGAATTCAGTATAATGGGTATAAAAATATTATTAACTTGTTTTAGAACCATAATAATATTTATTATATCATATATGATTCACATACGACATTATATTACCAATCCATTTGTCAACTCCATGTTAAAACAATGTTTTTGGTGATAAGTGCTTTATTTAACGTACGTGTTTGGAATTGTTATTCTTGATATTATCATGATTTAGTTTAGTACACGATTTAAAACATTATTTATATGTTATATAATTTTTTATATAAATATATATATAATACAAGGATAAAAGAAATGGGATACACCGTTAATGGAGACGGTAGGCCGTACGTACGCATGAACACTATTTTCGTTTCCTAATTAAATTTAATGGAAGTAAATTAATGACATAAATATTCATAAATCCCGTAGTATTACAATTTCATATTTTTCATGAATATTTATTATATATACATTATAATCATTCTTGAATGGTTAAAGTGTAGAATGAATCTCATCGCGTTGTGGAGACGGTAAGCCATACCTACACACGAGCGATGATATCGTTCCCATAATTGATGAATGTTATTTAATTGGATGATGTATAATGTCTCATAATTAGTATCATGAGATAATAGTCATATGTAGTTATTAGTTCTACCATTATAACCATTCAAGTAATGTGGTGGTGAAAAAGATATTACACCACAGAAAAGAGATGATAAGTTGTACATTCACATGCAATGTGATTTCATTATTCATGGGATGGGCGGAAGGTGAAATACAGTAGTTTTATAATTATAATAACATATCAGTATATGAGTGATAATTATATTACTAATTTATAGAAAAACAACTAATTAATTGAAAGTGGAAGGAAGAGGGAAATTTGAAAGAATCGGTAGAACAGATTATATGTTCCTCGATGTGCCTCCTTTAAATTTCTTCTTAGGGCACTAGAATTGGCCTTCAGAGAATAAAAAGCTCCATAATTTAACTTTGTAAGTTCAGAAAAGTAATGGGAAGGGTTTTTATGAGACATATGGCTCATAATGGAGTGAAAAAGAGTGGGAGGTGGTTCCATTTTATAATTGAGGTGAGGGATAATTTTTGAAACATCAATAATATTAATTTATAATAAAATAAATCCCTAAGAAAAAACATCCAAAGGGTACCAAATTATATGATGAGATTATATAGGGCTGTAATCTCATCAAACAATAGATTTAGGAAAACTTATTTTGACAATTTAGAGCTTATATTTTTAATTTACACCTAGTTATTATATTAAAATTTAATTCTGGTAATAACATTATAAATGTTTATTGGTTATAAATATTTACATATATGGTTTTAATCGACCATAAATAGGTATTTTATGTAATTTTATATTTCTTAATTATAAATTTCAAATGTTAAATATTTCTTGTGATTTTTAAATAATTTAATAAAATGTTTTTCTAGAAAATACCAATAGTGTCAATTTTGACACAATTCATTTATTTGACATAAAATAAAATCCTCACTGATGATACATTCAACAAAACATATTTCATACACTCATAAAATGTCCCTAACACCTATAAAATTCGTGGATCACTTCAATTAGTTCATATGAAATTTCTTTTAATATTTTTAAAACCATTTACTTTATATTTTTATTAATACATTACTTTTTACATCACTATTGTGTCTTCATCAATGGAAATTAATTGATCTCTAAAAATTATAAATAAATTCATATGATATATAAAATTTAATTATATTTCTATTTAATATTCAATTTCTAGGTTTTATGAATTTTATCAGTAAATTTAAATTATTACACTTAAAAGATATAAGTGAGTGACATGTTGTCACTTTCTTTTGTTTTAATAATAATTACATCACTTTCATTGAGAAAATACAATGAAATGAATATATTATGACCCTTATGTGATATGTTTATACTTTTATTCATCCAATATAATTTTTTCCGGTGTTATGGTAATTTTATAATATTAGTTTTACCCTTAATTACCTGATTTATCATTAACTATGGTAATAAAATTAATTACCAATGTTACTATTCATAATGCCCAATAAATAAAAGTAGCCCATTAAAATAATTTGGACCTAATGATTCAAAATATGGAATCAATTTTTCAAAATAAAAAAATATAAGTTGTAGCAATCAATTTGAAATTACTCATGTTGTTGAGAAAACAGGTTCTAAAAGTAAAAATATTGACAAATATTGAAATGTTTTTACCCATGAAATAAATACAAAAAATTAATGATATTTAAATAAATTATATTAAACATTAAAAAAAATTATATTTGTACTTTAGAACCATTAAATAATATATTTTACCAATATAATTTATTTTTAAGGAAAAATATATTTTTAATAAAAATTTAGCGTATTTGTAGTATTCATCAATATATGAATGTTATCAAAAAAAATATCAAGAATTTATCCAGAGTAAATTATTATGTGCCTATTCCAATTAATAAGTTTATTTTTTCAAATTTAACTTATAAATGTGAAAGAAACTATATTTGAAATGTGTGTTCCATCAAAAGGCAGCAAAAATGCAATTTTTTATAAATACTTATTTTATATGAAAAATGGATTTGATTCTCCTAACATGTTCTAGAAAATGTTATTGTTAAATGATAATGATATAAAATTCAAAATATAGATAATACTATTCCAAACATCTCTTTTATATCCCATTAAATAATAATATATCACTGTTTAGTGAATCTCGGTATCATGTGCAACAGAAGCTATCGAGGAAGGTCACTCTTGCATGTAATGAAAGACATGTCAATGTTATGTATATAGTTAGCTTCCTTTGTTGTTCAATATAACATAATCAAAGAATATTTCATTTATCCATTTAAACGAATCTATACTCATTCTTGAATAAAATTATTTCTGTCATAAGAACAGGAAATTATGTTCAACAGAAGCCAATAAAATTATTTCGTATACTACAAGCTAATACGGTGTTGCATATAGTGGGAGATAATATTATTGTAGTGTTAAACACAAGACATTAATGAACTTAAAAAGAATATATCTCATAAAATAATTGGTAGTTACATTTCACAGAACTTAAAATGAATTTCACCCTCAAAATTCGTTGGGGTTATAAATGGTTTTCTACTTGAAAGTTTTGTTCATAGAAACCCACATCGTAAAAAGGAATACTAAAACATAATTTTAAAATGGAAATTTAAAATATAACAGTTACCCAAATTAACTCATCACTATAATTCTACATAGGATAACATAGGTGGGAAGTAAATACATGGATATGGAAGTGAATTATAACTATCATGTTCTAATGGATAGCGATAGAGAATTATGTTTGGAGAAAGTTAACTACCAGAAATCCATAAATCTACAATGATTTAAGGGACCATCTGATTCATCGGATAAAAAGGTATTATGATACCATTTTTGGTTTTCAAGGTCATTTCCCAAAAGATGAATAATTTTTCATGAGAAAAAATAATTGATTTTGGTACAATCTCACAATTGTTCATGCCTTGAACAATATCCACTTCATATATTGTTAAATGAAATGAAGTCGAATTTGTAATTAATGATGTGTTAGAAGAGCATGAAATAGAATGATAGGTCATTCCACCCATCTTAACAAAAAGGTTAGAATAAGATATCAAATAAGAATAAGTCCACCTGCAGTGATATAATACATTAATCTGACAAACATGAAATGTAAAATAACTTATACTATCCATAAATGGATAACATTACAATCCGTTAAACAATATAAAAGATAGAAATATTTGAACTAAATCAAAGTAACATTTATCTCCCATATCCCATAAGGTTGTTATTGGTTGTCACATTCCAAACATGTGAATACCTTAATCATGTATTCATTTGTAACATGAATTATTATAAAACCGTAGTGAAAACATGAATGCTCCCAAAAGTTAACTCTTTCCACATACCAAAATACCCAAAATACTATATACTCAAACCATGATATCACTTTGTCCTTACCTCAATCATGAGCTCATCAATACTATCAAACATCTTATCATATCCTTATCCCTACATTATGCATGTATAATGTGATTTCCAAAAATATTTGAATAACCTTTCATGGTTACTCATAAAATTCAACATATACATTCAAATACGTAATTAAACACAATATCATAACAATAAAGAGATGTTTTTTCAATCTATAGTACCATTAAATTACTTATACAACATTACTCTTGATAAACATGCAATCAATCCACTACCTTCTTAAACCATTGAATGAGCTTCATCATTTTATTCCTCAACAATTATTTCATCTCATATATCATTTGTAGTCTCTCCATCATCATCAACATAAATAATTACCATATGACGATGCTGATTCTCCTCATGAGATTTTCCCTTATGGAATCGACATTATAATCCCCATAAATTCCACATTTAAAAAATTAAACCATTGTTGATGTCTTAGAAATACCATTACCCATGTCCATTGTGTTAACAAAACCTTTTCTTTTGAAATTACTGGATTTGTGTCCTTCTTTTTCACACCCAAAGAATCTTCCACTTACATTAAAACATTCCCCTTGATGCCTCTTAACACATTATTTAGATGAGGAAAATTAAACTTTATTTTCTCTATGATCATCATGAAAATCCATCCTTCTTTTATTAGCTACTTGAGGAAACTCACCAATGTTGAGATTATTTATCATATTATTAGATTTCTTATTAGGCGAAATAATGATGTTGTGCCTTCAAACCCCCATTTCTTTTGGGTGATCATGAATAATATCATTCCACTGTCCATCATATTATCCAATAACATCAATACTCCCATTTTAGTACATTTTCTAAAAACCAAAAATAATACTGTGAGAGGAAAAATCATACTAAGAAAACAATATAATCAAGGGGGAGTACATTCAATATCTAACTGCATAAATTTAATAATATGTTATTCATGATAGTTATCACAATTCTAGTACTCTAACATATACATATACTTAACCATAGGTTCATCTGTATATTATCCATATAAATATCTCTAGGGATATCAATAATGATTTCACATCCTAGTTTCTAAAGGTTAACTTAACTTCCTCTCTGATACCAACTATATGGACCCTTTTTTGATTTACATGGACATTTCATTTATTTTGTGAAATGATTAATAGAAGACATAGAAATATGCCTACAGATCATATTACTTTACTGTCTTTGGAAACATGGAAAATCATATTCTAACCGTGTGAAATATCTTCAATATCTTCCATAAATATCTTCCCTTTTTTTTCTACCTAAAAATTTTCCCTATATCTTGGGGAAAAGAAACCAAAAAAAGGGTGAGATCAAATTCTCAATAAGGGTAAACATGGAGAAAATTTAACAAAAACTATATATTTTAATGTAAAAACATGAACATAATGTTTAAATATCAAAATATTGAGTCATGAAAAAAATATTGGCAGTACTTAAGGTATAGATCATAAAGGAACATTAATCATGATAAAATTGAATGGAAATAAAACATGGAATTTTGGAAAACCATTACAAAAATAATATGATTTCATTTGTATCCAATGAATTGTTTCTAATACCATCATAGTGGATAAAGTCCATTACTGAACATGGTTTACTTGTCGTTCTAGCCATTTATTACTTAACAAAATTTACCCACCATTCAAGTCAAGTCTATCTAATAAAATATTAACCACTATGAAATGTATTTGTTGGAGGTATAGGTCCCACCCATCTCATAATGAAATCATTCTTACATGTTCCACAAAAACATAAATAATTTACTGTAGTATAACCCATGAAATAAATAGGAATTCTTAAACATCATGTCATCTTAAAATAATCTGTATAAGATAAATGGAATTAATAAAAAATAATTTAATCATAAGAAAAACAAAATAAAAGTAATAATAGGGATAGAAACGTAACCTTATGTCATCTTAGATGAAAATTACTTTTGATAAAACACATCAATATAGTTCTTTAAGAAAATATAATTTCTTCTTCAGAATTGATTTATTTTTTAAA
The DNA here is from genome assembly GCA_963277665.1 of Viscum album. Lineage (NCBI taxonomy): Eukaryota > Viridiplantae > Streptophyta > Magnoliopsida > Santalales > Viscaceae > Viscum > Viscum album. The sequence goes on along the minus strand of OY728150.1, from coordinate 355,543,393 downwards.
AATGCCGTAAAATTTTAAAAGAAAGGAGTTTATATGAAAATAAACATGATATAATATATTGTAAGGTTCATGGAAATAAGGAATCCTGAAACCATAAAATCCATTCATGAAATATAAGTTAAACAAAAACATTTTCCTCAAAGTTTTCTGGAAAAATCAAAAAAGTACCTTGTATGGTAAATAAAAGAAGGATTCCTTGTATACCATGTAGTAAAAGTCAAAAATGGTTAAAAATGACTTTCAAATACATGGAATAATATTAAACATTTTATGAAAACATTTTTATAAAACATTTACGTTGATGATAAATATTTCCTCAGAAAATACTTACGTATAAACAATCTCAGATAAAAATGAGATTGCAAAATTATCCCTTACTTTAGGTCCGATTTCATCCATATCTGTCAAAAAAATCATGTCTAGTGGGATTAAATATATTAATAACTTGTAACATAACCATAATAAAATTTATGACATCAAATATGAATCACTTATAACTTTAGATTACCCATTCATTTGTCAATTCCATGTTAAAGCAATGTTTTTGGTAATATTTGATTTATTTATGATACGTGTTTTGAATTGTCATTCAAGATATTACCTTTATTTAACTACATAAATAATTGAAAAAATAATTTATATATAATATATATATTGCATTTATATATATATATAATAGATAGATAAAAGTATTGGGATACACTGTTTATGGAGACTGTTGGTCGTATGTACGCATGAACACTGTTTTCGTTTACTTATTAAATTGAATAGAAGTATGTGAATGACATATATATACACAAACATAAATCTAGTAGTATTATTATGTTTTATTTGTAATTATTATTTATTATATATACTTCATAATCATTCTTTAATGGTTAAAGTGGAGAATGAATCTCATCGTGTCGTGGAGACGGTAAGCAGTACGTAAGCACGATCGACAATAAAATTGACAAAATTGATAAATGGTGTTGAATTGGATTGTGTATAATGTATCAGAATTAGTATCATGTTATAATAATAATATATTGTTATTATTTCCACTATTATACCCATCCATGTATGGTGGTGGGGAAAAATAGATTACACCACGACGTGGAGACGGTAACCCGTATGTATGCATGTGCGATGATTTCGTTTTTCATGGGATGGATAGAAGGTGAAATATGGTTTGTTCATATATATATATTAACATACAAGTATATGAGTGATAATGATATTACTAATTTATAATGAAATAACTAATTATGAATAAGTAGAAGAACAAAATTAAAGAATCGAATGAATAAACTACCTCTTCCTCGAAGTGACACGTTTAAATTTACGCATAGGGGACAAGGGGTTTCCTTTTGAGAGGACCTAAACCTCTAAAATGTAACTAATGATTTTTATAAGAGATATGAATAGGATTTTTCTATGATTTAAGGCTCAAAATTCAGCAAGGAGGAGAGGGAGGAGGTTCCCTTTTATAATTGTAATGAGGTGAACTTTTGGAAATCTACAAAATATAAATTTATAATTAAATAAACCCCTACCCAAAAACCACTAAAGTTTCTAAAATTATAATATTATATGTGATAGTTTTGTAATCTCATCAACCAATAAACTTTGGACAACTTTTTTTGTCAATTAAAACATTTTCTTTTTAATTGACACTTTGTCATTCTATTTAAATATCATTTGGGTAACAACATTCAAATTGATTAATGGTAATAAATATTTAAATTTATAGTGTTAATAGAAATTAAATAGGTATTCGATGACATTTTAGATCTTATAATTTTAACTTTGTAATTTTATATATTTTTTAATGATTTGTTAAAAAATTAATTAAATGTTATTTTTATAAAATATCAATAGTATCAACTTTGACACTATTCATTTATAACAATTTAAATAAAATTCTCACAAATGAAAAAAATACAATCCTAACATGTAATATTAAACTATAAAATTCATGGATAACTTCAATTAGTTCATATGATATTTCTTTAAATATTTTTAAAACAATTTATTTGATATTTATATTATTAAAATAATTTTTACATCACTGTTGTGTCATCATTAATGATAATTAATTAATCTCTAAAAATTATAAATAAATTCAAATGATATAGTAACTTTAATTATATTTATATTGACTATTTACTACCAAAGTTTTATGAAGTTTATCACTAAATTAAAATTATTCCACTTATAAGATATATGAGAGTGACATGTTGTCACTTTTTTTATTTTAATAATAATTACATCATTTTCATGGAAATAATTCCATTAAATGAATCTCTTATGACTCTTAAGTGATATGGGTCAGCTTTTATCCATCCACTATAATTTTTTCAGGTTTTAGGTTAATTTTATAATATTATATTTACAATTAATTTCCTGATTTACCTTTAACTATGGAAATAATAATAATTAACAGAGTTGCTATTTATAGTGCCAAAAAATCAAGGTATTCCATTAACATAATTTAGTCCTAATGATTCCAAATATTGAATAAAATTTTTAAAATTCAAATCATGTATTTTTATGTAATTAATTTAAAATTAATCTCGCTGTTGAGAAAATGGGTTTTAAAATTTTAATTATTGAAAAATATTGAAATGTTTTTATCCATGAATTCAATATAAAATTAATTTTAATGAAATAAATTATTTTAAATGATAAAAATATATTCTGTTTATACATTGAAACCATTCAATAATATATTTAAATAATATAAATTATTTTGATGAAAAAAGTATATTTTAATTAAAATTTAGCGTTTTTTACTATTCATCATAAATATGAATGTTATCAGAAAAATATAAACAATTTATCCAAAGTATGTTTTTATTTCCCCCTTCCAATGAAGAAGTTTATTTTGTAAAAATTAACTTATAAATGTGAAAAAAAACTAGATTTAATATTAGTGCGCCATTAAAAGGCAGCAAAACTGTATTTAAAAAAAATAATTATTTTATGAAGAAAGTTGATTTTGTTCTAATAAAATGTTCTAGGAAATGTGTCTGGTGAATGGTAATGCTATAAAATTAAAAATATGGTTAATACTATTCATAATAGCTAGTTTATATCCGATTAAATAATAATATATCGTTGTTTAGTGAAACTCTATTAGGTATCGGTGGCCCGCAGCGGAAGCCGGGCAGCCGGGGATTTTAAAATTTTCATCGGCGAGATGAAGGAACTTGTCGTCACCGACGATCCGAGCCCTGGAGAGGTCAAAGGATCACACGTAGATTGTAAAGAGCACAAAATTAAAATGAAAAATTACCTGTTTCAGATCTGAAGCCGTTGTCAAAAGCAACTTGTTGCTGGCGATCATTGCATGAAGGATCCATAACAAGATCCCTCTAGATCATCCACATGCGCTTCAAAGATCCTCCTGAACGTCGATCGTTGGAGTCTGGGTGATAGCTCAGTGATCCGATGATATCTTCGATGTCCTGACGATCACTGCATCGTCGATCTTGCGATGCGTGAGAAAAAACTCAATCCGAGATCGAATCGAGAGCTTCTTCCTCTAGAGAGCGGGAGGAGAGAGAGGATCTAGGAAAATTGAAATGAGAATTTGTTGCGCTTGAGCCCCTCTCCTCTATTCATAGCGGATTGTGAAATTACCTGGTTGGGTTCCCTGACCCCCGTTAATTCCACGTCCACTAAATAAATAACTATGACGACTTATAACTGCGTCAATATTATTTATTTATTTTATCACATACTTGTAATGTATATAAAATATATTACGTGATAATACCGAGCCTTTTAACTCGACTCGCTATCTTTCTTAATATTAAACGAACCTTGAATATGAAAATAATATTCGTTCCATTAATATTTTCTCATATTTACTGAACTCGTAAATACATTAAATAAATTCAATCCAAAATATTAGTAACTTTAATATTAATGAATTTATTTAATTATTTTGGTGATCGATAACATGGACAACGCTTGAACCCCGTGGCGGGGCCCACTATGTCCATATACCTATTCAACTGAATAGGGCGGATTCTTGAATACACTATTGTGTGTGACCCTCGAGGCCCTTATCTTAATAGAAGTGAATAGAATCCACAGACCAAGAGAGGGGACTAGAAACCAATCATGGACCCTAAAGAGATAAGGATAGTCATTGCAACGACTACCAACCTACGAACACTGACTGTGTACTAGAATCTCTTGGTCATTAAATATATCATAAAGTAGGACGCACTCTTGTGTCATCGTCCTTATCTTGATTTATTATTTGTTGATCTATCAGGATGGATTTTCCTTTCTACTACTTTGGCCAAAGGCTTATGAAGGCGACACCATCCTGATCAACCAGGCTTGAGATATACAACTTTCTAAACTTGGATGTGACAAATCCTTTCTTGACCATTCAACCAACATCATACCCCTAACGACGCACCCGACACAAACTACCTTGCCATGACATTACTTCTATGGTTTTCTCCTTGCATCAAAGTACATAATTAAATGATATACATTGGTAATGGTCTCAAGTCAGGAGACCAATACTCATGTCCGTAGATAAGAACAACCAATGACACCCAAAACAAGTGGTGTTCCTATTGGCGGGTCTGTCCTCATGATCTCACTACTGTAGATCACCAAGTGCGGATTTCATGAGAAGAAGTCTCAATGATTATGATCCCTCAACACCTGATAGTCAGACATCTACTCTGTCCTGTCAGTTAGATGAATCTATACTATAAAACATATATTTAAGATCAATGTCATTGTATCTCAAGTTTCTCATTATAGCCTGGGATCTGCTATAACCACTTGACATGAAAACTGACCTTTGGATATTACCATTATTATAGTGGACGCAGAAAAGTTTGCACTATAATGGTATGATATCATCATGAATATCTAACTGTACACATTATATGGTAATCAAGAGTACTACATAGTTGGGTCTAGGGAACCCACTTTTTCAACACTCCCACTTGCACTAGAGGCAACTTGATAACTAATCTTGCTAGCTACTCACATGATAAATACCATTCTTCTGCTGAGTAATGGCTTTAACTTCTTGGCCTTCCACGTTTTCACCGCGTGGCATATTTTCTATATGCGACCACATATGCTTGAGTAAAACTTATCAAGATAGGGTATCCCCGAGTATAATACTTTTGTCCATTATCATAACTTGACAACTTGGCTAGTATGAATATCATAATTATTATTATGATTATACTTTTCTCACTAGGTGCAGATCCAAGAACTGGAAAAAATCGTTTCGATTTATAACTGCTTCTTAGCTTCCTTAAAAGCTGCAACATACATTGTATTTGTAGGTATGGCTACCACTAGCTTTTATGAGCTTGACTCGCTCATCTCCTTTTCCTAACTACAATACTAGATAAAATTGATCTAAGTATTACTAGTTTGTGTCCCACAAAAACTAGTATTCCTTCCTCTCCATATTCCAGGTACATATCATTTGTACTTGCTGAAGTACAAGATGACATTTCTGACTGCATCACTTGTAGTGCTCCTGGAAATAATTGATATCTGCCTATAATAAATTATATCCTGGCAGTATCAATTATTTTATATATTATGGCATATGTGATTGATCCATCACTAAAGCATATAGTATCAATTCACAACTTTAATCTCTACACAAGTTTCAAACATGTTAATCTAGAGAGATTAACCCATGTGACATAGGCAACAATTATGCACTTGAATTATTCCAACTTGTATATTTCAATACAATATCACTATATGTACGATTAACTAGGACCAAGCAACCTTTGGATCTACCACAGTAGATCTTTTTCCCTAGAACCCAGGTTGCTACTTTAAGTCAATCATTGGATAATTACTTTTAACATGATCTTATCTAACTGTAAGATCAAAAACTATTTTCCATATGTTGCCAAACAAATTTTATTTGGAAAACATTGGCGCTCCCACTAAAATTTGGTAGACACAAGGAAAAGATTCATTTATAATTAATTCGCTAAGATCTTGTTGCTTACTTTAATCCATTATTAGATTTCAGTAACTTTGAACCCTTATTAGCATCATTTGATGTCATCATCTCTTTCTGGTTACATCGTATAGACACCTTCCATGAAAAATGTTCTTTAAATCCAATGACCAATAAATGGATCTTAAAAGTTTGGAAATGACAAGTAAAATTCTAATAGATTTAGGCATATTGACTTGGTATAACCAATCGAGCCTTATTGGTACCATAATTGAACCATCCATGTATCATTTCATTTGAATACCCATCGCAGTATTCAATTTATAATCCCATTTTCGATTTGATACATGAAATCCATTATAGAATTTTAGTTGATCTTATCAATCTTAGCTCTTTTCCTTATAATGATTAATTGTATAATTTTTTATTCTTTAATGAATAATTTATCACTGGGCGCGGTGAATATAAATCCATTAGCATGGTTTCATCCTTCCTACACAGTATGTGTCTCTGGAACATTCCTATTTCACATGTAATTATGGATCTTGTTCCCTATGCCATCCATTTATGCATCCTGAGCATTGACTAAGTCCAAGTCAATATAGCTCCCACTATCTCTAATAGAGATGTGCACCCTTGTATAGAAATGTAGTCTAATGCTTGACTACATGTTTTCTATCTTAGAGATTTTGGTAATATCTTATGCAATTGTTAGGATAATTAACATAGATGTACAACATGTTTAACTTGATGTAGGGTTGTTTAAATCCTAACAAACTCTTCGCATCTAAACACATCCTGTGACATAATCGATTTCCATCATACTATGACTTGTATGATATCCATATTTCATTTTAGTTGGAATATTGGTTATGGGTTTCAGCTGTTATTTTCCAAGCACATCATGAAATATAATGGAAGTTTGTACAGGTTGTAACATTGATACAACTTATATCATAACTTTGATATATAACATACGATTTTATGAATTTCTCCATGCTACATGTTTGTTGACCAATGTTAATATGTAAGAATTTATCATTGATCCTCCTTACTAACTTCAACATGGTGATGTAGATAAGGTAACATGCGTTTAGGAATTACTCCACGCTACATTATCATGATCGATGATTGATTGGTCATGATATTCTTCAGCATGCCGATCCTAGGCAACTCATATCTTCTAAAAAAACTTATACTTTATTAGTACATTCCTTAATGACATAAAGGAATCGTATCTTTACCTAAATCTTTCTTTGGAATAGTTCACACTCTCATGTCGAACCGTCCTCGGAAGCTTTATGGCATACCTTTATTTCTAAAGGTTTCTTTTTCTAAACTAAAGATGTCAATAATACCATAGGTGTTTAGCTGTGCCAAGCCTAAAGACCATATTGGGTATATAGTTGACATCCTCTTTTAGTTTTTCTTGACAAAGAATCACATTCCCACAACTGAGTAGGTCTTACATTTTATATTCATCATGTATTACCATTGATTCAAATAGCAGTGAATTATTTGTTGACTATGTAAACACAAACAAAAAACATTCCAAAACATGTAATAATGTCTCATCATGTCCAAAAGGGCACCTGAAATAAATGTTTTTGGTTATACTCCACATCTTGTTCAATTTGAATCAATTACTTGGAAATTTTGAAGTTATGTGTTTCTCACTACTGACTTAGGAATCAACCTTTCTCAGCTGCTTGCAGAAGACACTTTAATTCTAGTAATTATTGTCTACTTACTTGGTTATTGTATTTCAATACATATATGTAAAAGCATATTGTATTTTTATACCCAATAAGTATTCGATAAAACAATACTTTTATTTGATGAATATAAATTGAACGAGAAGCGGGTACTTGCTTCTTGTATTTAAGTTTTTAAAATTCCATGAATTCATTTCATTATGTGATGCAAATAAAGTTCTATTAAATAACCAACCAATTTTCATTGAAGGACATGATGAAGGTTCCTTTGGAATAACTTTACATAAGCATTTTCTCCTTGTCATTAAATTTATTTTCCATAAGAATAAAAGATAGCATTATCTCCAATATTCATATGACTTGGAGAATATTTATCTTAATGGTAATGAAGCACTTACACTATGACATTCATTTGTAGCTTTAAATGAAACTAAAGTAATTGAGTGTAAAAGTTATAAGAATGGGATGACATGAAAGGTTGTGAACTGTCTTTCACTTTACACAATCTGAGTGCAATCATCACATTCAAATCTTGCTTCACTTTCTCCTCGAAAGGATATTTGAGATGAGACTTCCTATGATCATCACCCAAGTCTTGATGTAGCGACCACAAATAACATCAGAATGTGATGATTGCATTATGATAGAACCATCATATTCTTTATTCATGAGTCTACGAAAAGCAGTTTTACACCCTTGCTTCTTAAGGTTGCTTAACAGGTTGGGACACAAGCACCTTGAATTTCCATTATGGTAGTAATGTGCGCAAGCACCTATACTACACTTGGAATTTCGTGTTTGTTTGGACATTAACTTTGTCCATCATTTATTGCAGTTTTATTATGGTATTGCATTCCATTATCTACAAATATACTTTAGTAGATTGTACTTTAATGTGATTACCTATTGTGACATTACTGATTATTTAATCATTAAATGTCTCCCACTAATTTTTCGAATTCTAAGAACCCTCTGTACTAGAATTGGAATACTCTTGAGTATTCTAGTGGCAAGGATCCATGAACCTCCCTCGTAGTATACAAGCTAGGGCTACGCCACTACTCAGAGGGTCCAATGTATGCTTTTGACTAGCCAACCACATTAGCTCGTGGTTCCTTGATCTATTGAGTGAAGTCTCAGCTTCAAAAATCTTTTAATAATTTACTCATCGCTTGCCTCTAAAACTACAACAAGCTAGACAAGGCTATACCATTGCTGTAATTTTAGTTAATTCAACCCACCACATGAATAAGAACTCCCCGGTAGTAAGAGGCACCCTCAGCTGAGGCATGAACCAACACCTTGAACACCCAGTTTTGTTCAAACATGAATGATGGAAGGCTATTTGTGACTTAATACTTTCTTTTAGGGTTTTGTTGGTTTTCTCTTGACGAATGTGATCTATTTCTATTAAACTTGTTCATCTATATTGTCACACTCACAACTGTACTTTAACAGAAAAACATACACCACTCCTTTATGAATTTTACTATATATTATTTTATGTATTTTTTCACCTGTTTAAAAATGGATAAAATAATAAATAAATTCATAATGGAAAACTAATACCCGACTGGTCTTGAGCATCTAAACGACCTAAGCACCTCGTACCTCAGTCGTATGCTTGACTCTTGATGCAGCTTTCTTGGTCATGTATGTTTTCTGGTCTTCTGTAGTACCGCCATGTCTTGGTACGGTCGACGTCATGTCTTGATGTACCACCTTGTCTTGGTGGAATCCACGTGTCGTCTTGCACCGTCGTACACTGCCTCATCTAGGCGAGGTCTACGTCGCCCGCCGGCTTCGTCTGAAGTTTAAATATACACACACGCAGGCAAGGGGAACTCAGGTATAAATGTAAATCAAAAAAATATTGGGCGCGCATTCCCTTATACATTTTAACTGAAAAAATATGATGCGTAGACCATCTAATTAATTAATTATAATCATCGCACACATTTAAATAATTAATTAAATAAAACGCAACATACATGGGTCGATGATCACGAATAGACGAGGGGTAAAATAAAGGGCGATAAAAAATTAAAATGAAATAATTAAGTAAGAGGGTTATTTAATTTAATTAAATTAAATGAATTGATAAATTCAAATAATGTAATTAATTATCTATCATGTAATTAATTTATTTTTAACACTAAAATTAACTTAATTTAACTTAATTCAATATAATAATCAAATTGAATTAATTTTTCATCCAGGTATTAAAATTACTTTTGGTTAAACCATAAAATAATATTTTAATTAATTAATTAATTAAATTAATTAATTATATTAATTATGGAAAAAACTGTTACCGAAACACCGAGAAGGCCCAAATCGGGTCATGATAAACTCACACAAACCCGTTTTGGGTCATGCAATGCCTATGCTTGGAATTTCACGGCGATGCATGTCTGCTCAGATTCGTTTTGAATTTGAACAAACGGTCCAAGCCATTTACGGGCTAAATTGGGTCGGTCTGTTTAACTATACCAGGCAGTGGAGGGGTGCGGGGCTGCACCGGGACTACCGAGGGAGGCTTTGGGGAGACCCACACCTGCAGCGGATGTGCGACAGCAGGGAGTTACCGGAACTGGGAGTATGGTGCACTGCGGCTTGTCTGGAGAGGGCGAATCCAGACCAGGGTGCTCCTCCAGCGGTGGCCAGGCACTAGGGCATGGTGAGTGGTGCATCTTGGTACAGGAGGTCGGTGAAGCAGGAGGCCGACCAGGGCTGTGGCGCTGGGCGGGCTCCTGTGTGCTGCGCATGGAAGACCAGGCGGACGAGAGAGAAGAAGGCATCAGTTCTGTATAAAGCCTAGCAGGGGGGGCATCGTCTGCGTACGAGAACCAGTGGGTAGCAGCGCCTGTTGTGTCGTGCTTCTGTGCGCTGAAGGACAGGAGGAGGCAGTAAAATATTGCGGGTAAGGAGGCCAGTGGCTACTGGGCTGGGCTGCTGGGGAAGCGCGTAGGAGGAGCCATTGTGCGGCACTGCAGGCGCCACACCTACTTCTGCCCGAGCAGGAGGAGGAAGAAGGTCGGGGCGGCCTGTTGGAGGAGCGGCGCTGTATGTGGATGGCTGGAGCACTGTAGAGGCGGTGCAGCGTGGGTGTGGGGTTCGGCCGTCACGTGCCTAGGATGTGTGCCGGGGTGGTGTCTCGGAGGCGCTGCAGTGCACTGCGTGGGTGGAGGGAGGGGGTCTACTCGGACCCCCTGGATGTCTTTTTTTTTTGTTTCCATGCACAACCCCCTTTTTAATATTTTATATTTTTTTGCCTCTAATTCTTCCACCTCCCAACCATTTCATTTTTTTAAGACTTGACCAGCTGGTCAAGTCATCTCCCCACCTTTTTTTATATTTTTCTAAAGGCTATTTTAGCCTTTAGATATTATAATAATAAAATATTATTTTAATATAATAAATTTATTATTATTATAATCTTATTATTATAATAATAATATTATAATTATATTATTATAAGAATGATATAAATTATAATAATTATAATTATATTAAAATTTTAATACTCTTTTTCAAAAACGAAAACACAATCCATTCCGAAATTTTTTAATGATCATATCTTAGTCATTCGAAATCTGATTGAATCACGGTTTGAACGGTTGTGACTGATTTTAAATCCTATACATAATTCTATGAAAATTAATTTTATTTAGCTCAAGAAATCTATGTGACTCCCTCTGATACCACTGTTAGTAATCCGGGCCCGCAGCAGAAGCCGCTTGGCCGCATATTTTAAAATTTTCATCGGTGAGACGATGGAACTTGTCGTCGCCGACGATCCGAGCCCCGGAGAGGTCTGAGGATCACGCGCCGATTGTAAAGAGCAAAAAATTAAAAAGAAAATTTACCCGTTTCAGATTTGAATCCATTGTCGACAAAAACTTGTCGTCGGAGATCGTTGCATGAAGGATCCATAATAGGATCCCTCTAGATCGTCCACACGTGCTTCGAAGATCCGCTGGAATGTCAATCGTTGGATTCTGGGTGCTAGCGCGGCGATCCGAAGATATCTTCGACATCCCGACGATCACTGCATCGTCAATCTTGCAATGCATGAGAAGAAACTCGATCCGAGCTCGAATCCAGAGCTTCTCTCTCTATAGAGCCGGAGGAGAGAGAAGCTCTGGCCAAATTGACATGAATAGTTTTTGTGCTTGAGCCCCTCTCATCTATTTATAGCAGATTTTAGAAATTACCCGGTTGTGTTCCCCAGTCACCATTAATTCCAAGTCCACTAAATAAATAACTATGATGACTTATAACTGCGTCAATATTATTTATTTAATTTATCACATACTTGTAATATATATAAAATATATTACAGGATAAAACCGAGCCTTTTAAATCGACTCGATGTCCCGCTTAATATTAAACAAACATTGAATATTAAAATAATATTTGTTCGATTAATATTTTCACTTATTTACTAAACTTGTAAATATATTAAATAAATTCAATCCCAAGTATTCATAACTTGAATATTAAGGAATTTATTTAATTATTTTGGTGATCGACAACACGGAAAACACTCGGACCCTGTGGTGGGGCCTACTATGTCCATATACATATTCAACTCAATATGGCGGATTCTTGAATATGTTATTGTGTGTGACCCTCTAGGCCCTTATTTCAATAGCAGTGAATAAAATCCACAGACCAAGAGTGGGGTCTAGCAACCCATCATGGCCACTAAAGAGATGAGGATAGTCATTGCAATGACTACCAACCTACAAACAATGACTGTGTACTATAGTCTCTTTGCCTTTAAATATCTCATAAATCAGGACGCACTCTTGTGTCATCGTCCTTATCTTGCATTATTATTTTTTGATCTATCCATATGGATTTTTCTTTTCTACTACTTTGGCCAAAGACTTATGAAGGCGGCAGCATCCTGATCAACCAGGCCTAAGATATACATCTTCCTAAAATTGGAAGCGACAAGTCCTTTCTTGACCATTCAACCAACGTCGTACCACTAACGGTGCACCCGACACAAACTACCTCACGAAGACATTACTACCATGGTTTTCACCTTTCATCAAAGTACATAATTAAATTATATAAATTGGTAATGGTCCCAAGTCAGGAGACCAATACACATGTCCGTATATAGGACCAACCAATGACACCCAAAACATGTGGTGTTCTTATTGGCATGTCTTTCCTCATGATCTCACTATTAGAGATCACCAAGTGCGAACTTCATGAGAAGAAGTCTCAATGCTTATGAGCCCCCAGCACCTGAGAGTCATACATCTACTGTGTCTACTAAGTAAGATGTATCTATACTATAGAAAATATATTTAAGATCAATGTCATCGTATCTCGAGGTTCTCATTATAGCCTGAGATCTGCTATAACCACTTTACACAACAATTAACCTTTTCACATTACCATTATTATAGTGGATGTAGAAAATTCTTCACTATAATTGTAAGATATCATCATGCATATCTAACTGTACACATGATATGGTAAACAAAAGTACTACATTGTTGGGTCTAGGGGACCTACTATTTCAACAAACTTGGTATCGCGTGCAACGTAAGCTATCAAGGAAAGTCACTCTTGCGTGTAATGAAAGACATGTCCGTGTTGCATGTAGTGTTATATTCCTTTGGTGTTGCATATAAAATAATAAAAATATATTTCATTTATGCATTGAACAAAATCTATACTTAGTGTTTCATAAAATTAATTCTATCACAAGAACATGAAATTGTGTTCAACAGAAGCCAATAATGTTGCTTCGTATACAGCAAGATAATACAGTGTTGTGTATAGAGTAAGATAATAAGGGTGTAGTGTTCTCCAAAATCCATTAAATAACTAAAAATAAATATCTCATATAATATTGTGGTGTTACCACTTGGGATCACCATATTGTATGTTCCTGATCCGTCTCAAAAGGGTAGACTCCACTGCAAATGAAACCAGAGTCATATGCTCCTGACTCTCCTAAACCACCACATGCATTTCATCCAGAAATGTCATCATATTCCACATGAAACTCAACTACTGAACAATTTGAGTCTTTGTTTTCTTGCTCAAGGAATATTCCACACTATTTCGGTTTCTAGGCGTATATGCCAGTTCGGAATCAAATGACTACATATACTCTACCCATATTTACTATTTAATATTAAAATCACTTTGTAAAATGATATAATTCAACTTCAAGTGATCTATATAATCTATTAACTATTATACTAGAAGTCAGTGTCACCAACACTTAATTACATACATTACTGTTGCTAACTCGAGGTCGTGTGTGGGGTAGTTTCATTCATGTGGTGGAAACTATTGAGATCCAAACACGATGAATAGATCCTCATTCATCAATACATCTTCGAGTATGATCCCATAAGTGTCAAAAAATACCATGTACTCCTCACCGGAATCAGGTTGGACAAAAATTGGTATCGTCGTTAAACACTTTATCAATTTCTAAAAAGAATTCTCACATGAATCTATCGAATCAATACTTTATTCCTTACATTTTCAGGCTTGAAAGTAGCACTAAAAAGTGGGAAAAGTTTTCTATGAATATTATTTAATATCCATCTTATCCTAGAAACATTAAAATATAGAAAACAGTCATGGGATGTTCCCAAGAAACCACTATCTAAACCTTCTATGGTTCCACTGACACACTTTACTTTGAGATGATGCGCCCTAATAAGTGCCCATGGTCAGTCAAAAACTAACACTTTGTGAGCTTGGCAAATAACTGATGCTCTCTTAATGTACACAAGTTGATTTCCATATGTTGGGCATTATTGTCAGGATCCATGGAGTACACAAAGATGTTATCCACACACCACCACAAAATATTCCAAATAGAGATGAAATATACTATTAATTAAGACCATAAACACTTCTAGTTCATTTTTTAGCCAAATAGTATTATGAAAAACTCATCAATGTCATAACATCCCATGAAACAAGTCCTTATTATATCATTTGTCTAAACTCTCAATTGATGATATCCTGATCTCAAATTAATCTTTGATAACACACAACCTCACTTCAAATATTCAAAAAAATCACTGATATGCGGAAGAGGGTATTGTTTCTCCACAATCATTTTTCTGAACATAAAACAATCGACACACAAATGTACACTCATGTTTCCCCTCATTGAGAATAATACAGGTGATCCTAATGTTTACTTTGATGGATAAACCTCGTATCCTCTAACTCCTCTAATTGAGTCTTGATCTCTTGTAGCTCAGTCGGTTCCATTCTGAATGATGGAATATATACTATCTCAACCCACAACATGATATAAATATATAATTACACATCTCTCTAAGGTGGTTTCCTTGAGAAGTCTTCAGGAAAGACATATTGAAAAATTTTTAGTTCTGGTGGGAGGACATCTTTCCTAACACCCCCATCATCATAAAATATAAAAGAAACATGGGTTGTGAGCTCTAGTGGTTGAGGAGTAATTGGCCCCATCCTACCTACCTGGAAATCCCACTTTTCATGGGAAATATAGAGGTCATCCATATTAGATGTATACAAAACTCTCATATGGTAACTGTCTATGTGGGATCGGTATGCGACAACAATTCCACACCCAAAATTATGTCGAAGCCTATCACATCAAGAATATAGATATCCAATAAAATTCTATATTCCATGATCTCTAGTGAACATCCCTTGCATATATAGATATATCTAAACTGTTTTTCCAAAGGAATATTAATAGTAATTACTCCGATCAAAAATTCCTCTTCTAATGTGAAACCACTATCATGTTTTGATGATTTTATTAAATGATAGGAACAAGTATCAAACAAGTTACTTTCTAAATATAAGCTACCAGAATAGAACCTCTTACTATTGATGTCTCTGCCTCTCTCTCCACAATTGTAGGCTACACTACATGTAACGGTCCTTCCCCTATTCCCTGTGATACTCTCTAACTCCCATTTAGAGCAACAATCTTATGATATGGGATCCCTAGCCCTATAGCACCATGTACACTACCTCTACATATAGGAATTTTAGACCTCCAACAACCAGACAGATATGGTGTAGAAGACCCCCATCCCACAATATGACTCTACCTAGTTTCTCCCTTAGTACCAGTCTGTCACTGTGACATGAAAAACATCAATATGTGTCCCATTATTCCGCAAGATTAACACTCTACTTCTGTTTGGGGATAGTGTTGACGATCGTGTCCCAACCTACCACCCTTACGACATATCTCCCCAATATGGTCATATCCAAATGACCCTCATGTCAGTGTACTTTTCTTCCCACTTCCCTAGTTAAGTGTTTCATAATGAATCTTCCTTGTTTTTGAAGTCTTACCTTATGATCTTCCAATAAAAACTACTTTTTCAGTACTAAAAGCCTCCCATAGGTTCCCTTCAACTATGAAATCCTAATCCACCACATCTAAAAACTTATTTAATCAGAACATATTGTCTTGGGGCTTAGTCTCACACTTAAGTCCATCATGATTGTCTTTTTTCATTTCCGCCTCATCGCCTTCTAATGATGGAGAAATGCATTACAGATCTATAAAGCATATACTATAATCCCTCACATACACTGTTCCTTAATTCCGATGCATGAACTCTATATCTTTCTATTGTCTCAGCATCTCTGGGTAGAAGTGCTCCAAGTACTTCTCAAAGAATTCTTTCTATAATGTATCGTTAGTTTGTCCAGTTCACTCCTAAATATTCTACTAGCGATTATCGGATCCCCATAGCATATAAGAATCTATCTTGACCATTCCCTCAATTGAAGTATCTAAATGTTCAGGTATTATATCTATGGACTCATCCCAGAATATAGCTCCCTCGGGTCCACCCTCTATAGAAAAAGATAGAGGGTGATGAAAACTAAAACCTCATTGTCAACTGAGATATGCTTTTCATAACCCACCCCATGTCTCATTATATGAACTACATGATGCGAGAAAAGTAATCCAAAAACATATCTTCTTTGTATTTAGCTGGAATAATTGGTTCCTCAAGTTCTCTAACTTTAAGATCATTCCTCACCATTCCCTTCGGTTATCCCCTAAACAGGATTCGTAGAGGAATATTCTCTATAATGCTGAATGCACATCATAGGTCTCAAAACAAAACCATATAACATTTATGTAAGAGAAATAGTCACAATAGAGCAAAAGATGTATTTTCCTCACACCTCTCTACATGGTCTAAACGGAGGGACTATCACGACCCTTAACCATTGTACTCCTATGTTTTGGTTAATAAGGCTAAACACACAATCATAAACAAGATTGTCATTTAGGAACCCAATTATTATCATTTTTCATTATTTTACAAACATTCTCAATTAATATTAGGCTTCATTTTTAAATTTATTCTCACTAACAAGGAAAATAAAATAATTTCAACAACATACCCATATCTGATTTTCCAATGCATGCCTAAAATGATGGATTTCACAATAACCTTGAGAGCCCAGAATGATGCATGCAGACTCAACCCTTATGAAATTATGGGTGACAAATAAATACGAAAATATTCTTAGAATCAATAACCTCATAACAACACAAGTATGTCATACAAGGTTAAATAATATTCATGTATAATAGTAAATAATAATTATGACAATACAACCCTACATACTCGTGTTTTTTCTTATACATGGGTTTTTAACTCCCATGAACGATATCATTACAATGCCCCGACACCTCATAGTCTCCAATATACCTTTACCCAAATATTAAGGCAAAATAAGAAGAAATAAATTTAGTTCTCTAATACCACATTGTAACATCCCAACATGGGTTCTACATGATGGTTTCCCAATCTAGTCAGTCACATAACCTCATGCACATGTCCCCATACAATAGAGGCTTCTGAGTAGTAGAGACGGTCTAGTATGTTAGTCAGGGAGAGACTATACCCTTTTTATTAGATTAAAACACCAACTTATGTAAATATGGAATATGTGGAAACTTATATTTAACCATAAAAATACCAATAAAATGAGATTTCCCAAACAAAAAACACAATATTTAGCTGAAAGGTAAAACATGTTATGCCAATCTAAGTATCAATGTGCCTAAAAATGAAACCGAAAAAACACCCTAATGAATATGATGTAGGCCCGAAACCACATCTGGTTCCCTCATATAGGCTCCTACCCTAATTATGAATATAGAATAGGTCCCTGACCTTTAACCTATCCATCCATAATAGCTTCTATGCAGGTACCAATCAGACAACTTGAGTAGGGTGTGAGTAAAACTTAGTCGATCACCGACAAAAATTTCTAAAATAAGTCAAGTCAAAAGATAGTGTATGCAGTTCAATAAAGTAATGAAGGAAATTCATAAATAAATAGTTATCACATTATCATTAATTAATTTTTTAATCATATTAACTATAGGGTTCATAGGGATACCCAAACCTCTATACTTTCTTCAGCTAGTGCCTGAGCCTAAATTGTTCCCTAGGTAATATCACATCTTAATACCCTCATCAGATCATGATGGAACTAGAATTATTCAATGGTGACATGATATCTCATCACTTAATTGGATTCATTCTAGAGTTCAATGTATACTCATGTGATTCCATATCTCAATATGAATTTGTTACTATTCATTAAATTCACTCTTGATTTCCAAAGTTACCAACTATAAATTCATAAGTAAGATGAACTTATAATTATTCTTACATCTCAATAGAATTCCCATGTTCCCATTATTTTACTCACAAGTACAATGAACATGTTTCCATTTATACTCCACATTTGAATGACCATGTTCCCATTCATTTACTCTCATGTACAATGAAAATGTAACCATTAGTACTTTTCAATTTAGAATGACCATGCTCAGAACCTTTTACCAAAAATTAATTCATAATTAATTATGCACCTCTATTCCATTAATAATTCAACAATTAGTTAAATATATCAATATCCATAATTAACTCCATAATTAATTAAGTATTCCAATCCCATTAATTTATTCATCTATTAATTAATCAAAAACATAATTTATATCCAATAATTATTTTTCCAAAATTAGTCATCTCATTCGAAATCTAAACTCTTCAAAATTAATTCAATAATTAAATATCTAGATTATAGTAACAAGGAACATAAATAATTAATGATTAATTTTTTCAATCTTGCCAATTCAATATCTCATAATTAATTCCCAGATTAATTATCTAGACTACAACCCATATCTCTCATAATCAATTTCCCCAAATTTATATTCCAATAGGAAAACCCCTTAGTCTCATGATTAATTGCTTAATTAATCTTCTATTTCAACAATGATTTGATAAATCAATTAGTCAACCAAATTAACCCAAT
The DNA here is from genome assembly GCA_963277665.1 of Viscum album. Lineage (NCBI taxonomy): Eukaryota > Viridiplantae > Streptophyta > Magnoliopsida > Santalales > Viscaceae > Viscum > Viscum album. The sequence goes on along the minus strand of OY728150.1, from coordinate 355,524,370 downwards.
TTGGGGATTAAATTTATAATGGATTCTAGTATTTATAAAATTTTTCATTCATGCCTCAAATCCTGGACTAGGGGAATTATATTTTTCACCAATTACCTCAATTTGCTGACATACATTCATTCGACGGAAATCCCTAAAATCTGAGAAGCAAAACGATGTAGATATGAGCTCCCAATATAAATCCCTAAATTAAGATTATCAATATTAGGATCCCATCAATCTACATGTATATCTGAAATACAACATCTAGATCAAAACAAAAAGGTTTAGATATAAATAAAAAGAGGATAAATTCCACCAACAGATCATGAAATGTGAGAAGAATAATCAAGATAAGCATCGAGATAAGATCCACATACTAGGAGAAGAGTGGATCTTTGATTCAAGCCTCGAATCATGATTAATAGATTTTAGACAGCCATGGAAACCCTATAAAAAGCTCTTTAATTTCAAAAAAACATTCAGTCCATGTCCAAGGTAAAAATGAATATGTTATAGGGGTTCCAGGGATTTTCTAGTAAATTTTCAGGAAATTGATAACCGTGCGCACAATTTTATGGGATGGTTTGTATAGTTAGATAAGCGGTGTTCCAACTATGTGGACCTCGCTATCCAAGTTAGAATGATTACTTCGGTTTGGTTGCACCAGTTTTTCTTACCGACCACAAACCATGAACAACCCCCTTTTTGTAACTTTCTCTCAAAACACGACCCAAAAAAACCCCAAGTCAAAACACCAATGAAATGTACCTAAAATGAAAAATGTACCATAAATATTTCCTGATATAATTTCGTAAAAGGTCAAGATCATACACCATGATCCAATGATGTACAAAAAACTATCCAAAATCATATTCAATAATTCATGTATCATCTTTTATAACTGTTTTTCATTCTCAAGATTATATGTCAAAATAAATCTCAACTAATCCTTTTACGGAATCCTTTAAGAACTTCCAAACCATAATATAATATTTATATATTTTCAAATTAAAATTCTGATGTGAAATCCATGTAGGCACAAGATCTCATGGACATTCAATATTCCAACCTCATCTATAGAGTGAGTCTCAATGATTGGTAATAAATGATAATATTTTATTATAAGACTTCCAATTAACCAAAGAGAATAACAACTACTCAGTGTCCTAGGAAACCCTATCAAAAATTCCATCTCAGTTTCCTCCAATATCTACAAATGAATATGATGTGTTTTTTCGAACAACTATGATTTTTCTACTTGAGCTTAATCAATAGTTGGAAGGGAATTAGTAAATAAATCCTAAAATTTATCTCTATGTTTATAAGAAATATAAATAATGAATAAAGTCATTGTAAATATTTTTTAATATATGATTCATCACCAACATAGAGATACTAAAATATATCATCAGATTTTTACTAATGGAAAAAATAACAACCACTCTCCTATGAATTAGAATTACATCATCATCATCTAACATCGACCCAAGTATTGGGTGATTACTTACTAGATGTTCCCACATCACAACATAGTCAGGGTCAGTGACATGACCGATCCTCATCTGATATAAACTAGATTATGTGAATACAAATTGGGAACATGGAGGAAATACACAGTATGTTGAAACATCAATCTTCGAATAAGTTAGAAATTACTATTGTTTCCAATATTCATCCAATGGCCATTGATAAATATCATAATGTATATATATTGTTCATATGCGAATATGGAATAACATTAACTTTACATGGTTCGTAGGAAATATAATTATCAAACATCATCAGTTACTAAACCTAGAGCCTCTACCTCATGTTTCGATATCACTATGAGAAGATATAAAAAGGATTTTGTGGTATGTGTAAACAATACACCTCTCAAAAAAGAGACAGTCTCACAAAAACATCAGATCTTAGACTAGGGCTACCAAATCAATTTTAAGTATAGGTTAATTCTTCTCAGTGGTACATAAAAAATGCGACCCATAAGCTATTACCCAATTCCACTGTATCATAACTTATCCTAATCCAACCCCTAATATTCTAAATATACAACATAACTAACCACTGATCTTTGATGAATAAAAACATAAGTTTTAGTTAATAGACCATTTATCTCAAGAATGGACTCCTCAAACTATTCCAACCATTGAAACTTCACCCCTTTCTTTTTTAGTGGTTTCATGGGTGATAATAAATTAGAAATGTAATAAATAAAACACTAAAAATAGCTAAAAAACCTAGAAATATCTAGATCTTAAAAATTATTTTGGGACGTGTTTACGACATTACCTACAATACATTCTCCAAGACCACAAACATACAAGTATCAAAAACCACATGTTATAATAATTGCACCTCATGAATCCAAAAGTTATACTTTGAGACATTGGCATAAATTTGACTTTCATTAAGTGTACTCAACAGTATATCGAGATGTCTTACCCTTTCTCTAGTTTTTATCAGTAAATGTGGATCCAACCAATTAGAACCATGAAAAAAGAGTGATTTTGGGGGGTGAAATTTCTTGGTTATTATATTCATGAACACTTCCTAAGAATTCACTAGTCCTAACAGAAACCCCAAATACTTGTATAGTTCATACATTTTCCTAAACACTATCTTTTTGATGTCATCTTCCTTATACTGAAAATGGTGATTTCCTAACTAGTGATCAATCCTAGACAACCACCAGGCTCTAGTTAACTAGGTAAAAGAGATCACATATCATGGTAAAATGATATACATTTTTCACTATCACCTTATTCATATTTGATTAGTCTAGGTAGAGTCGAAGACTACCATCCTCCTTCTTAGTGAAAAAAACATGTGAACCCCATGGTGATGTACTCATGTAGATAAAATCCTTCTATTCTATGTCCTCAAGTTATTCTTTGAGATCATTCAACTCAACCATCACCATATGATACAAGGGAATTGAAATGATTTTCATATAAAGAATGAGTTAAATCGGAAAAAAATTCATTTATCATGTAAAATAATGGTGAATTCATCCTTAAAGATATCCCAATTGAGATCCATAATAGGATTAAAATACGACAGGGAAATTATTGATATAGATGAAATATAATGTCCTTCAATATAATCCATAATAATCCATATATGGATCATATCTGAACGTATTATACCTATTCCTAGCTTCATATCACTCATAATAACAATAATTTCTTCCATGGAAGACATATCTAATACCTATATTTGATATTAATGAATGTGATCTATGAATTTAGTTAGGCAGTCCATGAGAAAAATTAAATCAACGCTAATTATCTCTAAAATCATGAAGTCACTCATATTTCTATAACTAACACTGTCTATATTATACTATGGGAATCACTAAATATGGTCGACTTTATTTTATAATAGTGTGTAAAGGGAATTAAAATTAGAGGGCAAACAGTCCAGTATGTTATATTAAATAATAACATATGAAAAAAATAATGTTATTATATGCACCATTTGAAACTAATTTGAAGAAAATTTTGAATTGATAAAGACCATAACTACAACTCGGACATCATTAATTTAACCGCCCTAAGCTTGTAGTGTTTTTTCTACTATTTGGTCATACTTTTTATACTATTTAGTTGTTAAAACATATAATTATATCAATTATAAAGACCATAACTCAAATTGTTGATGGTACCAAACCGCCATATACTAGATCATAAACCAATATATATTCATCCTACATTAGTTCTGCAATAATGTCCCTAAGGTAAATGAATCATCTAAGTCATTATCATCTTATCCTTTTATTGAGGACCCCAAAATGTTCTCTATTTCATAAATCACACACTTCATACAAACTGGCAGAACCTTAACCATCATTAACTAGTAATAATTTATCTAGATTCCCATTCATTCTATTCTTCTAGAACTCGTTTTGTTGTGATATACCAGACTTATGAAAATAGCTGACTATCCCATGATTGAAGCAATATAAAACTACTCATCTGGGGTTGAAGAAGCCATATTGTACTCTACCTATATAATACTACCATGTTATATGCCTATTTTCTACCTCTTCTTGATACCATATGAGGCACTAATCAAAATTTTAGGAGGTCCACCCAATTAAGTACTGAATTTTGGAAGCATACCAACTACTTAGTCCCCCTACATGGCCTTCCACCCGGAAAGTCCTTATATAGAAACTTTCAGTATTTCATTAGGTCAACGTTCATAACCGATCACCTGATATTAAAATAAAGAGCGATCTAAGACTTCCTAGCATTCCCTGACTCATCTCTATCTAAGAGAGGATAAAAATGATGTAGTTATTTTAAATGATTAGAATATTATGAAACCAACATGTTTCTCGTCTATAGCTCTTTGAACTCCGATGAACAATCATGATTCTATGGAATGGTAAGGAATTTATTTAAAATATTTCCATAAATCCCACCTAGAGACACTCTCAAATCTTCACGGTTGTTCGATCACACACATACATCCCCTAGAGGGGATATGTAGAATGAATATTTCTAGATTCACCTTGATTTCAAGATATATTACAATGCGATAAATAACACCCCCGATCATATCTATTCATTCTTATATATCATTCGGTCTCATAGTGCCATGAATTTATGGTGGATGCATGATTTGGATGTCTCTAGTGATGTTAACCGTGGAAGTAGGTGCCCATCCACCCTGAGTAGAATCCAGAAAAAGAATTTCTGATTGAGGTGTGAAACTACCAATGCCACTGGATCTTATGTGAGAATGTGCTCTGTTTTACCCTCTTACAAAATTAGGGGTGGAGTGAGGTCAACCACACTAATAAGATAATCCCGTCCAATATCATCTTTGTGTACCATAAGTCTCCTTCAAGGTGTAATCTTATAAAATTGGAAGGTAAAATTTAGAACATGTAATAAATTAATGTATATCTTAATTAGTATATGTTATCTCACAAATATTCTCCTAGGAGGCCACCTATACCGCATAGTATATCCCATAGTAATATTAATGATTGTATATATTGGAACATTAGTCCTAATAAAAACCAGATATATACACACACACATCAATATATGTAACATACCATAATGGTCATGTTCTATTAACTAATATAAACAAGATACAACAAATTTACAGTGAAAATAGATATATCAACCTATAGGGAATACAAATTTAACCCAAATAGATTTCATAATTTAAGTAATTAATTAAATCAACCAAATTGAAACACCCAATAAATACTTATATATATAAAATGTTCCTGTATTCCTATTAATGATGTATGAATTCACCAAGATTCTATAAAACAACAATAAAAATCCTATTGATGGTAACATGGAGCTCTATCACATATGAGTCGGCCAAGCACATAATGACTCCACTACCGAAGTCCCCCACAACACATCTCATTTATACCATGCCAAAGAATAACCACAATGAAAATAAGAAATACAAATATAGGATATTATTTTTTAACAACCTGACCCAAAGCACTAGGTCCATTCCATAGAGCCTCATGTACCCCTCCCTATATGTAGGTGGTGGACCATATGCATCAAGGGTCCGAAAACCATTAATGAGAAAACTATACCTTTGGTATCATATCTATAGACACGAAATATTAATATATTATAAAAAAATCAACGTATTCAAGGCGTAGGGTAAAACATTGTAATGTAAAATCCAACAGAACCCATGGCATCATATCAAAACAAACTAGTCTCTTAGTGTGGATATCAAAACTAGAGTATAATAGTGAAAGTAATAAATAATGTAAAACATTAGAATCGTCCAATGTAAATACCAGTGCCACATCTCGGAATATGATCCCTAGCATAGCCATCTTCCATGGGAACCTTGTCCTCTCCTAGATCCATATCTATGTAGTCTTAATACACATAAATATTCTCTTTCATGGTGTGAGTATCTCACCGATTATTACAGAAGCAATGGATCCTGAGGTGGTGTGGAAAATAATAACAACTGTAGCTATGGTAATAATAACTACACAGGAAGTTTTAAGAACCATACACATAGAATCCATGTAATAACCATGAAACAATGATCCTAATAAGTACTTGATTTAGATCAATACTATAAGGATATTATTAAGATATAAAAAGTGGTCAAGAACATGCCCCAAGTCTAGTAAAAAATATAGTAAGTATCCACATGTGATTGAGTTTTTGTTCAAGCCATATGGATGAATAATAAAAATTTACTCATCAACCTCAAGGAATTGAGTTCATGCACATTAATCATTATCCATGAGATAATGAGTTTTAGTTCACCCCCAAAGATTCAAGGGTCCTACCTCTTTTTTGGGACCAACAACTTCATCATTGAATATCATTCACTATCACCTTCTAGGGGGTAATAATACTATAATGGTATACTTATTACGAGAAAAACTATAATACCTCCAAGGAAATATAAAAACACAAATAGGGGTATATCAAAATAATAGAAAGAAAAATATGTCATAATTAGAATATAATATTAATATATTAGGACATCTAATCAATATTAAACATGGTAAAAATCTATAATAGAAATAGTCATGGAATCAATAATACCACAATGGACACTCGAGTTACACACACCCACAACCAATCAACATAAATCATATCCAACCATATATTCCATTATAAATTGAAATCATGAAAAAAATTGAATACATGGGATCAAAAAAGAAAGGAACATCATACCTCTATGTTTTTTATGTAAATGCGATGTTTTTTTGAAAGGATTTGTATTCGAAAGAAAAATCCCATTCAAAATACAATGACCATTCATGCTAATGATGCATATCTTACATGCTAGTTTATCAAAAAAAAGATTTAAGAAATATATAACCTATAAGATTCTACAATAGAATGATTTTAGTAGAATCACATACCACATAGATCATGTTAAATAAAATCATTATGATATATATATAAAAAGCTGATTTCGATTCACCAGATCCATTGTTGACTTCAGAAGAAAAATTGAATTCTTTATCAATCCAAAAATAGAAAATTGGGTCTAGAAAATGAACATATATCCATCATAAATTTATCAATAAAAATAGATCCAATAATATCTTCAAGAATAAGTTGGTATCACGATGATGAATGTTAAATAACTTATAATGAAACATCCACCATTAATAGGAGATCCAAGTTCGTTCAATGGCATATCATTGACATGTAGAAAATCACCTCTATTCTAGAAAATATCCAATGATTCATCATTAGTAATCATAGGAATTCATAGATTGGGAAATTACCTACTGAACCCGTGATTCAATTAAAGTGAAATTGGTAAATCTAGAAGAATCCTAGGGATTGATGGGTTTTCCTCAAATATATTAATTGAAGATCATCAAATAACATATATTTTCTAGAATAAATCATTACTGGTGAATAATTCAATAATGATGAATAATGGAGTCTCATGGTTCGTTATGAATTCCTATAGATAAATGGACTGATCAAAACATAAAATACATAACTATTAATAGGTATTTTCATATCCCTAATTTAATTATACACACTTTGGTTGAAAATTTATTTTAAATATCCTCCAAGCATATATTTTCTGATAGAATGTTTCTATTGTTACCACAAAATGTCACGCAGTTTATCAAGTCATATCCCTTAAACATTATTGGGTTACATAGATAAGGTATTGTTATTTTATGCTTTATCAAACTGTGAACCTTAGGAAGAATGGTTTTTCAAACCATGCAACATGGTTTAAAAGTGTTTTCAGATAATGTTCCATTTGATTAATGTTTTATACATGTTTTATATTTTGATTTCCATTCAATACACCTTAATCATTCCATGTCCACATGGTTGTTTCAAGATTTATTAAACCACATGTTTTAATATATCTTGGGATTCATGGTTGTTGTATGGTCTTTAAAACCCCATTCCATAACTATTCTTGGGATGCATGATTACTAATAGAATCATCATGATTTGGAAAAACCATTATGAAATAGAAAACCCTCAAAAAGGCCTCAATTAATTTACGAAAACATCAATAATATATGAGAACAAAAGTAAAATAAGTCATAGTTTGAAAAAACTTGATTAATTACTGAAATTAAATTATAATTCACCTTAAAAATTCTATTTCATTTTACCTTTACAAATGAATGGGAGAAAACATAATTGTTCCCATGTATTCACCACCTTCATGAGTGACACACTTTCACCCATGCATGTTCATAACTCAATTGTATCCATGTATATATACCATGGAATATTTATGTTTTTAACCAATGTATTGGGGGGAAGAATAGTTCCCCACCCATCATTCATCAATACCTATGTGTTCCACTTAAAATCAATCATTCACCATTATAGAATGATTCCATTGAAAGAATGTGGGTTTCATTTATCCCATCCTAAAGACACATGGAAGAAAAAATATTCTTATAATTTTTAAATGGAACAAAATAAATAATTCAATCGTAATTCCTTCAATAATATAATCACTATAAACCCATGTATGATAATTTGGAATATAATGGAATAAATTATATTTATTGTAAAATACTATTCAATCCATAAAATAAATAATATGGTATTGTCATTGTATAGATTAAGGGTATATGTTTATTTTAAAAATTTGATAAAATCAATCAATGTTGGAATCTAGGTTAACACTGTTCTATCCGGGGGTGAAAATATAGTGTTTAAAGTTGAAAAAATTGGAAAGAAAGTTATGGTTATACACCAAAAAAAATTATATAAGACACGTGTACTGATGAATTAACTATCTAATAGATAAATATATTACAAAAGAAATCTAGAGAAATAATATGGATTAAAAAAATAATAATCTTATCAATCATAAATAAGGTATACCCAATGATATGTATTTTTCTGAAAACTCGTCTTATGTAGCATTAGTAAAAATAACTTTAGAAAAATGGAACATCCACGGCCTTTTTGAAAAACAACATTTAGATAATTTTTTTATAAATCATGGAAAATAATATTTTCTTTTATAAAAACATTAAAATATATAAATAGTGTATCATATTAAATGAATAGTATTTTGTAAATACATGTTCACATGGAAAAGGATAAAAGGATATGATTTTCACACATTGACACAAAATGACCCAATGGATAAAATTAAAATTATTTTTAACTATTTTGAATAAGTTTATAACGTATAAAATGAATGTAACCAATTATTTAGGAATATATGATAATATTTTAAAAAATAAAAAATTATTACAGAAATTGAAAAAAGAAGGTTTGGGAATAAAATCCAGTGACATTGTCAGACTCACTTTCCAAAAATGTTCTGGAAAAATATGATAAATAAGAATTTATATTTTGAGGGAACATTTAAAATCTCTTGATTGTATAAGTAAAATTTTGAGGGATTTTAAAAATAATTTAAATTACCTATATTGAGAATAATTACAAAACAGTCATGATTTCAAATTAAGATTAGAAATGAAACCCTTATGGTTTGTGAATCATTAAAATGAAATCCATTAAAGTATAATGTTTTTGAAATTCATCTCCAAATACAACTAATACAACATAATTTTGGATAATATATAAAAAATAGGAAATATTATGTCAATATAAATGTGAAATTCTTCATGATAATTAGTATGTTCATGAATTAACAATTAAGAAAATATAACCCTTATATGAATAAAAATATTTGAGGATAGTCATTTGATAATGTATTCATAATGAATAATTGTAAAAAACCAAAAAATATATATAAATTAGAATTTATCAATTTGGAATAATAAATAAAACATGTTATAATATTTCTCAATAAAAAAATCTTGTAACTCAATAGATGGAAATTGAGATAACAAATACCCTTATAACGTTGGTATCCTCAAAATCAATGGACATTTAAATAAATAAAATGACATGGATCCTAAAATCATAAGAATTACATGAATATGGAAAATAAATTATTTAGATAGTGATAACATTATATTAAATATTTCATCCAATAAATTGATAAATATTTACTATGAAATTAAATTTTAGAAAATAGAGACTTATATTGTATTCCTTCTTAGTTAAATCCACACTAACAACTTTTTTTTGGAAGAAATATCTCAATAACCTATTTCAAAACCATAATCATTTTGTTTAATTTTTTAGTAAACACCATTTATGATATTTTATTAAAAATTTATTATTTTTTAATATTTTATTTTCTCCATCAGATGTAATGTTATTTGATTGTTTGTTTAGTGCTAGTTTTTTTTGTAGTGTTATAGTTCTTCATTCTTCAATAGAGGATCATATATTCTAGATTATAAATTTTACTATAATTTATTTATTTTTATTTTTTTCAATTTTATAATTTCTTTCTATGGATATTCTTTTCATAGTCCATTAATGTTAATTTAGTAATGAGCGTGTTTCTATGATTCTTGATAATGAAAAGTGTTTTCTTTCATAATGCATATAAATTTCAATATTTGATTTACTGAAACAAAAAAGGATAATTTATTTATTTATTTTTTTATATCCCACACTATTTTAAATTTAATTTTCATTATCATATAATATATATATTTTTAAAATTTCTCAGGGAAGTGTTCAAACAAACTAAGTCAAGAACATTCTATAATCTTATGGGGATGCATAATTAAGAAAGTGTGTCTATGGAATAATTTTATTATAATAGGATAATAATAATATAATTAGGATTATTATAAGGTTTTATATTATAAACAAACCTATTTGGATGAATAATAAATATTATATGAAAAATAGAATATGTCTCTTTCATGGAGGAAGTGTGAAATTATCATTTTACTTAGATTGAGTGGATGGTATGAAGTGGTTGTAAATTTTATAACATTTATAATTTCAAAAATATATTATTAGTTCACTAATTATACCTTTAGGACCATAAATTTTTATTGGTTAATAAAAATATGAAATTTCCTTCATTGAGGTGAAACTCTTAATGTAGGCATAACAACGTATTTATTATTCAATTTATTATAGTGATTAAAAGTAAATAATATTTTTTTATTATTTTATATTAAAAGTTATATTGTGTATAATATATTTATTATTCAATTATATCATTAATAAAATATATGATATGTGGTTATGTTAAAAAAAGTCTTGTATTCATGTTGGCGATAGTCTCAAAGGAAAACTAGCTCTCCTCCTCTATTTTTATTAATTTATGTAAATGAATGAATAATGTGTTTTCCTTAATATAAAGACATATTAGAATATTAATTATACATATGTAATTAAACTAATGTGAATATAAATGGATAAAAATTGATTATTTAGAATAAATTATTAAGATTGATGTAATACTTTTTTCGATTGCATGTGTGTTGTCTTAGAAATATCATTGGAATGGATGCCTAAAGTTTAGTAATGGTGGAAAAGTATTAAAAAATTTGGATAGGGTTCTATGATGAAAACAATATTAGTGATTTACGTTGAATATCAAATGGGATGAATGTGACATGGAGTTGTTGATGGTTTTTAGTTTATATATGTAGAGGATGGAAATATTGCACAGACCCATTACATTTTAAATAATGTAAGGTTTCAATTTCATGGAAAAATAAAAACAAATGTGAAAAATTTTAATGGTTGGTGAGTTATGTTCAAGATAAACCCAGAAATACATTTCGGGAACATGTTTTTAAAATTATTTGTTACATTTTGACTTTTTAAATCAATTTTTCTAATTTTTTAATTTTTCAAGTTTAGTTATTTTGAACATTAGAAATAAATTTTAATGATCAAATTAAAACTAGACTTCTTACCAAATTTGAATATTATGGTTAATAAGAAAAAATAATTCTGTGAAAGAAAATTTCTAACAGTGTGAAACATTAATTTTAAAATAAATGAATATAACACATAAATATAGTTTTTATGAAGAGTGTATTTTTATGATTAACATTTATATATAGGATAATATTATCAATGATTCTTATTTTCAAGACATAAAATAGGTTAATATAATACAAATAAATTTTTTTGGTATTCAATTCATTCCAAATATCTAATTTTACACATAAAATATTTAATTAAAACAATTTGATAAAAAAAACTCTATTAGAATTAAAAATATACTTTTTCTATTGTTAAACATAGATTTTATAATATTTTTTAAAATTTATATTTAAAACTCATAAATTTATCATATTAAAAACAGTTTACATATTAAGAATTTGAATAAAATTCTATGTGATGCCTATATACTGATAATCTAAAAAACCCACCTCTTTAGAAAAAATTGAATTCTTCACTATTTAGCTAAAGATAATTCATCTAAAAAATTATTACAAAACAAATCAAGTTATTTTTGATATGATTAATTATAAAATGAATGTCATTTTACAGAATTATACTCAAAAATTTAAATGTTTAACTTTTAATAAAGAATAAAATTTATAAGGATAATTGCTTCTATTGAAAATCAACTTTTAAAACACTAAGTGTTCAAATATTTTTATTCATGAATTTATAATTAATTGCAATGTATTATTCAATATTTTTTTCATTTTTATTAAATTTTATTAGAACTATTTACCTAATATGTCATGACTCATTTTAGATTGTTGTTTCATGGGATTGAATCTATCAACGCAATAATTATTTAATAGAAAAAATTAATTTGAAAATAATGGGATGTTAAATTTTATCCCCCATAAATAAATTATATCCCCACAGTTTTTGAAGTTATAAGATGATATTTTTTTTACAAGGAGTTCAGAATTTACCTTATAATTGTAGATGATCATGAGTTTTTTATGTTGTGATGTGTGGTTTCACTGTACGATAATTGATATAAGCCTTTTCTAAATAGATCTAACCCATTACTAATACCACATATAATCATACATAGAGAAAATTTCTAAATCCATAATTGGTAACCTCTCAAAATATTAAAACTGATTTAATAATAATCATACGACATGTTGTTTTCTATTTATATCTTAATATTCAATAAGTGATGAAAACAATCATGGCATAGGTAATTTGAAGCTCTTGATTTAATAATAACTATCTACTTAAATTGTAGTAATTTGTTTGGACTATTCTTATTCCTATCGTCTATGATGTTGTTAAAGTCGATTTTTATCTTAAAACCTTATATCGGTGCACTACATTTCATAGTTCCCAAATTACCCACATATAAAAAATTGAATTGCATTTGGATCATTTATAAAAACATTATTCTTTTCCACAGTGTTAACCTAAATTTTATTTTTCCATTATAAACCTATTTTTATATTCCATTATATACCACTTATAAAACACCTTCCACTCCAAATGATGTATTTCCCTTCATTTCCCTCCCACTGTTTTTTACCCAAAATAAATTTGTATTTTATTATATTATCTTTCTTGTCACGTGATTGTCGTTGGGATTCCATAAATCTATTCTTTTTTTTATTTTTAAAAAATTCTAGGTTTTTATCATAGCCCATGAAATTATGTTTGAAATAATGACAATATTTCTCACTCCATCAATTATCCCATTTGTATTATTATTTGAAATAATTCAACATTGTACATTAAAACTATTGTTAACTTGGTTTCTTAAGTCTTTAACCATTATTGAAACCAAATGTGTTAATATTTTTTACCAACATTATAAGATAATTATAATAAAGAACCATAAGAAAATTCAACCTTAATATGTCTCAATTTATAACACAATCATGTTTGCCTATGGTTCTTCTGATTCAATTTATAGCAGACTTGGCTCAATATATATCACTCTCATTTCAATCTACATCATTATTGGATGAACCTATGATATATCAAGTTGGTTTATATTATAAATATTAACTTAATCCATGAAATAGTGGTCCAAAATTATTGTGAAATTTATTAAAATATTAAAACTGAAAAATATTTTAAATATATGCTCCCAAAAAATTATTTTTCATTTATCTAAGAAATTACATGTCAATAAAGATGTAACATAACATTTTAATCACTTTAATTTAATCCATGTTATCCATAAACACTTTTATTTTAGGTTATTTATACAAAACATATTCACATACCACATAAGAGGTTCATAATTAGAATGTGATTTATCCAAAGAATATCTCCAAGGAGTCTCAAGTGAGGAGTGAAGTTTTGTATATTGATCCCGAACAAAGATATTATTATGTTCATAACTATCACACCATTTTCATGGTTATTACCCCAATGTAAAACATTTATACAGCCTTCATATACTTATAGTATCCAAAAATATATGATATTGAAATAAGGACCCCACAATATCTACATTACCAAAATTTCTAGTAATTATCTCATATGTATATTTATTCCTTGGGATTTCCCTAATTATATACCATACTAATTACAAAAAAACATAAAATATTGAATTTAACTATCTCAGTGGTTCATATATACCTTTGAAACTATGAAAAATATTTACATATCAAGCTTTAATGTCATTTATTACTTCATAATTTATATTATATCAATAACTTCCTAACCTATAAATTTATTTAAACACTTATATGATACCAACCCAGGAAAATGAAATCCCACACTTGTAGATCGGTTGTCAAAATTAACATACATTATACACTGACTTTTATGCACATCCTTAATTAAAATAGCATTCACATATAATGTAACATTTATATTACATGGAAATTTTAGGATTAATTGTTTATATATTTAAGACAAATATTATCTAAATCGAACTCACATTCATTATATCGATTTGAAATTTTTCCTAATATATGAAAAAATTAAAATAAAATAATAGGTAATCAAGATCACCCAAAAATCCTCCAAAAAAGAAACCATTATATCTAGATCATACATATTTATTTTCTTCACCACTTGGTGAAACTTTAGTATATGAAATGTGTGATATAACATTATTTTTAAGTGAAAGCGTAAGAGATAACATCGATTATAATAAGTGAACATAATATAGGAATATGTTTAAAATCAAGATAAGTAGGAATATTAATACCAATAAAACCATATATCATACGTCATGGGATATGTCCCAGCATAAGATAATACATGAATCAAAATGGCCAGTGAATAAATATTATCTAAGAGAGAATTACATTGTCACGATGAAATAAAAAATGACATCATTTAACTATAAAAAAACATTACAATAGGGAAACATTACTTTCAAAAAGAACACACTTGAAGCCACAATTATAATAAAACTTATTTAGACTCACATTACATCACCTACATAGGTCACACAGTTGTACTCACACTTGTGAAAAACTAAATTGTTTTCCCATATATAAATCTCATTATATTTAATGTTTAACCAATTCATTGGATGGTTATATTGGACCACAACCATCACTCACACATTCTTCTATGTGCCACTTTAAATCAATCAGTAATCAGTGAATAGAGAATACAATGAAATAAAATGTGTTTCATTCATTGCCTCATAAACACCCTTATAAATTAAATTTGTTTCAAAACCTATTAAAATAAAATAACATTATTTTTTTTTTGAAATTTCAATTTTTTATAATAATATAATAATATCATAAATAATAAATGTATATCTAATGACATAATGTAACACTATATGTAAATACCATTCAATTAATATAATAATGAAGTATTTGTTTAAAAAATATAGATAAATTGAGTACAGTTAATTCAAAAATTTCCACAAATAAATTGCTTTATGGAATCTAGGTGAACAACCGACAATAAAGGGATGTTTATATAGTGTTAATAATGGAAAATATTGGAATCAATTATGGTTATACACCGATGGAGATCTGGAAATACATATGAAGTGATGTATAAATCCTATAAAAAAGAAGGATATAGTAGAAATCATCCAAATAAAGAATATGGATGGTAATAATTTGATAATATTTTTTATAAATCATAATTTATGCTGAATGTTATTGAAATTTATGAAAACCTTTTTTTAGAGAATTTTGAAAAACCCTTTGAATATAAGAATGATCTATACAATTTTCGAAAACATTTTATTTCTATATAAGTATTTTTTAAATCTATGATAATATGATTTTTTCTTATGAAAAATTAAATTCTATAAATTATGTTACATCAAAATTGAAATATATAGAATAATGAAGCATTTACATAGAAAACATTAAAATAAATTATTTTCACCAATTTATTAAAACGAACCATACATATAACATAAAAGAATTAGTTTTCTTAAGAAGTTCATGTAGTGTCAAAAACAATTAATCAATTATTGGGACCTAGATAAGGACATTTGAAATATAATATGTTGAGTAAATGAAAATGGGAGGCGACTGAACGAATATAAGAGACTTGATCAGTTTTAGTAATAAGAAACCCATAGGGTAAAATATTAGTCAATGGGAAAAGAAATTTTGAGAGAAAATTTATGGCCAAATTTATTTACAAAAAATTATGGGGTGTTTTTTAAAAGCATAAAAATTATTTACATGTATTATCAATAAAAAGAAATATTTATTGGAGAATAATAATGGGAAAAAACCCCTTAGGGTTTGAGTATCATTTAAATTAATGATCTTTAAGGAGAAAGAGTTTGAAATTTAAATAAATATAAAATTAGTAAAAGACAATTCATTAAATAATATAACCAAAAAACAATATATTGAACTTATTAAGTAATTTTGGGTCTAAAAATAATCATATCCGAAAAATTAGGAATTGAGACCAAGAAACACATATAAGAATATGATTATTTGATGTTAGATTCATTTTATAATGACATTATATGGATGAATTATAGAACCCAAGAAAATAAAGAGGGTATAAATTATGATTAATTCATTTAGTAAAATAAATTATAAAATTTATCAATATAGTTCAACAAGAAATATTGTTAATAAAGAGAAGGAAAATGAGTTAGCAAAAACCATTATAACTAATGTATCTATTATCTCAAAGGTCCATTAAAAAAATAATGAAATATATATCTTTAAACATAAATAACTCCATGAATATGGTAAAATAAATTATATAGGTAGTCATAAAACTATATTAAGGATGTCATGGTGTATAGATAGAAATATTTTGTAATGTAATTAAAATTGTACCAAAAATTATTACCATGTATTTCCACATAGTTAAATCTTCTATATCGTCCTATGTGACACCTTATTGCATTAAAACCCCAAATTAAATTATTTATTAAAATAGTTTTACTTTATAAAATTTAATGAATAATTTTGGTTTAGAGTTATAGATAATTTCGAATATCAATTACATTTTCTAGACATTATAAAAAAAATAAATGGCACTTCATCTTAGTGTCCATTTTATTGAACAAAAAGACGATTCTTAAAATTAAGCTAATTTTTTATTCATAATAATTTTTATCATTATAAATGAATTTTTATAATGGAAATATAGTCTCTAGTATTGTTTCTACTTATCCTTAATCTTTATAATTATTTTGAAAATAATGTCTGAGACAATAAGAAAATCATCAAGAGTAATAAAATGAAAGCAAACCTGTTATTTCATTTAAAAATCCTTAAAATACTTTAGGGATATGTACATTTTCTCATAATAGAAATTGAATTTAAAATATTCACTTACTTAAGAAATAATCATTATGAAAATTTTTCATTATAAATAATCATAATCAGGCATATTGAAGAAATCATAATTCATTATTTTTTCTTGAAAAAAATATATGATTTTCTTTGAAAATATTCATTTTACCCATATGAGAATATAAACAACATTTTAAATAAATGTTCACTTTAATGTCATATCAGATCAAAATATATCAACAAAAACAACAAATAAATAGAACCTTAAATAAATATTAAGATAAAAAATTAATAACCACCTAGGTGATAGTAATTGATTTACTAATGATGCATTATTGAATTCCAGACATTATAATTATATTTTGAAGGCCTTGTTTAAAAAATCATATATAATTGGGTAGAAATAAACCAAATACCTAGGAAAGTTTTTAAGATGATTCCTATCTATACATTTAAAGGTAGTATTGGGTCCCACCCATCCCTAACTAATTTTAATGAATTCATCATATGAAATAAATAATTACAAATCCAATACCTAATCAAATTACAAATTCATATTGAATTAATTTCATATAAATTTTTTATATTTTATCTTTATTAATAAATTTAAAATCATGATCATAATCCATCCATAGAAAATATATATGGCATCATGAGATTATATCCTTGGTAAATCTTATGTATCCTTAAAATATATTGACATGGATCAAAATTGACTTAAAATAATTTTTGAACGTTTCTTTGAAAACATGATAAAATATAATTTTTTATGATAACATATGAACTAAAAATTTATAAAATATTCATAATGTTCCTTTAATTTAATTTAATGATGAAAATATATATGGTAAGACTCAATGAAATTAATACTTATGAAGATGGAAAAACTATTCAAGCTATATATGATAAAAAATATTTTCATACTTATAAATATTAAAAATTGAGTCATAAATAATATAGTGGAAAATATTGATTTTAATAATTAGTAAATAAATATCAAATTTGATCAAAATGACATAAAAAACATAGAGACACATATAAGAACATTTTTTATACATTTGATGAACATGGACATTGAGAAGAATGATTTTGAATAGAAAACCATAAAACAAGATTTTAAAAGAAACTTCATTACATTTTTCTTGAATCCTTTTATACAATATATAGAACCAAAATTATTAAAATACTTTTATTTAATGTTTCATAAATAATTTTTTATATTCAATTATCCTTATTCAGTTTATTTCATCAATTTACACGACTTATTTAATTATAAAAGGAGTTATGTTTACATCATATATTTTGATGAGGTTCAGTTCATTATCCCAAAAAATGTTGGTTGGTCAACCTTGGGAAAATGTGTTATGGTTCAATAATATCCACAGTATTAGTAATGAAATAATTAACATTCTAATAAATTAAATAAAATTTTATAATCATCCACCAAATAAGTATATGAAAAATAATCACATCAATTTGTAGTTGAGGTAGTTCACAAGAATGCATGAGTGATGTTATAATCATTTAACAAGTGAAAGGGTAATAATGAAAGTAATATGTTGTATGTATAGAATCATAATTACTTAATTAATATAAAATATATTAATTAAATCCATTTTATCACCATGATATTTTCATATTGATTTAAAACCAAATATATTGATTTGTTGATGTGGTACTCCACACGTAAGCATGATTGATGTTTTTATATCTCAAAAAATGGAAGAGATGGTGAATACGTATTTTCCACAAATTAAAATATAACGTTTTCATAATTAATGTAATAATGTTATTAAATCATCATGTTTATGATATAATTTAATGAGTTAGATGATGAAATAAAATGAAATAACTCTGCTAAGAGTTTTACCTCATCATTCGATATCCCTATTTTACAAAAAACTGAAGCCTTTCTAAGATGATATCAGGTGAATAACATAAGACCCATGAAGTTTATAAGTAATCATGGTAGTTTTTTTTAATATATTGGAAAAAATAAGTGTCTCATATAGTGTGTGGAAGAGAGGATATGTGATTCTCTTTTATAAGTGTCGTGGGTGACAATCATGTATATACATGAAATATTAAAAAATAATATGTTCCTGATCAAAAGTGAAATATATTCATTTAAAAGATTTATATGGTCAAAATAAATAATAATAATAATAATATTTCACTACTCTTATGTTTCATTTAAAGGCTTTTTAGATGGTTTAAGTTCCCCATTAACCTTATTTATCCCAAACCATTATAATACATTTTTTAATATTTAGGTGTCATGAAAGTTATCTTAAAAATTGAAAGTGGAATATATATCAATTATTCATGATATTTGTGACAATGTATCATCATTTTAAGTGAATATATCTATTTATGATTTCTAAATATGAAAAAAATCAAACATTAAATACAATTTAATGTGCCTTTTATGTGTATTAAGACAAGTCGACTATAAAGTGATCAGGGAAACGATGGAATTTTTATACAAGATCATTAAACATAAATAATAAATTAAAATTGTAGGTGAAATTTTTTTAAAACCAAAATTAATCAAAATCATATTGATTTCACTGTTTATAAATAAATTTACAAACATTTTCATACTGGTTGCACAAGTTCTGCATCAACATTTTATAAGAATTCAAAGTAATTATACCATCAAATAAAAGTATAATTATAAAAATAATATATCAAAATTTTTAGAAATTTTAACAAATTATAAATGTTTTTATACATATTAAATAATATTATATGTATTAAAATAAAGAATATGATATTTTTTAATAATCCTTTTCTAAAAATAATATAATAGTCACTATCAAGGGAAAATAATGCAGAATTCTCATAATTTTGATGAAATGATGATTCATGTCAATTTTAAACCATCCAATGAAATAAATACAAGTGTTATATTGATATGTTTACACTTTCAAATATTATTCATTATCTTTAAACCCATTTTACCTTTTTCCGCAGTGATAATCTTTTACCACATCTACTATTGAAAATGACAGAATATTGGAACAATCATATTTACCACATTTGAGACTCTATATTCCATATATGAAATTAATTTTTAAAAATTCAATATTTTTTATTTTTATAAATTAATTTGATTGTAAATTTAAAAAGGTAAACAAGAAATATTTTTAAAAAATCATGGTTTAAAGTAAAAAAATGAAAATATAACAATAGTTAATATAATGATGATTCATATGGGGTATTTTAGAATATTTTTTATATAATAGATAATTTGTTACATTCAATACAAATCAGTAATAAAATGATAAATTTAAAATAATTTAAATAATAAAAATTAATTCTATATTTTCTGAATTAGATATTTTTTACTATTCACCAAAAACTATTTATTAAACAAATTCCAAAAAAGAAACAATATAATAATATTAACTGATATCTTAGGAATTATAATAATTTTTTAAATTAAAATTTAGACAATTTTCATAATTATTTATAATATCCAGGAACAAAATGCAATAAAATCCATTTTTGAAGAAAGAGATTTTTTTGATGTATTAAATAACTTTATTCACAAAATTTTCTGTATAACCACTATTAAATGAATTTTAGTTAATTAAAATGAATATATAACATAATTATTACATTTGAGTAATTTATTATGAGTAATTAATCCAATATATTATTCTAATGATACATTGTACATAGAAAAATAGTTTTTTGAAAAAAATATCGGTTACCTTCAAAAGATTTCATATTTATTCCAACCAATTGATAATTAATTTAAGATTAATTATTCTGTTTATTAAGGGAAAAATTTTCATATATTTCATATTATTTTTATTCTTATCCATTCATTCCTAGACAATGACTAGTTCACAATGGTCATATTTAAATAATAATATTTTTATAGTTTATTATGTTTCATTTAAGCATGGAATTTTGTATACCAAAAATTATGAATTATATATTTTAAATAAAATAAATTAAAAAATATAGGGGTGAAAAATTCTAACCACTAACTAAATTTTTTTCGTGTTGGTTCTATCCCATGTCCATTAAAAATGATTTATAACATTTTAAAAAAACTATTCCAATGAGTGAAATATAAAGCATATGAACATGAAAGGAGAATAGTTATAATATTTTTAAATAACATTCTTGAAAATCCACAACCTAAAAATGAATACATAATATAATTTTTAAAATAGGGAATGGTAAAAATGAACGAAAAATGAAATAACACACAGTTAGACACCCACATTAGGAGATCATTGGATGGAATAGAAAACATGGTCAAGGTGGAGAAGAATAAAATCCAAATAATAATAGGGAGAGATAGATAACATTATCATATGAAAATTAATTATTATAAAACCCTAAATTAGTAAGACGTAAGGAAGATAATAAATTCAATATAATTGAATGAAAAATCATAACATTTTTATTTCAAGATTCTTTTGTCATAGTTAATGGATTATTTTACTATAATGATATATATGTCAAGTAATTATAATTACTTTATTTCATTATTTTAATTATCAATATTTCAAAAAAAAATTGTGATTAGATCAATTTCAACTTTTATTTCATCTCTTACTTCAAAAAATAAACATTCAGAATTAATTATTTAGTTATGATGCACTAAAATAAATATTTAATGGATTATAAGATACGAAAAGGATAATTAGTTATTCCTCATGTCTATATGAATTAAAAAAATAGTTAAAAAAGAAAAAATAATATACAATTTGAATAATTATTCATGTAAAAAAGTACTAAATTAATCTTTAATTCCTCAACAGTAACAAATAATGTAATACATATATCATTCCATAAGTTACTAACCTTAAAAACATTTTATATTTTCTTAAAAATGCTCAAAACACAAAAATAAAAAAATCATATATTCATCAATGATAATTATGAAATTTACCTCCAAATAACATCAATAACTCATATAGTCCCATAAAAAAATATATTCTATAATTATATAAAATATTTTAATCTTTTCCATATATATCATTTATCGACAAAAAGTCAAAATGAAATCATATATGATACCAAAAAAAATTTACATCGAAGTTCATTTTCTTGAATTATATAATCAAATGTCTTCGATAAAAATCATCACAAAAAAAAATAGAAAACATATCAAGGTATAATTTTTTTTAATAATCTCATGAATATTAATAAATTATTTAATTATGTTATAATAGATAATTTCTAACATCATAACCTTATCATCAAAGCCTTATGCAACGGATTTATAAATAAGTGGGAAGGAATACACCAAATAAACATGCTTGTTATCCTCATGATACAAAACTATACATCTATGATCAGAAATTGTTCCCACCCATCACAAACACTGTCCAATTCATTCATTATATGAAAAAAAATTAATAAAAAAACATTACATAATTAACATAAACATTCGTTTAGAAAAAATATAATATGATATTTTCATTCTTCACCATTCAATAAATAGGGAAAATGCATCATATTCTATTTAGTGAAATAAGTTAGATAATTTAATTAGTGTTTATCCACAATAAATCTTAACAACCATCAATGAATTTTTAAATTGATAAAAATACCATTAAAATAACATTTGAACATTTTTTTAAGATTTGAAAAATCTCAATTTATATTTATAACATATTAAATAAAAAATTTTAAAATATTAAGAAAATAAGTATATTTAAAAATACTATTCAAATAAAGTAATTTTCATATAATAAGGGAATTTTTTCATACCATATACATTAAAAAAGAATATTTTTTTCACATCTCATAAATTTTAAAACTGAGCCATATGAAAAATATTTGAAATTATTATTTTTGATAATATGAAATAAAATTCAAAATTAGTATTAACGGACCTCTAAAAATGTTTTCAACATAAATTATTAAATTCTTAAACTGTTTTGTTAACATTGATATGTAAGAGAATTATATCAAAAGGAAATAAATTAAAATTAGGGTTTTAAGGAAATTCCCTAACCATGAGTCTCTATTCATTTTATATATCCACTAAATCACGAATAAATATTTTATACCTATTTAATACATGGTATTAAATTTAATTTTTTATAATTCCAATATTATTATTAAATTTATTTAAATATTTTATATGGATTACTTAACTAGTAAATTAGTTATGTTTATGTCAAGTGATTTTAGAATGTTTATTACTTAATCCCAAAAATAATTGCTAGGTTGAACACGGTCAAAATGGTTATGGTTTCATCATATATAGATTATTAATCAAGAAATAATATTAGTACTTATACATTAAATAGACTTTTATAACCATATACAAGTAAAAGACATGAAAAATGGATCTCTTCATTTCATGTAGGTGGTAGTCCACATGTAAAAAAACGATGTTATCATTTTTCAATGGGCGTAAGGGTAAGAATATATGTAATATAATATATTTATAGAATAATAATTATTTCTTGAATATAATATATATTCATTAAATAAATTACAATAAGAAACTATTATCATGGTGGTGAAAAACCAAACACATCGCTTTTGTGGAAATAGTAGTCCACACATACACACATCCATTATTTTCATTTCTAATCGGATGGATGTGGATATTAATAATGGTAATACCATTATATTAATATAATTTCAATATAATGATGATATTTCTATTTTTATATCATAATGGATAAGACATTATTGAACGAGGAAGAAAAATAAATAAATCGAAAGAACTCAGTTAAGTGTTACACCTCTTCCTTGGGAATTCCCCTTTGGATTACACCTTCATCCATCATAGGATAGTTCCAGGGGAAGACCATATACAATAATAAGTGGACATGAATACTATAAATGTTTTTGGGAAGATATTTATCAAACTAAATATCTCATGAAATGTTTGTAAGAGATGACGGTAGGTAACCTTTATAAATCAGGAGGGTGAATTTTTTTTGAATCCATTAAATTTTAATATATTATATGTGTTTAAATAATTTAACAATTATCTAATGTTCCATTTTTTCAAAGGTAATTAATTAAATTTTCAAATAAATTCAACAAATAAAATTTAGATATTATAAAGTGGAATCCTAATTCTTTTCTTTTGTTTTATCCCCCTCATTAACTATCTATAAACATAATTTTTGTAACATATTTATTGATCGACAAGGGTCATGGATGTATAATTAATCACTATATGTGTCACATATATTATCCATTAATGATATTCGAGAATATTTGAAATTTATTTGAGTTAATAAAGTAATTTTATATATATTTTTATGATTTAAATAAAATTTTCATATAATATATATAAATTTTAAGGTCATTTTCAGAAATATTTATAATAGTTAAATTCAAGGACTACAAAATATAATAATTTTAATATAAAATAATTCAACATAAATTATACAATATAATTATATGAAATTTCAATGAGAACCACAATAACATATTACTTTTAATGATCTTAAAATAATTTATACATTATTCTACTACATTCAAATGGAAATATTTAGCATTTTGTAAAATTTCAAAGGATATTTTTATCCTTTGGATAAGATATTTGATATTTTAATGTAAATAATGTGTAATTTTTTAGTTATAATTTACTTAAAGTAGTATAAAAGGTAAAATAAATTGAAAAAATACAAAATTTATATAATTCCAAATCTAGGATGAGGCTGGTAAAAATATGATAATCCAATGAAATAAAAAAAGGTGTCATATTGATTTATTAACTTATCCAATTGTTTTTCATCTTGATAAACTCATTTTACCATTCATTTTGGTGATAAAAATTTAAACTATTAATTTCATAATGAATAGAAATCAAATGAAAATATTTACCAAATATTAAATTATAGATTCAAAATATGAAATCTAGTTCTCAATATTAAATGTTTTATATACGGAAGAGATTACACTATATATAAATTTGAAGAACATAATGACAAATGGTTAATAAAAAATTTCATTTTAATCATAAAAATAAACGTGAACCAAAATCATATATAACATATATTCATATATAATTATTTATGTTATATTTCTCAAATCGAAATTATATAACCTTAAAACCAAATCAAAAATAAAATTTCACTTTTAAATTCTCTATGTTAAATAAAATAATTTCAATTTTTTAAACATCATAATTTTGACTTTTCACTCTTAAATCAATATTTTAAGAAGAGTATCAAAAAATAATCACAAGGATATTATAAAATGATGATATAAAAAATGATGTCAATTTTTTCAAAACTTTTTTCTAAAATTATAGAAATTAATTATAATATCCAAGCACAAAATAAAATAATACCCATTTGTGATGAAAATGTATTTTTGAATGAATAAATGAATTTATTTTAATTCCAACATTAATAAGAATAAATGAATGAATTTTAATTAATTAACATTAATATATTATATACTTGTATAATTATAACAAATTATCCACAATTGGTAATTTAATTTTTTAGGAAATAAATATATTATCACCACAAATATAAATTTTTTAATATATCTTTTATCTTCCAAATATTTAATCTTTAATTCCAACCAATTAATAATAAATATAATACTTATTTTTAATTTTAATAATTAAAAGGATTTTTATATATATTTCATATAATTTTTATTCCGTTTTTATATCCACCATACCAAAGACTATGTCCTAGTGGACTTATATTAATAATAATATTTCTATAGTATATATTGGTTTATTTAAGCTCGGTATTGTTTAAACCATATCTTATCGAATGTATTCTTTAAAGAAGACAATTCATAAAATATTAGGTTGTCACAAGCTATATGATACAATTCCCTAATTCTAATGATAAGGTCTGATCTAGAGATTCACATCTCTTCAAGTGCCCTTCCCCTTACGCAAGATGCAGCCAACTAGTTATGACGGTATGAACACGATCGGTGGGGAGAATATCCCAATATATTACCATTTTATTAATAATATAAATAAAAAAATATAAAACAACTCAAATAAATCTATATAAAAAATATAATAACAAATTTCACAGATCACAGATGATTAGTAAACATCTCATAGTGTCACATTCCAAACGAAATTAATAAGTGTAGGAATGTAAATACTAAATAACGTGGTATGAGAATCATCGAGAGTTTATCATGAATCCTATATAAGGTCCAATATCCACTAAACAGTTGTTAAACCAAAAAATTTTAAATATAATTTATTATATATAAATTTAATATATTTGATATATTTAGTTACACATAGCTCTATAACTTTAAAATAATAATAATATGTTCGATAGTATATACCACATGCAAAAGTGACCTTAAATGGTCCTCAAAATATATTATTTAAAAATCATCATTAAAACCTAGAAAATGACTTTTAATATGAATGAGATTAATGAATTATGAAATATATGTAATGTTCCTAATAAATAAATAAATATTGATAACAATCACACAAATTTTTTAAAAATAAATAATTTTTTTTAAAACAAATTTCGACAAAATGATTCTGCTCTTCATTGTGAGAAATTACTATATTTTATTTTTTACAATATTATAAAAATTATTTTACAAAATTATCACAATATCATAAACTATCATATCATAATTATATTAGCGTAATGTTTTGATATTTGTATGAAATGAGAGACTACATAGTTAATAGTAAAAAATCATGTTTTTTTTTAAAATTGCCGTTTATATTCAAAAATTAATTTTATTAGAAGTACCATTATGTGTTGAATGATATTTATATGTAAAAGATGTATTATTCTGTTAAATTAAAAATATTTAATTTCATTTTAATCATTTGTATACAATATTTTGGGAAATTATTTTTTAGGGTTAAAACATATTATTTTCTAAATATTATTTTACACATAATGATCATGAATTTTAAAGAAATAAAATAAAAACTAATAACGATATATTTTTTATGATGTTTAAAGATAATATTTCTAAATATATGATTTTAAATACACCTAATTATGATTAATTTTAATATTTTCAATTTAATATCATCTTATCCATGAAAAATAAATTTCTTCAAAAATCGTATTTCGACATGATTTGCATGCTTTATTTTAAACTAAATTATAATTATTATGTTTATTGAAATTATTAAAATTTATTAAATATTTTTGAATTAAAATAATAATTATTCTTTAAAAATTCACTATAAAATTTGTTTTTATAATTTCTAGTAAAAATAGTAAAAACTAATTAAAGTGGTTATGGTTAAAATTATTTTCTTTCTTATGTTATTTTGTTAAAATTAATTTCCAATAGAAAATTAATTTTTATTTGCTAAATTTGATTTCATATAAAGTATAATTTGGTCAAAATTATCTAATAACTCTAAAATTATTTGAGTCAACAAGGATTAATTAAAAATTCTAAAAAAACAAATTACCTTAGTGAAAAATAAAATGATAAAAGTAAGAAAAATTAGATGATAATGGAGAAAATTTTTAAAGCATTTTTATATATTGTGGACTTGTGAATCAACTGTATCCTCCATCCACTCCATTATTTATCAATTTTTGAGGTTATTAGGGTTATATTTACATCTCATTATATAATATATTTTCTGTTAACAAAAATGATACTACTCAATTTTAAAGGGGAACTACCTACACTCACAACATCACATATATAAAGAGAGTTCTCTTGACCAAACCCTAATATAATATCTCCCTAAAATATGTCTTTAGATTTTAGTAGTTTTGTTCATCCATAATTCTAAACATATGGTCCTTAAAAAATCCAATGTATGGTTATCTAAGAGAATGAAATCATCTTAACAAATTTATTTATTTTTCATTTATAAACATCAATAATGACTTAAAAATACAATTAAATAAAAGAATTATATCCCATATAATGAGTTTTTTTTCTTACAACACAATATTTATACATATCCGCTTCCCTAAAAAAGGAAACAATTCATTCGCTCATGTCTTTAGTGGACTACACCTCATGAACTAATGTAATTGTTTTTCCATCAGTGACTCACATGGATAGTCATAATTATTTTAGAGAACTATTTATTCCATTATAAGACATTGAAATAATAATATATATAAATTAAGGGAAAGGTTCTGGGATGGCGTGTGATTCTAAGGCTTTGTGTACTCAAAAATAATATTAAAAAAATTTAATAAATTTATTTTATATTAATCGCACACATTTTCCCACGTATAATTGGATAAATATAAAAGATAACATCGGATATGAAATATGAGAATATACATGATACTGTAATTTTTTTCCCTAGGTAGAACCAAAAAAAGTTTATTTTAGAGCGTTCAGATATTGTGAATGTTTGAGTTGTGTTTATATGGTTAATTAAATAATTAATTAAATTAATTTTTTAAATAAAATAATTCAGGATTGTATATTAATACATTAATATGGAACGATTTTTAGGGTAAACCACATGAACCTGAGATCATTGTGCATTAAATTCATCCTTCTCACATTGGAAAATCATATTCAGACGATGAAGAACCACTAGTTTTATGCAGATCGACGTGTGTTGAACACAATGACTCATCTAATTCCATAATAACCACATTATTCAACAATGAACAATCCAAAACTAGGTAGGTATCATAAATATAAGGATTCTTTATCTATTGGTGAAACTCATTAATCATGATCATTACATTCTATGATATGCATTTGTATCGAGACATTTCATGGGCTAATTTATAAATTTAATTTTGAATCTGTTTTTCTCACACTGGATATCCCTAGTTGGGTTATTTGTTTGGGAATTTTTTTCCACTAATTGTAAAAGTTTTGCTTTTTATCATTTCCTCCACATGTTATTTGTGTTATTCCCCATTGGGATATGGGACCATGGATTGACATTTCTCAGTGGTCTGATCAAACAATTGGAATCATGGCCTAATCATGTGCAATGAATAGATTGATGAAAAAAGGACTTATTAGGTTGAATTATTGGTTTTGGGTGATAAAATTCATAAATTGGATCCAAAACAGATATGGAGAAACACATGATGCACCTACAGAGCATCAGAAATCGAGAGGGTCGATAGGAAACAAATTTTTGTCCACCAAAATGGTCAAGAATAATAAACAAAAAAAAGATAACCCGATTATGGGTTATGTGGATTTTATATCCATAGAGAAATAGCTAGATCTAAAATTTAAGTCCATAGATATAACATTCCAGAAAAAATCCTAACTACACACCATTAGTTTGAAGAACACATGACATGTAGGGCCTTGGCTATTGTGGGTAGATTTATGTGAGATTATAAGTATCACATGACTTGTGGGACAAACACAAGATATTTAACCCTTGTATTGGAAACCAGGAATGTTCTTTGGGAGTAGATGGACATTGGTATAGTTGGGAACTCATTTTGGGTTGAAGTACATGAGCCAGGGGTTGATACACAAACATGACCAAAGAGAAATGATAGGACAAAATGTAGTTGAGGCCCACCATTTAGTAGCCCTACACTTCAGGTATAAATACATAGGAAGTGAACCATGAACCAGTGGTGACACGACAATGAAATGGAACTTGACCAATGCCATGTAGGTCCAATTACATGTGGTGTTCATCTAATTTTCATCTGGGAAAAATGTAACTGCTTGTATCGCATTCATTTGGACATAGATTTTCACCAGTGAAAAGCCTATCCAGTGTGTGTTTCTATTTAGAACATGATGGTGGCCTCTTTAATGGATTTTAAAATAATATTTGTCATGTTTCAAGAATGGTTCTCATTTAGGTGGAGTTCGACGACCATATTGATTGGGAAGGATCCTTATATTGGTACACCATGATGGACTAAGGTGTGGTTCCTATATCTATCTACTGAGTGGTTCCTCTTGGAGTATAAGGCCACATATCATCTATCTATCTACTTAGTTATACCCCCTTTATGGATAAGGGTTCATGTACCCCTTACTATGACTACCCCCCCACTAATAGATTTGGTTGTGCATCCTCTGTCTAGTAAGTGGTACCCCCAATTGCATTAGGGGGTGAGTCATATACCCACCATGTTGAATCCATGATATGATAGGTCTCATATACTCATTATAATTAGTTTCACCCCTATCAAAAAAGTGAATGGTTCCTCTACTTGGTGATTATTCCTCATTTAATGTGATTCATAGTGGCGAGGTACAATCCCTCCACACAATCACTTATTTAGAAGGACACGCGAGATGTTGGGCATCGATGATGGACTTCTGAAACTGTTGGCACTATTTTCTTGGGTTGGGCTGTGAGATGGAGCTCCCCTCCATTCTAATTTTTGTTTCAATGGTTTGATTATATATATATATATCTATGCCACATTATGTTACACCCTGACCTGGTTTCTTATGGTCGTAGTTATTTTTATTTATTTATTTATTTATTTTATTTTGGTTTCATAAAGTTTAAAATTTTATTAAATTCAAATAAAAATAAAATAAAATAAAATAAAAGGAACCAATTATTATTATTATTATTAAAATCATTATTATTGTTTATTATAATATTATTATTAAGTTTATTATAATTATTATTAAGTTATTATGAATATGATTATTATTATTATTTATTAAATTATTATTTCTTTTATTTTCCTTTACTTTATTCCTTTATTTCATTTTTCTCTCTCTTTTTTTCTCCTCTCCTTATTTATACCCTCATTCTCCCCATGGGTTTCACCTCACCCTTCCCCTGGTTCACCTATATCATGCCATCATCCCTCCATTCGGCTGCTCTCCCACCTGTAGCCTCCCTCCGGCAAGCTACATCTGGTGCCCTACTCTCCCTCTCTCTCGGACCCGTGGACACCCCGGGTAGATCCCTGGTCACTGGAGGCTCCCCCATTCGGCTCTCTCTTTTTCTGACAAAAAATTGGTTTTTCTCCAGTATTTTAGTTGTTCTATCATGGTAATCCATCCTCTCTTCTCTTCCTTCAATTTTGTTCCATTTTTCTTCTCACTGTCAACCCTCTTAGGTTTTTCAAAAACCTATGGTTCCATGGGGGATGATTTTTTTTAATTTTATATTCCTTATTAGGTTTTGAAATGGATTCTTTGGGTTCCCTTTCTTCACAATTCGACAACCACCGCTGAAGGTGAAGTTGTTCACATTAATTCGGACCTCATGCCAACGATTTCAGGTAAGGATTTATTCTATTCTCATTTTGTTGCTTATTTTTTATTTGGGGTTTTGTAATTTATGAGTCTTTGGGGTTTGTTTTAAGGTGATTTTGATGGTGATGTGTTGTTTAGGTTCATTTAAATATTTCATTCATCAGTCTAGGTGGGGTTTCTCTTATTTCCTTGTTTGATTTGGTTTTAATTGGCGACGTTTGTATTATTTTATATACTTTTGGTGGTTTATTATGTCACGAATGGGATGTGAATTCTAGTTTTTTCATGTTATTAGTGTGCGTTTGGCCTTACAGTAGGTTTTTCAATGGGAGTTTTTGTTCAATGTTTGGTAATACTATGTGGGGTAGTTTCATAAATTTTTTAAATGTTTTATTAAATATTATAAAGGGTGTGAAACATGTTTGGATATTTTATGGTGTGCATATATTTTCAAAAGTGGGTTTATGTATGAAAATGAGGGTATTTGTGTGTGTGTTCCTTGTTGTGAAAATCACTGGACATGTTCAATCAATTGTTTAGGTTGTGTGCCTTGTGTTTTGGTGGGTACCTAAGGTGAATATGTGTGGAAAAAGGATATTTGATGGAAAATGTTCAACATTGAGCATGTTTTTGTTGCAGTGCATTTGTAAATATATTTTTCAAATTTTTTCAAAAGAGGGAAAGTATGTTTTAATGTCAATTTGGTGTAATTTTTCTTTTAAAGTTGATTTTCCTACTTTAAGTTGAGTGTGTTATTAGTGAAAACCCATGACCTTTTATTTTGAAATGTTTTGAAGATTGTTATGTGTCTAATTGTTTTATTAAATTATATTTTTTGTGCGTTGGACCTCGCTACGATGGTTTTGGACCAAAGGTATCAAGGTATACTACATGTACATGCATAGGGTAAGTCATATATATATATATATATATTCGCACATTTTACATATTCACTTATGGAATGGTGAATATGTGCAATGCATCTAGGGGTGTATGTATATATATGTATAAATGCATGTACGTGTATGCACCATGTATTTGTTCAAGTGGTCTTCAAAAAATAGTGACACGTTTGAGGTAGGTCCCTAGTTGCCTATGCCTTTAATTTGAATTTCATAATTTGTTGCTTCTTTTAGAAATTTGTTTTACATCTATGGTATTTATACATGCTAAGAAATTTGGTCATACTTCCTAGAAATGATTATGCCTTTGTTTTGGAAATTGAAATATATTTCTAATGCTATCATTATTAAGTGACATTTCATGAAAATTGATTTCGTAGTTGGTTTTGAACAGGTAATGAGTATTTCTAATGTTTATTGTCCTTTCATCCAGTTAGCTGTAAAAATTATTCTTTTTATGCAATTTATCTGTTTTGGAACCTTAAGAATGTTTTATGATAAAAAAAACCTCTCTTGAGGCACCCCCCTTGGTTTTAGAATAGAATTTGTATGCTGAATGAGTTCTTTTGTGATTAATGTTGAGGCTTATGCATTGTGTGATGTGATTGAGGGGGAATTTTCTTAAGGAAGGAGAACAGTGGTGATAGGGTGAATGAGTTTTTTATGAAGAAATCATTATGTACATATATGTTTCCCTGATAATGAAAATTCTCCACCACTTGAAATAGAGTACAATGGGAAACATGGGTATCTAGTTGGGTAGACTAGGAATATTACACTAGATTAAATGGAAGGGGTTCATACCAATTTCTTTGATTATGATTGATGATACAACACTAACTAAACATGTGAATGACTGAGGGTCATGGTTTCTAAGCCACATTTTACTGAGGGTTGTGGTTTCTAAGCCACGTTTTATGAGGGCTATGGTTTCTAAGTGATGTTTCAGTGAGGTACGGGGTCATTAGTGTCCCACTTGCGCTAGCTATCTATTAAGATTACCCATGGTTCTCATTTGCGACATGATGTTTGCGATGTAATTTTCATTTCATTTGTTTGATACAATATGTCTTATTTTTGAAAACCATATTTTAATCTAAATCAGTTTCCTTTCCTTTTAGAAAATTTCGGCATGTTTGGATCTTATTTTTAAAATGTAGTGGGAGAGAAATGATTTACATAAAAATGATAACATGTTAATTGAATTTGAAAAAAAATGAAAAAAAGTATTTTATTACGTCCTATTTCAAACTAGCATGTTTTAGATTTCATATAAAAGGAAAAGGCATAGAGAGTTGTATCTTATCATTCCTACTGAGCATCTCGGTGTTCATGCCTAAATTACTTTTTAGTTTCATGTTTCCCTAGTTTCAGATCTCTCTTGTTGATAGTGTATTTTATGTTCCATGGTGACCAACAAGGTCACTTGAGGTATGTCGCATTGCTTCATTTATTCCTTTTTCTACTGCTAGTTTGTTTATTTTATTTTATTTTGTTTATATGTTTATTCATTTTATAATTATTTATTTGTCTCTATTATGGTCCAAATTGTTCGCCACTTGAAATATTCATGCCAGACAGAAGTTTCCTACCTTAGGAGATCAGGAATTCCTTTCAGGCCATGTCATGGACCAGCTCGGGTGACTGGTTCGGGGTCGACCCAAGTTGGTTTGTGAAAAAATTGTATCATAGTTTGTTCTTTTAATTTGGGGTTCCAGGAACCATGGTGATTACGTGTGTTGGGACTCGAGAGGTAGGTATGTGAATGACTTCATAAACCCTAGCTCGTCTTGAGACTCGAGTTACCAAGGGTAGTATGGGATTTGAGTTTTTCTTTTTCCTGGTGTCTGTGGACGTGGAATGAAAAAGGAATTGATCTGTTGTTACGTTATGATCTTGCATGGAGTAGAAAACCATGTACAACATGAGTTCATGGTTCAAGATAATTCTTGTGGTTGATGCTCGCTCGGAGCATGGTCTGCTAAGCCATGTTTCCAGGTTGGCATAGCCTCTAGTCCCTTATTCTGGGAATTTTTTATCTGATTTATGTGTGGGATTAGTTTTGAATTACTTCAGTGGATTTCAAAAATGATAATGGTTCATCAAAAAAATGTGTTCTCATAAGGGAATGTGGGTTTGGAGTGTAAAATTGGTTCTGAAGTGGAAATTGGTTTCTTTTAATGGAATGTTGTTTCAAGGGGAAAATTGGAGGTGTGTTGGATGTTTTTTTTGGGATTTTTGTAAAAAAAATTTGAATGGGAATTATAAAATATTTTAGGATTTTAAAATGTATTACTTTATAAATAAGTTTTATTTCAAATTGGTTGGTAATTTGTTCTTTATGCTGAATGATCTGTTTTGGAAATGAGAAGTGTCTTTAATTGACCCTGGGTATTTCTATTAGTTATCTCATAAATTGAGGTACACATGGGGAAAATGAAAAACAAGTTACATTATTGGATTGGCTGCTTGAGCTAGCACATGGATATGTATATGTGAGACTTCATGGAATAGCAATGGTGGGTACTTTTGTTTTTTTCCCTAAAAAAATGGTTTTCAAAAAGGTAATTTAAATGTTTTGAAAAGAGAGTTTGAAATTGTTTAGTTTTCTCTTTTTGTGTTTGGTATCCTTTTCGAGGGTTCTTGATTTTGACATACAAAGTTGTGGTTGGAATTTTGGTTTTAGTTTGAGAATTAGTTTGTGATTTATGTGTGTAATTCATGTTGATTTTTGATTCATATTTGTGCATCTTGTTTTAGATTATGCTACCCAAAAAAGTCCCAGAGGTTTTTATTGAGTCTCTTCTTATTGTTGATTATACCAAAATTCTTACCAGGGAGGTGGATATGAATTATATTCATTCGATGTTCGTCTTTCATGGGGATTGGGATCTATTGAAGGTAGTGGACTGGCATGGTGAAATCATTGATGTTTTTATGTTATTTGGGACCCCCAAAGCTATGAGAGTTGGTGTTGGATCAAGTTCATTGGAAGGATCAAATTTGGATTGATGGGAGAAGATTATCCTAGGAACGTTTCATGATGGGATGTCTTAGAAGGGGTTTAAGACCACTCTCTTTGGATGGATTACAGCTAAGAAAGTAAAGGAGAAGAAAGTGGTAGAGCTCTTGTGTGTTCAAAATATTAGATGGAAAGTAAAGGAAAACGTTGGGCATTTAGAGGGGTTCATTCCCTTTACTCCAGAGGTAGAATCGTGGAATCAGAAAAATATTTTCTTCTATGTGGTCTTTTTTACAGGGTCAAGGATCGATTATTTTTGGTGTTTGGGATGGTTCTCCATTTGCTGAAGTGATCGAACAGAAGGAACCTTTCATTGACACATTTTCTTGTCAATTCCATCTTCTATTAATCGGGCCACCAAATTTTTTGGTTCAAGTGTGGTAGGGTTGGGTACTTTAAGTTTCCTTGTCATTATCCTCCGAAGACTTGTCACCAGTGTGACCATTTTGGACACATGGAGAGGTTTCTCTATCGGCATCTCCAAAAGGTTTCTCGACCGGATGATGATAACTTCTGACTGTGGGGTGGCAGATGCTTCAAGACATCAGAGCTCCAGCAACAGGTCTCAGAGTCAATCTTTTTATGTAGTAAGTAATCGTGGGGTGTGGTGAACCATAGTCTAAATTTTTCTCAAGTGTTGAAATAGAGACAATTTAAATTTCTCTATTCAGGATCCCTCATCTTGTAATGTTCTGTTTTGCTGTAAGTGGAATAGAGGTATCTTTTTGTTCTTATGGTATTTTTTATTTTAATAACCCAATTTGGTTGTAAGAATGCACGGTGATCTATTTTTCATGTAATTCTAGTAGTTGTGCCTCCTCAAATATTACCCTTGAAGGGTTTCTCTCTATGGATTTGATTCTTGAGATGATGGTATTTTGTGTGGATAGCTTCTCTAGTGACCCATTCCTGTTTTATGATGTGATAATTTGGAGATAAATTCATCTTGAGAAATAAAGAATATCGGTTTTTTCTACCATTCGGTTTGGGGTCTTTTGTCGGGGAACCCATGTGGTGGGGTTCTGGTTTGTGCGAAGAGTTCACAGGTCAGTTTTTGTTAGTCCTGTATCCATCCATTATAATTATCTTAATATGGTTGACTCTTAGATGGTGGGGAGTCCCACCAATAATCTTATCATGACTTCTTATAAAGTTTCCATGTGTATGAGTTTTGGTTTGTGTTGGCGGTTTCCTCTTGGGATCAAGTTAGAAGTTCTAGAGTAAGTCCATGTGAAGAGTCTCAATGTTGGTTGTACTAGTTGGGTTCTTGTGGTGGGGAGAAACCTACTTGTTTCTTGATTTCAATTATAATTGTAGTTCCCTAAAGTGGTTGTTGGGTGCGACCCATGTAGTGAAAAGTAACACCGAGTTCATAATTTTTTTTAGCCTTATTATGTTTCGAACTCGGGTTTGATTCCTCAGTTGGCTGGGTGACTTTATGGGGGAAAAATGTGTTTGTGGTGGGGAGATTTGTCACACCCTGACCTGGTATATTATGGTCTATGTTGTATTTATTTATGAATTTTTTTGTCTTTTGGTTTTTTATAGTTTAAAATTTTATTAAATTAAAATCAAAATAAAAGAAAATAAAATAAATGGAATTTTTATATTATTAGTAATATCATTATTATGGTTAATGATAATAGTTTTATTAAGTTTATTATAATTATTGTTATGTTATTATAAATATTAATAATAATATTATTTATGATTTTTTTTCTTTTCATTTATTTTAATCCATTATATATTTTTGTCTCTCTTTCTTTCTCATCTCTATCTTTCTCCCTTCCTTTCACCCTTTCATCACACCTCACCCTCCCCCAGTTCACCTGCATCGCACCGCTACACCACTCTTCAGCCTCTATCCCTTAGGTGTCCTCCCTCCGGCAAGCCACTGCCAATGCCCCACTCTCCCTCTCTCTCGGACTTGCACCCACCAGATGATCCCTTGTTTCTCGTGACCCTCCCTCTTGGCACTCTCTTTTTCAAGCGAAACAATTGTTCTTCCTCTGTTTTGTGGTCGGTCCATCATGATAAGCCCTCTTATCCTCTCTTCCTTCATTTTTGGTCTGATTTTCTTTTCCCCGTCACCCCTCGTAGGTTTGTCCGAACCCTAGGGTTCCCAGGGGGATGATTTTTAATTGCTTTATTCATTGTTAGGGTTTAAAATGGGTTCTTCAGTTTCCCTTCCTTCATAATTATACAACCACCACTAAAGGTAAAGTGGTTCGCATCGATTCGGTCCTCCTACCAATGATTTCACGTAATATTTTCCTCTATTCTCCTGTGATGCTTAGTTTTTATTAGGTGTCATATAATTTATAAGTCATTGGTGTTTATTTTAAGTTGTGTCTAATGGTTCCATATTGTTTTGGTTCATTTCAAATTTCCATTTACTGGCCTAGGTGATGTTCCTCTTATTACCTTATTTGATTTGGTTGTAATTGGAACCTCTCGCAGTGTTTTATAAATTTTTTTTGTTTATTATGATTCACAAGGGCTGAAAATTCTATTTTATCATGTTATTAGTGTATGTTTGGCCTTAGAGTAGGTTTCTGAGTGGGAGTTTGTGTTCAACGGTTTGTAATACTTCCTGGGGTTATTTTATAAAATTTTTATGTGATTTATTATATATAATAAAGGGTATGAAACATATTTGGATATAGTTTTGGTGTGTGTATATTCTATACAGTTGGATTGAGTATGCAAATGGGTGTATTTGTTTTTCTGTTCATTGTTGTGAAAATAATTGGTCATCTTTAATCAATTGTTTATGTAGTGAACCATGTGTTTTTGTGGGTATATGAGGTGTGTATGTGTGGAAAATGGATCTTTGATGAGAAATGTACCACTTTGAGCTTGCGATACATGATTTTCAAATGTCAATATGTTTTGTAAATTATTTCAAAAGATATAAGTATGTTTTAATGTCACATTGGTGTAATTTTGGTTTTAAAGTGGCATTTCCTACCTGAAGTTGTTTGTGTTTTTAGTGTAAACCCATAACGTGTTATTTTGAATTTTTTGGATTGATAAGTGTTTAATTGTTTTATTAAATTATTTATGTAGTGTGTTGGACCTATCTATGATGGTTTTGGATGGCGGGTGTCAAGGTATCCTATATGTACATGCATAGGGTAAGTCATATATATGACCTATTTTTACAAATTCATTCATGGAACGAGGAATATGTACAACGCAACTAGGGCTGTGTCTATGTATATATATATATGTATAAAATAATGTGTTTGTTTGCACCAAGTATCAGTTCGAGTCATCGTCGACAAATAGCGACACGTTTGAGGTAAGTCCCCTATGCCTATTACTTGAATTTTAAATTCACAATTGCTTTCTTTTTCTAAAAATATGTTTTACATTTATACTATATACACATGATATGAAATCTGGTTGCAGTTTCTAGAAATTATTATGACATTGTTTTAGAAATTGAAATGTATTTTTAATGCTATTAATTTTAAGTTAATTTTCTCAAAAATTTATTTCCTAAGTGGTGTTGAACTGGTAATGAATATTTCCTAAGGTGTTTGGCCATTCAGCTAGTTAGTTGTAAAAAGTGATCCCTTTATGTAATTAATCATGTTTGGAACATTAAGAATGTTTTATAAAAAATAAAACCATCATTTGAGAAATTACCCCTTGGTTTTAGAGAATGATTTTTATGTTGAATGTGTTATTATATGGTTATTGATGAGGCTTATGCATTATGTGAGGTGAAATAGGAGGAATATGCTTGAAAAATGAGAATGGTGGAGATAGGTTGAATGAGTTGTGGATAAAGAAAGTGTTATGTACATATATGTATTCTTTAAAAAAAAACTCACCACCACTAGAAAATAGAGAACAATGGGAAACCTAGGTAACTAGGGGGTGGACCAGGACTAGTATGCTAGATGAAACGATAAGGGTTTGTACAGTTTTTTTCTACCAGGATTGACACTACAACACAAACTAAACAAATGGATGATTGTGGGTTCTGGGATCTAAGACACAGTTTTCTGAGGGTCATTGTTTCTAATCCACATTTCATCGAGGAACAATGCCTCTAGTGCCCCACTTGAGCTAGCTACCTATATGGATTTCCCATGGTGTACATTTGTGACATGATGCCGATGTTGTAATTTTCATTTCAGTTGTTTCATACTTAATTTCTTATTGGTAAAAATTATATTTTAATATAAACTAGTTTTCTTTCATTTTGAATCGTTAAAGAATGATTGGAACATATTTTGAAAATGTAGTGGGAGAGAAATGCTTTATGTTAAAGTTAAAACTTGTTACATGAATTTGAAAAAATGAAAAACATTATTTTTTATGTCATACTTTCAAACGAACATGTTTTGGATTTAATATAAAAGGCTAGAGCATAAGATGTTGTTCTATCTTGTAATTCCTACTGAGAATATTGGTGCTTATGCCTACTTTACTTTTTAGTTTCAGGTTCCTCTAGTTTTGGATCTATCTTGGAGCGAGTGTATTTTATGTTCCATGGTGACCCACGAGGCCACTTAATGTATGTCGATTGCTTTATTTATTCATTTTTTTTATGTCAGTTTGTTTAAGATTTTTTATTTTGTTTATCTATTTGAGCAGTTTATGAATATTTATCTGTCTTTATTATGGGCCAAATCATTCCCAACTATTTATTTCGATTTTGGACACTAGTTTCCAGCCCTTGAAGATTGGGAATGACCTTTGGGCCATGTCCTGGACTGGATCAAGTGACCGATTATGGGTCCACCAAGGTTGGTTTGTGACACATTAATTTCCATATATCTCTCCCTTGGTTGAGATGTCTACTGTCTTTAGATACCTATCAACTCTCTTACTTTTTTGTCTTCATATTTTTTTGATGTCCCACAATGTATTGATATACTCACCCATGCATGGGATTTTCCAGCACATGTCATGTATTATACTGATGACAGAAAACATGACGGTGACTATAGAAGAGCATATGGATACCAAATACATTGGACCATGTAAAGTGGTCATGGATTAGATATCAGGAGTTTGTCTCTATATGATTTTTAATTTTTTGTTTTTTCTAGGTTTGGAAATATTTTTTGTTATAAAATTATTTTTCCCATTTACTTTTGAGTTTATAATGTTGTACTCTTATACACCCTAGAGGTTTTCTTTGCATGGTTTATATTCTAGCTATTGAAATGTTTTCTTATATTTTTCCTCTATAGTTATACATTTAGAAGGTTAGTTGTTGGTATACATGTTCATAATGAAAATTAATCCCATTTTAGATATGAAATTAATCATTTTTACTAACCCATGCCATATAGAGGATGGTTCGGGGTAGTTGCAGCTCAATCTCTTTTGGGTCAGGGGGTGGAAAATTTGAATTAGGGAAGTTCAATCCTTGGGATAGTGTATGGTGTGGTCTCATTATGAGGATTTGGTTGGGATTTAGGAAAATAATTTCAAATTATTTCGAGTGGTGATTTCATGCTATTGGACCCCATGATAGTGAGGGAGACCAACATATCCAATCACTAGGACTTTGGTGACCTATATTTTTACTTTTCATACCGAGGAATTGTTTTTAGGGATACATGGTACATGCATCATATATGAATGAGTCTTTTGACTATCATTCACAGGTCAGCAAAAAATTGTATATATATGCTCATTTGATGATGGAATGTCTTGATTGAATTTACATTATGCCTCTACTATGATATCCACATAGGTTAACAGTTCCAAATAATGAATATGATATGCTGATAATGTCAACTCAATCAATGGTATATACAAAAGAATTTTTTGTCATGGTTGATAGGTAGTATAACCCCCACCTATGGATTAGTATATCATAGTTGTAAGACAGGCTAAGGATGTATGCATTCATAGTTTTGTAGGTGTGTTCCATCTCTATAGACTCATGAGGTTCCATATTGAGCCACATCCCTATTGAATAGAGGATTGGTTATGGTTGGTGGTCTAGGTTTTAAAGATTATAATGGCACTGACATATCAAGTTGTTGTTTCGGTAGCTATCCTCTTCCATGTAGCAGATGGTTACTAATGAATCTTGTTACATTGAGGAATGATGAGTTGACACTCTCATGGAATAATTTCCAGAAGATGTTCCATGAGAAGTACTACCCCTCCTATTTGCACTCAGTTCAGATTCTTTAGATTCTATAACTGTAGTAAGGAGGGATGATAGTGGATGAGTATGCTATGAGGTTTAAATCCCTTACACAGAACACTATTCACAAGATATAGGATGGAAAATTCATATCATTAATGTTTTAGGAGGTTCTATGTATAGATATTCATGTTACTGTATAAGAATTTTTCATCCCCATCTATGTCAGGGTGTTGGAGGAGGAACTGGTGACAATGATATTCCATTCAAATGGATTCCTTGCAGCTAGGGATGGTAGTGGGAGTTATAGGGATGAGTCTTCTGTAGAATATAGCATACACATGCGATGGAACCTTAGTACATTAGAGCGCTACATGATCAGACATAGCCACAAGGTCATGCAGCATAAAGAAACATATAGGGACAGAGCCGCCCCAATATGGGACATCCTATTCTTGTGATAGGTGATGCCACATATTATGTGATTGTCCAATAACATATTTTTAGGATAATAGGATGATAGTATATGTATCTCAATTTCATAGGAAACATCATGATCAGGGATCTCCTAGGTGATGGTAGGGTGGCCCCTAAGGAGGAGGATCTAGAAAATTAGCAGTTGGTGATCTAGGAGGAATAGCTATAGGTGGTGGTTGATGCATTGAGATCCTTTAAACATCACAAAAAATCGTCCAACATCAAGATCAGGTATCAAGTGGTCAATGTTTTGGACAACTATAGGCTATGGAGGCATATGACCCAACAACACACAAGATGATCATAGGTATGATTTTTGTTTATTCTACTTGTACTTATGTAATAGTAGGCATAAGTGATATTCATTCTTTCATCTCATTACACCCAAGGAGAGAGATAGAGATCCCATTTGAGGTTCAATACAATAATCCTTGTCTTGCAGTTCCATTAGGGGAAAATTATTCTATATCATTTATCTTTTCGTAATGCGAACTATCACTTGATGGAGAGAGGTTCATATGGGATAATTTGGTCAATGCAATGGAACTCTATGATGTTATTTTCGATAGGAATTTTTTTTACAGGATCCAATCAGATATTTAAATTCACTAAATATATCTAATATTTCTTCGAACTGAAGTGATTATATTATACCTGGTGGATTAAAGTGATCTCAGAGTGGGATATGCGGGTCTTATGAGTAGGATCTTGTAGCCCATCACCCATATATTTGTGTGTGTGTCACATAATGTAGAAGGATATTCAAAAACATGTATTCCTTCTGTCATTGAGGATTATATGGATGTCTTCCCTGAGGTTGTTCTAGGACTACCTCTAAAGTGGGATACATACTGTTTTGTCAACAAGCATCCTATGACCTATCTAATATATTTTATGACATAATATATGACCCATACTAAGATATGGGAGCTATGTTTACAATTGTGGGACCTTTGAGAGAAGGGATTTTTTAGGCCTAACGTTTCCACATGGGAATATCTAATAATGTTCATGGAAAAGGAAAACATGATCTTGTGTATTGGTGTAGATTATAATCAACTGAACTTGGCCATGATAAAGAACAAGTACCCCTTGTCATAGATTGATGGACTCCTTGAGTAGTAGTAAGGCATAATATTGTTCTCGGATATTTATATGAGGTTTGGATACCACAAGTAAATTTTTTTCAAGGGAAATATTATGAAGTTGACATTCAAATGTAATTAAGAACACTATGAGATCATAGAGATTTCCTTCGGTGGGATGAATTCCCCTTCCATGTTTACGTATTTGATGATCCATAGATTATTGTCATACATAGACCAATTTTATGTTTTCATCATTAATGATAAACAAAAATACTCTACATCATATTTGGAGCTTGAATAGAACTTTAAGATATTCCATGTTTTACTACCGAATCATGGTATTTATAGAAATCTCCCAATGTTCTAGTTCAAGATTCATGAGGTTCACTTTCTTTGGATTTTCATTTTGAGAAATATTTATTTTTATTCAT
Source organism: Viscum album (assembly GCA_963277665.1). Classification (NCBI taxonomy): domain Eukaryota; kingdom Viridiplantae; phylum Streptophyta; class Magnoliopsida; order Santalales; family Viscaceae; genus Viscum; species Viscum album. Next base: position 355,480,732 of record OY728150.1, on the reverse strand, counting down.
GGGGAATATCAATGTAGTACATTCCTAGGATCCAATGAAGAACGTTTTGATGGTTTGGGGTTTCCTTGTCTTTGTGGGTTAACACATGAGGTATTTGGAAAACCTATGAGGATTTTAGCCCCTTTGATCTATCTAATGTGGAAAGGTAATACATTTAACTAGATTGAGTAGTTCAAGAGGGAATTCATGGAGATGTGGATTAAGCTAACTAGTGATCCTATTTTCATACAACTAGAGGAGGGTATGGAAAACATAGTGTATTACAATTCCTTAAGTGTGGGGCTTGGTTTTGTGTTGATTTAGTGCCAGGTTGTTATCGGAAATGGGTTGAGGTAGTTGAGACACCATGATAAGAATTACATGACACACAACCTAGTACTGTAAGTGGTTGTAATCACTCTAGAGATGTGGAGAAACTATCACATGGGGGTGCTATTTATTGATTACATAGACCATCAATGTCTCATGTATGTATTCACACATAGAGACATGAAATTGAGACAAAGGTTCTAGTTGGAGTTTGTACGTGTCTATGAATTTGATATTGTCTATACTCCCCTGGGCGAAAATGTGGCATCTGATTCGCTTAGTAGGAATTACGTGGCTTGTTTAGAGCATGAATCACCTATGTAGTTTTCTTCCTTGTAGCTAATGTTGGTTGAGAAGGTGGGTGAATATTTTCAATGTTCAATATTATTAACTCCTCTACTCCTCCAACATGTGGGAGAGTCTCAGTTGCGATATATTAACTATTAGGTCATGTGTGACCAGATATCCTCACAAGATTCACTCGATGGATATTCTAATATGGGGAATCATGTCAACCTTCTCTATGGATGGACGGTGGCCCAAGTCACAATGTGGTGGGAGGGGATTAGGGAGATTCAGACATCACCTTTTGTTGTACATCATGTTGTAGTTAAGATTTGTGGAGACCATTTGAGGTATTTTTGGTGTGTCCTCATGGGAGGTGTGTGGCTATGTTCATCTCTCGGGGCCACACATTCCAGCTGGTGAAGACTGAGCACCAGGTTCTGGCAGGTTTGTTACAGCCCCTTGAGATCCTGAAGTGGAAATATGATGAAATATCCATAAACATTATGACATAGCTTCCACAAATATCGATGGTCCACAACACAATCCTAGTGATATTTTACTGACTCATGAAGTCATCACACATCATTTAAATAAGTGATAAAAGTGCGGTGTAGATTTTTAAGAAGTTGTATGAATGGAATATATTTCCCCATTATGTGGTTCTCTCTATTATTTTATTTGACTGTGATGTGTGGTTCACATCATGAGTGTGGAGAGGCCTATAATAAGAATTTAGGACCTTGATATGGATGAGTAAAACATTTCACCCCTAACAAATTGATATAATAGGTGCACTATCCAAGAGTTAGAGGATATGATTTTGTCTTATGTGTTACACTTTTGTTGAAGCTGTGTCAATCACATAAATTTGGAAGATTTTGGGCATAAAAATTGCTACCTCTCTACTATCGGCATGGATGTTTTGGAGGCCCTATATGGGTGTCCATGTAGGTCACTATTGTATACAAAAAATATCAGCAAGGAATCTCTTATTAGTGTAGAGATGGTGTAGGTGATGATAAAGAAGTTCCTGGTCATCTGTAAGTGGCTAAGGATAGACTAGAGTAGTAAGGAATATTACCAAGAATGGAATTGTGGGCCCTTTGAGTTCAAGTAGGGAGATGATGTTTTCTTTTAAGACTCCCCACAATTACAATTTTGATATTCTATTTGATACACAAGCTATCCCATAGGTAATCGTGCTGTTTGAGATCATACAGAGGGTTAGAAAGGATTCTTAATACCTCTCCCAACATCATAGTTTGAGTGGGTGAACATAATATTCCAGGTAAAAAAACTGAGGAGATACATTAACACCATGAAATTTATTTAATGAGGATAGTTGAATGTCAAGGATATGGAAACATAATTCATAGCACCCGGTGGTGATCGAGTATAAATAGAAAAGGACAAGGTGTGGATAGACCATCCCCTTGGTTTGTGTGTTGTGGCAACATGAGAGAGGGTATGCGAAATCTTGAGAGTGGGAGAGATAGATGTGGCCTCAATATCCTAATATTTTTGAGAATTATTCCTTTTTTAGGATGAAAATGTTGAATGTGAAAATGATATAGAGAAATATTTTTTCTTATAAAATTTTTAAATATTTATACAAATATTTTCAAAGCTAGGTGCTGAGATAGTGTTTTATTCAATGACTCTGTTTGACCGGAATAAATTTTATAATAATAATAAATATATTTTATTGTATGAGTACATGTTTTATTGAAGAATATAAGATGGATCTTAAATGGGACCTCAGGTAAAAAATTTGAGATGGTAGTTTAGTTTGGAATGTGATGTTTACCCTAAGAATCACCTAAAATATATTACTGTGGTATATTTGGATATCACATCCATTGGAAGGGACTACAATTGGTAAATTAAATAAATAATTTATTATATTTATTTAGTAATATATTTCTAGATTCTTTATTAATACATCTCTATGGATGTATTTCTATGGTGAGTCTCATAACCCTGGGGTCATTTCACAACAACTTATTCCACATCTCATTGAAAATTTAGATTCAGATGATGATGAAACATTGGATATGGGAATATATAGGTGAAAATAATCAAAGGCCTCATCTCATTTATTGGAAATTGCATTATTTGACAAAAAATTATCCAAAACTAGTTAGGACACATAAATTTATGAATTCTTCCCTTATTGATAAAACATATTGAGTAAGATCATTCCTTTCATTTATCTGTGTTCAGAATGAGTCATAACATGACCCCAGGTATATTTTTAATTGTTTATTCAGTTTTAATCACCATTGATATCCCCAAATATTTTTATTTTGGAAATAAATCATGTCCTTCTATTTTTAAAAATTTGTGTTGGTGATTTTACACCAGTAGATCTTTACAGTTCTCTTCATTGGTCTTCAAAGCATTGGATCAACATTGATGGGCATGATCGAGTTTGATCAGACCCTTGAATTCAGGGAGATATCACCTAAAACAAAAAAATCAGCCAAAAAAAGATTTTTTATGATTTTTTATGTTTTTATCGATCGATTTGATTAGAGGAATTTAAAACAGGGAGGACATGGAATAAGATACAAGCACGATTCATCTGTCTTCCTAGTAGTCGAAGAAAAACCTATTTTGGGCCACTTGATGGATGAAAATGATGAATAAAGGAAAGATCCATCGATTAATGGTAGTATGGAGGAAATATTCGAAAATGAGGAGACGAATACATAACACAAAGTTGTAGATCTATCTTTTGACAAAAAACCTAACTACATGCCATGCAGGCTGAAGAACACATGGTGTGTACGACCTTGGTTAGGGAGGATTTAGTTTCATGATATTATAAGAATCAAAAGTAATATGGGAACCAAAAATTCCTTGAAACCCTTCTTCTTGAGACCGAGTGTGTACTATAAAAGTGCAAATTCATGGGCATGACTAAGTTTTATCAATGTTATGAAGTAAAAGGACATGAGAATTATACACAAACACATCCATTGAGCATGGTTAGGACCCCGGGTGGTTGCGTCATGATAAGTAGAACCCCTACATGTTGTGTAAGGATACATGGGAAGAAATCCATGTAATGGTGGGGAAAAACTATGATATTGAGTGGGACCACCCACCTTGTGGGTCCTCTAACACTTCTTGTTCCACTATAATCTTTCAATGGAAACTTTATCCTCAGAAATATTTTTTTTAAACTCGTATTTTTTCCCCATAGTAGCATATCGTAATTTTTTTTCTCACATCGAAAAAGATAGTGTCCCCCATTGTGAATTAAGATATGTGATGTGGAATGTTTCAAGAATTACAGGTATTTAAGTGATTCTCAAGGACATAAGTGATCTGGTAGGATCATTAAAGTTGTACCCCGTTGATGGAATATGGTGCAGGTCGTATATCTATATACTAAGTGGTACTACCAGATTGACTAAGGTTTCCTTCCTCTATCTATCTAATGAGTGGAACCCAGTGAGGTATTAGGGTTTGATTCCACCGTACTTTGAGTGGTACCCCCTAATGAATTAGGTCAGTGGTCCTTTATATTCGTAGTGGTACCAACCCTATGGAATTAGGGTGTCGGTCCTCTACCCACCAATTTTTACCCATATCTTAATTAGATAGGGTGTGGGTCCTCTTGACACTGAGTATCACCCCCCCTGAGAAACTAGGGTGTAGGTCCTCATCTTGGGGATTGGGCCACCTAGACTTTGCAGCATAGTGGTGAGGCACATAACCATAAAGTATCACCCATGGATTGAGGTATGTATACTTTATATTCCTTTTTTATGTGTTTAATGTGCTTTGGATAAGTTGTTATGATGTTGGGAGAGTTTTTAATTATTTTTAATATGTCTGAAGGCTTTTCTAAGGTCGTTCGATTTGAGCATGATTGGAGAAAACCATCTGGGTTCTCCAGGTAACTGTGAAAGGGGAGATAGTAGGATTCGCATGGTCTGGGCATGGTTTTCCATACCATGTGATAAAACCATGTGGGACCCCTTCTCTTGAGGTAGTGGCATGCACACAGTTAGCACACATTTTTCTAAACTATGTGGGCTATCCTTGCAGTCACATAAAGAAGGTATTTTTAAATATGGGTTCACTCTAGCTTGACCTATTTCACTCAGAAATTCCTACCACTCTAGCCTCACTTGTGATTTTCGGTTCTTAAGGGATTGAGGGGATCAACCACTCATTTTGGATGTGATTTTATGGAGTTTCAAGGTTTTTTGAATGTGGTTCCTCCCTGGTAAGTCTATCCTCTTAGTTTTTCTTTGGTATTATCTTGATCTACTCTTCCCTCTCTCTCAGTTTGCATGAGCTACACCTTTTTTATATAGATATAGGGTTCTTTTTTTGCATTGGATGTTGATATAAGGCTTTTGGATTATATGGAATGAGATCTAGAGTTGTTTCTATGTTGCATTTTTCGGATTGGGGTGCGGTTTCATGTGGGTAAAATTCATATGTACCCTAAAGGTAGGTGACTTATTTCTCGACTCCACATGGTTAGAATTAGTGTCAATGGTTTCAAATAATTATTTCTCCTATAATTTAATAGTGAAAATGATGTGTGAATGTTGTTGGAAACCCATTTGGTGGTGATTTTGGAATTTTGGGGAAAATGGGTTATTATTGCAAAAAGGGGATTTGTTGTTTAATTTTAAAATGATTATTTTGAAATCATTAGTGGTTCATTATAAAAAATGTATTGTGAAATATGGTTTTCAATAAAGTTGTTGCTATTGAATGGTTTTTGGGAATAGAAAATTAATTAAAGGTTTTTTTCAATAAAATTGTGATTTTTTAAGTGAATTGGCGTGTGATGGGAATGATGGTTTTCCTTTGTGTGTCATGGGTTATTTTTTCTTTTTGGTTGATTATGTTTTAGGGATTTTGTTGGTTTTGTGTATGTGGGAAGGAAGTATAACTATAAAATGTGGTGGATATTTGTTAGAAGAACCACGATTATGGATAGTGGTCAGGAAGCACCACTAGTTGAAAATGTAGTGAATGGGTTGGATGGAAGATCCACCATTTTGGTTTCCTTATTGTGTGTTTCATTGAATGATGAAATTTGTTATGATAATGTGAAATGGTGAAATGTATTATGGAAAGGTTGTCTAGATTTCCCTTGGGTTTCATGGTTTTGGTAAATGTGGCTTGGTAATGGTGTGTTTGACTTATTGGTAATTGTTAAACTATATAATGTTTATATAAATTAATTTATATTATTATGCTAATGGTATTATCCTAGTGCCGTGTGTAGGGAAGTAATTTGGGGAAATAATACTGAGTATTATTAATCACCCCTACTTTGGCACTTGGGTTGTTTTGTATATGTTTTGTTTCAGGTAATAGGTAAGAGTAAAGCCTCTCATTTTACAAGTATTACAGCATGATGCATTTCTGATTTTGTAGTTCTTAGTGCATAGAGCTTGGTGTGGAGTTTTGGATGGTGCCCTAGTTCTGTTGGAGTCTTGTTGTAGTCTTTTGCTTGGTACTCATATTTTGGATTGGTTGTATTTGGCATGTGGGATGGTTATGTATTAGTTGGTTGTCTTTTTGTAATGAATGGGTTTGATTTTTTTTAAACATGATTCATATTGTTTTTTGATAGTAGATTATTTGGTTTGTAGGTTAAATCTCAAGGGAATATTGTTCCCCAATTTCTTCTCAAAGACCTCGACATTTATTTCCTGCCTTCGACACCTTGGGAACATCTCTTAGCGACATGTAGCATTCCCCATCCTCTCAAGACAATTATATAGGGTGGGATGTTACAATTGGTATAAGTTTTTTATATCCTTGTATTTCAAGTGGGAATGATTGTTCAGTCATTTGGTGTTAATTGTTGGTCTTTGTGTTGAAATTCGTTCTTTATCTATTATTTGAGTTTAGATGGTAGCAAGGTGTAGGATTATTGGAACATGGAATGTATAGAAAAAAAGGACGTAGCTTACCCTTTTATACAGAACACTAAGTTTACAGGGTGTTGGGTAGATAAGTGTTTGGAGACACTTATTGTTATTGGATATCTCATTGTCATGGGTGTAGCCAATGAGATGAGCACGACTTGCATGATAGAAATGAATTCAACTAGGATTCTTGTTTTATTGGGGTATAATAATCTATGGTGTGGTATGAATGTGTGGATTTTGGAAAATATGAATTGGGTTTGAAAACGAAAGGGTTTGAAACAAGGAAACTCGTGGTATTTTTAAAATGTGTTGATTTTCATAACATGGTGGATTTTTTTAAAAAAGGCACAATATGGGAAATGTAAACATGTGGAATGTCAGATCATGGAAGATGTTATGTAATTGAATTTTAAAATTTTATACCCATTCTTGTTAATGGATTAGGACTTATGGTAGCTTTTGTATTGACAGAAATGGAACCAGGTAGGCGTTGTAGAGACCAATGAGAGACAACTGCTGAAAATGTGGTTGCACCAGAGCCCTAGTTGAACCAGGAGCTACTAAAGAGTATAGTGCAAGATTTTTATGATTTCGAAAGTGGGAATAAAATAGATGAACCAAAACATGTGGATCATGCATTTTAGTTTTTAATGATGAATCCACTCACGTTTAGTGGTGATTTGGATCCAAAAAGGGATGAAGCGTGGATGAAAAGAATGAATTGGATATTTGACATCATGGGAACACCAGCAGAGCTGAAAGTGAAACTAGACACGTATATATTGGAAGATCTCTCCCTTCAGTGGTGGGAGATGGTGATCTAATCTGGGACTGACCAAAGTGTACCATGGGAGGGTTATTAGGAAATGTTCAATTAATAATTCTACCCTAATACGCTTCGAATTCAACTTACAACGAATTTCATTAGTTTGAAGTAAGGTAACATGTCGGTAACATAATTTGTGGCTATGTTTACGAACTTAGTGCAGTTTTTACCTGAGGAGGTGGGTAGTATATCATTTAAGGAAAAAAATTGAAGCTAGGTTGAACTAGGAAATTTGATCTAAGATAACAATGTTGTGTATATATTTTTACATGGTAATAATTAATAGAGTTACAATGGATAAGAGATACCTTTTAGGGGCTAGAGGTGGGGAAAGTGTGTTGGTTCCCATGGGAAATAGTGGGAACTAAAATGTATTTTTAAAGCGTAATAGGGACACTTATTTCTAGGGTGGGAATACAACACAAAATATGATTTCAGGAATGGTGAATCTTCTTCCAAAGCCTCTATGTAAGCATGGATATATTTAGTGTGGTTCTATGAGCCACATCAAGCGGTATTGTACCACACTACCTCAAGCATGTCATTATTGTAAGAAGATGGAGAATCTACATTGTTATGGTCAGAATTCCCTGAGGTCGGGTGTTTGTGACACTCCTAAGGGATCTTAAGTTTCTTATGCCTCGACCAGATGGTGGAAGCATCATACCCCTCGATAGTAGTGTAAAGTAAGTCAGGTTGATTTGAGGAACACCACGAATCCACATCAGGGTAATAAATAGTAGATCATTTCATGTAAACACTTGTTTAGAGCTGAGCAGGCTGTGATGGAGGACTATTAAGGAAAATCCCAAATGAGAGGTATGATTCTTTTAAAATCCATGTTGATACAATATTTTTTTGATACAAGTGTTTTATATTATTTTATTTCTTATTTCAGTATTTATTTGTTCGAAATAATGGTGGAAATAATGGTTTTTTTGAATCTACAAACTCCTCTAGGTCAAAGAGAGTGTTAAGCATTCCTACATCGACCATGTTGTTTAGTTTTGGATGTCATTGAATTGATGTGGGATTTTTCAGTCCATGGAATGGATTCTTATGACATAATATTAGGAATGGATTGGTTGGTGAGGTTCAAGACCCACATTGATTTCAATGCGTGAACAATGGGTTTTACGATTGAGGATTGCATTGATCTTATCTTTAGAGAGGAGTAGAATAAAAATCTGGGTTCAATAGATTTTTTGGAACCAGCTATTGGAATGATATCGCATCAGTTAGAGGATTTTTCATTGGCATCTCTTTAAGGTGTTGATTAGAGTGTTCTTCCAGCAGTTGTGGATCAGTTTATGGATGTATTTGCTGTTGATTTCACAAGGTTTCCAAATGTGAGAGAAGTGGATTTTACGGTTGATCTCTTTATGAGGTCCAGTCTTATCTCACTTCTATATTACCGAATGGAACAAACATAATTTGGAAAATTAATGGCTCATTTGGAAGAGTTATAAAACAAAGGGTTCATCCAGCCTAGTACGTCTCCATGGGAAGTTCCATTTTTTTGTTAAAAAGTTAGATGGAACCTTATGGTTCTGTTCTAATTATCGTAGACATAATTTAGTTAAGATAAAGAACTGATATCCACATCCACACATTGTTAATTTGTTTGACCAGTTAAGGGGAGTTCAATGCTTCTCTAAGATTTACTTGAGGATAGGGTATCATCATTTTCAGGTGAGGAAAAAAGATATTCCAAAAAAACATTCATAAGTAAATATGAAAATTAAGAGTGAGTAGACATGACTTTTGGTCTAATGAATGCACTAGCAGTGTTCATGGAATTGATGAATTGGATATTAATGATATATCTAGTTTTTTTTTGGTTTTATTTTTAGATGATATACTGGTGTTTTTGAGGACAAGGGTAGAGCAAGAGAAGCGCTAGGCAATAGTGTTGGGGATCTATAGGGACAATCGATTGTACGAAAAATTGTCAAAGTGTGACTTTTGGATACATAAGGTTCATTTCCATGGTCATATTATTTATGAGAAATGTGTTTTAGTTGATCTGTAAATGATAGTGGCTATTATAGCATGGAAACCGCCAAAGAACATTTTCAAGATATAGGGATTCTTTGGCCGAGAAGGGTATTACTGACGTTTTGTTCATGATATCTCACGATTGGAATTGAATATGATATATTTGACAAGGAATAATATTAAATTACAATGGGATGATCAATGTCATAAATTATTTTATGTGATAAAGGGTCTCCATCCATCAGCACCAATCTTGGTTTTTCGTGAACAAGGGAAAGGGTATGTGGTAAATCGTAATTCATTAGGATCAGGGTTGGGGTGTGTTCTCATGAAGGGGGATCATGTGGTTGCATATGGATCATGGAAGTTGAGGTTTCATGAGATGAACTACCCATCACATGATTTGGAGTTGGCAGTAGTGGTTCAGGGTTTAAAGATGTGGTGTAATTATCTCTTAAGTGAGAAATTCATGGTGTCTACTAATCATAAGAGCTTAAAGCATATATTCTCACAGAGGTATTTGAACATGAGGAAACTGCAATGGATGGAATATATCTAGATGTTTGATTTTGACAAAATGTATGCATTGGGTAAGGGAAATTATGTGGTGGATGTTTTATGTAGGAAATCATATGCTCAGATAGTGAAATAGACATCAGATCAGCTGTAGTTGATGTCAGTTATAGACAACATGCGGTTGGAATGTGAGGATCGAGGTGACAGAGTTGTCTTCTTTCTGATTTTTTTGGTTCTTTACCTGTATTTTTTGGTTAAATAGTCTCAGAAATCTGATTTAGAATGTGTGGAAATGAAGTATACACTCATTAGTGGGGAGACCATTGAGGGATGGGAACTGAATCAGAATTCAGTCTTGTGTTTTCAGAATTAGAGGGTGGTACAAGTGTCTTGTAAGGTTTAACTTGTTACAGATTCTCATTATTATAGGAGGGAAGTCCATCCTGGAATCCAAAAAATGTTTAAGGTGTCGAAATCACATCTTTGGTGGGATGGTATGAAAATGGATGTGGCTAGATTTATCTCGAGATGATTGACTTGTCAGCAAGTCAAGTCCAAGTATCAGTAGCCAGAATCCTTATTGCAACCTTTACCTATCATAGTGGGGAAATGAGAGTAGATTGTAATTTATTTTCTAATAAGTCTTCCGAGAAAGGTTAAGAAACATGATGCCATATGGGTGATTGTGGATCAGCTCAAAATTTCAGCCAATTCTATGCTGACTCGTGAATCTCATACAGTGGATGATATATCCAAAATATATTTCTTGAGCTGTTAAAGAGGCATGGTGTTATAGTTCCGATTGTATCAGATAGAGATCTGAGGTTCACATATCATTTTGGAAATCCTTGCACCTTGCCCTTGGGATGTAGTTGTCTATGAGCACGTCATATTATCCGTAGACAAAAGGTCAATCTTCTAGGACAATACAAACCTTGGAGGATATGTTAAGGGCTTGTGTGATGGATTTTGGTGGTTCCTGGGAGAATAAATTACCATTGGTGGAGTTACCCTATAATATCAGTTATAACTCTTTGATACATATGGCTCTATTTGAGGGATTGTATAGGTTTTTGTGTCGTTCTGAACTATTTAGTGTGGAAACCTACAAGACTTCGATGATTGGACCGAACCTTGTCCAATAGACTATAGAAGAAATCATATTGATCAGGAAGAAAATGGAGAAGGATCAATGTCATCTGAAATCATATACAGACCATAATCATTGACGATTGTCGTTTGAGGTTGGTGATCATGTGTTCATAAGAATCTCTCCTAGGTTGGGACATCGTTGGTTTGGGAAGAAGGGTTAGTTATCTCCAAGTTATATTGAGCCTTTTCAGATACTTGTGCTGATTTGAGAGGTGTCTTATTGTTTGGATTTTCCACCATGTTTTAGTGTGGTGCACTATGTGTTTCATGTATCCTAGTTGAAATGGTATTAGCCAGATCATGACTATGATATTTGATGGGATCATGTTGAGCTATAACCGGCTCCCTCAATGGTGCATGTGCTAGTGCATAACCTTTATAAGAAAGATAATTTATTCCATCGTAAAAGAATCAGTTTAGATTGGGTTTTGTGGAAGCATGGTAAAATTCAGGAGGACACTAAGGAGTGGAAGAATGATGTTGTTGTTCAATGGCATGAGCTCTTTTGACAATGTGATGGTTCTCTACATTCTGAGGTTGGACAGTCAAATGGTGGGGGGAATGTAGCACCATTGATTTCAGGTATGTTGACTTTTTATTCATTTTAGGTATTTAACGTACTTGGTTTATATTGGGATGTGGTTGGGAGAGTTTGTAATGGTTTTGAATAAGTTTGGAGGCATTTCTATGGTCGTACGATTTGATCACGGTTGGGGAAAACCATGCATGTTCTCCTAGTAACTCTGAAAGGGGAGATAGTATGCTTCACATGGTCTACGCTTGGTTTTCCAAACCATATGAAATAACCACGGGGTACCCCTTCTATTGATGTAGTGGTGTGCACACAGTTAGCGTGTAACGACCCAAAGTTTCATTAATGAAAAATCCCTCTTGATCTAGTTAAATGTATCTTTATGAAAAATATTTTTATAATATTTCAACTTCTTTGGTTTTATGTTATGAATTTTGATCGTTGTTAATATAGACGTTGAACAGTGATCACATGATTAGTATAAATATAGGACTTTAAAAAATCCAATTTACTCAGACAAAAGAAGCGATGGCCTCATCCAGTAGAATTTCCCCATACGAAGCACATTTGTCGGAGCTCGGAAAAGAGGTGGAATCTTTGGGCTTCACCCTTGACCAAGCCCAAGCTGAGCTTCATCATGTTAAGCTCGAACGTGACTGTCTACGGGAAAAGTGGAAGTTGATTGAAATTACCACTCGAGCGATGTTATCCGAGCGACCCCAAGAGTCTGTCACCATCACACACCTTACCCTTAGGTCTTATGCGACTGTTTTAAGGGGTTATGTAACAAATAAGTAGTACTATTTTCATGTACATTATTTTTATTTATATAATAATGAATATAATTTCTAGTCATTTTTGATACATTGTAAATAGTTTTTAAAGTACAAACGGTGTTTTTAGTTATTATTTAATTAAGAAATATATTTTATTAAATTAAGTAATTTTTTAATTAAATAATATTTTAATAAAATAATAATAACAATATTAAATTAATTTTTATTAAATATAAATGATCTTATAATTTTATAAATGTAATTAAAATTTTTATTAATGTTTGAAAGCCATTTCGGTCAAAACCCATGAATTTTCGATAAATGTTGTTTTTTATTTTAAAAGAGAAAATTAACATATTTAGAAAATTATTTAGATAAAATAAATGTTATTTCTGGAATCAGGACATCGAAATTATCCAATGGTGAATTTTTCATATTTTCTGAGACAGTCAAATTTTTTTGTAAAAATTAAATACCGTTTAAATATATAATGTGTTTTGTGACATCATAATGGCCCAATAGTGATGTAATAAAATACTATAAGCTTTATTTTCGGCCAATATATGTTTCACCATTTAAATAATGTGATTTTGGGTTTGTTTGACTTATTTTTCAAAGCATTAATGGACCCCTCAAGACTTAGTCAACACATTGCCTTTTTAAATTAATTTCCATGGGAGTGTGACTCACCTCCACATAAGCAACCTTATTATTTTAAGAAGTTAGGACTTTGGCCATATAAAATAATTTTTTCCTCTTCCCTTTTCCAAAATCCATGGGCAAAAAAATGGGATGGTTTGTGGTTTGGATTAATTTAATATAAGGGGTCCCAAACCTAAATAATAAAGAATTCCCTCACCTTTCCTATATAAACCCACCCAAGCTCCCACATCCTCCTCACTAAAAGTGCTTGATTTTCGTCCAACCTCTGCCCTACTTTCTCTATAATCCTCCCAAGGTGCCCCAAGCTCCCAAGAAGCCTCTCACAATCCTCTCTCTAGCCTTTGGAAGCACACTTCCAAGTAAGGGTTTTTTCTTCCTTTCTCATTTTTGTCCAATTTTCTTTAAGTTGTTTTCCCTTTTAATTTCAATTATAAATGTTGGGGTATGGTTTCGCACCTCCCTCATGCTGCCCTTTTTCTATTTGAATGATGGGAGACCCTTTCTCTCTCATTAAATGCCTCCCATGTACACCCGTTACTATGCCGAAATTCCGAAAGGAACTTCTCTCTCCTCTTTTACATTCAAGCAATACTTTTGTATCATGAATCTAAATTCCATTAAAATTGTTGGGACATGTGCTTATATGACCTCCTTAATTTTAATTACATGTAAATATGATGAGGAACCCCTTTATCTCTCATCAACCTTTTTTATGAATTCTTATGTCACGCCGTTACACTGCCAAAATCGCACCAATTTTCTAAGCCAATGTCATTGTGTAGTGAATACCATGTCCATTTCTTCATCAAGGGTATTCACCTTTATGCACATTTACATATTGATTTTAAAGTTTCATGTATGAATTCCACATTCCTTTATCCTGGAATAAATGATTATGTTTTATGAATCCATGTTTTATGATCCATGTGGCACAGTTATGCATGACAAGAAGTGTTTAAGAAGGGTGTGCACTTATAGCGCTCCAATGCACTGGGAAAAGTATAGTATCATGATACGTAATGTGCAATGAGTGTTGACTCAAGATAATTCAAGTGCAATGAGGGTTTACTTGTGCTTTATGTGCAATGAGTTTTTACTCATTCTCCATGTGCAATGGGCTTTGGCTCATGCTAATTCCATGTTAAGTGTTGTTGCCACATTTCTATGTTATGATTATCATGATTTATCATGCCTTTATGTGCACATTTTTCTTATGCTCTATTGATATTCCTATTGTATAACATGTATTTTAATCTTCATGTTATTCCATGTGTAATCCCTTACTGGGATTTATAGCTCACCCTTTTCTTATGCATGTCCTCAGGTTATCCCATGCAATGCTAAGTACGAAGGAATGTAGTGGTCATGTAAAGGAAGTTTTCAATAAAGATATTGTATTTCATGTTTTAAGTTTTTATGTAATGATCCTAAGCCCCAAAGACACTAAACCTATCGATCTTCTTATTGTATCAAGTAGAGTTTTATGTTATAAGTCATGTTTAAGTTTGTATTAAAAGCAGGGTTGTCATAGTGGGTATCAGAGGATAGGTTTGGATATTTTTGGGATTAAGAAACCCTAGTAAAGCCTTAGTTACAATTCTAATTATAACAAACATCCCTAATTTTTGGTAAGTACTGGTTAAGTGGTTTATCAAAAAAATACATCCCTGTCTGGATACGAGTAGGTAGAGGCGGCTCTGGCACAGATGTATCCTAGGGGTAAAACCCGAAAACATGGCTTTGAGCTAGACTCGAACGGGAACTGGAGCACGACAACGGGCTTTGCTGCACTCTTGGTTACGACACTCCCGGGGGATATATTTTGATAAATTTACAAGCTTATTATGAACCCTTATTAAGGGTATTAAAAAAATGCCCCTAAGAATATATGTTAGAAAGTAGATCATGAAAAGCCTAGATTGAAGCCTATATACCCATGAGTTAAGGAAATAAAAGTTTATTTATATGTCATCAACTTTTGTCTATGGATTACCCATTATGTGTTACCCCTAACTTTAATTTTATTCCAGCCAATGGCCGGTAATAGGAGGACTCGGGCTAACAACCATTGTGAAGATCAGTGTGATGACGGTACTAATGAGATGTCAAATCCAATGGGAGTGGGAATCGTGAACTTTGTCATGCTTCTCTCTCATCTAACTCAAGTATTGAATAGAAACATGGGTTAAGAGGAACGTTCAACCCCCCCCCTAAGGAAGAACAAGTCGCTATCGAGAGCTTCAGGAGACAAAGGCCTCCTACTTTTAGTGGATCATCCGATCCCACGATCGCTGAACAATGGATCAACTCCATTGAAAAGATCTTCTCCATCCTTAAATGTTTTGAACAAGAGAAAGTTCTCCTGGCTGCTTATCGTATGGAGGGTGAAGCTAATCAATGGTGCATGTTGATCAAAAATACGAAGCCTGAGGAGGAGATCGAGGCATTGGAATGGAAGGATTTCCGGAAGATGTTTTTCGATAAATATTTTCCGCGCACCCTCAGGCTTAAGATGGAAAGGGAATTACTTTCCCTAATGAAAAAATATGAAGAATCTGTTGGAGCGTATGAGTAAAACATCACATGGCTTGCACGATACGCTTCCAGCTTTGTCGTTACCCCCGAATGCAAGGTTGACCGCTTCTTTGGTGGGATGAAGCCTAGCTTGAAAAAAGCATTAGTGATCCGTGACTTTGACAGCTACGAGGAAATTGTCCGATGTGCCCTCAAGGTCGAAATGGAGATCGGGGAATCACATGGGTGTCATGGGGACAAAAAGCGTAAGGTGGAATTCAATGCTGGTGGTCTGATGGATAAATCCAACGGTACTAAGAAGATCCAGCACCCCATTTTCCAAAAGTGCAGAAAGAAGGACCCCTGAAATTGCCTTTAAGGGGATGAGAAAATGCTTCAGGTGTGGAAGAGAAGGGCACCTAGCTGTTAACTGTCGGCAAGAAGGACCCACGGCTGCGGAAGAGGAGAGGAATGCTCCGTTCGAACCTCAACGTGTTGTTTAAGGATACAAATACAAAGAACCAGGTCATTTTTCAAATCAGTGCCCTAATCCAAGGGTTATCGGAGGCAACCAACAACTTCCAAGGCAGCAAAGAAGAGCTTTTTCCATCACTTCTACGGAAGTGAAAACCGACAACAAAGTGGTGACATGTACGCTAGTTATTCATTCAATAATAGCGAAAATACTTTTTGATTCAGGTTCTACGCATTATTTTATATCTCGAAAGTTTAGTAGAACAATCCCATCACCACCACAAATCATGGAAGTAAAGATGTTGGTGAGTACAGCAAATGGGGAAATCATTGAATCCCATGAATATAAATCCTCCCCTGTTATAATCTGTGGATTGAATTTCCCGGCGAACCTCGTCATACTCCCTCTGGTGTAATTTTATGCAATTCTTAGCATGGATTGGATTTCCTTATATAGAACCAACATAAATTGTTGGGAGAGGGAAATCACACTCCATATGGAGAATCGACCCCCGATTATTTACAAGTGTATGGAGGAAGATGAATCTATTTTAGCTCCATCATCTCAATCATGGATATTTCTTCCTTATGAGCACACGTATCTGGCTCAGATGATTGAGTCCAAGGAAGAAACCATCCTTGAAGAAATTCCTATTATGAGGGAATTCACTGAAGTGTTTCTCGAGGAACTGCCTGGTCTTCCTCCAAGAAGATATGTTGAGTTATCAATTGAACTTATACCTGGGGTGCTACCAATATCCAAGACTCCATATAGAATGGCTGTTGTTGAGCTTGAAGAGCTAAAGAAACAACTACAGGAGAATCTGGATAAAAGGTTTATACGCCCAAGTGCTTCACCATGGGGTGCACCAGTCCTCTTTGTCAAGAAGAAGGATGGGTCAATGCAGCTTTGCATAGATTATCGTGAACTTAAAAAAATCACGATAAAGAACAAGTATCATCTCCCAAGAATCGATGACTTGTTTGATCAGCTGCGTGAAGCACAATACTTCTCCAAGGTGGATTTGCGGTCGGGATAATATCAAGTAAGGGTGAAGAAGGAAGATTTCCCCAAGACAGCTTTTCGTACAAGGTACAGGCACTATGAATTCATAGTAATGCCTTTCGGACTCACCAACTCTCCAGCAGTATTCATGGACTTGATGAATAGAGTCTTTAGATATTATCTTGAAAAATTTTTGGTAGTCTTTATAGATGATATTCTAATATACTCCAAAACGAAGGAGGATCATGATGAGAATTTAAGAACTGTACTAGAGACTTTGTGCAAGGAGAAGCTCTATGGAAAGTACAGCAAGTGTGAGTTCTGGTTGATGGAGGTCTCATTCTTGGGCCATATCATCACAAGCAATGGGATATCTGTGGACCCCTCCAAAACATATACAATTGAGGGATGGTCGAGGCCAACATCGGTAACGGATATCCGTAGCTTCTTGGGGTTAGCTGGATATTATCAACGATTTCTGAGGAATTTCTCACGATTGTCCAACCCTCTTACCAAGATAACTCGAAAGGTAGTAAAGTTTTCTTGGAGTGATGAATGTGAAGAAAGCTCAAGGAGTTTAAAAGGAGGCTTATCAATGCGCCTGTGCTCACTTTACCCACAAGTGGGGAACTTTTTGTGGTATTCAGTGATGCTTCAAAGAAGGGCTTAGGCTGTGTGCTGATGTAGAATGATAAAGTGATATCATATGCCTCAAGGCAGTTGAAAATCCATGAGCGAAACTATCCAACGCATGATCTGGAGTTGGCGGCGGTGATCTTTGCCTTGAAAATCTGGCGGCATTATCTCTATGGAGAGAAATGAGAGATATATACTGACCACAAGAGTCTTAAATATATATTCACACAGAAAGAGCTTAATATGAGACAGAGAAGATGGATAGAGCTCATCAAGGATTATGACTATTCAATACATTACCATCCTGGGAAATCAAACAAGGTGGCAGATGCCCTAAGTAGAAAGGACCCAGCAATTCTATCAATGATGAGAATTGAGAAGGATCCAATCTTCTTAGACTTGATGAAGATGGACGTGGGAATCATAAAGATGGAAACATCATCAATCCTTTCACAAATTATTGCTCAACCATCTCTTTTGGAAAGGTTAAAGGATGATCAAAAGGATGATGTGGGAATTCAAGAAAAAGTGGAAGCTATCAAAAAAATGGAAATCCTCAAAGTTTAATGTTAATGAAGAAAGAATTGTGCGGTTTGGGAAAGGACTATGTGTTCCATCAAGTCCAGAGCTGAAGAAGGAACTTTTGGATGATGCACATAGTTCAAATTTCTCTATTCACCCAGGGAGCACAAAGATGTATCGAGATCTCCGAGAAAACTTTTGGTGGGATAATATGAAGAAGGAGATCGCTGAATATACATCAAAGTGCCTGGTGTGTCAACATGTGAAGGCAGAGAGGCAGAAGTCTAAGGGGATGATGCAACCATTGCCCATAACAGAATGTAAATGGGAGAACATCACCATGGACTTTGTCATCAGACTTCCAAGGACATCCAAAGGCAACAATGCAATATGGGTTGTTGTGGATCATCTTACAAAGACTGCACACTTCATTTCTATTCGGGAGGATTTATCATTGGATCAACTGGAACGGATATATATCAGGGAAGTGGTAAGGTTGCATGGAGTACCATTATCTATTGTGTTTGACCGAGATCCAAGATTCACCTCTAAGTTTTGGAAGAGTCTTCAACATGCTCTAAATACTGAACTGAACTTCAGTGCGGCCTATCATCCTCAAACTGATGGCCAATCCGAGCGGACTATCCAAACACTTGAGGACATGTTGAGAGCATGCTCAATAGACTTTAATGGAGGATGGGATCAACATTTTCCTCTAGTTGAGTTCTCTTATAATAACAGTTTCCACTTGAGCATCCAAATGGAACCATATGAAGCCCTGTATGGGAAAAGGTGCAGAACACCGGCATGTTGGGATGTGGTCGGTGAACGTAAGCTGCTTGGACCAAAAATGGTCGAAGAAATGGTGGAGAAGGTGAAAACCATTCAGCAGCACATCAAGGCAGCCCAGAGTTGACAGAAGAGTTATGCAGATAATCTTCGATGAGAACTTGAGTTTAAAGTTGGAGACATGGTGTTTCTACGCATATCTCCGTGGAAGAAGGTCATGAGGTTTGGAAATAAAGGGAAGTTAAGTCCAAGGTACATCGGCCCCTTTGAGATTCTTGATCGTGTCGGGGCTGTGGCCTATCGACTAGCACTTCCACCTGCCATGGCCAAAGTACATGATGTCTTTCATGTATCCCTCTTAAGAAAGTACATACTAGACCCTTCACATGTATCTCTTCTGAGGTGGTACAATTGGAAGATGATCTTTTTTATGAGGAGAAAGAAGTGAAGATCTTAGATCGTAGAGAAAATGTTCTAAAAAATAAGACAATTCCCCTCCTCAAGGTGTTGTGGAGAAACCACATGTTTGAAGAAGAAACTTGGGAATCGGAGGATATGATGAAGCTGAGTTACCCACATTTGTTTTAGTGTGGGAAGAGGAAAATTTCGATGGTGAAATTTCTTAAGGGGGGAATATTGTAACGACCCAAAGTTTCATTAATGAAAAATCCCTATTGATCTAGTTAAATGTCTCCTTATGAAAAATATTTTTATAAGATGTCAACTTCTTTGGTTTTATGTTAAGAATTTTGACCGTTGTTAATATAGCCGTTGAACAGTGATCACATGATTAGTATAAATATAGGACTTTAACAAATCCAATTTACTCAGACAAAAGAAGCGATGGACTCATCCAGTAGAATTTCCCCATACGAAGCCCATTTGTCGGAGCTCGGAAAAGAGGTGGAATCTTTGGGCTTCTCCCTTGACCAAGCCCAAGCTGAGCTTCATCATGTCAAGCTCGAACGTGACCGTCTATGGGAAAAGTGGTAGTTGATTGAAATTACCACTCGAGCGATGTTATCCGAGCCACCCCAAGAGTCTGTCACCATCGCACACCTTACCCTTAGGTCTTATGCAGCTGTTTTAAGGGGTTATGTAACAAATAATTACTACAATGTTCATGTACATTATTTTTTTTGTATATAATAATGAATATAATTTCTAGTCATTTTTGATACATTGTAAATAGTTTTTAAAGTACAAATGTTGTTTTTAGTTATTATTTAATTAAGAATTATATTTTACTAAATTAAGGTATTTTTGAATTAAATAATATTTTAATAAAATAATAATAATATTAATAAATTAATTTTTATTAAATATAAATGATCTTATAATTTTATGAATGCAATTAAAATTTTTCGTAAGGTTGGAAAGCCATTTCTGTCAAAACCCGTGAATTTTCGATAAATGTCGGTTTTTATTTTAAAATTTAAAATTAACATATTTAGAAAATTATTTAGATAAAATAAATGTTATTTCAAGAATCAAGATGTCGAAATTATCCAACGGTGAATTTTTCATAATTTTCTGAGACAGTCAAATATTTGGGTAAAAATTAAATACCGATTAAATATATAATGTGTTTTATGACATCATAATGACCCAATAGTGATGTAATAAAATACTATAAGATTTACGTTCAGACAATATAAGTTTTACCATTAAAATAAAGTGATTTTGGGTTTGTTTGACTTATTTTTCAAAGCATTAATGGACCCCTCAAGACTTATTCAACACTTTGCCTTTTAAAATTAATTTCCATGGGAGTGTGACTCACCTCCACAGAAGCAACCTTATTATTTTAAGTAGTTCGGACTTTTGCCTTATAAAGTAACGTTTTCTTCTTCCCTTTTCCAAAAACCATGGTTAAAAACCATGGGATGGTTTGTGGTTTGGATTAATTTAATATAAGGGGTCCCAAACCTAAATAATAAAGAATTCCATCACCATTCCTATATAAACCCACCCAAGCTCCCACTTACTCCTCACTCAAAGCCCTTTAAGTTCGTCCAAACTCTGACATACTCTCTCTAGAATCATCCCAAGGTTCCCCAAGTTCCCAAAAAGTTTCTCACAAGCCTCTCTCTAGCCTTTGGAAGCACACTTCCAAGTAAGGGTTTTTTCTTCCTTTCTCATTTTTTTCCAATTTTCTTTAAGTTGTTTGACCTTTTAATTTCAATTATAAATGTTGGGGTATGGTTTCGAACCTCCATCATAATTCCCTATTGATGTTCTAATTATGGGATTCCCTTTCTCTCTCATTAAATGCCTCCCATGTACACCCGTTACTATGCCAAAATTCCGAAAGGAACTTCTCTCTCCTCTTTTACATTCAAGCAATACTTTTTTATCATGAATCTAAATTCCATTACAATTGTTGGGACATGTGTCTATATGACCTCCTTACTGTCCATTACATGTAAATATGATGAGTAACCCCTTTCTCTCTCATCATCCTTTATTATGAATTCTTATGTCACGCCGTTACGCTGCGGAAATCACACCGATTTTCTAAGCCAATGTCATTGTGTAGTGAATACCATGTCCATTTCTCCATCAAGGGTATTCACCTTTATGAACATTTACATATTGATTGTATTGTTTTATTTATGAATTCCACATTCCTTTATCGTGGAATAAATGATTATGTTTTATGAATCCATGTGGCACACTTATGCATGAAATGAAATGTTTAAGAAGGGTGCGCCCTTATAGCGCTCCAATGCATTGGGTAAAGTATAGTATCATGATACATCATGTGAAATGAGTGTTGAATCATGATAATTCAAGTGCAACGATGGTTTACTTGTGCTTTATGTGCAATGAGTATTTACTCATGCTCCATGTGCAATGGGCTTTGGCTCATGCTAATTCCATGTTAAGTGTTGTTGCCACATTTCCATGTTATGATTATCATGCTTTATCATGCCTTTATGTTCATATTTTTCTTATGCTCTATTGATTTGCCTATTTTCTAAC
Organism: Viscum album; assembly: GCA_963277665.1. Lineage (NCBI taxonomy): Eukaryota > Viridiplantae > Streptophyta > Magnoliopsida > Santalales > Viscaceae > Viscum > Viscum album. The sequence continues at coordinate 355,458,834 of OY728150.1, read as the reverse complement.
ATGTATTGTACTCCTCATGTTATTCCATGTGTAATCCCTTACTGGGCTTTATAGATCATCCTTTTCTTATGCATGTCCTCAAGTTATCCCATGCAATGCTAAGTACGAAGGAATATAGTGGTCATGTAAAGGACATTTTCAATAAAGATGTTGTATTTCATGTTTTATGTTTTTATGTAATGATCCTAATCCCCAAAGACACTAAAACTCTCGATCTTCTTGTTGTATCAAGTGAACTTTTCTGTAATAAGTCATGTTTAAGTTTGTATTAAAAGCAGGGTTGTCATATAGTGTGTGGTTTTTCAAATGGTATGGGATAACCGTGAGACCACTTATTGTGGAGATTTTTAAATATAATTTCACTATGTATTGACCTATTTCACTCCAAACATCATCCCACTCGATCCTCACTCTATATTTATTATTCTAAAGTGCTTGACAGGCTCTCCCACTCATTTTGGATGTGATTAGAAGGGGTTTCAAGGTGGTTTGAAGGTGTTTCCTCCAAGATATGTCTCTCCTATTGGTTTCTATTTTGTTTTCTCTTGATATAATCTTCTATATCTCTTAGTTTTCAAGATCTAAATCTGTTTCATTTATATATAGGGTCATTTTTTTCATTTGATGTTGATATTACGGATTGTGGATGACGGGGAAGGAGATCTAGAGTATTTTGGGTGGGGCATTTTCCAAATTGGGGTGCCGTTGCAAGTGGGTCGAATTTGCCGGAACCCTAAAGGTAGGTGGCTTCTCTCTCAACTAAACACGGTTGGAATTAGTGTCCATGGTTGAAAATTATTTTCTTCCTAAAAATTAATTTTTATAATGATGTCTGAATCTTGTTAGGAACCAATTTGCTGGTGAATATTGGATTTCTAGGAAAATTGGTTATTGTTTCCAAAAGGGGTTTTGTTGTGTGATTTTAAAATTTTTTATTTTAAAATCGTTAGTGGTTGATTATGAAAAACGTTTTCTACAATACAGTTTTCAATAAATATGTTGTTTTTGAATTGATGTTGGGAATGGAAAATTGGTTAAAGGGTGCTTTCAAAAAAGGGTGATTTATTGATGTGAATTGTCATGTGATGAGAATGATGGTGTGATTTTCTGTGGCATGGGTTCTTTGTGATTTTTTTAAGATTAATTGATTTGGCTTGTGATGGTTTTGTTGATGTGGGTGGGAAGTCTCACTATAAAAGGAGATATATTATGATCAGAAGAAACACCAATATGGATAGTGGTCTAGAAACACCACCTGTATGAGTTGTAGTGAATAGGTTGGACAGAAGCTTCAACATTTTGTTTCCTTTTTGTGTGTTTCTTTTCAAGATGTAATTTTTTGTGCTAATGTGAAATGGTGAAATAGATTACGACGTGGATTTCTGTCATTCTTGTGGGTTTCCTGGTCTGGGTAATGGTTTCATGGTAAGGGTGTATTTGGCTTACTGGTAATTGTTGAACTATTTAACATTTTATATAAACTATTTTATATAAATTTTCTAATGGTTTTATACTTGTGGTGTGTGTAGTTATGTCATTTGGGTAAATCTTACTAAGTATAATTACTCATCCCTTATTTGTAACTTGGAAGATTTTAGAGATATTATATTCCATGAAACACATAAGTGTAAAGCATCTCATTTTTCTAACATTTAGGCCTGATTCTTTGGTGATATTGTAGTGCTTGTAGGATAGATCTTGGTGTGGAGATATGTATGTTATCCTAGTTCTATTGGAGTTTTTTTTGTAGTCTTCCAATTGGTACTCTAATTTTGTCTTGGTTTTATTTATCATGTGGGATCATTATGGATTTTTTCATTATATTTTGGTATTGTATTGGTTTGGCTGTTTTGTCAACAAGCATCATCGAGTTTTTGGACAGTGTATTGTTTGGATGGTTGATTGACTCTCAAGGGAAAATCAATTACCATTTTATTCTAAAAGCCTTCGACATTTATTTCCAGACATTGGTGCCTTGGGAACGCCATTTAAGGCCAATTTGCATTCCCTAGCCCTATCAATCCAATGATATGGGGCGTGATGTTACACTCCACATGGTTACTTCTAGGGATAGACACAAGAGAAGAATGGCATAAATGATGGAATTATAGTACTATTGACACACTTTTTCTTGGTTGGGCTATGATATTTTGATCCCCTTCTCTCTCTTGTGGGTTTCTTTTGTTTGAGAGCATATATATACATATGTATCCATGTCATTAAATTTGTTTACACTATTCCTTTGGGTTGAGTTATATACTGTATTTCTATTCCTATCATGTTTTTTACTCCTCCAAATTCATCTTTCTAGGAATCTTATTGGGCGTGAATATACTCACCCCTGCAAGGGAATTCAAAAATGTGTCATTTCTTATGTAGATGAAGAAATGGTCAGCAATGAATGTAGGAGAACATTAAGATACCCTATTTAGTGGAACACATATGGTGTTCAGTTCATGGATATTAGGAACTAGGCTCTCTCAACATTTTACTTTTACAATTATTTTTGGTTGGGAAATTTTTTTTTGTCTGTGTATTTTTCTACATTACATTTTGGTTTACATTTCTGAACTCTTGTACAACATTGAGGATTTTCCTGCATGGTTTATATTATAATTTTCTCATTATTTTCATTAATTATTCCTATAAAATTATTCATTAATATGGGTAGGTTTGTGTGTGAATATATACATTATGAAACTGATACTCCCATGTTAGATATGTCTATCAGTGCATGTCAGCATCCACTGACCTATTGAGGTAGGCTAAGGGTAGTTGCAGCTCTTGCATCATTGGGTCAGGACCTGAAAATAACAAAAATAATGATATATTTATATATATGACAGGATTATAATTCTTTATAATTAATATACCATCCAATTACCTACCCTTTGACCCATTAAGGTAACTATATCATCGATCGTGCATACATAGGACCTACCATCTCTATTGTGCGATGTGAATCATTTCCTATGTAAAACATTCAAGAGTGGTTTTAAAATGCCTAAAATAGGTAAATATTTTATTTATAATATTAATATAATTATATATTTACTAGAAAAACATCATAGACACATGTATTATATATTTCATGACCAAAACATCCTAAGAAAACAATGAAATTAAGACACAAAAAAATAATAAAATATTTTTATCAAACTAGTGGTAATATGGTATTAAAATATCATATATATGGATATAATAATTATTATAATTATTATATTAATTAATTATAGTTTTACAAACATTATATAAGAGTTTTAATTGGGATTAACTACGGTAAATATTTGTAAGGAATATTGTATCAATTTTCCTTCACTGTGGCATAGTGTAATGTTATGCACAAAATTTCTTTATATTTAGATTAGAATTCAAATTATACATGTAATATAATGAATCCTACAAACCTAATTTAATTTTATATTTTAAATTTAAATAATTTATCAAAATTTATTAGAAATTAAAATTTTAAAGTTGTAAATTATCTCATATCTCAAATTCCTTTTCATTGGGTAACATTACATCTTCCTTATCTTTGATATTCTATGATTATGTGTGTAATGAATTTTTATTATATTATATTGTAATTAAAATTTTTATTTACATATTATACATATAACATATCCATTTATTAATCCTCACATCAATGTTATGATCATTATAAGGTTTTCTCATCTCAAATTGTCTTCTTTTAGATTTGTAAAACAATCATTTTTATGAGGTTCATTTAATATCGCTATGATAGATAATATCATAAATTCATTTATATTCATTCTATTTAATTTTTTATCTTATTTAATTTCTTTTAAACATTTTACAATTCAAAATTTCTAGATGTGGTTAAAGATTTTTGTTTCAATCTTATTTTAATTAGTATTGGTTATGCTTCAATTTCAATTGAATTAAAGTTTTTGATAATATTCTAATAAACAATTTATTTTTCTTATAATATATTTCATTATGATGTTTTCATATAATATTATAATTTTACTCTCATTGGTACATAAAATTATTGAGAAAATGATTGTAATTAAATTCGACATAATTTATCTCATCAGTTGAAAATCCTTTGATTCCATATCCATGTTTTCTAAAAATATTTCAAATTATTTTTCAATAAAAATTTAATTTAATTTTAAATGAAAACTATATTACAAAAAACTAAAATTAATTTCTCATTCTTTTTATAAATATTATACCTTTATCTTTTCTTAAATGTTTTTGCAACAAATAATTTTTTTATAAACAACATAAAAAAATACACTTTATACCTCACAAACACTAATTTCTTAAAGATTCCTTTTCATGTTTAATTTTTTTAACAAAATTGTTTTCCTTAAGGTTTTGTTTGATATTTTTTTAAATAAAATTCCCATTATTAAATTATATCGTCCACAATAATTGTTTTAAGGATCTTTTTATGCTATTTCTATCTATAAAGGAAAAAAACACTTTATTTTATATATAATACACAATATATATGTTATAATGATACTTTATTTATAATTTTTATAGATATTTTTTGATTATTATGAAAAGGGTAAACATGATATTTTACGTCCAAATTTTTTAAGTTTTTATGGTATTATTTTACTCATCAATGTCCAAAACCATTTATTTTACATATAATCCTCCCAAGATATGTTATGAGGATACCATACATATTATTTCTCTTAATGATTTATGATCATTTTGACCATGTAAAATGTCTACATTCTCTTCCTTGAATTATTTTTATAACATTTAACTTTCCCTTGAAATATTTACATTATTGTGATCACTAGACATTATATTTCCCATAAATATATATTTTATTTATTAGGGATATTCTTATTACTTAAATTGAATATCTTTCATACGTATGGTTTTTTACCTTTAAAGCAGTATTATTTATTAGAATAATATTGATATAATGTATTATTTTTTCAATAAAGGACTTTATTTTTTTTGAATATTTTTAATTAATTTAATCAATCATTACATATATGTGGATTTCATTAGAAATACCATGATGTGTGGGGATCACAATTTTATTTCCACTTAAATCATGAATAGCCACATGAGATGAATCATTAGGTCATTATTAAATGGGGTTTTTACACATAGTCTTAAATTTTCTTGTGAAAGGTATTGATTGTATAAATATTATGATGGTTGAGATCATGTCATTAAATATTAATAAATAAATTCATTATGAACTCATTTATCATTTTCCTTGAGATAATCAATTTTTAATTTCCATGGATGAAATTTTTCCACAATATATTGAATAAATGTAATGTTTTTTTATTTACCTTTCCATATTGATTATTTCTTTATCTAGTCATTATAGTCATGTATTTGTTTAAATATAATATTTCATGAGACACTTGACATACCATATTATTTATGACTTATTGATTTGGCTATATTCAGTCATGATATAATTCTTTTTATGTAACTCTTACTGGTCTTCTAATCTCACCCTTATTTTTTTTTCATTCCCTGGGAAATGATGAAGGAATATTAGAATTAGTTCAAGGTTACAAAATTTTTACTTTCAAAATGTTATATTTATAATTTTAAAATTTAATGTGATCATTAATTATTTATTTATTTTTCAAACAGAACTAAATGTCTCGGTATTTTGGTATGTGATCACTTTTATATTCAACCAATGAAATAAAGTAACCACTGAATCAGGGATACTAGGGTTGGGGTACTGACAGGTTGTATCTGACAATTTTTATTATAAACCATGGTAATAGTATTTAAGAAAAAAATTAGGTGAAATAAACCTATAATATACTTTAAAAAAATGTGAAGAAAGAAACCTTGAGTTTTGGTAATGAATATATAATATAGTATTTCCTAGCAATACATTAATGTATAAATACTACATGTGGACGAGGTACATGAACTCATGTTCTTTGGGGTAATAACCTTAAAAAATGTTGCATTGGGATTCCACATGATCATATATTGGTACATGAAAACTGACCATCCCTATAACATTATTTTGACTTCTGATTTTTAATCATGTTATTACATGATTTATAAAGATAAATATACATTAATACAACATAGAGTTTGTAAATTCCTACTATTTTTGGATGACTACCTTCATAACACATTAATGTGAGATAAGTAATAAATTTTTTTATTTTTTTCATTCTAATGAGAACCTAAATCCTTTTTATCTCCCATGGATACATAGAAAAAACATGTGAGCTAAAAATAATAGTAAGGGAATAAACATGATCATGATACAAAATGTGCGTGTAAAATTTCTATCAATATATCATATATTAATGTCTCAGGAGTAATTAATTTTATTAATAACAAAAATAATATGGTATCATATGATCTTGGTAGAATAATAAATGAGGATGAAGAAAAAAACATGACTTAAACTTTAGTAAAAGATAACTACTTATAATATATCACATGGGTGAAAAAGTCTCATAACTTATTAGGTTTACACCCTTTCTTGTACATGATATCTCATTATACTATAACATTACCCAATGAATTAGAGCACGACCTATGAACACCCATCATAACATGTCCATGAACTATGTGTTCCGCATAAATGAAAAAATATTATGTCATAACACAAGAATTATGCATGGGAAGAAAATGGGACTCATAGTCTTTTAATATATTATAATCAAAGGAATTTTCCAAGATAATTAATTTGAGGAATGATCATAAGGAATCTATTACCCCATAAAAGACGTGGTGATTAAGTTGGTATATATTTCAGACTCATATATATGTAATTTATAATTAATCCATATCATAAAAGGTTATAATTTTTTATTAAAATATTAAAAACATTATTTATTAGAATAACCTTTTCACATTGAGTAACAAAAACAGATTACATTTTAGATAGAAAATGAGTTAGAAAGATCACTATGAACATTTATTGAGGAAAATATCCTATCCATTTTTAAAACACATATATTAAATGTGAAATTGTCTAAAAAAATTAATAATCCTCACATTAATGTAAACTTTGGAACATAGAAAGGACGCTTAAAATATTGAGGGTTTGTAATTATAGAGGAGTTTAATTTTTGCTGAACATTTTAAAGTAGATTAACATTCCTCTTTAATTGATGGAAGAAAAGTAATAAAATTTCATTTTTTATTGCTCATACAAAGACTCATTTAAATATAGTCATGTTTGGAATAAAATTAAATAATTATAATAAAAAATTATTCAAAACAATTTTTGAAAACATGGATTTGAATGAAAAGGAATTTTTTACCAAAGAGATGAATGCAGTAATATTTTCTTAACCAATTTTTCACAATAATTTTAACTACCAAAGAGTTGAAATAGTTATGAATACATGAATTGTTCATTAGTAAATATAAGAGATAAAATTTATGATATTATTGAGTGATTATCATAATATTTTACCATAGGAAATGTTATCATAATTAAACTTGATAAACAGTGAGATTGTAAATAAATCCATTAATTTTTTTTGTAAAATTCGAATTGTTAACCCCAAGAATGAAATAAAACAAAACAAAACACTATATATCATGAAGATAAATTGATTTATGATATATCAAATCAATGGGGTAGTATATACATGACACAAATGAATGACATCATGAATATGATATATGCCTCAAGGAAGAAAAAATGAGATTAAAAACCCATACCATGTTTATATCACTGAGGTGAGAGTCAATAAATATTTTAATTATGTGTATGAAATTTATATCAACTCAAATAAAATTTGAAATAAAAAGTAAAAAAATAATAATCCTTTGACATATAATTTTCATATAATATAATCAATGAAATATTCATATAACCCAATTAATGGAAATTGAGATATGAAACCTCTAAACTCATGGTTATATTTAAATGAAATTTATTTAACCTAATATATAGTAATTCTAATGATTTGATTAACTTATAATCTAAAAATAATAATATTTATAATATCATATATAATATTTTTATAACATCTTATTTCCCATTCGTTAATAATCATTCATTATCACTATATGTTGGGTCTTAATTGCTTTGTTTTATTATGAATGTATTATGGTGAATGTGTTGGATCATGAAAATATGATATAGTTACATAATATAATTATTTTTATTAATGTTATAAATAATAAATTTTCCATTATAATATTCATTATAATCACTATTTAATTTTGAAAATGGAAAATGAATCTTGTTGCTTCGCGGAGACGTTATGTCATATGTATGGATGAGCTATGTTATCATTTTACTAATTAGTGAAATTGTCAACTATTTATTAGTATATTAATTCCCCAGAATCCATATCATGTCAAGTATATAATATTTATTCATTAGATTTAGACTTTATTTCCATTTATTCAAATTGTTAGTGAAAAACGTATAACATCACTTACGAGGCAGTAATACACTATACTCATGAACGATGTAATCATTTATTCAATGGATATTAAATTAATAAATTAAATGATATATTTATATTCTATAATGATAAATATTTCATGAATACTACTTTTAAACATCAAATTAATCCTTATTACATTCCATGTAATGCGTAAGGGATAAATGAATCACAAAAGTTTTTGAGGTGGTAGTCCACTATACACGAGAATGACGTTATTGAATTCTCTACATAATTGATTATAATAAGGTATATATGATATTATAATTCAAAAAATATAATTATCTCATAAATACCATCTAAAAATGTTATATTAATCTTTACATCTAGATTTCTGAATTATAGATGGAAAAAGAATTAAGTTGTTTTGTGAGGCAATATACCTTCGTGGACATGATCAATAGTTTTGTTTCCCCATTTAAAGAGTAGGAGTTGTTTTTACCTCATGAAATTAACATAAAAATATCTTAGTATATTTATTATATTAAGGTTAATATATCATTATATTTTAATAAGATTTGTAAGAGGTTAAGGATGAACTAAAACAATATGATTGGTTATGTATGAGACAAATTCTTCAAAAAAACTTCTTTTGGATTGGATAAAAATACTTCTTAACAAGAATTTATAACTAAAAAAAGGCACCTAAGAGTATTTTAGGGTTAAGGAAAGTAATTTGGGAATTTATTAATTGATCTAAAGCGTTTTGGAAGTAGTGTAATATAGAAGAGAGGGGTGACCTTTTATAGGGGTGGAAACAAAAGGTATTTTTGAAAAAATGAATTAGAACCATGTCTTTCACATTAAAAAAGAACCAAAATGAACCATTTTAGAAAATTAGAGGAGTTAACTTCGAAATATGACACAAAATAAGAATTATTAAATTCTTGGGAAGTTTTTAATAGTTATATTTTTATTTTAACCCCATATAATCTCATTTTTCCCTTAATCATGGTAAGTTATTTTATTTTTGTTTTCATTATTCATCACCTTAAAAAATGATTATTGAATTTATTTTATACATGTGTAATTATTGTAATTGACACAATTTATATAGTAATGTTCATACCATCTAACTTTATGGTTAGGTTACTATGGCCCTGATTGAATAATATTATTTTTATAAATTATTGAGTTTCATTTAAACCTGATATAATGTGCATCCCAAGCTATTGATGATTTTTAATTTATTTAAAAATAAAAATATCATAATGCATTTCATTTTTATATTATCTTCTAGAATTTTTGTTTCATGTTATACATGCTATTAAACATGATGTTCCTCTTTTAAAATATTAGGGTGTTGCATTCTACACCACATAAATAAATTTAATCATATAAATTTTTTCTTTAGATTTGTAATCATGGGTATGAAATTTAAAAACAATTCTTTTAGAATCCTGAAACCAAATATTTGTTTAATTATACATTGACTTAAAATTATTGAAATGGGAATATGAAGTTGATAAAAAATAACATGCATATAGGGTTTCAAATTATAGAACATTGGTGGGATGTGAAAACATGGACATGGATGAGAAGCATAAATAATAAAGGATAGTGATAGAGATCATTGAAAAAAAGAAATTGAATGATTAAAAAAATATAACAATCACAAATCTATAATTATGTAATTAATTAAAATACCATTGATGAAGGTATTTGAGTATCATATTTGTTTCAAATTAATTTTCATATAGTTGAGGTGTTTATTTCTGTAAAGAGAGAGAACACTATTAAATACACATACTTGGTATATTTACATTTCAAAAGAAAAATTTCAACCCTTAGTTTTACTTCAATCTATTTCTACTTAATATATTACACCAATAAATTAATATCCAAATTTTATTTATGCCTAATGAACTGAATTTAAAATTTATCAGATCTAAATATACATAAAATATTAATTGGTTATCTCATATATCTATATATAAAAAAATTACTTACCACTATGTAATATAATAAACAAAAAATAATTTAAATCTATATATTTTTAAAATTAAACAATGAAACCAGAGGTCTCACATTGACCATCCTTAAAATAATTGACCTTATATCCATGATAAAATCAATAACCTCAACATGAAAGACAATTTTAACCTCAAAGGATATATCTTACCTTTTTAACTTAAATATAAAATTCATAATATAATTCTTTCCAAATATACTTTAATGTAATAAAATGTCTCTAAAAATATCTATTTTCACCTAAAAAAAGAAATAATCCTATAATATTTTATTAAAAAATCAAATTAATAATTTACTTTGAAACCTTCTAAGTAAAAAATGTTATATAAACCAGTACATAATGTAGTCAAGTGGTATCCACAACACATATCTCTCTCTTTGTTCAGTGATTCTAGCCCCATAGGATTTCCTAGTGCGATTGGTCATCTTCCAACATGTAGGTTATCCTTTTTATAAAATTATTGAAAACATTATTTGATGATCACATTAATAATTATCCTTGATCCTATAATGATATCAATAATATTTTGATCGTATTAAAAAATAACATTATTCATCAAGTCGATTTTTTAACAAGTAAGGTTTTCTAAAAAACATTCTTTTCAAAAAAATCAACTAATTACCTCATCCTCAAGAACATTCCATGATTATATTTTACATATTTATGGGATTTTTATATAGAGAATAAAATTTCTAATAGACCAACATGGTATATTCATTTGTACAATTAAAAATATTCCTGAAAATCTGTAACCCAATTTTTTTTCAATATAATCCTTATATATATTTCATGAAGAATATAATAATATAATTGAAGAACATAAACATTTCATTCATTCCACTTATTTATTAAATATTTTACTAGGCTTTGTCATCTTATTCCTTAATACATCCTTAATTTCATTTGTCATTTATAGTCTCTTCATCAAGAACAATGGAAACTTTACATGTGTTACATTTTTATCATCTTATTACCTTTTCCCCTTAGGATAACAATTTATATAGATCCCATTATTTCAATTTTAATATATTCCTCCAGGGGTGATACCATAGGGAAACAATTATTCCAATCCATTGCATTAACATAACATTTCATTTTTTCAATGGAAATTACATACATTACGACCTTATTCTGAAAATGTAAAATACCTTCTCGTTATTTTGATATATTCCATTGAGTGATTATTCCCACATTATTGACATATAAGAAATATAATCTTCCTTTCTCCTTGGTCACCATGACCAGAAATGTCAATGAACTATATCATTATCTTCATTGGTGTGTTTTAGAGCTGGTTAAGGAAACAATTTTCAATCATATCGAATAATAAATGATTATTTATAATCATAATATACTTTACTCCATTCATCATCACATATGGGTGACCATCGTTACATTGTAATTCACATTCATTGTTACCCCAGTTTCATTTGGTTCCTTCCAGTGACTAATACTATAATGAATCAGGTATGAAATAATGTTCATAGTGGGAAACAACATAATCATGAAAAATTATTTATAATATTAATATATCATGACACTGTTATTTCGATTTATGGAACCTTAGGTTTCTACTTGTTCATCCATGATTATCTTCTATTAAAATCATTCACGAAAGTTCCTAATGATTTTTACAAATTTCAAAAGTATAACCCTTGAGAGTTTCGAAATTGATGTGTAGTAATGACCATTTTCTTACTAGGTAATGCTCGTTTAATGATCTAAACAACTTTTTTTAGAGTTATTACCTATAGGTACATTTGTTCCCAAAGTACATCCTTTTGTTATATATAGAATGTGATATAATTTCCTAGATACCACTCATCATACACATGACTAAAATTCTAGGTTATTTTCATTTTCATAGGATTATTCTTATTTTTATACATAGATATATCCATAGGGTTCTCATTAAGGATTTTTCATCCTTTTTTCCATAGGATAATTAATCCACACCTATAATAACAAATACAGTGAACCTATCCTTTTACACGTATTATTACACAATTTATAAACATAAATATCGAATAATATAATAAAAGGATAATCATTTCATGGTTCCTATAGAATAATATGGTCATAATACATAAATGTGGGATGATAATTAAAAAATTATATTTTAATCTATATAAAGAGATCATTGATTATTTTGATCTCCTAAACAACATGGGATAGATAGGGGTGTAAATTGAAAAAGGTACTTAGATAAAATGCATAATAAATAATGAAACATGATATTGAATAATATCTTATGAGTCAAAAGTATATCATGATATCATATTGATAAGGATCACGAATAATCTCAAGCAATCAAAACCTGGAGAAGATGTTATCGTAAGATAGTGGTAGAATTGGAAATGTTTCAACAAAACAAAATCCGGACATAAACATGAGTCATGATTGAATTACATGAATAAATAATGTGGTTTACAATTACCCATAATGTATTAGTTTTATTCTCACATCTTATACCTGATGTCTCATGAGACTATATCATTACCCTTTGTATTGGAGCTTATCCGTGCACACCCAAAATAACATGTTTCTAATCCTTTTTTGGATAAAAAAGAAAATCAATCATAATGAATAACATAAGAAATATCGTTGTAGATTAAATGGGTTTTATATTCTTACATCATATCATAATCAATGGAATTCTCATAATGAAGGAATTTGTGAAATTATAATACGAAATGTATTAAAACATCATTTAAGGTGGAATGTAGTAGGTATATATGTGAGAGAGATATATACATAATTTTGAGGAAATCACGACAACAAAACTAGTGTTTTCTAGGTATAGTGATTTAATTGTGCAAGCTAAAAGCATGGTAAAATACAATATTTTCTAATTCTAGAAAAATCACTATTAAAGGGATCCATCAATATTTTGTTTTATTGCTAGGCTAAAGGGGTTAATTAACAGTGCTAAAAAACTCATTATTAAAGGGGGACCTCTATTAGGGAATTTAAAAAAGAACCACTAAAGCCTTCTCTTCCTTATCATCACTAGAAAATAAACTGATAAAGGTTGGGTATTTATGAGTGCTTGAAAAATTGCTCATAAAGGCCACACTTTATCAGTGAATTTTTAAAATGCTCTGATATAAGGATTTTTTCAAAATAATTTATTACATTAGAAATAATACATTAATACATTAATATAATTTATATGGATATAAATATATTTCAAATAAGGATAAATATGCATTTAAAAATAATATGTAAGATATTTATTGAAAATTTATAATAAAATTATTAAATAATATTATAAGATAATAACTTTTTAATGACATGGCCTTTAACAATAGTAGGCATAAGTTTAGGGAGGGTGTACTGGCAATCCATCGAAACATTAAACTTTCTTCGGTGAATCAAACTGGAACAATGAATAATGATATTTTTGACCTCATTTTTTTGATGAATCTTGGTTTAAGTGGTAGGGAGAGGAAGCTGCGAATGATGAAATATAACCATTGGATTCCACCAATCCATGATTGGTTGAAGGTGAATTTGGATGAAGAGGCCTATGGTACACCGGGTCCAGATGGCTGTGGTGGAGTATTTAGGACTCCCCGGGGATTTTTGAAAGGTTGCTACTTTCATTACATTGGGAATAGGCATGCGATTGAGGCAGAACTATGGGAGATTATAAAGGCGCTCAGGTATGCGGATCGTTATGGTTGGCGTAAGTTATGGCTAGAGTTGGATTCCTCTCTTGCAGTGCAGACTTTGAAGGGCAGGTCCAGGAATGTCCCATAGAGGATGCTATCTATCTGGATAAAATGTCTTCATCTTGATGAGAGGATTTTCTTTGAGGTCTCTCATGTATACAGAGAGGAAAACCAGGTTGCAGATGCTCTTTCCAAAAGAGCGATTATGGAGGTCAGTTCCAACTGGTCCATTGTGTTGCCAAGTTATTGCAGTGGTCTGGTGCATGATGACAATGCTGGGATTTTTTATACAATGTTTTGTAAGGCTCCCCTTCTTTGAGTTGTATTGTACTATTTACTATCTTTATATATAATTTTGTTGGGAGCAGGCTCCTCCTGTCTCCCGGACCTTTTGTCAATAATTTTCTAATTAATATCGATTAATAGTAATTAATAATAGTTGAATGGCGAACATTTTTAAATAATTAATGAATGGTATAAGATAAGTTGAAAACATGACTTAAACATCAAACGACTATAACTTTTGATCCCGGTGTTGGTTTGACATATACCACGTATGAAATCAAATATTATAATGAGATCTACAAAAAAATGGTATGGGGAACCACTAGTCACGTTTAATTGAGGCCAAAAAAGACAAAAATATGTCCAAAACATAGATTTTAGTCATGGTATCCTACATTTATAACATTCAACATGATTTTAGACTTATTTAAGGTCGTCTTATTGGCTTTATTTAGCATGTGATGAATTTATTTTTAAGGATTACACTCATATTGATATTATGGTTTTGATGTTGTACCATTTTTTACAATGTAGGTTTATTTACAATTAATCAAGTGTATATTCAATTATATTTAATCATAATAAATCACTTGTATAAATACATATATTAACATATTGACATTGAAATTTATTTATAAATATATAAACAAAATATATATAAATCATTTTATTGACTGTAAAAAATTATACATTTTATTTACCTTATATAAATTCACTAAATTGTATATATTTTCCAATTAAAGTAATGTTTATTTATAGAGATGTCTCTTTCAATAAAAAAATTTATGTATATGTATATTTTAATATATTTAAATAAATATATATTCTAAAAATGTATTTAAAATAATATCTAAACATTTTTTCCATTATACTAATATATATATAATGTTTATATATACATATATGTGTTTATTAATAAATGAATATATATTTATATTATATTTTATTATATGAAAATTAATATAATATATAATATATTTATGTAAATATAATTATATATATATTTATATATCAGACACATATATTTTATAATGTATTTAAAAATAATTATATAAATATTTGAATAAAACATATATATTTAAATATAAATATAAAAAAATAAAATATGTTTTTAATGTGTCAAAAATCTATACAGTATATTGGTAATGGTGTTCCGTATTCAAAGGAGAGGCATAATGTTCAAATATAGGTATGTAGAGGAGTCTGGAAATTCTCAATGAGCTGTTAAATGGGTCGTGGGGTGAAAATCATTGATAAAGGGGATGAGCATTATTGAAGGGGTCATGGAAGTACCAATAAAGGGGTAATTCCCATAGATATCAAAAAAATATAATTTTACACCCTTTTTTATCACTTTTTTAGCGCTGTTAAAACCATCCCATTAATATCTATTAAGTAGATAGTTCTTTTTTAGAATTGTCAAAGGCCCTTTAGTAGAAATGCTAAAACCAAGTTTTTTAGTGTCAAATATATAAATTATTATTACTTATTTATTAGAATATAAAAAATAATATAGAGTAAAATAACCTCTTAACATTTAATAATATCAATAATTTAAATATTAGATAAAAAATGAAATGGAAGGCCAGTTTGATAACATTTCAAGGTAAATATCATTTCCATTTAAAAAAAAATATTTAAAATCCATAAAATTATAAAAAATTTGTGATTTTATTTGAATATTTAGTTTGAATCATTAAAAACAATCTTTAAACCATTGTGTGGTAATTATGGTTGAAGTGTTCAATTCATGCTACAAGTGTTAAAAAAGTAAGTGATTAATTCCACATTATTTTAAGAAATATCAAAAAGAACCATTTTTAGAAATTGACAAGTAGATTAATTAAAAAAAATATTGAAAATCTAATTAAGGGTAAAAATTACATAAAAAAATTATAGTAAAATATTTTGATAACATTTTCTAAAAACATTTATTTGGAAGAAAAATGGAATTTTTCAAATAGGGAAATGAATTCAGATTTTCTTAATTACATGTTATCAATAATTTTGACAACCATGGTGTAGAAATTGTTACTATTACATGAAAGGATACCGAATTCATAGAGAATATAAACTTCACTAGTTTCTTGAGTGATATATCATAATATTTAATCATAAAAAATTATAAACATAAATAATCTAGATAAATAATGAGATTGTGAAATAAACCATTACAACTTTCATAAATCATGAACTGTATTCACATGATGTAAATAACCTAAAGGGAAACATTAAATTAACTTAAAATTTATGCGATTCATGATATCCAATGTCTAAGGATAAGTATGTAATCAATTCAAACTGACTAAGTGGAGAATATAGAAAACATCTCCCGAATTAAATAGTTAGATGTGAAACATTTACAAAGTTCATATCATTAAGGTTAGAGTTAATAAATGTATAGATTATGTGTAATGATTGTATTATTAAAGAACTAAATTTTAAAATACAAATAAATAAATAAATAAAATCCAATGTTACATTGAATTTTTTAATAATATAATGAATGATGTATCATATAACCCAATGACTGAAAATTTAGATAATGAACCCCTAACCTTGTTATTTTATTTAGTTGATATTTCGTTATCCTCTAGTAAAATTGTTTTAAAAATGTTATTAAATTTTAAATTAACTATTTTAATAATTATAATATCTTATATTATCATTTTTAACATCGTATTACCCATTCATTTATAATCATTCACTATCACTCTTATTTGTGGTGTTACTTCGTTTGTTTTCATATTCATGTATTTTCATGATAGTTCCAGATCAAAAATATAGGATATTGATCTATTAAATATATAATTATATTAATGTTATAAATATTTTTTTTTCGTTATATTATTTTTAAGAATCATTATTTAGTTTTCAAAATGGTGAAATGAATCATGTCTCTTTGGGTAGACTTTAGGTTGTACACACACACGAGCAACAACATCATTTCATTAACGTGTGAAAGGTTAAAGTAGTGAATGGCATATTATTTTTAAATAATATATATCACGTCATATATATAAGCTATTTTATTTTAATGTATCATTTATTACCTTCCTTGTAGAGCCTTAGTGAAAAATATGTCGCACTGCTTCATGAGGTGGTGCTCCTCCGTACATAAGAACGACATTATCATTTTTTCAATGAATGGAATGATAATAAATTCTATTATATGATTATATTATAGAATGAAAAAAATATCTGTAATTTTAAATATAAATATAAAATTAGTCCTTATTATCTTCCCTATATTTTCTTACGACAAAACAAATCACATCACTTCATGAGGTTGTAGTCCTCTGTACATATGAGTGACAATATATAATCCCCTATGGAATGGAATATGAGAAGGTATATTTGATATTATAATTTATTAAGTATAATTATATGATAAATATCATATATAAACAGTGTATACATCATTATAAATAGCTAGGAGAAGAATTGATGCAAAACAACTTATATCAGTTCGTGAGGTGGTAGTCCACAATGTACATGATCAATGGTTTTATTTCCCATTTGATAAAGGAGAAGATGGTTTTTGGTAATTCCCTTAACATAATAACATAACATAATATGGAATATAATGATTTTATTATATCATTACTTTTATGAAATATTTTAATGGGTTGGAGAAGAAAATAAAATAAAACGCTCAGTTTTGGATGTTACCCCATCTTTGGACAACATCCTTTGGTTTTCACCAAAAAACATATTAGTTAGGATTATTTTAAAAAACAAATATATTAGGATAATGGGATGGAACTATATATTTTATTTGGATAAGGTTAGTTCGAACCAAAGGGTATTGGAATCTTGTAATGGAGATAATAGTGGGTTACCGTTTTCGAATGGGGGAGATGATACAATTGGTAGTTTTGAAATGAAATAACCACACCCACATTATTCTTAGGAAAATTAATAACAAATAAACCCTAGAAAATCCTCATAAGATATAGGATTGAAATATTACAATTAAATAATAATTATCCCTTTTTTGGATCATTTTTAATCCTTATATTTTACACCCGGTAAAACCATTTTTACCTTAACCGCAATAAATATTTTATGATGATTTCAATAATATTTATGGTAAAAAAATTAGTTTAACTTGTTAGAGTATAAGTGTTATTATGATTAAATATTTGGACTAAATTTTCAAAATTAAAATCATAGTCCTGGAAGAATTTAATTTACAATTAACCTGCAAACATCTTGAAAAATTTATGGCTCGTATGTTATGTGATAACTCATCACATCCACAAGGACATGGGGCTTGAATTCACAACTTAAGGGATAAAATGGTGAGCCACCTACCACTGGATTATGTGATCTCTTATTTAATAAGAGTTTGTTTTAATAGAATGATATTATGGATAATATTAAGATAATCAAGGGGTGTTACCGTAGGGTTTTAGAAATTGATATATTGTTTCTATTATATTGGATAACATATGATAGTTACTCTAGTTTCATAAATATATAGATATATAAGGAATGAATTATTAATAATTAAAATTTAAGTTTATATTTTTAGGAATAAAAAATTCATATCAGATATTTATTACATGGAGTAATCAGTGAGTTGAAAATAAATCAAAGAACAACCAATGGTATCAATTGATGTTATGTAATATAAATAAATCATGAAATCATATTTTCCTATGTTCTTAGATAGTATCAAAATTCCTCAACATTGGGAAAATTATTTTTAAATAAAAATATTATCATATTAACTTCATATATGTTGATTTAATGGACACTAAACTCATCATGGATTTATGATTTTGAATATTTGTACTTTCTCAAGATCATTCAGTCTATTATGATCAATGATATCTGTTATTATACATAATTAATTACATTTTTTCTTCTGAGTCCTTATTTTTTACTAGCCAACAATTTTCTCATACATGAAGACCCAGTTATATTTTCTTCCAGATGACATTTAAATTTAGATTTACCACTATTAATAGGTTTCTCATTAACCCTTTCTATTATCTAGATTTTCAATAATGTAATTTTCAAATTTTAAACCCTTTATTTTAACTTATAAGTTCTAATATTGAGGACTCAATTTATTGGAATTGGGGATAATTTAACACCCAAATAATTTAAATTATATTTATTTTAAATAAATTAAATATATTTGATAGTATATGTTATACAAATCGATGATATTTTGAAAGAATAACTTTTTGTCTAATTGAAAATACATAACCCAACAATAAGTTAAAACAAGCCACAAACTATGTTATTTAGATACACTTGTGAGAAAAACATTATTATGTTGGGTTTTTAAAATTTTCATTTCATTTTTATGGAAATTTAGTTGGAGGAGATGTAAAAATACTATTTTTATATGTCTGTTATATTATCTAATGTTAAAAAAATATCTTTTTTAAGGTTTTCCACATCATTTATTTAATAACTGATCTGAAAGATGCTTTATTAATGGGTTTTTCACATTATTTACTTAAATAGCACACATAAAAAACATCATACCATATCGGTTATATAAAAATCATCTTGGAGAAACCCGATTCTGATGAATGTTTCACATTGGTTAGTAAATAACTAATGTCAAAAATATCTTTTTTTCACATTGTTATTAAATAAACTACATAAAAACTACATATCATGTCAGTTATAAAAAACAAATGTGGAAAACTGATTTTTTTTACATTTTAACATCATTTAATAAATAACCGATGAAAAACTATTTTTTATAAAAATTTTGAAACCCTTCCTCTCCAATATAGAACCAGGTAGGAAAAATTCAAAACTAGGCCATAAACCTGACAAAAAATAAGCACAATCAAACAAAAAACAAGAAAAACCTGTAGAAAAATTACACATTCACATATTCAACATTCAAAAATGATAATATTGACTAATAAAAAACTTAAATCTAACCAAAAATACTGCCAAATACAAATTTACAATTATAAAATTAAAATTTTCAATATTCACTAAAAAATAAAATACAATCAAACATGTAAAATAATTTAACCATTCTAGTTGTAAGGTTTGACCTCTTGTAAACTATAAATTTGATGGTCATAAAATAGGTACTAATTAAAAAAAATTATTTAACATGTACAATGAATAATAAATAAAAAATTAATGATTAATTTATAAGGAAATATAACCTGGTCGGAGATCGTAACTGTTGCAGTTATAATTATTTCATACAAAAATCATAATATATAATATCTATATTCTATGGTGCCTTTTTGTTTATGAAAATTCTATTTAAATTATTTTTTCAATTCAAAATACCATTTCCTATAATAAAAAATGTACTAATTATAAATGGATATTCACCTTCACTTTTATATATTTTATCTTGGAATTATTCTTCTTTTCTGATCTTTGAAATAACACCCATCCACTGTTAGCTAATAATATGAATGAAATAAATTTTAAATTCATTATCATATAAATATCTATTATGAAATTAAAACATAGTTTTCCAACATGTTCTTAAAATTTTATCGCACATCACCTTGGACAGAGAATATCCAGTAAAGTGTATTCTCCCATGGAGAAAAAACACATAACATCCAATGGTAATTGATATAAAAGAAAATTTAATGTTATGGGTATTATGTTAAAAATTAAATAAAAATTTGTGATACATATGTTTCATAACTCTCAATATAAGTAAACATCCAACACTACATAATTACATTATGTTGAAATCTTTCTTCAATATATACTACTTTTTGTTCCTAATACTATTAATTTTTGTTAGGTGGAATCAACTGTGGGTCTGTCAACTAATATAAATCTGTTGGGTCATTCGTCTCAATAATTTTATAATGATACCAAATAAAAAATAGATAAATAAAATATTTTAATAAATTTAACATAGGGAATGATTTTTGTTACAATTTACATGGAAAAAACCTTCACAATATTGATTCCCAACTTATCTCCAACAACAATATCCATGATATCATTTTCCAGAATCCCCACATCTATTACACGCCCACAAACGTGAGCTTCCATTAGAAACGTATAATGTCCCGCTAATGAAATTGAATATCTAAAAAATATATCAAGATTACTAGAATATTAATCTGATGTCCTAACACTTTGTCTTTGTTGTTGGAAATTCAATATTTCATTACATTTAATGTATCCTTGTAAATAAATATATAAAAATATTAACATTAAAATGAAAAAACAAATTTAATAGAAAAATGAAATAAAAGATATAACATACACATACCTCTATGGTAATGGGTAACAATATCCTAGATGGCCAAGCTAATAAGTGGTCAATACTTTTTCCATCTATTGTCACTGCATCTGTAGGTAATAGCAATCCAACAAATATATATATAATATCATGTACAGAGAACCTATGTTTCTCTACCTCTAACTGTTGATGATGAATTGTATATATTATATAATATATCATATGATATGCAACTATATAATATTGAGGATCATCAACATACAACTCAAAACAACTAGGAAGCTATGGAGGAGGGGGTGTTGGAGTAAGATAAAAAATGGGGTCTGCAGGTGTAGGTGGAGGATAAATAATGGGGCCTATAGGTGGAGGTTGAGGATAAATAATTGGGACTATATGTAGAAGTGGGGGAGTGTGATATTCTAGCAGAGGTGGAGTGGGATCTCTAGTATGAAATTGTCATTTCATGTCTACAAACATGGACTGTACCAACACTCTGATCTTTTCATCCATCATCACATTAATGTTGTGAACTTCATCCTCCCAAAATGATTTTTTAATATTAACCCTCCATGAAAGAATATTAAGAACATGGTAACACTTTTTTATTGATATACCTACCGGGTATCCTCGTACACGACTTCGGTGCTCAGGTTTTCCCAATGCAGTGTATAAAATTTCATACCTCCCATCAGCATTAAATACCCCATGTGTTCTCTACTCCTCAAGAAAATCTACTATGATTTATTTGAAAAATTATTTAATGATTTAATGCATGTAATGAATATAATTAATATAAATAAATAAAATAATCAACTTACAATCTTCTTAACTACCAACCTTGATTATTTTATATGATATTACCCCTTTTCCCTTATCCGATCCCTCTTCCATTTTTCATGTCTAGATGGATTGGATGGAGGGGAAACCTCTCTTGAGCTGAAAGACTCCACTCGATGTTTTTGTAAAATTTCAGCTATAATTTGTTCTTCTAACAACATTTACCATCTCCAAGATAAAATATGAGGGTATATGTTTCTATATTTGATCTCTTGATGAGTTATCCATGATTCCTATAAATTTTGAAAAAAAATCATCAATAATACAT
The DNA here is from genome assembly GCA_963277665.1 of Viscum album. Taxonomy (NCBI): domain Eukaryota; kingdom Viridiplantae; phylum Streptophyta; class Magnoliopsida; order Santalales; family Viscaceae; genus Viscum; species Viscum album. The sequence continues at coordinate 355,436,195 of OY728150.1, read as the reverse complement.
TTATAAGATCATTAATATAAGAAAACATCTAAAGGTTTACATTTCACGTACAAAAAATGATTATTTTTTATACATTCAACTTTGTTTTAATGGGTCTTCATCTATATAAGGATATAAATGAAATGGACTATCATGTTGTCTATCCCCACAAATGAAATTAGATGTGGGGGTTGATTTGATGTACCTCCATTTCCTAGCATCTACTGATAAATATTGCCTCCTAAATTCTAAAGTGTAAGGTATAAGATATATCATGTGATAAAGAATTGGGAAAACATATTATATGATAAACATTTCAAGATTAGTGAAAAAAATATCATAACTGATTACGAAAATGGTATCCCACATCTGAGATAGAGTAGTATTGTTAGAAATTCTCCAATTATTAAACAAAATGCTAACTTTTCTTTTACCCTGAGTTGATACAAAAAAAATTGAACTTCTTTTCATGAGGAGGTCTTGGAACATCATTCTTATAAAATTATACAACTATATTTTGGTCTTGGCTATGAGAAGGTGAAAATTTTGGTAAACATGTGATGCCACACATACCAACCCTTGAACTCTTCTTTTCTATTATGGGAGAACATGAAGAAGAATGAGGAACAACAAGAGATGCATGTGGATGTTCCTCCCAAGAGGTATGATCAAGACACTCTTATACTAATGTTTGTGGTTGATTATCTGGTTGATCTTTAAATATCCTTCAAATCAATGAAACAAACTTTTAGTACATAAAATATACAAATTCAAATATTATAATTCAAATGTAAAAAAAATTGAATAAAAAATGTAAACATAAACATAACACATCATTATTAATTTTTTATAGTTAACTAAAATGATAAAATTTTAATGATATAAGAAATGTCATGTAAATGAATGAAACAAATCCAAAATTTGAGTAGGAATATTTAAAATAGTTGAACATAATAAATCAATTTTTGACAAAAAAAATAATATTTTTTAACATATTTATTTAAAATAATTTTAATTCAAAAAAATAATAAATATATAATTAATGTAATGATAAACATGGTAAACTAAAAAAAACTAAAAAATATTTCTACTGGTTCTTTTTAATACATGTTTTAATAATGAAAAAAATACAATATCTAAATTTTTATAAAATTAATAAAATTAAACAATCAATAAAAAATGTTACCTATCATATTATGAATGTACTACTGGATTGTGTTCCAAAATTCCTTCATCATGATAATTCTTAATGGCACAAACCATGTCTAAAACATTCTCATCATTATTATTTGTTAATCTATCTATAGAAGTAGGGATCCCATATTAATCAGTATCATAATCACCAAGTTGATCATCACGAATTAATTTTTTTTCCTTGTAAAACAGTATACCACTAACTATAATATTTATCAGGAACAACGATTTGTTTTTGCATGTTTTGCTATTATAAATTAACCACCTATGTTTCCTAAACTATTCATTTTAACAAGTTTCATTCCCAATTCATCGTGTATGTTACTATTGTTATAGATAAACCAATTTCAGAAAAACACATGAAATTAAATTTTAATGTAATCAACCTCCCATATTTATTCAATGGCTCCATAATCTTCACTTGATATTGAAATTGGGTTTTTTTCCTTTAGAATTCAAAAAATGAATTGCTTTTCTGAACACCAATGCACCAATATTCTTAAATGAACTTATATTGTCCATCCCTTTCAAATAAAATTTATATCCATTAATGTCATACATGGACCATGTTATCACATTTATACTAGGAACACCCACTAACTATTTTTATGTCTCTGATGCATCAGATCTACCAATCATGGTCTTTTTAAGCATGGGAAAAAAGTTTTGTTATGCTCATTCAAAATCAAAATTTCATTCTTCTTTGAATGAAATTGTTTCAACCCATTAATATGAAATGTTATATATGGTTGAGCATCAACCATGTTATTCAAGTTTTATAAATGTACCATTTTCATCTTTTCACATGACAATGATATGAATTTCCAGCCATGAACCCCATTTATCTCAACATTAACTCATTATTTGAAAGATAAAGACAAAAGAATGTGATGCACCACAGACAAGTAGCTCATACAAAATTCTTTCAACCTCCTCAAAAATATACATTTCAATAAAGGAGGCTTCAGGTCGATATTGATTCTTAACATACCCCTTCAATATCTTCACAAATCATTCAAAATGATACATCCAATGTAGATGTACAGGTCCACAAAGCATTATTTATAAAACCAGATGAACCATTAAATGCACCATTACATCAAAAATGAATGGTGGATAATACATTTACAGTTGCCAATGTATTGAAATTGCTTCATTTTCCAAAATTTTCAAAGAATCTAGATCAATCATCTTATTACAACTAGCATTGAAAAAATATCACACATTCATGATAGTTTTTCTAACAAAGATGAGAAATATTCCATGCAATTAAATTGGTAGAAATTATTTCATCATGATGTGAAAATAATGAGATTTCATACCTATCAAATTCAAATCCTTCAATGATATTTTTTTTCATTTGAATATTAACCCTAAGACACATTGATATCATGAATACAATGAGAAAATATGATTTTATCCCTCTTCGTTAATTAATGACAAGTTCGGGGAAGATATTTTCTTCTTTCTATTTGAATTTGGAGATAACTCCAATAATATTCCGATTAATAGTAAGTATAATCATGCATTCAACCCGTCTTTAGAATTTAATTTAATATCAAAAAATGTTCCAATAAAACAGTCACATATATTCTTCTCCATGTGTATGAAATCAATGTTATGTTTCACGTTATGTTATCTACAATATGGTAGCTCAAAAAAAGTAACCTTTTTTCCAAATATGACCATCATTAACAGATTTATGTGCCTTTTAAAATGTCATATTAAGGTGATAATCCCTATCAAAATACTTATCATTGGATAATGGTTTTGGTGAAATATCAAATTATTATGATCCTTTAAATTCCATTTTTAAATATTCTATAAGAGGGATCCATATGCAAGACCATTCGATGAACCATGTATACTATTTTACTCCATTGATGCAATTGAAAATATGAAGTCTTTTTTTCACTAATTGGATAAACTTTATGCCTTTTAACACTGTATCCAGACTAATTTTTATACATTGGAAAGTCATTTATTGTAAACAAAATCACTGCATTTAGTTAAAAATATTTCATTTTATAATAATCATAGACCCAAGTACCATCCTCCCAAAAGAGATTCGAATAATAAATTAATGGTGAAAAGTAAACATCAATATCATTTCCAAGTTTCTTTGGCCTAGAGATCATTAAAATCAACATGATATTTTTTTAACTTCATAAAACAATTGCAATATTGGTTGTAAATTACCAGTAAAATAGGCCATGAAATATTTGTGCTACTGAGCCTTCGATATGGATTCATTCCATCGATGTACCACCCATGTCTAAGATTTCTTACTCCATTTATGAATGTAGGATTCTTTTAATTAATTTTATTTTACTATAGACAATCTGTGGGATGATGTATTTTTCCATCACATATCCACTCACCAACATTCCATTTTAATATTTTTTCACCTTATGAATTAGAAAATAAATGTTTCAAACAAGGAATTATAGTAAGATTCCAAAATACCTATGTAGATATCTCTGTAATATCTACATTAGCCTGTGATTTTTCTTTTAAATTATATCGTGATGTCATACATTTAGTACACTTTGACAGAAATAAATATTCCTTCTTAAACATAACAAGTCATTCAGACAGGAATGTATTTATTTGTATCTCAATCTCATAGGGTAAAATATTTTATTGGCATTATAATGTGAATCTAGAAGATCATTGTCTTCTAGAATAATGTCTTTCAACAATTGTAGCAGCTCTATAAAACTATTTTAACTCCATCCATGTTTCAGTTTTAGGTTAATCAATCTTTACACTAACTATAATACTGTAAAATATTTACAAATAGGATACACTGGGTTTTCCAAATAACCATATAGACACTCAATTATTGGTTCTTTCTCAATTTGTTCTGCTTCAATATCACTAATAATTTCTTCAATTTCATCAAAACTACCATCCTTTAAACCATCATTATCAGTCGATCAAAAATTTTACCCAGGTTTACGATGCCAAATCCCAGGGTTGTAACATGGATTAAAACCATGAAAGCATAAATGATATATTATCTCCCAACTTTTCAACTTATTCATATTTAAACATTTCAAGAATAGAGTGAAAAAAGTGTCACTTTTTGGAACATTTTGTTTAGAAAATTACAAAAAATCATCCTCACCTTCGTTATATTCATCACTCATATAATGTGCTATAATACAACATTTAATCATTATTACCTATAAAAAATATCAAAATTATACATCTTGTTAAGACAATACAATTTTATATTTATATAAAATATGTCATGATCTGAATGTAACCCAATTTTGAAATATGAAAAAATATACACATATTTGAAAAATATAATTACAAATTATACACAATAATTGAAGATAAGTTTATATATAAATGATAAATCACAAATAGATATGAGTGATTTTTAAAAAAAATATATAGTTAGATTTTAAATTTATAAAAAAATATGCCATAATTTGATAGTAACATAATTTTGTAATATAAAACAGATATATGTCTATTTGAAAATTATAATGATATTGATTTTTATCAATAAGATAGAACACCACTAAATTATATGAATCCCAATCCACTGCTATGATATATTATTTAACCATCACATCATTAGTTTTTTACTTAAATGTTTATCCTAATTATCTAAAATATTAACTTAACAGGTCTTAAGATTATATGGAAATAAAATATTTTCATTATTTCATGTAATTTTGATTGTCATATTTATCAGTTTTAACATTCTTATTGAGTTTTTTGTGGAAAATAGTATGGTGTAAAATGGTCTTGTGTACATGACTTGAAAGGAACGTAGCTTATCTTGGGAAGGTAGTGAAAATATCCCTTAAGTATAAGAAGTTCTAAGGACTTCATTATCAAGATATACTAGTTTAATCTAGTATCTCATGGACCATATCATCCATCTATAATACATCATGATACATAAAAAATGTATATTGGGTGACATAGTATGCATATCTAAATGAAAATCTCTATTTAATTTTATATCCTGAAAATACTCATTGGAAATAAGGTATATAACTAATGGAAAAACATCATGGAATATAAATTCCCGGATACCAATAATAAAACAATATCATTATACTAAACCACCTTCAGTAGTTAATTGTGAAAGATGCAATGAATAAAATCACAAAACATGGATTTATGGCATCCATGACTGACCAACATTTTTTAACATGCATATGGGTTGGTTCTTAGACATGGTACCAACAAGGGTTTAATCAAAACATCATACCATAAACCATTATTATGAGATTTACTCTAATAAACACACACATTGAAAACATTTGAGAGAATATTTGAGTATTTTTTAAAAATAAAAATCCTTCCTAAAACTCACCCTTTCTAAAAAAACCAAATATGAAAAAACCCATTCATTTACTTTTTGAAAACATACTTCTTCAAAATCCACCATTAAATATTTTAACAAAAAATGAAATACAATTAAAATAATAAAAATGAAACACAATAAGGAACCATAAAATTAATTTAATAAAAGATGGAAAAAATATACCATGGTTCCACACATGCCCATAAAACTGGGGAATTTCATAAAATTAATGATGGTAATCCCATATAATTTCATCAACCACCACTTAATATTAGGGAAAAATAAATGGCACCTATGTTGATATTTTCCTAGATTGTAAAAAAACAATAGACAAAATAATGGTTATTTATTGTCAGAACTAAAACACAAACTATCCATCTAGTCCAGACTAGAATAATCTGGCCCCCATCGCTTGAAACACATAACTAGAAATTATAATGTGGTTTACATGAAACATCTCTATAAGGCCCCAGCCTTAAACCTTACTTAATCTTGAGTTATTACAAGATTACACATTGAGGATCTTTTCAGGTTTAGAGTTTTAGAGAATTAGATCATGAAACTTGCATTACATTCCACATTTAAACAAAGTGGTTACATAAAAGACAATATTCATTCTTCCCATCAACGGAAATATATTGAAAATAAAACATGGATTCTTTCTTGACACATCCTTGACACTATCATCACATCTTGTACCTTTCCCTTGACCCGTGAAAACATTTCAAAAACTTGGGATGTGTAACGCCCCGACCCCAGCTACCCAGAGCCGGTGCATTACTTCGTAACATTGGCATGATCACAAGAAAGATCAAATCTCGAAAGACCGATTAGTTTAGTAGCCTTGGAAACACTAGATATATTCATAAGTTTTACATTACATCATAAAATGAAAAACTACTACAACAACATAATGTTTCCATAGTCCACACTATAATCCCCTCATAATATCCCTGCAGGTCATTCATAACTTACATCTTCACTTCCTGGGAAAAATAAAACATAGAAAAGGGGTGAGCTCAAATGCCCAGTAAGGATAACAATATAGAGGAAACTTTCATAAATAAGAATAAACATTTAAGGCAATGTATAACTAAAAAATAAGCCTTTTAAACATGAACTTTCAACATGTCATGGCATAAATAAAATGAAATAATGCTATTTACTTATTCATATGGATATTCTACTAATCGAATAATCACATGCAAAAATCAATAACCACTTTCATAATGTTGGAATGCATAATGCTAAACGTTAATTTCTTTGTCTAGGCCTCATCCCAAGACCTAGGGGTTACTTCTAACTGGAACCCAACCCGGAGTGCCTCTAATAACCGGACACCAACCCGGAGTGCCTCTAATAACTGGACACCAACCCGGAGGGCATACTTTTACCAGTCCCTAACCTGGAGGGCTTACTTTAACCAGTCCCCAACCTGGAGGGCTTACTTTTACCAGTCCCCAACCTGGAGGGCTTACTTTTACCAGTCCCCAACCTGGAGGGCTTACTTTTACCGGTCCCCAACCCGGAACATACTTGTTTAGCACAATCATCTGAAGAAAAGTTTGAAATATAACATAAACATTCGGATTAAAACTAGCATACGAAATGTCAATAGTTTCACCATAAACTATGAATGGTATAAAATAGCACATCCACAGTCAAACATATCACAAAACCTTCAATACAATATAGAAGTTTTGTATTATAATAAATCAACTTCAAATAAGCGTAAAATCCATTAAAGGATGTTGACATAGATGAAATCAAAATACTTTTTAGAGAAATATCTCTTTCTATTTTTGAAATCATTTAAGAGCCATATAAAATAAAACATTTTCTTGAAAATATTCTTGTAAGCTTGTAAGGAAAGCTTTGACGATTTTATAACGGCGGAAAATAACCGCACCCGCCGTATAAGTAAAAAAAACATTCTTATCTTAATTCTGTCGAAAAGGTCAAAAAGGACCTTGTTTTGAAAACGACGGAAAGATTCCTTTATAAACCTCTTACAAAAATTCAAACAAGGGTATAAATGAATTTAACCCATATTCTTGTAAATAATAAATATGTTTTGAAATACATTTCGAAGAAACATGGATGTGGATGATAAAGAAATCCCAGTAGATTATTACGTATAAACAACCTCGGATAATGAAGAGATTGTGAAATAACCCTTACCTTGTACTTTTCCGTGGTTGGGGTAGGTTAACCTCCTGTATAATGATGAAATAATTGTTATTAAATTATACAAGAATCATATACATTAATATGATATCATATATGATCTTTTAATATTGATTTGATAACAATATCTTAGTATTAACGCCGTTTCGGGTGTTAACTTACTCATTTTCTTTTATATGTTTTGTTACATAAGTCATGTTTGTTGTATCTTATTCATATCCAGAATGATATCAAGTCCTTAAACATCATTTTTAAATCATTAAATGATAATTATACTTGAATGGATACGATGGAGAATGAATCTCATCGCGTTCGTGGAGACGGTAGTCCGTACGTACGCACGAACGCTACTTCCATTTAATTTTTATTTTAAAAGAATCGAATCCAAATGATACATAGGTATATTACTATTCCAGTATAATATAATATTTTATATATGTTACTTAAGTTCATTAACACCATCCTTTATACGTTCCATGTGTGGTTTGAACGAGTCATATCATTTTAAGGGGGCGGTAGTCCGCACTTCCTCAAATGAAATTATCGTATGTATATACAACATGAAACGAATAATGGTATGAAATAAAATGGAATTACAGAAGCTTATATATAAAATATATATCATTAATATCATATTTAATTACAGTGCCATCATAATGGCCACCATGAGAGGTGGTAAGATGTATTTGAACAATCATCGTTTCGTGAGGCGTTAGTTTGCCATCCACAGAAACATTATGTTCATCATCCATTAGATGGAGTTGTGTGTATGTGTAGTTTGAATATTTCTTATAACAACATCCTAGTATATTGAGGATACTGGTGTTGTTACAAAAGAAGGGAAATAAAAAGAGTTTGGGGGTTGAAGAAGCAAAATAAATGAAAATAATTTAAGAGAAATTGTTACCTTTAATTTAGGTTACTCACTTTGGTTGGAACCAAAGGACTTCTTGAAATGATTTCTGCCTAAGGGGAAGCTTCAAGGAGGGGGAGAGGGATGTGTGGAGATTATTTTGGAAGAGTTTGGACGAGCCAAGTGGCTTGAGAGGTGTGAAGAAATGAGAAGGAGGAGTGCCCTTTTATAAGAGGGGTGAGGGGCACCTTTGGAAAAGCTAGAAATATTAATTTATATTATATTCATATTCGGTTTCTAAAGGCTCCAAAGTTGATTATTCAAAGTTTAAGGTGGGGATAGGTCGAAAACCACTCAACCAATAGAATTTAGACAGGTTTGGGTACTTATATTAACCTTATCTTTAAGTATTAACTCTAAGTTAATTAGTTTCACTTTTACAATGTCTCTTTGTATTTTTATATAATATGGTTAATAAACTTACTATATACATCCAAGAGACCCCCAAGTGGTACATTAATGATGAACCTATCATGATATAAGTCTCTTGGCCGAACCTTAGATTTTTAGGAATTTAATATCAATTAATAATATAATATTTGTTTTAAGAACTCTTTTATGTCAATTTTGACACTATTCAATAGTTGATTTTTTTGAAACTCATAACAGATTGATTACTTCGAACAAAGTCAATTAAATCAATCCTAATATATCATATTATCCTAGAAAATTAGTTTAATTCATTAAAAGTTTCATATTATATTTATTTGAGTATTTATAATATCAATTATTTTAATTTTTCACTATTATAGTAATTACTGTATCATCATTGTGTCATAAATAAAATAAATTATTTAATGTCTAAAAATTATAAATAAAATATCATTATGTAGGAAATCGTTTTAGCTTTCTAATTAATATTTATAATCTAAAATCCAACATATATAACCCTATGTAACAATTGTTTTCCTAAACGATATATGCTTGTGTCATTTTTTTATTCATTTTAACTTAATTAAAATAAAGTGTCATTATCACTTGCAAGTGGATCCATGGGGTCCCAAAATTGACACAAAGATGCCCATGGTCGACCATGTATCAACCAATAGGGTTAAGACACGTTTTAGGGTAATTTAGTATTATTATAAAATTATTTTTTAACCCTTATTTACCGGATTTACCCTTAACCATGATAAATAAAATATTTACCGCAGTAATTATCCAAAATGTCTAAAAATAAAAGTTACCTATTTACACAATTTGAACATCCTGATTCCAAATATGGAATCTATTTTTCTAAATTCAAAACACAGAAATGGCAGAAATTAATTTAAAATTAATTCCCGCTGTCAAAACAAAAAGCGTGTTTTTAAGAGATAATAACTATCAAAAGATTGACACTTGTTTATGTTCGGTTTAATTGTAAAATTATGTCTAATGACAAACATTAAATTGAATGGTAAAAATATATTCTAAATATAATTTAAAACCACTCAAATTCATAATTTATCAATATTAATTATTTTGATTAAAAAAGTTGTTTTTAATTAAAATTTAGTAATTTTCACTATTCATCAAAATACAAAAGTTATCCGAAAAGTACCAAAATTTCACCCTAAGCTATAATTGATATTCCGAATTCAAAAATGATGTCTATTTTACAAAATTCCAAACATATAAGTTTCATTAATTAATTTTATAATTAATTTCCACTGTCAGAACAAATAGCGTGTTTTTAGGAAACAATTTATATCAAAAGATTGGCAATTGTTTATGTCCATTTTCAATGTTAAATTAATTATAATGACCACCATTGGATAAAATGGTAAAAATATGTTCTAATTATACTTTAAAACCACTAAATAGTATAATTTATCACAATTAATTATTTTGATTAAAAAAGTTGTTTTAAGTATTTTTCACTATTCATAAAAAATTGGAAGTTCTCAGAAAGTTACAAAAAATTCAACTTAGGATAATTTCGATATTACGAATACAAAAATGAAGTCCATTTGAAATATAAAATTTCTATAATTTTAAAAGGTGGTTATTACTATTCATAACGGCTACTTTGATTAGTCGCGGTGTCTTAGAACTCGAAGTTGCGTACAATGCAAGCTATTGCATTATTCAATGAGAGGCGTATCGTGGAAGCTCGGGGTGTTACATTCTCCCCTCCTTCAATAAATTGCGTCCTCGCAATTTGAAATTTTTCTTTGAAAATAAAAGGTTGTAAATTGAAAATACCTTTGTGGAAAACCCACATCAGAAATGAGATTAATAAAAATATAACATTAAAAGAAAGAAAGAGAAGTACAAAGGTCATCCGAGATAGCCCATACTAGGGCTCTATGAAAATATGGATATGGAGGAAAAACAAACTAGCATGGTCTGATGAAGAGTTCTAGAAAACAGGATTAGGAGAAAGTTAACAATAAGAAAATCACAAAATTGTGATTGGTTAAACATTCATTGAATCCCCAGTTGGAAAAGTTAATCGACAACGTTTTTGTTTTAAGTAACCTTTCATAGAGGTGAGGAAATTATTTAAGAGATTTACTAAGAATGTGAGGAAATATACTTACTTATCATGTAGACTTTCATTAATAAATTTTTACCACAAACCATTTAGAATAGGAAAACTATTTTGTAATAACCAGGGACTCCCTATAGGCTAGTGGTAGGAAATAAAGGCCTGTCGCACTATGGTTGTGGGTTCGATTCCTGCAACTTTGTCCGACGCGACGGGTTATGCCCTACCCTACAGGTTGTTCTTTTCCTAAAACTATAGTATTATAATATTCCAAAAATAATCTTCATAAATTTTTTAACCTTAAACAATACTATCCAAAGATCAACTTAATCCACTCCAACCTTTCTAGTCATCCAAAATACCTCTGTCCAGACTTTCTCTAAAAGGTTTCTTAATTCCAAAATCAATTTATCAGATTCCCCAAATGAAGTAATGTTTCTCTTATTGTCACATAATAAAAATATAATTACCTTCATCATATTAAAACCTTACTGAAATCAACAAGTACTGCAGTACAATCCATATATATATCACATTATTCTTATAACCAGAATATAATCCTTGAGTCCAAAAGCACCAATACATTAATTATTCCGCTTCAACTGTAGCCACAACATAAGATTGGCCTTGATCCCTTGGCCTTTTCTGAGGTAAGTTTCCCTGACGCTTAGGACATTCATTTGCATAATGACCCATTTCTCTGCAATTGTAGCATTCCACTTTGATAGCCTCTTTCTTTCCCTTGCAATCACGAGCCTGGTGACCCTTTTCTCCACATTTATAACAAACTCCCATTCCTTTTAGGCAAGTACCAGGGTGATTCTTCCCACAATTATCACATAATGGAAAATCCTTCTTTCCCTTTTTCCCTTTATCTGTCTCTTGTTCCACCGTTCTCTTCTTCTCTTGCTTTACTTTGTTTTCATAAGACTTAGAGAATTCCTTTTCTGTCTTGATAGCACACGAGACAATATCATGGTATGATGAGAAGGATTGTGATACCAAAGCTCGACGGAGAAATGGTTTTAACCCATCAAAGAAACGATCAATCTTACTCCTTGGGTTCCGTATATAATCAGCAGCATGCCTCGCTAACCTTGTAAAGTTAGCCTCATACTTTGCGACATTCTCATCCTCCTTCTGCCTCAGACTCAGAAATTGTCTTTCCATATCTGCTCGATGTTCACGAGGAAAGTATTTTTCTAAGAAAAGCTCTTTGAACTCCCTCCATTCCATATTCGATACGTCATCATCTTCCTTTGTGTTTTGAATCAGCGACCACCACTGATCGGCATCTCCAGTGAGGCGGTAAACTGCCATGACAACCTTCTCCCTTCCACTACTCCCCAAGGCATGGAATATTTTCTCTAAGGAATTTATCCATTGCTCAGCTACTATAGGATTTGTACTCCCATTGAAGGTTGGTGGTTGTTTCCTCATGAATCGATCTAACATTGATCCTCCACGCTGCGGATCAGGGTGCTCCATACGGGTAAGGTTATTATTCATAACCTGAGTAAGTTGTCCCAGTATGGTGATTAGCTGATCAGCACCAGTTGCATCACCAGCCCCACTATAATTATCTTGGGCAGGAGGGCAATCCCTACATGGAGTACGTGCATTGATACGGTTTCCATTTCTTCCACTAGGCGCCATTTCTAAACAATGGCATAAACTAGATTAGTTTATGAATCAAAATACATAATTCCATACTTGTTAAACACTTTACATAAATTGAACTATTTATGGATATAATCCATAATCATAAAAAGAAACATTTTCTTTGAGGAAGTATGTACTCATAACCCTTCATAGTGGTTTGTAAAGGAAATGGGAATTATCCAAAGCATATCCCCCGGGAGTGTCGTAACCAAGAGTGCAGCAAGGCCCGTTGTCGTGCACTAGTTCCCGTTCGAGTCTAGCTCAAAGCGGTGTTTTCGGGTTTTACCCCTAGGTACATCTGTGCCAGAGCCGCCTCTACCTGCTCGTATCCAGACAGGGATGTATTGCTCGGAAAACTCACAAAATCTCTACAATACCAAAATTCTCGGAAGTTCTTTTATACTAATCCTCAAAGTTCATCTTAGGTCTACGTGCTCTAATCAGAGTTTATCTAAATCTAGCTTCCAAGGGATGTACAAAACTTCCTTTGATACCAACTGTAACGCCCCGACCCCAGCTACCCAGAGTCGGTGCATTACTTCGTAACATTGGCATGATCACAAGAAAGATCAAATCTCGAAAGACCGATTAGTTTAGTAGCCTTGGAAACACTAGATATATTCATAAGTTTTACATTACATCATAAAATGAAAAACCAATACAACAACATAATGTTTCCACAGTCCACACTATAATCCCCTCATAATATCCCTGCAGGTCATTCATAACTTACATCTTCACTTCCTGGGAAAAATAAAACATAGAAAAGGGGTGAGCTCAAATGCCCAGTAAGGATAACAATATAGCGGAAACTTTCATAAATAAGAATAAACATTTAAGGCAATGTATAACTAAAAAATAAGCCTTTTAAACATGAACTTTCAACATGGCATGGCATAAATAAAATGAAATAATGCTATTTACTTATTCATATGGATATTCTACTAATCGAATAATCACATGCAAAAATCAATAACCACTTTCATAATGTTGGAATGCATAATGCTAAACGTTAATTTCTTTGTCTAGGCCTCATCCCAAGACCTAGGGGTTACTTCTAACCGGAACCCAACCCGGAGTGCCTCTAATAACCGGACACCAACCCGGAGTGCCTCTAACAACCGAACACCAACCCGGAGGGCATACTTTTACCAGTCCCTAACCTGGAGGGCTTACTTTAACCAGTCCCCAACCTGGAGGGCTTACTTTTACCAGTCCCCAACCTGGAGGGCTTACTTTTACCAGTCCCCAACCTGGAGGGCTTACTTTTACCGGTCCCCAACCCGGAACATACTTGTTTAGCACATTCATCTGAAGAAAAGTTTGAAATATAACATAAACATTCGGATTAAAACTAGCATACGAAATGTCAATAGTTTCACCATAAACTATGAATGGTATAAAATAGCACATCCACATTCAAACATATCACAAAACCTTCAATACAATATAGAAGTTTTGTATTATAATAAATCAACTTCAAATAAGCGTAAAATCCATTAAAGGATGTTGACATAGATGAAATCAAAACACTTTTTAGAGAAATATCTCTTTCTATTTTTGAAATCATTTAAGATCCATATAAAATAAAACATTTTCTTGAAAATATTCTTGTAAGCTTGTAAGGAAAGCTTTGACGATTTTATAATGGCGGAAAATAACCGCACCCGCCGTATAAGTAAAAAAACATTCTTATCTTAATTCTGTCGAAAAGGTCAAAAAGGACCTTGTTTTGAAAACGACGGAAAGATTCCTTTATAAACCTCTTACAAAAAGTCAAACAAGGGTATAAATGAATTTAACCCATATTCTTGTAAATAATAAATATGTTTTGAAATACATTTCGAAGAAACATGGATGTGGATGATAAAGAAATCCCAGTAGATTATTACGTATAAACAACCTCGGATAATGAAGAGATTGTGAAATAACCCTTACCTTGTACTTTTCCGTGGTTGGGGTAGGTTAACCTCCTGTATAATGGTGAAATAATTGTTATTAAATTATACAATAATCATATACATTAATATGATATCATATATGATCTTTTAATATTGATTTGATAAAAATATCTTAGTATTAACGCCGTTTCGGGTGTTAACTTACTCATTTTCTTTTATATGTTTTGTTACATAAGTCATGTTTGTTGTATCTTATTCATATCCAGAATGATATCAAGTCCTTAAACATCATTTTTAAATCATTAAATGATAATTATACTTGAATGGATACGATGGAGAATGAATCTCATCGCGTTCGTGGAGACGGTAGTCCGTACGTACGCACGAACGCTACTTCCATTTAATTTTTATTTTAAAAGAATCGAATCCAAATGATACATAGGTATATTACTATTCCAGTATAATATAATATTTTATATATGTTACTTAAGTTCATTAACACCATCCTTTATACGTTCCATGTGTGGTATGAACGAGTCATATCATTTTAAGGGGGCGGTAGTCCGCACTTCCTCAAATGAAATTATCGTATGTATATACAACATGAAACGAATAATGGTATGAAATAAAATGGAATTACAGAAGCTTATATATAAAATATATATCATTAATATCATATTTAATTACAGTGCCATCATAATGGCCACCATTTGAGGTGGTAAGATGTATTTGAACAATCATCGTTTCGTGAGGCGTTAGTTTGCCATCCACAGAAACATTATGTTCATCATCCATTAGATGGAGTTGTGTGTATGTGTAGTTTGAATATTTCTTATAACAACATCCTAGTATATTGAGGATACTGGTGTTGTTACAAAATAAGGGAAATAAAAAGAGTTTGGGGGTTGAAGAAGCAAAATAAATGAAAATAATTTAAGAGAAATCGTTACCTTTAATTTAGGTAACTCACTTTGGTTGGAACCAAAGGACTTCTTGAAATGATTTCTGCCTAAGGGGAAGCTTCACGGAGGGGGAGAGGGATGTGGGGAGCTTATTTGGGCAGAGTTTGGACGAGCCAAGTGGCTTGAGAGGTGTGAAGAAAAGAGAAGGAGGAGTTCCCTTTTATAAGAGGGGTGAGGGGCACCTTTGGAAAAGCTAGAAATATTAATTTATATTAGATTCATATTCGGTTTCTAAAGGCTCCAAAGTTGATTATTCAAAGGTTAAGGTGGGGATAGGTCGAAAACCACTCAACCAATAGAATTTAGATAGGTTTGGGTACTTATATTAACCTTATCTTTAAGTATTAACTCTAAGTTAATTAGTTTCACTTTTACAATGTCTCTTTGTATTTTTATATAATATGGTTAATAAACTTACTATATACATCAAAGCTACCCCCAAGTGGTACATTAATGATGAACCTATCATGATATAAGTCTCTTGGCCTAACCTTAGATTTTTAGGAATTTAATATCAATTAATAATATAATATTTGTTTTAAGAACTCTTTTATGTCAATTTTGACACTATTCAATAGTTGATTTTTGTGAAACTCATAACAGATTGATTACTTCGAAAAAAGTCAATTAATTCAATACTAATATATCATATTATCCTAGAAAATTAGTTTACTTCATTAAAAGTTTCATATTATATTTATTTGAGTATTTATAATATCAATTATTTTAATTTTTCACTATTATAGTAATTACTGCATCATCATTGTGTCATAAATAAAATAAATTATTTAATGTCTAAAAATTATAAATAAAATATAATTATGTAGGAAATCCTGTTATCTTTCTAATGAATATTTATAATCTAAAATCCAACATATATAACCCTATGTAACAATTGTTTTCCTAAAAGATATATGCTTGTGTCATTTTTGTATTCATTTTAACTTAATTAAAATAAAGTGTCATTATCACTTGCAAGTGGATCCATGGGGTCCCAAAATTGACACAAAGATGCCCATGGTCGACCATGTATCAACCAATAGAGTTAAGACACGTTTTAGGGTAATTTAGTATTATTATAATATTATTTTTTAACCCTTATTTACCGGATTTACCCTTAACCATGATAAATAAAATATTTACCGCAGTAATTATCCAAAATGTCTAAAAATAAAAGTTACCTATTTACACAATTTGAACATCCTGATTCCAAATATGGAATCTATTTTTCTAAATTAAAAACACAGAAGTGGCAGAAATTAATTTAAAATTAATTCCCGCTGTCAAAACAAAAAGCGTGTTTTTAAGAGATAATAACTATCAAAAGATTGACACTTGTTTATGTTCGGTTTAATTGTAAAATTATGTCTAATGACAAACATTAAATTGAATGGTAAAAATATATTCTAAATATACTTTAAAACCACTCAAATTCATAATTTATCAATATTAATTATTTTGATTAAAAAAGTTGTTTTTAATTAAAATTTAGTAATTTTCACTATTCATCAAAATACAAAAGTTATCCGAAAAGTACCAAAATTTCACCCTAAGCTATAATTGATATTCCGAATTCAAAAATGATGTCTATTTTACAAAATTCCAAACATATAAGTTGCATTAATTAATTTTATAATTAATTCCCGCTGTCAGAACAAATAGCGTGTTTTTAGGAAACAATTTATATCAAAAGATTGGCAATTGTTTATGTCCATTTTCAATGTTAAATTAATTCTAATGACCACCATTGGATAAAATGGTAAAAATATGTTCTAATTATACTTTAAAACTACTAAATAGTATAATTTATCACAATTAATTATTTTGATTAAAAAAGTTGTTTTAAGTATTTTTCACTATTCATAAAAAATTGGAAGTTCTCAGAAAGTTACAAAAAATTCAACTTAGGATAATTTCGATATTACGAATACAAAAATGAAGTCCATTTGAAATATAAAATTTCTATAATTTTAAAAGGTGGTTATTACTATTCATAACGGCTACTTTGATTAGTCGCGGTGTTTTAGAACTCGAAGTTGCGTACAATGCAAGCTATTGCATTATTCAATGAGAGGCGTATCGTGGAAGCTCGGGGTGTTACAGGATGAGCATAAAAAGCTCAGTAAGGGTTATAAAAATATGGAAAGGAAACATGAGTTCATATATACATAAGAATGAAATCATACTTTACCCATAAAACATAGGCACTTTAACATACCTCATCAAACCATGAATAAATCAAAGAAATCATAAGACATAAAGGTAACTTGAGGCATTCATAACATTCTTACGTAGGGAGTAACCCTCTTGGTTACGTTTGGAATACCCATCACAGTATATTCCCTAAATCTCTTCGAAGAAACCTTAACGTTTCACTCCTTCGCGTTACCCAATGCATTGGAGAGCTATATCGGGCTCACCCACCCTTCGTTTATCACGGACCCACCCGTTTTCATAACAATGCCCAAGAACCATAACATAAATGTATCACATAAAAAATGCATAAATGAAATATAACATTTCCAAATTTCAATCACAATATAACATTTTAGGATTTTGAAATAATGATTCAATTAAAAAAACCATTTTCAAAACCATTTAAAAAATTTAATAAAGAGATTTTTGAATCAAAGTGTCCCATAACACATTGAAGATTTTAACATTTTAAACCATTAATATCCATATAAATAAATCCTTAAAACCATTTTGAAAACATGGATATTAATATGAACAAATCATTAAAACATTTAAAGCGATATTTTTGTTAAAGGGTTTTTACCAAAATTAGAGACACTTGAATACAATAATTGAGGAATAACATTTAATCAGAACTTTATAATATCATGAGAATAAATGGATTCATGATATAATATTCCAAAGGACAGTATATACACCATATAAGAGTGAATTGGTGCATAACAACAGTGAAGTCTCAATAGTGATGTAAAATGTAATGAAATCCCTTATAAAGAAGGTATCCTTAAATTAAGGATAAATCAATCTCAAAATTATGTGTGAAAAATATAAATACACCCAATATAATTGGATATTAAGTGTAAAACAATAAAAGTTTATTCACACATATTCAAAGGATGACATAATCAATAACAACATGTTGAACCCAAAGAAATCGAAATTGGGTTAAAAAGTTCCCTTGGTAAAATTCGACAGCCTAACGGCGTCACATAAAAAATTCAGAAAATGAGTTGATGAGAGATAAAAAGGGAATCTCATAACATGGACATAAAATTTACATCAATCAGGATATTTACGAACATATCCCAACATAATAGTATGTGAATTAAAAGAAATAACAAACGAAGTCTTTTAAAAAGAGGAGGGTGAAAGGTTCCCTTACCGACTTGGGTAACTTTCGAAAAGTACACCCCATTGAAGAAGTGTCATACAATGAATATTTAAATACCCATAAATGGAATTATATTACAAAAGGAGTGTAATAATGGGCAGTACATAAACCACTGAAAGGAAATTGTGGCAAATGTAGCATAAATCTCACGGGAATAAAAGTGGGATGAAAAATCTCTTACGAAAACTCGGCAGCCTAACGACGCCACTTAAAACTTCCAAAATGGATTGTTGAGAGAGAATAGGGTATCTCATCATATAAAAATTACATTAAGAATAATATAAAAGAACATCCCAATAACAATAAAGTTGAGCTTTAAAAGGAATGACATAAAAGAGCGTACTTAAAAAGAAAGAGAGGAGTAGGATCCCTTACCTCGGGTCCGACTTGACTCGATCGTTCTTTAACGTCCTGAATAATAAAATTGAGTTAATATCTACTTGCTTAAGAACCTTTTACAAGTTCATTATTCCTTTTATACCATGTTATGAACATCATGTAATCATTTAAGTTAATAATGTTCATTTTGTCAGTATTTGGTTCTTAAGTCAAAAATAGACTTCTTACACTTACATGTTGTTAATTTGGTAAAAGTTTCATTATATCCAGAATGATATTAATGATTTTGATAACATATATATCATATATATTCATCATATACATGCATTTATAATATTACATCACATTTAGAGGTAAGAAATGAAATGCACCGTTCATGGAGATGGTAAGCCGTACGTACGAATGAACGCTACTTCCATTTCTATTTCGTATTTTCTGGAATGGAATCATAATGATATAAGAGTATATTATAATTCCAGTATAATAACATATATAATATCATTAACTTTATCCTTTACAAATCCCACATATGGTATTAACGAATCAAATAACTTTCAGGGGGCGGTAGTCCGCACTTCCTAAAATGAAGATATCGTGTTTACCCATAATGGAAACAATAATGGTATGCCATAAATGAAAAATACAGAAGTTTAAGGAAATAATAAAAATATTATATATCATATATAAAAATAGTGACATCATAATGGCCACCTTTTAAGTTGTTAAATGAGTATTGAACAATCATTGTTTCGGGAGGCAGAATTTCGCCATCCACGGAAACCGTATGTTCTTTAACCATTTGATGTAGTTGTGTGAGAGTGTAGCTCGAATAAATCTTATAACAACATCCTAGTATATTGAAGATACTGGTGTTTTTAAAAAATAAGTAAATAAAAAGAGTTTAGCGGGTTGGAGAAGCAAAATAATACAAATGAACATGAGAGAATGAATTACCTTTAAAAGTGTAACTCCTTTTGATTTGAGCCTAAAGGCTTCCTTTGAAAGGATTATTCCCAAAGGGAATCCTCTAGGATTAGGAGAGGGATGTGGAGAGAGTAAATGGGCAGGGGATGGCCGAGCAAAAGGCTTTAGGAGTGTGTGAAATGAGGTAGAGGTGGGGGCCTTTTATAATAGGAGTGGAGGGGCACTTTTGGAAATCATGAAACTATTATTTTATTTTCAAAAGTGTTTCGAATTTCTAAGGTCCCATATTGATATATTTCTAAGATAAGATGTTAAGTATTCGAAATATTCCCATAAAATAGTTTTTGGACAAGTGTAGGTCTTAGATTTTATATTATCCTTTCATTTTATTTAAACTGTTCATTAATGAGGTCATCGTTGCATCATCATGATGTCCTAATTAAATTAATTTATTTAACGTCTAAAAATTATAAAAAAATATCCTGATGTAGGAAATATTTTTATTTTTCCAAAGAGTATTTATAGACAAAATTATGATTAGTATAACCTCTTATAAAAATTGTTTTAGTAAAACAATTTATGTTAGTGTCTTTTTCACCTTTATTTTAAAAAAAGGCATTAAAGTCATTATCTCACCCAAGAGGCTCCATAGGGTCCCCTAAATCGACCCATGAGTTTTATTGGTCGGCCATGACTCATACAATAGGGGTAGGACAAGTGTCATGGTGTTTTAAAATTTTTATAATATCATTTTTACCTTAAATTACACTAATTACCTCTAATCGCGATTAATGAAAAAAAGTTACTATTCACCAAAAAAATTATTTCCATCCCATTGAACCACATTTTAATTCTTAATTCCAACCATGTATGTCTGATTTTTTGAAATTCAAAACAAAAAGATGGCAAAATTTCATTTAAACTGAAAAATCAGTTTTTATAAGTACCACTTAGTGGTTTCACTATTCATCAAAATTGAAGTTTTTCAGAAAAATCCCAAAAATTCACCCTAAGATATATTTGATATTCAGAATTCAAAAATGATTTTTATATTACCTAATTCAAATAATATAAGTGGAATTAATTAATTTAATAATTAACTCCAGCTGCCAAAACAAATAGCGTGTTTTTATGAAATAATAAGTATCAAAAGATTGACACTAGTTTAAGTCTGATTTCAAAGTGAAATTAATTCCAACGACCAATATTGGATTTAATGGTAAAAATATATTCTAATTTCACTTTAAAACCAATACAAAAGATAATATAATCATATAAATAAATTAGATTAAAAAGAGGTTATGAATTAAAATACAACATTTTACACTATTCATTAAAAAATGAACTTTATCAGAAAGATACTAAAAATTTACACAAAGTAAATTTTGATGTCCCAATTCATAAGAAGATTTTTATTTGGTCCAAAAGGATTTATAAGTGTGAACAAAACTATATTTAATGAAGGTTCTCCATCAAAAGGCGATAAGTGAACCTTTAGTGAAAACTAGGGCATATACGCCTAAAATTGAATTCTTTCCGTAATTTAAGCCTTTATATTTTATTGGATAAATGTAAAAACATTTAAAAACATATATAATCATATTTTAGTTATTTCTATCCATTCACACCAATACAACGACTACATGTTAACTACCATTTAAAATAATATTATTTTATTATTAGAGTGCAACGTAAGATTCCCAAGAAACTCGTTGTGGCGTGTTGGGTATGCCATAGAGCATAGCATCCCCTTTAAAGTCATATTAATATTTTATTCACAAATATGGATAAATATGAAAATGTCATATTCTTTATTTACCTGGGTTGTTACATCCTTCCCCCCTATTGGGAATTGCGTCCTCGCAATTTTTAAAATTGTCCTTGGAAACATCCTTGAAAGTCCCACATCGGAACAAGAGTCGGTAAAACAATCACTTTAAAAGAATGGGAGTGAAGTGAAAATGTCACCCAAGTTAACCCATACTAGGATTCAAAGTATGAAAATATGGATATGGAGGAGAAAATAAAGGGACATGTTCTGATGGAGAGTGATAGTAAACATGTCTAGGAGAAAGTTAACCATGAGAAAATCAGAAACTTGTGATGGGTTAAACGATATTCGATTCCCCAGTAGGAAAAGTTAATAGAAAACATTTTTGTTTTAAGTTACTTTTTATTGAGGAATTTATTCATAAGGAAACATAATCACTTATCATGTTGAATTTCAACTTTTACTAGATTCCTTAATCAAACTCATATTTTTTTCCCAAAAGATGAGATTTTAGGGAGACTTGTTCGCATTAAGAGTACTATAATCAACTTATAGAGAATCAACTAATCCACCAAAGAGAACTATATAATTCCCATGTCATTAGGATTTAACCAAAACCAAAACCAAAAGGGTTAGTACAAGGTCAGATAATCCAGAAAAGGATAACCCTTTAAAAAGAAAATCTATTCTTAATCTCCAAAATTTGTCCAACAAAACCCAAAGTTCAATGAGGACCATTCGATAAACAATTTGTCTATAAAATCCTTCAAAGTAAACCAAAATAATATTGAAACCCAAATATTTGAAGGTTTTATTCACATAGTCTTCCAAGTTAAATCGTAACATTTATCTCCAAACAACATTAGTTGCTTCTAAAGTCTCGTATTGAAAAGTAATTAACCTAATCACATATCCTCCATGATAGGCTAATCATTTTCATAAATAACCCAAAATCAACTTACTCGTAATTCATAAAATCAAATAACTAAAAAGAATCAGTCAAACTAACCAGGGACTTCACGTAGTCCAGTGGTAGGCGATAAATACCAGTCGCACTTTGGTTGTGGGTTCGATTCCCGCAGCTTTGCCCGACGCGACGGGTTGTCACACGGTCTACGTGTTGTCCTTTTTCCAAAACTATATAATTCTAAAATCATTCCCCAAAAAGGGATAAAATCATCAAAAATAACAATAACATAATTTAACCTCAATTTTATCTCATGCCTTTCACTTCAATCATAACATATAGTAACCCATAATTACCTCAAAAGTAAGGAACATATAAACCCAAATGGTTCTTTATAACTATGTCCACAAAAGAAAAGATAACTATTCCTTGAATAAAATTTTCTTATATTAAACATTAGGGTTACACATAATATGAAAGTCTCCTAATGTAACCCCATCATCAAAAGAGACTTAATACTCTTAAGAATTTCACCATAACTCTTGAAGCCATTATATGTTGACATCTTACTCATTCAACATTCTTCATGATCCATTAATCATTCCTTTCCAACTTATTCTGAAATACATCTTTCCTACAAACAAAATCATGAATCATATCCTAAGATTCTAAAATAGGAAAACAATAGTCATGAAATAATACATACCTTTGATTGGTCATTGTCAGTTTCTTCATCCTCAATAGGAATGGCATTAGGTATTGGTAAACGAACATTTGTACGCTCTTGGTGACCCCATTCACGAATCTTCTTCATAGGACATGTGTTTGCATAATGACCATGCACACCACATTTAAAACATTCAATTGATCCCTCAGAAAGAACTTCTTTCCCTTTCCTCAAGTAAACTGGATACTTCCTTTTTCCATGGAAAGTTCTTGCTTTATGACCTTCATTTCCACATCTATAACATATTTCTGTCCCTTTGAAACATTTTACAAGGTGTTTCTTTCCACATCATTGACACATAGGTTTTTGAACACACTTACCTTTATGATTATTACCTGTACTTCCGTAGGGATTTGTTTCTCGCATATATGATGCCTTATAGAAATCACCAAGGTTTAGTTGGTCAATCATGACTCCAGATAGTTGGTTGAGGATAATCACAAGAGTTCTCATTTCAGCTCCCATATCATTCAGTTTCTTGCTCAAAAAACTCTCACAGTTTCCTTCACATCCACTGTTACTTTGGTGCCTGCTAGGTCCAGCCATTTACTAAAACCAAAAAGTTCAATGTGAGTATATAAAAAAAACCATCATGTACTAATGAGGAAGATAAACACTAAGATATACTTACTCATTCACTTTATCTAAAACTAGGACTCTTTCTAAAATCCTAACCATTATGGTAATTCCACTTATGCTTTAAGAATACCCTAACCTCTAAAGTTATCTAAACCGACCTTTGATACCAACTATAAGGCCCCAGCCTTAAACCTTACTTAATCTTGAGTTATTACAAGATTACACATTGAGGATCTTTTCAGGTTTAGAGTTTTAGAGAATTAGATCATGAAACTTGCATTACATTCCACATTTAAACAAAGTGGTTACATAAAATACAATATTCATTCTTCCCATCAACGAAAATATATTGAAAATAAAACATGTATTCTTTCTTGACACATCCTTGACACTATCATGACGTCTTGTACCTTTCCCTTGACCTGTGAAAACATTTCAAAAACTTGGGATGAGCATAAAAAGCTCAGTAAGGGTTATAAAAATATGGAAAGGAAACATGAGTTCATATATACATAAGAATGAAATCATACTTTACCCATAAAACATTGGCACTTTAACATACCTCATCAAACAATGAATAAATCAAAGAAATCATAATACATAAAGGTAACTTGAGGCATTCATAACATTCTTACGTAGGGAGTAACCCTCTTGGTTACGTTTGGAATACCCATCATAGTATATTCCCTAAATCTCTTCGGAGAAACCTTAACGTTTCACTCCTTCGCGTTACCCAATGCATTGGAGAGCTATATCGGGCTCACCCGCCCTTAGTTTATCACGGACCGACCCGTTTTCATAACAATGCCCAAGAACCATAACATAAATGTATCACATAAAACATGCATAAAGGAGATATAACATTTCCACATTTCAATCACAATATAACATTTTAGGATTTTGAAATAATGAATCCATTAAAAAAACCATTTTCAAAACCATTTACAAAATTTAATAAAGAGATTTTTGAATCAAAGTGTCCCATACCACCTTGAAGATTTTAACATTTTAAACCCTTAATATCCATATAAATAAATCCTTAAAACCATTTTGAAAACATGGATATTAATAAGAACAAATCATTAAAACATGTAAAGTGATATTTTGGTTAAAGGGTTTTTACCAAAATTAGAGACACTTGAATACAATAATTGAGGAATAACATTTAATCAGAACTTTATAATATCATGAGAATAAATGGATTCATGATATAATATTCAAAAGTATAGTATATACACCATATAAGAGTGAATTGTTGCATAACAACAATGAAGTCTCAATAGAGATGTAAAATGTGATGAAATCCCTTATAAAGATGGTATCCTTAAATTAAGGATAAATCAATCTCAAAATTATGTGTGACAAATATAAATACATCCAATATAATTGGATATTAAGTGTAAAAAAATAAAAGTTCATTCACACATATTCAAAGGATGACATATTCAATAACAACATGTTGAACCCAAAGAAATCGAAATTGGGTTAAAAAGTTCCCTTGGTAAAATTCGACAGCCTAACGGCGTGACATCAAAAATTCAGAAAATGAGTTGATGAGAGATAAAAAGGGAATCTCATAACTTGGACATAAAATTTACATCAATCAGGATATATAAGAACATATCCCAACATAATAGTATGTGAATTAAAAGACATAACAAACGAAGTCTTTTAAAAAGAGGAGTGTGAAAGTTTCCCTTACCGACTTGGGTAACTTTCGAAAAGTACACCCCATTGAATAAGTATCATAAAATGAATATGTAAATACCCATAAATGGAATTATATTAAAAAAGGAGTGTAATAATTGGTAGTACACAAACCAATCAATGGAAATTGTGGCAAATGTAGCATAAATCTCACGGGAATAAAAGTGAGATGAAAAATATCTTAAGAAAACTCGACAGCCTAATGACGCCACTTAAAACTTCCAAAATGGATTGATGAGAGAGAATAGGGTCTCTCATTATATAAAAATTACAGTAAGAGTAATATAAAATAACATCCCAATAACAATAAATTTGAGCTTTAAAAGGAATGACATAAAAGAGCGTACTTAAAAAGAAAGAGAGGAGTAGGATCCCTTACCTTGGGTCCGACTTGACTCGATCGTTCTTTAACGTCCTGAATAATAAAATTGAGTTAATCTCTACTTGCTTAAGAACCGTTTTCAAGTTCATTATTCCTTTTATACCATGTTATGAACATCATGTAATCATTTAAGTTAATAATGTTCATTTTTTCGGTATTTGGTTCTTCAGTCAAAAATAGACTTCTTACACTTACATGTTGTTAATTTGGTCAAAGGTTCATTATATCCAGAATTATATTAATGATTTGGATAACATATATATCATATATATTCATCATATACATGCATTTATAATATTACATCACATTTAGAGGTAAGAAATGAAATGCACCGTTCATGGAGACGGTAAGCCGTACGTACGCATGAACGCTACTTCCATTTCTATTTTGTATTTTATGGAATGAAATCATAATGATATAAGAGTATATTATAATTCCAGTATAATAACATATATAATATCATTAACTTTATCATTTATACATCCCACATATGGTATTAACAAATCAAATAACTTTTAGGGGATGGTAGTCTGCACTTTCTAAAATGAAGATATCGTGTTTACCCATAATGGAAACAATAATGGTATGCGATAAATGAAAAATACAGAATCTTAATGAAAGAATAAGCATATTATATATCATATATAAAAATAGTGACATCATAATGGCAACCTTTTAAGGTGTTAAATGAGTATTGAACAATCATCGTTTCGGGAGGCAAACTTTCGCCATCCACGGAAACCGTATGTTCTTTGACCATTTGATGTAGTTGTGTGAGAGTGTAGCTCGAATAAATCTTATAACAACATCCTAGTATATTTAATATACTTGTGTTGTTAAAAAATAAGTAAATAAAAAGATTTTATGGGGTTGGAGAAGAAAAATAAAACAAATGAACATGAGAGAATGAATTACCTTTAAAAGTGTAACTCCTTTTGATTTGAGCCCAAAGACTTCCTTTGAAAGGATTCTGCCCAAAGGGAATCCTCTAGGATGAGAAGAGGGATGTGGAGAGAGTAAATGGTCAGTGGATGGCCGAGACAAAGTCTTGAGGAGTGTGTGAAATGAGGTAGAGGTGGGGGCCTTTTATAAGAGGAGTGGAGGTGCACTATTGGAAATCATGAAACTATTATTTTATTTTCAAAAGTGTTTCAAATTTCTAAGGTCCCACATTGATATATTTAGAAGATAAGATGACAAGGCTTCGAAATATTTCCATCCAATAGTTTTTGGACAAGTTTAGGTCTTAGATTTATATTATTGTTTCATTTTATTTAAACTGTTCATTAATGAGGTCATCGTTGCATCATCATGATGTCGTAATTAAATTAATTTATTTAATGTCTAAAAATTATAAAAAAATATCCTGATGTAGGAAATATTTTTATCTTTCCAAATAGTATTTATAGACAAAATTATGATTAGTATAAACCCTTCTAAAAATTGTTTTAGTAAAACATATTATGTTAGTGTCATTTTCACCTTTATTTTTAAAAAAGGCATTAAAGTCATTATCTCAGCCAAGAGGCTCCATAGGGTACCCTAAATCGACCCATGGGTTGTAGTGGTCAGACATGACTCATCCAATAGGGCTAGGACAAGTTTCATGGTGTTTTCACATTTTTATAATATCATTTTTACCTTAAATTACACTAATTACCTCTAATCGCGATTAATGAAAAAAAGTTACTATTCACCAAAAAATTATTTCCGTCCTATTGAACCACATTTTACTTCTTAATGACAAACATGTATGTCGGATTTTTGAAATTCAAAACACAAAGACGGAAAAATATCATTTAAACGGAAAAATCAGTTTTTATAAGTACCACTTAGTGGTTTCACTATTCATCAAAAATTGAAGTTTTTCAGAAAAATCCCAAAAATTAACCCTAAGCTATATTTGATATTCCGAATTCAAAAATGATGTTTATATTATCTAATTCATAGAATATAAGTGGAATTAATTAATTTAATAATTAACTCCCGCTGTCAAAACAAATAGCGTGTTTTTATGAAACAATAAGTATCAAAAGATTGACACTAGTTTAAGTCTAATTTCAAAGTGAAATTAATTCCAACGAACACTATTGGATTTAATGGTAAAAATATATTCTAATTTCACTTTAAAACCAATTAAAAAGATAATCTAATCATATAAATAAATTAGATTAAAAAGAGTTTATGAATTAAAATACAACATTTTACACTTCATTAAAAAATGAACTTTATCAGAAAGATACCAAAAATTTACACAAAGTAAATTTTGATGTCCCAATTCATAAGAAGAGTTTTATTTGGTCCAAAAGGATGTATAAGAGTGAACAAAACTATATTTAATAACGGTTCTCCATCAAAAGGCGATAAGTGAACCTTTAGTGAAAACTAGGGCATATACGCCTAAAATTGAATTCTTTCCGTATTTTAAGCCTTTATCTTTTATTGGATAAATGTAAAAACATTTAAAAAAATATATAATCGTATTTTAGTTATTTCTATCCATTCACGCCAATACAATGGCAACATGTTAACTACCATTTAAAATAATATTATTTTATTATTAGAGTGCAACGTAAGATTCCCAAGAAACTCGTTGTGGCGTGTTGGGTACGCCATCGAGCATAGCGTCCCCTTTAAAGTCATATTAATATTTTGTTCACAAATATGGATAAATATGAAAATGTCATATTCTTTATTTACCTAGGGTGTTACAATCTCCATAGAAAATAAAAAATAAAAAATTATAAAAATTTGATTATACAATGTGATACAAATAGTAAGAATATGATAAAGTGAATTTGGACTAGAACATATAGATTTATTTGACTAACATGTAATTGTATGACATATATAATTAAATGAAATGTATATTAATGAAATTATACTTAAACCCCTACTTATATCAAGTATAAATAAAGATGTTGAATGTCTCATACAATGATGAAGCTCAATAAATTAAATAAGAGCGCTCTATAATGCCAAAATGAAAACAAATCTCAAATTAGAACCTCACCTAAACCCAATTTTCTTACACATATCTAATACGGTTTATGGGGATAAACATACCAAAGAATGAATGGGTGTATGGACCATTACAGATGATGAATAATATGAAAATAAATATTCACTATAAGAATCTGGTTGAGAGTTGCTTGTTGAGAATATAGAGGAACCATGGAAAAACACAGTGAAAGATGCTTTCAAAACAATTTGGGTGGCCAAAGGATCAAATATTCGATTGTAGGGTTTCGAGAAGAGAGATAATGATTAAATATCACATCAAAGTAAAATAGCGGGATAACATGAAATGTGAGATTATAATATTTTTAAAATATTTATCATGTCGGATTTTATATAACCAACATGAAATAGAATTTTTTACATTGATTATGTCTGCTAGAAAACAACATACATGATAAAATGATTTGTAGATTCATTGATTATATAATTTACATGATAAAGTTCTTTATCACATTAATTATTATATAAACGAAGACATAAATTGGAAATACCAAGTCAGTTATAAAATAACTGATGTGATAAAGCTAGATATTTGATTTATCACATTAGAAATTTCATAACTGACGTCAAAAATCATGAAAATTCATTTTTTTCATTGATTATAGTTTAACCGATGTGATAAAGTAATTTTTTTCATCTATTCACTTTGGTTATTTATAACCGACATAAAAAAATCCAATGTGGTAAATACTATTTGTATTTGTGATATTACCATTATAACCACGCCATTTAATTGGTGAGTCTAAACATAGATAACTGAAATTTTAATTATATATATAAATTTCATAATAAATAAATAATTGTTGATACAAATTAATATAATTTTAGTGATCTCAATTTATTCTTCTAAAAATTAGATATTTGAGAAAAAAAATTTACAACCCTTCGGGAGAAAATAATGGAGTCAATTTTTTAACTTCTATAAAATTTATTTGGTAAAATGAAATCAATATTTTAAAAAACAATTTCATTATTAAAATAGTGTAATATTTTTGAATTATTTTAATGAGGAATTTTTTAATGAATAGTGAAAAATAAAACTTTTTTCTAAAACATTCATGTTTTTCATAAATTATGTAATTTAAAATCATCATTATGCATCGATTTTTATTTTAACACATCAAAATTATTATTTTATAATACCCAATGTATTTGAATGCATATTAATCATCTTTACTATAACATCCTTGATGTTGTACTCATATATCAGGTGGTAAAAACATAAAGATTACCTTTCCAACCTTGATAATAATTAAAGTGGCCCAATTTTCATTTCCTTAAACATAAAATATCCAAAGTAAATATTAGAACTATTAAATTTTTAATGAAATTTTAGTTTTAATCTTTTAGTGAATTATGAATAAATTTTACACAAACAATACCAATGAATTTAAATGATTATTTGTCTCTCTTATCCAAGATTTTATTATTTCACATTAATTCATCATCATCATCCATTGAAAATTATTAGAAATATAATCAATTAAAAATAATTTGTTATAACATAAGGAAAATCCAACATAATAAGGGTGGACTTAAGTGATAAGTAATTTTAAACATAATCCTTCATAATTGAATGTAATTACTGAGAATAAAATAACCATTAGGGTATTGTGAATTAATCAAAGTACAAGATCCTACCATAAGAATTTTCAATTCAATAAATACATGTATTAAAGAACATGAAAGCAAGGAATAATGATTTCACAAAATAATGATTATTTAGAATTACTACTCATAAACCATGTTATATCAGTATTGTTGGAAGGAAACATTTATAACCCCTATAAAGCATAAAAATGTATTGGTATCTTCGGATATCGCAGTCATAGAACTCTTATTGAACCCTTAGGGTACCATTAAAAATGAAATAACCATACATTCAAATTATATAATCAATTAATTAGAGATTTAAAATAGGTCCCATCCTTCATATAACCTATATCAGGCTCCCCTAACACATTATGGGAACACCCATTATATGACAATTCTCAATATCTAAAAATAAAGCATATAGATCATGAATTATATCATTAAACTAAAAACAATCTACCAATTATTTCATAACATGATTAATACAAGTAAAATAATCTGATTCGATGATTATCATTTTGATATATGGTTATCCAATTAAGAAACATGTTCTATAATAGTTTCTTTGAAACTTGATTAACCCATGGAAATGAATTGGCATTATTATAAAATTCATTATGAATAATGATGAAGAATAAGGATTGTATCAAAACCACCTATGCTCATTGGAGCCTATATAATATCATGTCATTTTGTTATTTATGATTATAAACTCCTGAAAAATTTCATTTAAAAAATTATTGATGAAATTAACATTTGCACTTAAAAAACATGTTAAAAAACTAAAAATTCAAAATCCATTTTGAAAAACATTTTCATTGTAAAAACAGATGAATGAATAAAATGGAATGTTCATTTCAAATAATTTTCATGATGTTGGATAAATCGGTTCATTTCATAAATTATTTTATTAAAAAAATTAAAAACATCTTGTAAATGGAGTCAAAGTGATCCATTTGGAAAAAGTTAATAAAAATTACTTTTAATGAATTTTAATCTATGGAAAATATCATGTAGCACATATTATGGAAATAATTTATTTTGAAAATGGATATTTTTTAAAAGACATTAGAAAATATTGATTTTGAAGGGAATGATAACTGATCAAAAAAATTACACTATTAGTAGCACTTATAAAAAACATTCTTTATGATTATATAATCAATAAACGATCCAATATAAATAAAAAATTAAAACCAAATGCATAAATACTGTGTGATAATGATATTTATTTCAATAAAATAAAATCATATTATTTATTTCAAAGGATACTTGAATATAATCAATCCCAAAACAAAGGATACACTAATTTAAATTCATTTACAATTTTTTAATTGTTCAATAATGATCCCAATGAAAGAAAAATATTCAAATGATACTTTAAATATCATGAAAATAAATATATTAAAGATATAATTTCTCAAATGGGATGTATAAAAACCACATAAAATTAGTTAGGTTCATAACATCAAAATATTTCACAAATAAATATAGTTTATGATGAATGACACTCACGATGATCATATCATTGAATTGAGAATTAATGTAATGATTGAACTTGTGTAATATATGTAAATCCAAAAATGTATAGATACATAATTAAATAATTTAACCATCATTTCCAAAACAATCATTTCATAAAAAATTCAATGTATAAGAGTCATAATCTAATTAATTGAAATTGAGTCAAGAAACCCATTACCACTTGGTAACATTCAATTCATCTCACATTAGATAAAATAATTAAAATTTAAATATTAAATACCATGAAATAAATATATTCATTATATAAAATAAAAAATTTAATTCTATGTTATGTCAGAATAATACAAAGATACAAAGGAGGGGGGTGAATTATGTCTTTTCAATAATGTTGAATGATTTTGAATTTTGAATCCCTTTGCAATTTATAATGATATGTAGTGTTTTCTTATGCAATGATTATGATATGTTTATAAATGAAAATAATGATTGAAAAAAATTTAATAGTGTTTATGGGCACAAAGATACCCTAGTCCACTCTACCAATTCTCCCTCTGTGAGCTTGGTAAATTTCACTAAAAAAATGTACTCTTATCACAAGACCTTCAAATCCAGAACTCATTACAGGTGGTTGAATCCATTACAAAATTGATAAAAAGAGCCTTCTAGTGGTTTTATAGGGAACTACTAATTGAAATCATAGTATAAGAAGCTGACAGTTCTTCACAACTAAGTATGATCTGTTGAAACTATAAAAAATAAAAAGACATAGATTTGTTGAATTTTGGGTTGTTATTCACAATAATTTCAATAGAAGCTAACAATATATTAATCTACTTTATTAGAAATGAATATATTCAAGAAAAAATAACTTTTAAGTGATCATAGTTACAAATGATCTTCAAATTGAATATAAAAAAATAGTAGTACGAGGATGTAAAAGTATGTTTCCAATGTGTAGCCTTTTTAAAAAACAATGGAGTTAAATGTTCATTGAAACAGATCTATATATCGATGATATACACATATATAAAGATGTAGTTTTTTCCAATAGGATAACATGTTTCTTTTGAGAACAATTTGATCATATATAACATTATTTTGGTTGATAAGATCTATGAAAATAGCCTGATATATCACTTGTTTTAAAATTCAAAAAGTCTAAAAGATTTTAACATCCCTTATGAATAAGAGTGACTTTCTCAGTTGAATATGGTTGTTTGAATCAATAATAATGACCATTTTAATTGGTCATATAATAGACTTATATAAATATTTTATATTTTTCGAGATCATTGTAGAAATCTTAGATAAAATCGTGAATTTAAATCTATGTTGTTGAATAAACCAAAGTAGTCTTGAACAACATATTAGGCTTCCATTTTTTAGCATAGAGTTCAAATGTGTGGTTCCTAAACCATACAATAATCATTACAGAATGTAAGAATATAAAGTAATATTGGGATAAAAATATATACATCTATCCAAATGTAGTGGTACCGATCTATACACAAATGTAGGGTTATTAATCCATACACAAACAGTTCAGTATGGGGATTATAAACCATAGTTTCATTAATTGAACATAAGTTTCATTGCTTATCGTACATGTACCAACGTACGGTATAAACTGTTATTCTAGAAACACTAAAATGCTTTGCTAGAACATTGATGAATATTACTTATTTATTAAAAACATGGATATGATTGAAAAATTTTACTTTGAATATTATTTTCATAAAACTCAATTAAGGTAATATCATCAATAAACCAAACATGTGCATGTTTTAGCATTAAAATAAATAGTATTTATATATTATTGTTGAGACAATACATGCCCAAAAATCTCCATCTTTTTATGATCATAAAACCCATAACATAATTTATATTACATATAATGATTCTAAACACTAAAGAAAAAATATTTTATAAATATATTTGTTTGTTTTGAAAATTAATTTTACTACAGAATTATATAGATTTTACAGAACTATTTCAATTTCAATGAAAATCGATTTTTGAAATAAATGAGAATGGGGTGTTTACCTAAACTTTTCCCCCATTTTGTGATATAAAAAATAATATATATGCAAATAGATAAAAACATATATGATTATGAGAAGAGCAATATGTGAATATTATGGAATACTATTTTGAAATATAATACATGTAATATGGTAGGGTAAATTTGAACAGAAAAGAATGAAACAATATAAAACTCCCAAATATAAAAGTAAATTAAAATAAAATGATGATACAATGTTTTGAAAATAATGAGTTCAACCAAATAACAACATATGATATCTTTAAAATTATTAGCATGGTTCATATTATTTCTCTTGATCTTAATCTCCAATGGTAGAAGGATAAGTACAATGATGTATTTTCTGAAAAATAACATGAATATCAAAGAGTTTCCCCAACATGATCTAAAAATTATTTTTAACACATTTTTACACTGATGAATCATATCCTTTGAATTTTATGAGATCTTCAAGCTTTTAACTAGAATCACCTTAACAAACAAATTAATGGTTTCATCAAATTGATTGATGTCAGTCAACTTATCAATCACTTAATGAATCACTAGTCCCAATAAGGATTCATTAGGGGTCAATTGACTTACTAAAATTCAGTGATTTTATAATAGAATATTTAAAGGTGTATTTTCACAATTAAGGGTGTGAATTATGTCATTGAAATTAGATATCATAGAAGTTATAGCCTCAGATCTTCTAATAATATCTGGATGATTCGGTTGACAAGAGGTTGAAGCTTGATGATTTGTTCCGATAGATTGAAATTCTCTACCTAATAACTGCTCCAACTCATTAAAATAGGATTTCTTTATAGATTCTTCCTCCAATGATCTGAATTCATTGTAAAATATTCTAATTAACTCTTCAAGGTCACCCATTATTAGAAGAGTTTCCTAAACTTCTCTTAATTGTGATTGAAGGGTACGCAATTCATATATTGGCACTGTTGAACTCATGAGCTCTTCAAATTAATTCCCTTTAGATTATAAATCATTTTATAGAGACATGTTATGTTGTTTCACATGATTTAAATATTGAAACAAATCATTTATATTTCATTCAAGTGAGTCATAAGAGTCAGTAGATTATGCTCCAGTTTTACCAATGTCTAGAAAATAGAAACAAGGATCTTCCTTTGAAATGTATTCTCTCTCTCTTAACAAGGATACCCACAGAATAATTGATTTGTAAAAAAAATAATGAAATGTTTTTTGGGTAATCTTGATCAGCATAAGGAATAACTTCCAAAGACTGATCTTCCCCTCGATAAACATGGTCAACATTATCAATTACTTGAGCCACCTAGTCATCAAATAATTATTCTCTGGTTTGGGAAACTTTTTCTCTCATAAACATATTTATTAGAATATTTATTCATTGATAATGACCAGCCTCAACAACTATAGATTATTCATCTTCATATGGCCTTCATCTCATAGAACCAAAAGAAGGTAAAAATTAATTTTCTTTCTTAGAATCAACCTTCCTCCATTCTTATCCTTCTATACCAATAGGTAAACGATAATTTCAAGATTAAATAAATAAAAATCGAATATTCCTAAGAGTTTAAACATTTAGAATATTTATATGATGGAATCTTTGACCAAAATATATGTCTCTTACCTTTCCTAGCTTGAGAAACTGAAGGGATTGAATCCCTCTATAAGGGTAAAACCCAATTTTCCATCCTTCTGAAAATAGAGAATGAAATTGATTAATATAT
Organism: Viscum album; assembly: GCA_963277665.1. NCBI lineage: Eukaryota > Viridiplantae > Streptophyta > Magnoliopsida > Santalales > Viscaceae > Viscum > Viscum album. The sequence continues at coordinate 355,400,030 of OY728150.1, read as the reverse complement.
ACATATTGAATTTAATATTAAAATTGTTCAAGAAGAAAAAATATTATATAAATATATTGATAAATAAATGTATGTAACTTAGTCGTTCTTGGAACAATTATAGAATGTATAAACTTCATCAACACTCTTTGGTCATCATTAATATTTCTTTTTATCATTTTATTGACTATTTGATTTACTAAGAGTGAAAACATCATTTCCATTTTTTTATTTCTCATAACCTATAATTCTCATATAATAAAGGACATCCCCTCATGGGGCAAGACAAGAACTTAGAAATTTTTCTAGAAGATATTTGAAACTCATCATGCTGAATCATACACAAAACTGTGTCATCATTATTTCAAAAACTAAAAAGAGAAATTTAAAAAAACTCTTTAACTAATACTTTTAAAAAATTAGAACTGATATTAAAAAAATGAATTACATGCATTGAAATATTATCTTATCCTTTAATTATATATTCTTTGGTTCATCTAATAAAAATCAATAACCTTCCAATGAAGAAAATTCTGAAATTTCAACTGTCGAACATGCTCTCTTGGTCTAGCATCTTCAAAGATTCTTAATGTTTCGATTTCTATAGGTTTGATGTCTATAGGTTCAATGGTTAATGTTTTAGTAAATTGGAAATATGGATGCTCTATAAACCAAAAGGGCATGAATGAGTAGGATGGAGAGCAAGAGAAGTTTGGCGGTTAGGATTTTGGTTTCCCATGCAGAACATGTTATGTAATAAAAAAATTAATTTTGAAAAGAAGAATTGTAGAATTAAAATATAAACAAAAATATATTTTAAAATGTAAATGAAAGAAAAACATAATAGTTAAATTATGATAAATTAACATAAATTAGAATTAATTTGAACTGTTAAAACATTAATTGAAATAAATTTATTAAAATTTATTTAAAATTGAATATACCAAGCACCCATAATAAAATAAAATGATTCATCAGTTAGTGTTTTTGTAAAAATATCAGCTAATTGATATTAATCATTTAAAAATTATAAAGAAATATACTTTTTAAGAACATGATCCTTTAAAAAATGATGCCTTCTATCAATAGGCCTGGTCCTAGAATGAATTATATGATTTTTGAAATATTTATTTCTATATTATTATCACAAAAAATAGTTATATTAATAAAAATTATTCCAAAATATAGTATAGTGCGTTTCATCTACTATACATGAGCACAACAACTTCTAGCAGACACATATTATGCCTTAGACATTGACAAGGAAACTGAGTGTTGTTTCTTAATCAACCTTGTTAATAATTATTTTCCTAAAAAGTTGAAGTTTCATGGGGTGATTATTCTATCTAATAAAAAACGTAGAAAATATGCATCTGAATATGAAACTAAATAAAAATCATATATTTGGGGATAAATTTGTGATTTTTAATTAGTTCCATTTTAATATCAAAAAATTATTCAAAAAATGTAAGTTGATATTCATTTGGATTGGAAGAAAATATAGGAAATATACATATTGAAAATAATATGTCTAGTTTTATATGTGTAAGATATAAAAAAATATCAATCATACCTCTATATATCTTTATTTGACTGGTTTTCTGGCATCATCCAAATTACGTTTTATTTTTTTACACATGGGAGTTGAATATGACATACTATTTTTTTTCCTAATATTATTCAATAAATCAATAATATATTTATATAGATTTAAAACATACCCATAATCTTTTTGATACATTTAAAATCGTAATATGAAATTTAGTTCACCCATCATACTTATTTCAAAGTATTTTTCCATTAGATTAGAAAAATCATTGCAATGATTTTTTTTGTTGAAATGAAAATAACATCATCAACATAAATATGTACTAATAAAATATTATAATAAACAATTTTTTTTAAAAATATTAGGATCTAGTAATCCCACTAAAAAAAGTAGATCATTGGGAAGGTCTGCCTCTGACCGGTGGCGTCCTCTCCGCTCTCTCATGCTATGTCATCTCCTCAGTAGTGGTTCGATATGGGGAGTCATTTGCGCAACTCTAGCACTATCTCCCCGTAATTTTTATCCTGTTGCTTCTTCGTCGGCATTGTTGTTTAACATATTTTTTTTCTCCTGATCTAGATTTTCCTTCCTCTCTGATTTTTTCTCTCTAGGGATCATTGTGAGGGGTTTTCGCTTTCTGTTTCTTCGATCTTCTTGGAATCATATGTTTGCTGCGGAATTTGTCAGCTACTCAAAACCCGGTTATACCCCATGTTCTGCTATTCCTCTCTACGTCAGAGATAGAGCTTCGGTTCAATAGGGTTTTGGGTTATGTGTTGTTCTGGCAGTCGATGGGTTCCCTAGTGCTCCCAGCACTGGCCTGCTCTCGTTGTGGTTTCTTCTAATTTTCTCCTCCATAATTGCATTTTTCGAAGCCCCCAGCCACTCAACCTTTCTTTGAACTTGAGTTCCTCGATGACTCTCCCAGTCGGATTTGGAGCGGTGGATTCTTTGAGGTTTTGGGATGTGTGGTTTGGCGGCATTAGGTCGTGACGCTTATTGATTTGGTCTTATCCTATAACTTTGTTTTCTTGTTTTTCATATTTTATTTGTGTTTCTTCCTAAAAGCATTCGGTGATGATTTGGATGTTCAGATTTAGTCTTCTAGTGTCGTTTATGGTTCTCGGTGGAGCTGGCTGCTGGTATTGACGGTGATCGTGAAGGTGGAGCGATGGTGATATGGGTTTTTTGACTGGTTTTGGGACTCAGATAATTGCAGAGGCAGTGAAGATCTTGCAATAGCGATGACAGACTCCAGTTGATGGCTCCAGCGATTTCATCTGAAGTAAAAATGGGGTTGTGATGGGACAAAGTGTGTGAATCAAGGTGTTCAGGTGACTTTTGGTGGTACGTGGACCAAGACAGAATGATGAAGCTTCTTTAATTTTGAAATTTTAATTTTTAATTGTGATATTTCACTGTGGTTCCGGCCTATTTTTTTGTGGGTTACCGCTCATCCTCAAAGAGGGTTAAAAATCAAATAAAAAAATGAATTTTTAGGTCTGTAATCCCACAAAAAAAATCCATTTTTCAATAATTAGGGTCTTAATCTTTCAAACCAAGCTATATATTATTGTTGAAGGACATAAAAAGATCTAATAAGTAAAAAACATTTTTTATAAGAGCGTTTTCAAACCCCAGTGGGTTTTCAACATAAACATCCTCCATTAAATGACCATTTAAAAAGGATGATTTTAAATCCATATGATATTCTTTAAAATTAATATGAGATTAATAAGTCAAAAGAATTATAAAATACTATATTATAGATAATGAAGAAATTTTTTATTGATATTAAATACCTTATTCCTGATTATATAATTTAGTAAAAAATATATCTTTCTTTCTGTTTATGATCCTTTAATCATCCTGAATATTTATAAAGATCCAATCATTTCATATTATTGGTTACTCTATTAGTCTTTCACTAAATTAAAGACCAAATTTCATCTAAATTTGTTTAGTTATTCTTATCTGGCTAACATCCAAATTGCATATTCTAAATATTATTCAATAGATTTATTTTTTAACTAGGATATAATGGTTGATAATTCATCTAGGTTTCCTACATTTCTTAATGTTAAGATTCTTGTGTTTATGATTCGTATAATGCTTTCTAATGGATGGGTTTTTATGGACCTAGAATTTCTAATTGAGACACATTTTGGTTATTCAATTCATGTTCTTCTAAAATAGCCATAATTTTATTTGTATAATTTTTAATAATCATCTTGAGGTGTTTCAAATATCAAGTTGTCATTTGATTTAGTATTTTCATATATTGGATCTTTTTCTTTATTAAATGGTCTAGTATCACTAAAATTCACTTGAGATAATTTTTCTACAATACTTCTTTTTTATTAAATACCCTATAGGCTCTAGAAGTATCATAATATCGTCAAACAATTCCTTCATTATCATTGGGATTGAATTTTACATGGTTTTCTTTAGTATTAAAAATATTTACATTTCATCCAATGACTTTAAATTACATTACGTTAGGTTTTCTATTATTCTAAAATTCCTAGGGTTTTTACAAATAACTGGTCTGATTATAACTCTATTCATGATATAGAAAGATGTTCTTACAACTTTTGAATATAAATATGTATGGAGATTGTATTCTTTTAGCATAGTTCTTGTTATTTCATGAATTTTTATATTTCATCATTCCAGAATTCCATTTGTAAATGTGTTCTTGGGGAAGATAAGGTGTGTTCAATCCCTATATTTTAGAAAAAATTATTAAATTATTGATTTTCAAATTCTTTACCATGATCACCTCTTAATGAAATTATTTTTAAATCCTTTTCATTTTAAAATTTTTTGCAATAGCTTTCAAAAATAGGGAATACATATCCATGGGGTTTTATAAAATAAACCCATTTAAATCGTGAAAAGTAATCAACTAAAAAATATGCATTTAATTTACCATGAAAAATTTCTACCCAAGATGGTATAAAAATCCATATAGTTAAGTTTTAATGGTTTAGATGTAGAAATTTTGTTAAGTTATTTAATGGTAGATTTGTGTTGTTTTCCAATTTGGCATGCATAACAGAATCTATCATTTTCATACGTAAGAATAGGAAAATCAGAAACTAATTGTTTCTTAGATAATTTATGTAATTTATATATATTGCGATTTCCAATTCTTCTATTCCATATTTATGACTCGTTTGTCTTAGAAGTTAAATAATTCACATTATCTTAGATAAGTAGTTAAGATTGAAAGTACAAACATTATTAGTTGTAGGTACCCTATATTTAAGAAATTTACCATTAAAAATAGAGCATGAATTGTTAGAGGAATGTATATAAAATCCATCATCCCAATGTTGATAAATACTTATTTGGGTTTTCTTTAACCCTTGTACATACAGTAATTTCTTGATTGATATAGTCTTTGGATCTCCAATAGTTCCAACTCCAACAATTTTTAATTTATCATTATCACTAAATGTGACTAGACCTCCACCCATTTGAGTCAATCTACTAAACTTTGATGAGTTTCCACTCATGTGTTAGAAGAAACCAATATAAAAATACCATATAAATTTTCTCGTAATGTTTATATTTCTCTATTTTTCTTCCTTATTAAAAAATCACATGTTGGCTTCATGTTTTTGGCTCTCTTTTTTTGAATAATATTTTGAGGAGATTCTAGAGTCTTCATATGAAACAACCCAATATTTTATAAATGAAATTTCTCCCTCATTGTAGTAATTTCAATATATTATAGAATCAAATTAGGAAAAAAGTGCCACGTCATTCTTAAATGAACTATTATGTGACATTTAAACATAAATTTTCCACTTCTGTGTTTTGAATCTCAAAAATCTTACATAAATGGTTGCGATCAATATGATGTTTCGAGTCTGATTAGGAAAACATAATTTATATGTAATAGTAACCAATAATAATTAATAGTAACATATTTTTATAAAAAATAATATGACCCTTATGAATCCTAAATCATCCAAATGAATAGTAACATCATCTAATAATAATGAATAGTAACATATTTCTATAAGTCATAATTAATTAATGATAATTAATTAATTAATTCAGAAGAAGATTTATTTTCCTAAAAAGTGTTTAAAAAATAACAATTTTATATGTTATGATTTTAAGATAATTTTATAAGACCTCATGTGATTTTTAAAATCATTATACAATCAGTTTTAATTTTAAAATTTGTAATTATCTTATAAATTATGATTTTAATTAAAATTTAAAATTTTCATATTTATAGAATATTTTTTTGTAATATGGACCTCATTTTTAGATTCTAAACATAAAAAAATGGATAGGGTAAATTTTTGATATTTTTATGAAATACATTAATATTTTGTGAATAGTAAAATTCAATAATTTACAAAATACGCTATGTAAAAAATTTCTACATCATGATTGACTCATGGATAATTTAAATAGAGATTTTTTCGAACTCACATATAATTATTACTATTTTTAGTCACAATAAAACCTTATATTTCTTTTCTTATGGAGAAGTAATAAATTAATGAATATAATATTATGAAAATACTCCTCCCCCTCCACTATAAATACCACCCCCACACCATCATTAACTCACATATCTCAAGTATCAAGACTAAACTAAATTCTATCAAAATATACCTCCAGGATTCTTACCCATGTCTTTAAGCCCTTGTCCTTCTCAAAAGGCCAAATCATCTCCCCTAAAGTGGCTCTCCAAAGAGATAAATTCAAGAGATAAATTTCTCTTTCTGATTATTTTATTTTCATTCGTGTTTTTCTTTTTTTTATTTCCTCACCCACAATCACCAAAATGGTATGGTAACTCCAATAACATATAGGTACTATAATTCTATTATGATAATGTGATAGTTCATCATAATCTCACATTAACATTCCTTTTATACTACATATGAAAACACCGTCTGAGATGTGTTAATTAATCAAATTCAACTGTGAAGGGTTTTCATTTTTCATTACCATATTATAGGCTGGTCATGAAACCATTTTAATGGTTTTGAAAAGATCATAATATATTTATTTTATCTTATGTGATGTTCTGTAATCCTTATACACTCTGGATATAAAATAATAATACAAAACAAGTTCATTGTGAGAAAAACCTCCAAAATAATCCAAGAATTTATCATTAAAATTTTATCTAATGATTCATCCTCATGGTATGTAATAAAATTCATTATATGATAATTTATATCACTATAATATCACTAATAATATATATTAATGATTTTTTATGTTTAAGAACATTTCAAATGAACATGCATTAATGAAGACAACTGAATGGTTCAATAATGGTATGAAAATTAATAGTCCCGGACAATTAATTTAAGCTCAAATACTCATCCAATGGTCCATAAAAGAACTGATTAATACCATAATTAATAAAAATCAGGTATTAAAGGATATGTATTTGTTAACTAATGAATATAAATTTTTTATAAAGGATTTTAACAAGTAGAAATCATTCAGACACAAGGTATGGGGAAATTCTCGAACCCAAGTCTCTTTCTTTGTATATTCCCACAACTACCCATTTTTAGAATGGATATGACTTAAAAATCATTTATTCATCAATATATTACATTTTATGTTATATAAATGTTCTCTAATTTATTTTATAAAAAATAAAATGTTTTATAAAAGAACACTTTATTATGACCCATACTTTACATACATGGTTATTACTTCAGAATTGAAGCATACTTATTACAATATTTAACAAAAACATGATAGGACCATATAGGTATAGTATCTTTAGAAACAGGGAAACATAAACAACTGGTTCATAAATCATCTACATTGTCTCCTTTTTTATTTTATCATATCTAGAGTCCCTTTTGGCATATCCTACTTAAGACCCTTCTTCCTGACTTGGGGAAAAGAAAACATACAAAATGGTGTGCTCAAATTCTCAGTAAGGGTAAACAAAAGAAATATCAATCATATCATATTCATAAGAACATAACATTTTGAAAATATTAACCTTCAAAAGAGATCATAATATCATAACATGGGATAAATTATAGTAGTAAGATTTAATAACAATAATCATAACATAAAGCATGAAACTTTGTGGAATAAACACATAATCATAGAAAATAATTTCATATTATTCAAGGCTCTTTTTCAAGACCATCATAGCGGAGAAAGTCCATTACTAAACCGAGTTCACTCATCGTTCTAGTCCTGTATCACTAAACCAGAATAACTTGTCGTTCCAAAAATGTCTATCTCATGAGATATAAATCTATACCCAATTAATTGGAGGGAGATATAGGTCCCACCCATCTCATAATGAAACCATTCTTATGTGTTCCAAAAAATCATAAAGAATATATCACAGCATAACCCATTTAATAAAAATGAGATTCTTAATCTTCATGCCATTATAACATAATCCATTTAAGATAAAAGGACTTCATAAAAATAATTCCATCATAACTTAATCAAATTAATGTAAAAATAGGGATAGAAACAGAACCCTATATTATCTTAGATGGTAAATAATTTTGATAAAACACTTGAACTCCATTCTTAAGGAAAATATCCTCTCTACTTCAAAAACATTTTTCCTTTCTTAACATGTCATAAAATTTTAAACTAAAAAAATTAAATTAAAAATAAACGAGAAGATTTATGGAAATTATTATCTATTAAATCATAAAAATCTATTCCTTCCATATAAGTTAAAAAAACATTATTCTCACACTTTGGCTGGAAAAGTCAAAAGGTACCTCGTACTAAAAACGACAAAAGATTCCTTTCATATCTATTGCTAAAAAGTCACCAATTGGTAAAATTGGATTTAAATAATTGTAGGAGGATATAAATAATATTACATATTGAGGAAACATGGATTTGGATGATAAATATTCCCCATGAAATTATAAAGTATAAACAATCTTGGATACAAATGAGATTGTGAGATTTTCCCTTACCTTAAGTCCGATATGCTTCATACGTATCCGAAAATCCTGTATAACGATTTAAATAATGTAATTGACTTATTAAAGAATAATATTCATTGTTATGATATCATATATGGTGACATTATTATCTTCTTATTAATAATATTTCATTGCTACTTGTTTTATCGGGTGTTCATATGCTTTATGTTCTTATGCTTGTTTTGTCGAATAAATTCATATTATTATTTTTAGGTTGTAGATACATCATTTAAAAAATGGTATTAGTATAATATATATCATATTTATTCATTAAATTCATTTATATAATCATTATTCAATGAAGATCATGTAAAATGAGTCGCATCACATCTTGGAGAGGGTAGGCCGTACGTACGCACGAGCGATGATATCATTCCCATGATCGTGGAATTGTATTGAAGTGCACGTATACTATTTCAGAATAAATATCACTTTACAATACTCATATATAGTTATTTTTTACACCATTATACCCATCCAAGTAAGGTGGTGGTGTAAAATAGATTACACCATGGCATGGAGACGGTATTCCGTACGTACGCACGCGCGATGATTTCATTTTCCGGAGGATGGATAGAAGGTGAAATAGGGTTCTTTAATATTTATAATAAAATATAAGTATATGATTGATACTGATGTTATTACTTAATAATGATACAACTAAAGAAGAAGAAGTAGAAGAAGAAATAAATTTGAATGAATCGGTAATGGATATTACCTCTTCTTCAACACCCCTCTTTGAAACCTCCTCTTAAGGAACTAAAATTGGTCTTTGAAAAAAACCAGGACCTCTATTATGTTTCTAGGGAAGTTGACAATGAAAATGGTCTGGGTTTGGCCGAGATTTATGGCTCAAAATTGTGTGAGGAGTAGAGGGAGGAGGTTCCCTTTTATAAGGGAGGAGAGGGGCACCTTTGAAAAAACATAAAATATTATTTTATAATAAACTCATATTCTATTTATAATAGCTCAAAATTGATTTATTTCAAAATCTAAGGTGGGTATGGGTCTACATATTCTCAACCAATAGGTTTTAGAGATGTTTAGGTTAATATTTTAACCTTATCATTTAGATTTAACTCTATGTTAAATAATTTAACTTTTATGGTGTCTTCTTATTTTCTTACACTATATGGTTAATAAACTTACTATAACAAGCCAAACGACCCCAAGTGGTTCATTATTAATATATATAACCTTATCTATTTCATTTGGCCGAAACATAGATTTTTAGGAATAATATAACAATTAATAATATAATATTTTTTTTAAAACTATTTTATGTCAACTTTTCCACTATTTGGTTATTGAATTTTGTGAAAATACTAACAGCATTATTAGTTTTAAAAAAGTTAATTAAATAAATACTAACATGTCATATTAACCTATATAATTATTGTGATTAATAAAAAGTTTCAAATTGCATTTATTTGGGTATTTATAACATCAATTATGTTAATATTTCAATAATAAGGTAATTGTTTCATCATCATTGTGTCAAAAATAAAATAAATTATTTAATGTTTAAAAATTATATATAAAATATCATTATGTAGGAAATATTTTTATCTTTCTAATGAAGATTTATAGTCGAATTTATCTTATGTATAACCATATATTAAAAAAAATTAGTTATTAAACTTTGATTTTGACTCTTTTAACTCTTCTATAAATAAAATAATAATAAGTGTCCTAATATAATCCAAGTGGATGTAAATGGTCATATTTAATTCCAAAGGTTATTTTTGGTTGGATTAAACTTATTCAATAGAATTAAAACATGTGTTAGGGTAATAATAATAACTTTTTACCCATGATTTCCCTATTTACATTTAACCGTGGTAAATAAAAGAAAAAAGTTACTATTAATGAAATATTATTTTTATCATATTGAACCAAATTTTACTCCTTGACATTAACCGTGTCACTCGGATTGTCGAAATTCAACTCATAGAAGCAGTAAAATTATGTTTTATGTACAATTGAAAATGCTCCTAGTATGTGGGTAAAGACGGTAAAAGGTTCAATAAAATTTTATTTTTATCTATATTAATATAAAATTACTCCAAGTAATTACATTAAACATATATAGGTATTATGTATCTATTTTTACCTAAATTAAATTTAACTAAAAAATGATTATTTAAATAAAAAGACGGTTTTAACCAATAACTCAGTGTTTTCACTATTCTTAAAAAATTGAATGTTTTTAGAAAAATACCAAAAATTAAACCTAGGATAATTTCGATATTCCAAATCCAAAAATTAAGTCCATTTTGAAAGATAAAATTTATAAAATTTCAAAAAGTGGGAATTACTATTCATAACGGCTAGTTTATATAATAATTTAATAACATATCGTTGTTTAATGAAACTCGATATTGCGTACAATGCAAGCTGTCGAGGAAGGTTGATCTTACGTGTAACATAAGCCATGATAGTGATATGTGTAGTCAAATATTCCTTTGGTGATGTATATAACAAAAAAACAAATTATTTCTCATTAAATCTCGGGTGTTACATTCTACCCCCCTTAAAATGAATTTCAACCTCGAAATTCGTCACTTTGTAACAAACAAATGAGGATTACTCTCCCTCATCATATCCTCAAGTTCCCATGTAGCTTCTTCTAATTAGTGGTTCCTCCATTAAACTTTCACCTAGCGAGTGGTCTTGTTCCGTAGAATTTTTTTGCTACGATCCAGAATCACAATAGGTTTTTCTTCATAAGAAAGATCTTGCTCCAGCGGTATAACTTCTAAGCATAGTACATGTGAAGGATCGGGTACGTACTTTCTCAAAAGAGATACATGGAACACATCGTGATCTTGAGAGAGATTCGGTGGAATCCCCAATCCGTAAGCTACCTTCCCAACACGATCTAGTATTTCGAAAGGACTGATATACATAGGGATCAACTTTCCCTTCTTTCCGAATCACATTACTCTCTTCCAATGAGATATTCGTAAGAACACTTTATCACCCACTTCAAACTCTAGGACATTTCTTCAGTTGTGGGCATAACATTTTTTTCAACTCTGAGATAATCTTATGTGTTTTTGAATAGATCTGATCTTTTCTGCCATCTCATCAACAAGATTAGGTCCTAATAGCTTTCTTTCCCCAACTTCCTCCCAGCAATTTGGAGTTCTGCATTTCTTTCCATAGAGAGATTCATAAGGGGCCATCTAAACACTAGAGTGAAAGATATTATTATTAATAAATTCCACCAAAGGTAGGTGTTGATCCCAACCACCTTTGAAATCCATAAAGAAAGCTCTCAACATGTCTTATAGATTTTGAATTGTCCCTTCAGACTGATTGTCTATCTGAGGATGATAAGCAGTGCTGAAACTCAACTCTGTATCTAGAGTATGCTGAAGACTTCGCCAAAACTTCAAGGTAATCCTCGGATCCCGATCAGATATAATGGAAAGTGGTACTCCATGCAATCTTACCACTTCCATTACACATATCCTGGTGAGCTGATCCAGAGAGAAATCCTCTCTAATAGCAATGAAGTGTGCCGACTTTGTATGATTATCAACTATGAACTAGATAGCATTATTTCCTTTGGATGTTTCAGGAAGTCTGGTGAAAAAGTCCATAGTTATGTTTTCCCACTTCTATTTGGGTATGGGTAATGGTTGTAACATCCCCTTAGACTTTTGTCTCTCAGCTTTAACTTACTGACAAACCAAGCATCGAGAGACATATTCATTAACATCTTTTTTCATGCCATCCCACCAGAAGTACTCTTTTAGGTCCCTATACATATTTGTGCTTCCAGGATGAATAGATAATGAAGAACTATGAGCCTCATCCAGCAGATCCTTCTTCAATTCTGGTATGGGAGGAATAGAAACCCGATTCCTGAACCTTATTATCCCATCATAATCAAGGTTTTATTCATGACCATTTCTCACCTACTTTTATAACTCTACATATTCTTTTTGTGCCTCTTTAATTTTCACCTGTATAGATGGTTAAACATTAATTTGAGAAAGATAAGATTTTTCCCATTCCATTATAATTCCAAGATCCATCCTTGGTAAATCCATAAATATTGGATCTTTTGTGATCCTCATTATGGATAAGCTAGGATGGTCTTGTCGACTTAATGCATCTTCCACCTATTTTGCTTTCCAAGGGTGATAATGAATTGAGCAGTCGTAGTCCTTAATCAACTCCAACAATCTTATTTCGCACATATTAATCTCCTTTTGTGTGAAAATATACTTTTAACTTTTATGATCAGCATAAATATCACAGCTTTCACCGTAAAAATAATGCCTCCATATTTTTAATGCATAGATTAAAGCGGCTAACGCCAAATCATGAGTAGGGTAATTTTTCTTATGGATTTTCAACTGTCGTAAGGCATAAGCTCTCAACATATCATTTTTCATGATAACACATCCCAGTCCCTTCTTGTATGAATCACTATAGATCACAAACCTTTCTCCATTACATGGAAGTTTGAGTACATGTGCACTGGATAACCTTCGTTTTAACTCTTTGAAATTCTCTTCACACTCCTCCGTCCAAACGAACTTAACTCCTTTTTGAGCCAACCTTGTGAGTGGATAAGATAATCATGAAAAATCTTTCAAAAAATGTCCATAATATCTAGCCAAACCAAGAAAACTTCAGATCTCAGTTACTGTTGTTGGTCTCGACTATCTTTCGATAACCTCTATTTTTGCTGGATCCACATATATCCCCTTTTTGAGATTATGTGACCCAAAAATGAAACTTTTTGAAGACAAATTTCACATGTGGTAAATTTGGCATAAATCTTCTCCTTTCTTAGGGACTTTAATACAGTTCTAAAGTGATCTTCATGTTCTTCCTTTCTCATTGAATAGACAAGAATATCGTCTATAAAGACTACCACAAACTGATCAAGATAGTCTCTAAAGACTTTATTCATTAGATCCATGAAGATAGAAGGGGCATTAGTAAGACCAAATAAAATCACTATAAATTCATAGTTTCCATACCTTATACCGAAATCCTTCTTTGGTATATCCTCCTTTTTGACCCTTAATTGATGATACCCTAAATGAACATCAATCTTGGAAAAGTATTAAGCTCCGCGTAGTAGGAAAAATAAGTCATCAATGCGTGGGAGATGATATTTGTTATTGATAGTGATCTTGTTAAGTTCTCGATAATCAATGCAGAGTCTCATTGATCCATATTTCTTCGTAATGAAAAAAATAAGTTCTCCCCAAGGTGATGAACTAGGGCGTATGAATCCCTTATCATGATTCTCTTGGAGTTGATTTTTCAATTCCTGCAACTCAATTGGGGCCATTCAATAAGGTGTCTTTGAAATGGGCATATCACCCGGTTTGAGTTCTATTGAAAACTCAACATCGCGATTTGGTGGAAGACCTGGAAATTCCTCTGTAATGACATCACCAAACTCCTATAAAATGGGAATATTCTTAATCGTGAGTTTCTATATCATCTTGCCTTTTTATCACATAAACTTTCATTACATTTTACAAAACCGAGGATCATTAAGGTTTAGTGTCTTGGAAACCAGGAACTTAAAATATGAAAACCTAAAACATTCTTATTAAACACTTGAAAGGCTTCTCCTCATGTTCATCCTAGGTTCATTACTGCATCTCATAACCTGGGGACATACATCAAAAGAAAGGGTGAGCAGAAGGCCCCGTAATGGAAACAAGGGAAACATTTAACATGTGAACTTGAGATACATCAATAAACTCATGAAAAGAACTTTAAGGCATGGGAATAAAATCATGAGGAATATCATAATAAAAATAACATTTTTTATAACTTGAAGATGTGGCTACATCATTTAATATTGATAATCATTTTTGTTTCACCAAGGTCTATCCACAAGGTGTCATTAAAAATTACCAAGGTTATTCACCAAGGCATCGTTAAAAATTGTCATCTCTAGAGATTAAGACTTTACCCAATGCATTGGAGCGCTATCAGGGCGCACCCTTGAAATGTAATTATTATCATGTGAGCCACATATATCATAATCAATCATTTCATAAACAACCCATATAGCAAAAAAGTAATGGGGTTCATTTCATAATCATAACGTTTAAAAACTGCTTTAAAGACATGATCTTTACGTCACATTAAACCCACAGAAAGGGAGGGTGGGTCTGATGTATGTAAATACCAGAATTTAAAATAGAACAAATTGGTATATATTTCAATACCCCTATAGAAGAGAGGTATTTAACTATTCACTTAATAAAATAAAATAACTTTAGAAAAAGAGAGAGATATTTTGAGATGGAAATTCTGCAGCATAACTACTATGTTTCGGGGTTCTAGAAAACATTGAAAAGAGAGGGGACATGGTTCAAACATTCATAAATGACCCATAAAACAGTATAGGGAAAGAATACAAAGGATTTAAGCACATGGTAATGAATTTTGAAATATATACTATATGAAATGAAGAACATGAAAGGAGGAAAAAAATAATATTTCTCTTATGAAAATTCGACAGCCTAAGGGCGTCACTTAAACTTCGACAAAATGAATTGACGAGATAAAAT
Organism: Viscum album; assembly: GCA_963277665.1. Classification (NCBI taxonomy): domain Eukaryota; kingdom Viridiplantae; phylum Streptophyta; class Magnoliopsida; order Santalales; family Viscaceae; genus Viscum; species Viscum album. The sequence continues at coordinate 355,384,974 of OY728150.1, read as the reverse complement.
AGGGTATCTCATCATATGAACATAAACGTCCAGTATGATATATATATAGATAATACCCCAACATAATAAAAAGGAATTTGAAAGACTTGACATGAAAGTAGAACTTTGAAAAAATGAGAAGGGTGAAAGAATCACTTAAAAATTCGGCAGCCTAACGGCTCCACTTAAACTTCAACAAAAATGAATTGACGAGATCAAAGAGGGTCTCTCATAATATGAACATAAAAGATCAGTATGATATATATAGAGATCATACCCCAACATAATAAAAATTAACTTTAAATACTTGACATGAAAGTAGATCTTTGAAAAATGAGGAAAGTGAATGAATCCCTTAGAAATTCAGCAGCCAAATGGCGTCACCCAAACTTCAACAAAAATGAATTGACGGGATCAAATAGGGTCTCTCATAATATGGACATTAATGTTCAGTATGATAGATATAGAGATCATAACAAAACATAATAAAAAGGAAATTGAAAGACTTGACATGAAAGTATAACTTTGATAAAATGATAAGGGTGAAAGAATCCCTTAAAAATTCGGCAGCCTAATGACGCCACTTAAACTTCAACAAAAATGAATTGATGAGATCAAATAGGATCTCTCATAATATGAACATAAATGATCAGTATGATATATATAGATATCATACCCCAACATAATAAAAAAGGAACTTGAAAGACTTTACATGAAAGTATAACTTTGAAAAAATGAGAAGGGTGAAAGAATCCCTTAAAAATTCGGCAGCCTAACGACGCCACTTAAACATTCTTAAAACGAAATGATGAGAGAAATAGGGATTCTCTCATCATATGAACATGAAAAGGGAATTAAGATTAATATAAAAGAACATCCTTTAACATATGAACATGGATCATAAAAGGAATGATATAAAATAGATTACTTGAAAAGAAAGAGAGAGGTCAGATCCCTTACCTTAAACATACCTCTTAAAACTCAAAGGATGGGACATTGAGGGCTTGGGGGCAACTTGGGAGGACTCCTTTGGAGGTAATGAGACCAGAGATTCATTGGAGGAGAGTTGGGAGTCAAATGGATGAGAGGATGGCTTGGTATTTATAGGGAAAGTGAGGGGACAAGGCATTAATGACCAAGGGACACCTCATTGGTGGTTTTGGAAAAACCATGGGCTTTCCCATGGTATTTTCCCATGGTATTGGCCACATGGGTCCCCCCATACAATAATCTATCACCTTTGGTCGGCCAACCCTTAAAATATCTCATGACATCATCATGACATAGTTATGATGTCATTAAACATATCGAAACCATAAAAAAGTATTTCACTATTCCTCGAAAATTCAACTTTCTCATGAAAATACCAAAATTCCACCATATCAATGTTCTGATTTCAAAAATGAACTCCATTTTGTAAAATAAATTTTCTAAAAAAATATAAATTATTTATTAATTAAATACGCTATTCACCGAAAATTCATTTTTTTCATGAAAATCCCCAGAAATTACCATAACATAATATTGATGCTCTGAGTTCAAAAATGAAATCCATTTTATAAAAATAACATTCTAAATATTTTTAATTTAATTTTTAATTAAAAACACTATTCATCCGAAAAAACTAATACTTGAATGATAATTTAAGAAACCATTTTTAACCATTTTATTGAATCACATTACTTAATCAAGGTGCCTAGATTATTTTAATACTTTCTGTAAGTGAGATTACTAATCCATTTGGTCACATTACTAATCCTAATCATAAAATCACTATTCATAATTTACTATTCATCAAAAATTAAGTTGATCTTATTAGACTCTAAATTTCGTACTAAGCATAATTGTAGAAGACCATTTTTTGAAAATCATTACACATTTTTAATTATTTAAGGTTTTCATAATCATTTTTAAAATATCCTTTCTCTAAAATTCATCAAAAATATGCATACTATATTTATCCGAACATTTGAAAATTCATAAACTTCATCATAAGAAAAAATCAAAGTTTTTATTTAAAACAAAGGATTACACAAGACAATTAAGGTCTCCTTACATAGCCCCTTATCACACCATCATATGACCTAAGCGTAAGGTGTGCTAAGGTGAGAGAATCTGAGGGAGGATCGGGCAACATCGCACGAGTAGTAATTTCTATCAGCTTGAACTTCTCGTGAATACTATTCCGTTCTTGCTTCACACGATGAAGTTTGGCTTGGGTTTGGTCTAGAGCAAATCCCAGTGGTGCTACATTCTTCCCAAGTTCTATTAGATGGGCTTCGATCGGTCCAAGACTACTGGGTGAGGCCATCAAATATTCTTTCTATATTAATTAACCAAGATCACTTGTATTTAGAGACAATAATCAAAATGTTTAGTTTCCAGCGGTCATATTGACCAATGGTCATATGACAGACAAAACCCAATGATATCATTTTAATTATACTCATGTTATCAAATGAAATAGTTTTGTTGAGTATAAAAATAAAATAAAATAACACACAAAATCCGGAAACAAGATTTATTCAAAATTTCGGGTCGTTACAATCTTCTTCCCTTAAGAAATTGCATCCTCTAAATTTTTAAAATTGGGTTTTGAAATTTCATTGAAAGTCCAACATTGGAAAAGGAGTCAGTAAAACCATTACTTTAAAAGAAAGAAAGGGAAGTACAAAGGTCACCCGAGTTAACCCACACTAGGATTCCTTTTAGGAAAACATTAACATGAAGGAGAAAACAAAGGTTCAAGTTCTGAGGGAGAGTGATAGAAAACATGATGAGGAGAAAGTTAACCACAAGAAAATCCCAAACTTATGATGTGTGTAAATGGTCTTTGATTAACTAGTAAGAAACGTAAACCAACAATGTTTTTGTTTTACATTCCTTTTCATAATTTTGAGGAATTCATTTACTACATAGAACAAAAACATAAGGAAATATACCTACCTTCAAGTAGAGTTTCATCCTTTAATAAGTCTCTTCCAAAACTAATCTTTTCTCCAAACGATGAGAATTAAAAAAAACTTGGTCTCATAAAAAGCACAAGAATAATATTCTAGAGAATCACATAATCCACAAAAGATTAACTATCTATTTCTTCTATCTTTAAACATTATCCCAAAAACAGAAAGGGTATGGTAAAACAACTCTTCAAAAATAAATAATCCCATAGGAATGGAAATTACTTTTAAATCTTAAAAGTTACATGGTACTACCCAAATTTCATCATAGACCATTCCATAAATAATGGTCCTTAAAATTCCTCAAAATAAACCAAACTGAGATTGAAACCCAAATACAAGAAGGATTTGATAACATAGTCTTCCAAAATAAACTTCATTGTTCATCTCCAAACAACATCAACCACTTCTAACATCTTATAACAAAATTAGATAACCTAAACATATTTTACCCAAGATAGGTTAATCATTTCCATAAGTGACCTAAATTACTATAAGTTCACCTTAAATTCATCGATTCTTCAAAATATAAGTCAACCTTACTCCTCAATGAAAATAACGTAGTAATCTATTTACCTTGATCGTATAGGGTCCCTAAAATAGTGAATGTATTCCAAAATAATAATCATCTTTTTATCCCCTAATCATCTCTGTCATATTAATATGGAAATCGTCGCATTTCCTGTCACATTGGTTGTTGGGACATGTTCTTCCATTTCCCACCATTAACTAAGAAGAGAAAGTATAATTTGGGGCTTAAATACTTATCCAATAATCATGAAAAAGGAACTTAAAGCATAAAAGGATAACTTGTAGATGAAAAGTATACCCTATCTTGTGATCCCCTGGGTCCCAATCTAGGTTATCCATGATCACATATTCTTATGTGAATCTTTATTTTATTTTATCTTACTTCCTTTAATAATGGTTCATACTAAGCTTATGAATTTACCAAAACATATCCCCCGGGAGTGTCATAACCAAGAGTGCAACAAGGCCCGTTGTTGTGTACCAGTTCTCATTCGAGTCTAGCTCAAAGCGGTGTTTTCGGGTTTTACCCCTATATACATCTATGCCAGATCCACCTCTACCTGCTCGTATCCAGACAAGGATGTATTTTCTTGGAAACCCCTTACTCAATACTCACCAAAATACCAGGAAGATTTCCTATATTTATACCTTTCTATAGGGTTCTTCCTAAAATTTTCATATCCAAATTTCCACAAATAACTAAACCATCCTTTGATACCAACTATATCATCCCACCTTTTTATCACATAAACTTTCATTACATTTTACAAAACCAAGGATCTTTAAGGTTTAGTGTCTTGGAAACTAGGAACTTAAAACATGAAAACATAAAACATTCTTCTAAAACACTTGAAAGGATTCTCCTCATGTCCATCCTAGGTTCATTACTGCATCTCATAACCTAGGGACATTCATCAAAAGAAAGGGTGAGTAGAAGGCCCAGTAAGGGAAACAAGGGAAACATTTAACATGTGAACTTGAGATACATCAATAAAGTCATGAAAAGAAAATTAAGGCATGAGAATGAAATCATGAGGAATATCATAATAAAAATTACATTTTTCATAACTTGAATATGTGGGTACAATATTTAATATTTACAATCATTTCTTTTTCACCAAGGTCCATCCCCAAGCTGTCATTAAAAATTACCAAGGTTATTCACCAAGGCGTCGTTAAAAAGAATCATCTCAAGAGATTAAGTCTCTACCCAATGCATTGGAGCGCTATCAGGGCACACCCTTGACATGTAATTATTATCTTGTGATCCACATATATCATCATCAATAATTTCATAAACAACACATATAGAAAAAAAGTAATGGGTTTCATTTCGTAATCATAACGTTGAAAAACTGCTTTAAAGACATGATATTTACGTCACTTTAAACCCACGGAAAGGGAGAGTGGGTATCATGTATGTAAATCCCAGAATTTAAAATATAAAAATAAGGTATATATGTGAATACCTATATATAAGAGAGGTCTTTGAGTATTCACTTAATAAAATAAAATAACTTTAGAAAAAGAGAGAGACATTTTGAGATGGAAATTCTGCAGCATAACGTCTATGTTTTAGGGTTCTAGAAAACATTGAAAAGGGAGGGGACATGGGTCAAACATTCATAACTGACCCATAAAACAGTATAGGGACAGAATGGAATGGATTTATGCACATGGTAATGAATTATGAAAGATATACCATATGAAATGAAGAACATGAAAGGAGGACAAAAATAAGATTTCTCTTATGAAAATTCGGCAGCCTAACGGCGTCACTTAATCTTCAAAAAAATGAATTGACGAGATAAAATATGGTCTCCCATCATATGAAAATAAAATATCAGTATGATAGATATATAGATCATACCCCAACATAATAAAAAGGAACTTGAAATACTTGACATGAAATTAGAACTTTGAAAAAAATGAGAAGGGTGAAAGAATCCCTTAAAAATTTGGCAGCATAACAGCGCCACTTAAACTTCAACAAAAATGAATTGATGAGATCAAATAGGTCTCTCATAATATGAACATAAAAGATAAGTATGATAGATATAGAGATAATACCCCATCATAATAAAAAATGAACTTTAAATTCTTGACATGAAAGTAGATCTTTGAAAAATGAGGAAGGTGGACGAATCCCTTAAAAATTCAGCACACTAACGGCGTCACCCAAACTTCAACAAAAATGAATTGACGAGATCAAATAGGGTACCTCATCATATGAACATAAGAGTTCATTATGATATATATAGATATTATACCCCAACATAATAAAATGGAACTTGAAAGACTTGACATGAAAGTATAACTTTGAAAAAATGAGAAGGGTGAAAGAATCCCTTAAAAATCCGGCAGCCAAACGGCACCACTTAAACTTCAACAAAAATGAATTGATGAGATAAAATAGGGCCTCTCATCATATTAACATAAAATATCAGTGTGATATATATAGATATAATACCCCAACATAATAAAAAGGGACCTTGAAAGACATGACATGAAAGTATAACTTTGAAAAAATGAGAAGGGTGAAAGAATCCCTTAAAAATTCGGTAGTCTAACGGCGCCACTTAAACATTCTTAAAACGAAATGATGAGAGAAATAGGGGGTCTATCATCATATAAAATTTAAAAGGTCATTAATATTAATATAAAAGAACATCCTCCAACAAAATAACATGGAGCATAAAAGAAATGATATAAAAAAGATTACTTGAAAAGAAAGAGAGAGGTCAGATCCCTTACCTTAAACGTAACTCTTAAAACACAAAGGTTGGGACCTTGAGGGATTGGGGGCACCTTGGTAGGAATAATTGGGAGGAAATGAGACCATAACTTCTTTGGGGGAGTGTTTGGATTTTAATGGATGAGAGGATGGCTTGGTATTTATAGGGAAAGTGAGGGGACAAGGCATTAATGGCCAAGGGACACGTCATTGGTTGTTTTGGAAAAACCATGGGTTTGCCCATGGTATTTGCCCATGGTATTGGAAACATGGGTCCCCCATACAATACTTCATCACCTTTGGTCGGCCAAACCTTAAAATATCTCATGACAGCATCATGACATAGTTATGATGTCATTAAACATACCGAAACCCTAGAACTGTATTTTCCCTATTCATCGAAAATTCAACTTTCTCAGAAAAATCCCAAAATTTAACCTTAACCAAATATCAATTCTCTGATTCCAAAACCGAACTCCATTTTGTAAAAACAATTTTCTAAAAAATTTTAATTTATTTTTTAAATAAATACACTATTCACTGAAAATTCAATTTTTTCTGAAAAATCCCCAAAAAATACCATAACATAATATCGATGCTCTGAGTTCAAAAATGAAATCCATTTTATAAAAATAATTTTCTAAATATATTTAATTTATTTTTTAATTAAAAAACACTATTCATCCGAAAAAACTAATACTTGAATAATAATTTATGAAACCGTTTTTTAACCATTTTATTGAATCAAATTACTTAATCAAGGTGCCTAGATTATATTAATACTTTATTTAAGTGAGATTACAAATCCATTGGGTCACATTACTAATCCTAAGCATAAAATCACTATTCATAATTTACTATTCATCAAAAATTAAGTTGATCTTATTAGACTCTAAATTTCGTACTGAACATAATTGTAGAAGACCATTTTTTGAAAATCATTACACATTTTTAATTATTTAAGGTTTACATAAACATTTTTAAAATATCCTTTCTCTAAAATCCATCAAAAATATGCATACTATATTTATCCAGACATTTGAAAATTCTAAACTTCATCATAAGAAGAAATAAAAAATTTTATTTAAAAAAAAGATTACAGAAGACAATTACGATCTCCTTATATAGACACTTATCACACCAGCATATGAACTAAGTGTAAGGTGTGCTAAGGTGAGAGAATCCGAGGGAGGCTCGGCCAACATCGCACGAGTAGTAATTTCTATCAGTTTGAACTTCTCGCGAAGGCGATTCCGTTCTAGCTTCACACGATGAAGTTCGGCTTGGGTTTAGTCTAGAGCAAAGCCCAGTGGTTCTACCTCCTTCCCAAGTTCGGTTAGATGGGCTTCGATCGGTGCAAGACTACTGGGTGAGGCCATCAAATATTTTTTCTATATTAATTAACCAAGATCACTTGTATTTAGAGAAAATAATCGAAACGTTTAGTTTCCAGTGGTCATATTGACCAATGGTCATATAACAGCCAAAACCCAATGGTCTCATTTTAATTATACTCATGTTATCAAATGTAATAGTTTTGTGGAGTATAAAAATAAAATAAAATAACACAAAAAATCACGAAACAAGATTTATTCAAAATTTCGGGTCGTTACAGTTTCTCTCCTACAATTTGAGATAAATAACCTTCATTTATTGGAATCAAGACCCATAAGATGGAAGAAATTTCCACTAGAAGGTTATATTCATCCTTGCATCGATAAATGATAGTAGATTGATCGGGAATATTAAACGTGATTTCCCTTCTGTAGAAATTGATATGAGCTCCGTATAAAGAAAGCCAATCCATACCAAGAATCACATCAATTTCCACTATAGGAAGGATCACAAGATTTGCAGGAATCACTTTCCCACATACTTCAATTGGAGAAGAATTTTAAACTTTTGATGCGACTATTATGCCATTAGGGGTAGTCACAGCAAACCCAATATCTAACTGCCGAGGTAATATGGCGATACCCTTAGAAAATTCTTCAGAAATAAAAGAGTGGGTGGATCCATAATCAAATAAAACATTTGCTACTTTATAGTGGATATTAATTGTACCCTTCACCACTTCCTTATAATACTCCACATCGCCGATAGAAATTTCATGTGACTTTCCTTTGTCTTTGGCCTTAAGAGTTTTTTGACGTTGATCATCATCAACAACCCTTGGATTAGGGAATTGATTGGAATAATTCCCCATTTTCTTGCACATGAAACATTGAAGTGTAAGAGGTGAATTCTGTGTATCCATTTCTTTTTTCGCATCATTATACATCTTCTTCCCATTATTTCGACATTTAACTTCCCGATGACCTTATTTTCCACACATAAAACATTTACATGTATTTTTAAGACAATTCCCTCCATGTTTCTTTCCACACATTGAGAATAAGGGAAAACTCATCTTTTTTTCAGTGTGGTCTTTAGATTTTCCTTTGAATTCCATTTTCCTCTTCTTATCAAACCCATATGATTGATGGGTTACTCTAATCTCTATATCAACCTTGAGAGCACATCAAACAATTTCCTCGTAGATATTGAAGTCCCTTATGGCTAACGCTATTTGAATACTTGGTTTTAATCCACTAAAAAATTTATCGATATTTCTCTCAGGTTGGATAAAATTCTGGTAGCGTACCTTGAAAGTCTTGTAAAATTTTCTTCGTAGGTACCAATAGATTCATCATCCTTTTGATTCATTTCAAGAAACTCTTTATCCATCTTTGTTCGAAAAATATGAGGGAAGTACTTATTGAAAAATAAGTTCTTGAACTCGTCCCATTCCATGGACTCAATTTCATCCCTTTCCCTCATATTCTGAATAATATTCCACCTTTGATCAACTTCATCTTCCAAACGATATACTACCAAGATAACTTTATCATGCTCAGAATACTGTAGAATAGAAAATATATTTTCAGTGGTACTGATCCGTTGTTCAGCCACTAATAGATCAAAAGACCCACCGAATGAAGGTGGACGCAAACTCATGAAGGATTCAACAGAATTTTGTTCCTTCCTTTGCTCATTTTGAAGTCATGCATGATTTATATATTGAGAAAGTTGTGTGAGCATTGCTACAAGATTTTTCATTCCATCTCCCATAAAGTTTGGTTGCTCAAGGGGAAAATCATTGCATTTCCCGTCACATTTAGCATTAACACGGTTCCTTCGGGTTCTATCCATTGACTAAAACCAAGAAGCATTGTGTGAGAAACACTACTCATAATAGGAAAACAACATAATTAGTAACAAAATTTCACACTTCAGGTCTTATCATATGTTACTCATGGCCATTTCTAAAACACTAAGATTGTGTTCTATGCTTAGACATATCCTTAGGGTTCTTACTAAGGTTTTCACATCCTAGTTTCCAAAGGTTGACTATACCTTTCCTCTGATACCAACTATAATGACCCATACTTTACATACATGGTTATTACTTAATAATTTAAGCATACTTATTACAACATATAACAAAACCATGATTGGACTGTATAGGTATAGTGTCTTTTGAAACTGGGAAACATAAACAATTGGTTCATAAATCATATATATTGTCTCCCATTTATTTCATCATATCTAGAGTCCCTTTTGGCATATCTTACTTAATACCCTTCTTCCTGACCTAGGTAAAAGAAAATATACAAAAGTGTGAGCTCAAATGCTCAGGAATGGTAAACAAAAGAAATATCAATCATACCATATTCCTAAGAACATAACATTTTGAAAATCTTAAGCTGCAAAAGAGATCATAATATCATAACATGGGATAAATCATAGAAGTGAAATTGAATCCCAATAATCATAACATAAAACATGAAAATTTGTGTCATAGACACATAATCATAGAAAATCATTTCATATTATTCAAGGCTCTTTTCGAAGACCATCATAGCGGACAAAGTCCATTACTAAACCGAGTTCACTCCTCGTTCTAGTATGTATCACTTAAGTGGATTAACGTGTCATTCCAGCCATGTCAATCTCATGAGATATAAATCAATACCCAATGCACTGGAGGGAGATATAGGTCCCACCCATCTCATAATGAAACCATTCTTATGTGTGCCAAAAAATCATAAATCATATATCATAGTATAACCCATGTAATAAAAATGGGATTCTTAAACTTCATGCCAGCATAACATAATCCATGTATGATAAAAGGACTTCATAAAAATAATTCCATCGTAACATAAAACAATCAACATAAAACTTGGAATAGAAACAGAACCCTATATTTTCTTAGATGGAAAATAATTTTGATAAAACACTAGAACTCCATTCTTGATGAAAATATCCTTTATACTTCAAAAACATTTTTCCTTTCTTAACATGTCATAAAATTTTAAACGAAAATAAGTTAATTAAAAATAAACTTTGAAACATGTAATAGATGATTCATGGAAATAATTTTCTATGAAATCATAAAAATCCATTCATGTCGTATAAGTTAAAAAAAACATTCTTCTCATACTTTGGCTGGAAAAGTCAAAAAGTACCTCGTACTAAAAACGGCAAAAGATTCCTTTCATATCTTTTATGAAAAACTCACCAATGAGTAAAATTGGATTTAAAATATTGCATGAGGATATAAATAATATTAAATAATATGGAGACATGGATTTGGATGATAAATATTCCCCAGTAAATTCTGATGTATAAACAATCTCAGATGAAAATGAGATTGCAATATTTTCCCTTACCTTTGGTCCGATATGCTTTGTACGTATCCGAAACTCCTATATAATGATTTAAATAATGTCATTGACTTATTTCAGAATCATATTCATTGTTATGATATCATATATGGTCATATTTATATCTTCTTATTAATAATATTTCATTGCTACTTGTTATTCAGGTGTTCATTTCTTTATGTTTTTATGCATGTTTTGTCGAGTAAATTCTTTTTATTCTTTTTAGGTTATAGATACATCATTTAAATAATGGTATTAGTATAATATATATCATATTTATTAATTAAATTCATTTATATAATCATTATTCAATGAAGATAATGTAAAATGAGTCGCATCACATCGTGGAGATGGTAGGCCGTACATACGCACGAGCGATGATATCGTTCCCATGATCGTGGAATTGTATTGAAGTGTATGTATACTATTTCAGAATCAATATCACTTTAAAATAATTATATATAGTTATTTTTTATACCATTATACCCATAAAAGTAAGGTGGTGGTGGAAAACATATTACACCACTCTGTGGAGACGGTATTCCGTACGTATGCACACGCGGTGATTTTGTTTTCTGTAGGATAGATAGAAGGTGAAATATATTGGTTTCATATTTATAATAAAATATCATTATATGAGTGATAATGATGTTATTACTTCATAATGAAACAACTAAATAAGAGGAAGTAGAAGAAGAAAATAAATTTGAATGAATCGTTAACAGATATTACCTCTTTTTCAACAGGCCTCTTTGAAACCTTCTCTTAGGCCACTAAAATTGGTCTTTGAAGAAGACCAGGACCTATAGTATGTTTCTAGGGAAGTTGATAATGGAAATGTTTAGGGTTTTTCAGGGCTTTACGACTCAAAATTGTGTGAGGAGGAGAGGGAGGAGGTGACCTTTTATAAGGGAGGAGTGGGGCACCTTTAGAAAAAGTTTAAATATTATTTTATAATAAAGTCATATTCAGTTTTTAATAGCTCCAAATTTATTTATTTTGAAGCTAATGTGGGGATGGTTTGATATCCTTTCAACCAATAGGTTTTAGATATGTTTAGGTTACTATTTTAACCTTATCATTTAGATTTAACGCTAAGTTAAGTAATTTAACTTTTACTGTGTCTTCTTGTTTTCTTACACTATATGGTTAATAAAATTACTATAACAAGTCAAATGAAACCCAAGTGGTTCATTATTTATATATATAACCTTATATATGTCATTTGGACGAGCCTTATATTTTTAGGAATAAAATATCAATTAATAATATAATATTTGTTTTGAAAAATATTTTATGTCAATTTTGAAACTAGTTGGTAATTGATTTTTTTTTAAATCATAACAGCATGATTATTATGAAAAACGTTAATTAAATCAATAATAACATTTCATATTAACCTATAAAATTAGTGTGATTCATAAAAAGGCTCAAATGACATTTATTTGGGTATTTATAACATCAATTATGTTAATATTTCATTAATAAGGTAATTACTGCATCATTTTTGTGTCAAAAATAAATTAAATTATTTAATGTATAAAAATTATAAATAAAATAAAATTATGTAGGAAATATTTTTATATTTTTAATGATATTTATAGTCTAATCTATCTTATGTATAACCCTATATTAAAAATGTTTTTATTTATTAAACTTTGATTTTAACTCTTTGAACTCTTCCTTAAATAAAATAATAATAAGTGTCCTAATATAATCCAGGTGGACCTAAATGGTCATATTTTATTCCTATGGTTATTTTTGGTCGAATTAAAATTATCCAATAGAATTAGGACATGTCTTAGGGTAATAATAATATCATTATTACCCTTAATTACCCTATTTACTTTTAACCGTGGTAAATAAAAGTAAAAAGTTTTATTCACCAAAAATTATTTTTATCTTATTGAACCACATTTTACACCTTGATATTAACCGTGTCTCTCATATTTTCGAAATTCAACTCACAGAAGCGGTAAAATTATGTTTATGTACAATTGCAAATGCTCCTAGGTGGTCGGTAAAAGACGGTAAAAAGTTCAATAAATATTTTATGTATCTATATTATTATAAAATTATTCCAATGAATTAAATTGAACGTATATATGTATTATGTATATATTTTTACCTAAAATAAATTTAAATAAAAAATGATTATTTAACAAAATTCGGTTTTAACCAATAACTCAGTGTTTTCACTATTCATCAAAGATTGAATGTTTTTTGAAAAATACCAAAATTTCACCCTAGGCTAATTACGATATTCAGAATCCAAAAATTAATTCCATTTTGAAAGATATAATTTATAAAATTTCAAAAAGTGGGTAATACTATTCATAACGGCTTGTTTATATAATATTTTAATAACATATCGTCGTTTAGCAAAACTCGGAATTGCGTACAACGCAAGCTATCGAGGAAGGTTGCTCTTGCATGTAATGCAAGCCAAGAAAGTGTTGTGTGTAGTGAAAGATTCATTTGGTGATGTATATAACATAAAAACAACATATTTCTCCTAAAATATCGAGTGTTATACACTTATTTCAAATAAACCCACCCTTTCTACTTCTCGAAGATAGTTTCACTCTTAACTCAAGGTTAATGGTTGTATATCATGATTGATATTCCATCATTATTCATGGAACCAAATGTTTATGAATATATGATTTGTGATGTGAAACCCATTTCTTTCCATGGGTTATTTAATGTTAATTTTTATCAATTTTTCTATGTTTCTTGCATGATAATGTAAAAGTTATGATATGACGGGTGCACCCTGAACTATATAGTTCAATATGAATGTTTGAATGTGATGGGTTAAGACAAAATTATATAGAGCTCCAATGAATTGGTTAAAATAAATATTCTCATGAGTTAACATGAAATGATCTGTGACCATGATGCTATCTTTTTTCACAACTATGTGCGGTAGTTATCCACTAAGAAATGATGTTTTATTTTATGCATTGTCACATTGTATGCTGTTATATAAATGATGCTATGATTATTCTCACCTCATGTTACATTATTTCATGTTCTTACCTTTCCTCTTACTTGGATTTTAGATCACCCCTTTTGATGTATGTCCTCATTTGATGACATGTACTAAAGAGTACACAAGGGCAGATAAGATGCTAGAGAAGAAGGAATTAAATAATTTTTTAAATATAATATATATATATATATTTTTACCCCTTAACTCACTGAAAATAATTATAACAACATTTGTGAATGTGTGGACTAACACGTCCTCAAAACAATGTGATTTCTTTTCCGCACCACATCAGAAGATATAAATATGAAAGAGTATTTAATTAAATTATATGTTGTCACGACCATTCCTCGGGGCCCATGCCATGACTACCCCAAGCCCGCCTTCCATAGGCCAGGGGTAGAAGATTAGTACCAAAGGCGTAATTCCCGATAAAAGGGAAGACATTGCCCCTAAGTAAACAAACACAACAGAGTACACAAGTTGGAGTAAAAACAATGTAAACTGATTACAAAAGTAAGTGCTGGAAAGTAAATGGGATGGTATACAAACCCAACTGAAAGTACAGTACAACTGAGAAAGAAAATACAGCAGCTAAAAAGTAAAACAACAACCACCGGGTCGTCCTCCATGAATCCCTCATGAAGGGTGGGTACAGATAGTCACGTTGGTACCTTGGGTTCATCCGTCCTCTCTGTTTACATCCCGCCAGGTGGTCCACCTCCGGATACCGTCCAGCTCCACAAGCCTCGACCACGATTAGTGTTGTCCGTCGTCTGCAGCCAACACAACGTAGTGTAGACAATTCTCAAGCCGGGCTGAGTATAACCATACTCAGTAGAAACCATGAGACCCCCGAAGGTCTCCCAGATTCCACAAAGGAGAAACCAAAAATGAAAGATACAAACACGAAGTATCAACCAACTCTACTTCGATATATGCCCATATATATACCTAGGTCATCGATCTCAGTACGACTCCAACTTCTAAGCCCAAGAACAACCAGTCCACACAGGAAAGAAGTCAATGATACCAATTATAACGATTGAAAGTCAAGAATCAGCTCACACAGGTATACTTCTCACGAAGAGGGGTGGAGATGAATAGATGTAGCCCCTGAATCACATCCTCTGCTGAACCCACATAGGATCCAACTACATAAGTCGCCGATGCTGAACCCACATAGGATCTAAGTACAGTAACAATCACTACCGAACCTACGTAGGATACAAGTAAAATCGTCATCACTGTTGAACCCATGGAGGATCCAAGTACAGTCGTCCTCGCTGCCCAACCCACGTAGGATCCAAGTACAGTTGTCATCGTCGGCGCAGTCACAGCCAGCTCTAGGGTTTCCTCACACAGCACGCTCGATTCTGGGAGGGCCTGATCCACGATCCAAGAGGTTAGATACATCAACTATCACTAATTCCAGTGTTTATGTATCCGAAATTTCTGTTTCCTCAATAGGAACTCAACGAGATAGATGGTGCGTCAATCAGACGCCCAGTCTGAGAGATAATGGCTTTTCCATTCCAGGGGCCCGGTTATAAATACGCTCATTTCTAACCCAGCCGATATCCATAGTCACCCAAAAATCACTTATAGTATCGAAAAGAACCATCTCATCAAAATGGTCTTAGTTCCGCAGATGGTGCATCGATCAGACATGCAGTCTTTAAGTTATTCTCATTTAAGTGATTAACAGGCCTGCCCCGTTTAGGCCAGCGGGCCAACGGGTCGGGTTAACCCAGTTTGATGGGTCCGACCCAGCAGGGGTGTCGGACCGGTCCGAAGGAATACAAAACTTAGCCTGAAGGGGCGCGGCCCAGCCCAACCTGGCACAGCCCGGCTCGGCCCGGCCCCATGTGGTCCGGCCCGGCGCGACCCGACTAGGCGCGCGCCCCGGCTGGATTGGTCGGCTCGTCGAGCGGGTTCGAAGGGGGGGGGGGGTTGTCCGCACCGGCGGCGCCGCCCTTCCCCAAACCAATCAGCTAGACCGGCCGGCCTTCTGTGCATGCGGCCCGCATGGGCAGGCCGCCAGTCTTCCAGCAGGGCGCCCTCCTGGCGCCGTGTTCCAGATCCGCCCGGCCAGCCGATGGGCTGGCCGGTTCTTCCGCCGAAGCAACCCATGATTCGGGCCGCGGTTCCTCTCGCACAACCAGTGCGTTGGCGCTGGATTCCTTCGCCATGTTCCCATCACGGCTTGATGGTGTCGTGCTTCCTCCGCCTCCGGTTGCCAAATCCAAAAGAATAATGATCCAGCGGAGGGTCGTCGGGTCGTGTTCATTCGGCCTGCTCCCTCCGCGTTAGGTGGTAACACATAGCCAAGAATGCCCGAGGGTCATGAAACACAACGATAATTTTATTTTCAATAAAATTGAATCAAATAACCCTACCTCAACAATTGATGATGAACGTCGGTGTCGTGAGGTGAGGATTCGTAGACGTCGAAGTGCTCCTGAGGAGGAAGAGGTGTCTCCCTCTTTTTTCACGGAGAGAAGAATAAATGGTGAGTCGAAGTTGGCAAGTTACCGCATCGGTGTCTCCTCCCATGTCATGGAGGAAAAAGAGGATGGAGAAAACGGAGTCGCCGAGTTGATGTTCTTCGTCGGAGAGTTGGCGTTCTTCAACAAAGGAGATGAATCGTTCTTCAAAACCCAAGAGCTCTCCCAATTTCTCCTCAACAACAAAATTTCCGACCACAAATAAAATAAGGCTTTTCCTTATTTTATTTAATCTTGCCAAACATTCAAAATTAAAATTTCAAACACTTAATTAATTAATGATAGAAGTTCAATTAATTAATTAAGATTTGTGTTGGCAAGAAATAAAGAGGCATAGAGAGAGGAAGTGGTAAGGTTACACATTTAAAATTCAAAGGGTTGACAACATTAAACAGAGGAGTTTAATGGGGGGGGGGGTTAGGGAATGTGAAAGGTTGGGTCTTGTGTGGGCCCCACCTCAAAAATATCCTCACATGGATATTTAGGTGCTTGTGGGTCCCACCCCAACTCCCCCATGTTGGATATAACCACCTTAGATAAAGAATAAAAATTGTTCCACAATTTTTATTCACTTCTTATTTAAACCACAGATTTTAAATTCTCCTCCCTTGAAAATGCAATTATGTTAAATGTCATTATAAGAAATTGCCAGCGTTGCGAGTTCACTAGTGCCCTCAGATTTCAATTCCGAGCAACGGTTAAAAAGATATAAAATCCCGCTCATTCGTTTACTGAACGTACCAGAGCTAAGCTTAGGAAATTGATTTCAGGCACACTGGGCCTCCGAATCAGGTGCCGTTAGAAACTCTGTACTCGTAAAATTCCAAAGTATTTAAGACAAAATTTTCCATGAAATTTCCGGGACTTTACATTACTCCCCCCTCAGGGATTTACGTCCCCATAAAGCTATATCATAAACTAGGGAAACAAATGAGGGTACTATGCACGCATCTGAGCCTCTCGCTCCCATGTTCTCTCCTGGAGGTTCCTGTGCTGCCAACGAACGTGCACCAAAGGAATCGACCATCTAAATAGGACCCACTCATGACGATCCTCGATCTCCACTGGGACCTCTGTGAATGTAGCTCCATCATCAATGTCCATCTCCCCATGATCAATGATGTGGATCAGGTCCTTCACGTATCTCCTCAGCTGCGATATGTGGAAGACGTCATGCACCTGGTGCAACTGAGGTGGAAGGGTCGGGCGGTAAGCCACCTTTCCTACCCTGCCGAGGACCTAGAAAGGTCCGATGAAGCGCAGAGATAAGTTTCCACCTCGGCCAAATCTTCGTAATCCACGTTGAGGTGAGACCTGTAAGAAAACATGGTCGCCATCCTCGAACTCCAGTGGTCTCCGCCTCCTATCAGCAGAGGACTTTTATCTGCTCTGTACAGTCCTCATCTTCTCCTAGATGATCTGTACCTTCTCCATCATATCATGGACCATCTCTGGACCTACAAGTGCTAACTCCCCAGGGTCTGTCCAACACAGAGCTGAGCTGCATGGTCGGACGTACAATGCCTCGTATGGTGCCATCCTGATGGTGGAGTGGTAGTAGTTTTTGTACACAAACTCCACCAAGGGTAGGTGATCCTTCCATCTGTGACCTAAGTCATGGACACTTTCACGAGGCATGTCCTCAAGAGTCTAAATGGTCCTTTCAGTCTAAAAATCCATCTGAGGATGAAAGGTGGTGCGCATGCATAGATGCGTCCCAAATGACCCCTGCAACCCCTTCCAAATCCAGGAAGTAAAGAGAGAGTCTCGATTAGAGACGATAGATGATGGCACACCATGAAGTCGTACGATCTCCAGAATTTAGAGGCGCCCAAATCTCTCTACTGAACCCCGATCTCTGATCGGTATGAAGTGGGCCGACTTGGTGAGTATGTCTACGATCACCCAAATGGAGTCACGTCCTCTGGAAGTACGTGGGAGCCCAATCACAAAATCCATGTATATCTCATCCCACTTCCACTCTGGAACCTCTAAGTGCTGTACCAAGCCTCCTGGTACCTGGTCCTCCACCTTCACTTACTGGAAAGCGAGGCATATGAAACAAACTATACTACAACCTTCTTCATACCCGGCCACCAATGCTGTCGTCTGAGGTCCTGGTACATCTTTGACACTCTGAGATGTAACGCTGGAGGGGATGTGTGAAACTCCCTCAGCACTTCCTCCTGCAGTTCAACTGGTACTGTGGTACGTCCCCTAAAGAGGATGACGTGCTCTGCTCCTTCAGAAAATCCATGAGGTGCCTACCCCATTTAAATCTGAGCACGTCGTGTATTACAGTCAACGTCCCCACGCTGTGCCTCTCTAACCTGCTGAAGTAGTGGAGGAGTGACTGTGAGGGACTCTATGAAGGCTGCCCCATCTCTATCCATGAAGGATATCTGCAAAGCGGCTAACTGCTCTGTCGCCTCTCTAAGTTGCTGAATGCCCGAGCTCCTACTGAAAGCATCAACCACAACGTTCCCCTTCCCAGGAGTACAGACTATCTCAATGTCATAGTCCTGTAGGAACTTAAGCCATTGCCTCTGTTTCAGGTTCAGGTCCTTGTGCAAGAAGATTTACCTAAAACTCTGGTGGTCAGAGTAGACTATAAAGTTCTTTCCCATCAGAGAGTGCCGCCACAGCTTCAAGGTGAAGACCACTACTGCTCACTCCAGGTCATGGGTAGCATAGTTCTTCTCGCGTTGCCACAATTTTCGTGAACCATAAGCGATCACTGCCCGCTCCTGCATCAGGACACACCCGAGTCCGATCACTGATGAATTTTAGTAAACTATGTACCCTATGCCCTCCTTCGGCAGATTCAATATGGGTACACTGGTCAATCCTTGTCTCATCTCATGGAAGCTCTACTAACATCTATCTGACCTCATGAAGGGTTTCCCCTTATTCATCAAAGCTGAAAGTGGTGCTCAAACTCTGGAGAAGTATGGCACAAATCTCCAATAATACCCAGCTAGACCTAGGAAACTTAACACCGCCATCACGCTCCTGGGTGGCTCCCAAGTAAGTACTACCTTGATCTTTATAGGATCCACATCAACACTTGCCTATGAGAAGACGTCCCCAAGAGGTGAACCTCTCGAATCTAGAACTTCCACTTCGAGAGCTTACCATAAAGCTGGTGCTCTTGGAGTGTGTCCAGTACAACCCACAAGTGGTAGGTGTGCTCCTCCTCAGTAGTCGAGTAAATCAATATTTCATCGATGAAGACTACGAAAAAATGACGGAGGTAAGGCTGGAAGATTCAATTCATGATACTCATTAACACTGATGGGGCATTGGTTATGCCGAAAGGCATAATCAAGAACTCGTAGTGGCCATACCGACAACTGAATGCCATCTTATGCACATACTCATCTCGAACTCTGATCTGATGATAGCCTGACCTGAGGTCTATCTTCGAGAACCATCGTACTCCCTTAAGCTGATCAAAGAGGTCGTCAATCCTCGGGAGTGGATACTTGTTCTTTACGGTCACCTAATTCAAGCGACGGTAGTCGACACATTGTCGTAAGCTGCCATCCGCCTTTTGGTGAATAAAATCGGAGAATACCAGGGTGAAACACTGAGTCGGATGAATCCCTTGCCCTGCAGGTCCTCAGCTGTACTCGCAGCTCATGAAGCTCAGCGGGAGCCATCCGATTTTCTGGTGTAGATATTGGTGTTGTCCCGGGGTACATGTCAATATAGAAGTCTACCTCTCTGCGAGGAGGTAGTCCTGGAACGTCATCAGGAAAAATGTCCGCATACTGATCCACCACAACAGGGAAACTTGGACTTCGCACATAAACCGATCCAAGGATGAGACTAGCCAACTGACATGTGATCGGCTTCCCTCTCCTCTGCGTAAGACCATCCTGCGCCGCAAAGGCTCCCTTCTCGCCGATGAAGGTGAACCTGATCCCATCTGTGTGGACACACCGCACTTTGCGCCTAATGCATTCAATCTGATCATGGACTGTAGACAACCAGTCCATACCTAGGATGACATCGTAAGGCCTCGACGCTGCTACAAAAAGATCCCAGCCGAAGCTCTCACCTCCTAGAGTAATCTCACACTTTCGGCACCAGTGCACAATCATTGAGTCTTCTCTCGTAGGAGTCTCTATCCGTTTGGATCGAGCCAATGCCTCCATCTGAATTTCCAAGCACCGAACAAGGGCAGTGGAAATAAAAGAATGACTCGCTCATGTGTCTATAATAACTGCATCAAGGGTGGATTAGACAAAAATAGTACCTCGAATCATCTCAGGTGCGCCATGGTCATAGGCCTCGACTGCCTGGATCTCAGCCTGACCCTGTCTGCCAGCTCCTGGTGGTTGGGGTGGCCCTCCTGGTGGTGGTGGTGGTAGAGCCTCAAAGCGTCATCCACCACCTGCTGCTCGGCCAGCTTCTCTGCCTCTTCCACCTGCTCCCTGTGGACCACTAGGGTCGAACCTCTGCCTCTACCTGGGAGGTCTTTCTACTGTTTGTTGCTCCTCTACATGATGAGTTAGGAAATCACGATCCATGTGGCCCTGCCCACCGTATGCATAGCACTTCCTACCTCTCATATGACTGGATCGGCTGCGTGTGCACTGCACATCCGAACCAGAATCCTGGAGTCGCCCACCTTATGGCCTGGTCCGCTTAGACCTCTACGACATCTATCTACTACTGGTTGCAGAAGACTCTGCTACGTGTCTCCCTGCGGTAGGTCTCGATGTTGGCATAGGCTCAGTATGGAAGCTCTTCACAAGAAGGGCTCTCTCCAGTACTCCTGCCTGTGTCGGAATGCTGAGGTAGTTCATCGAAAACCTGATATCATGCCTCAGTCCCTGCTCAAAGATCCGGGCCTGGAAGAATGGGTCTCGTACCATGTATGTGGAGTAGCGCGAGAAGTCGGTAAATCTCGCCGAGTACTGGGCTACTGTCATGCTGCCCTGCCGCAGCTGTAGTAACTCCTAGATGCCCACGGAACAGAGGGTGGCCGGAACAAACTCCGAGCAGAATAGGCTCTCGAAGTCCGTCCAAAGTAGTGATGCCTTGTCGTGCACCTGGAGCAGCAGGCTTCACCATCTACCTGCTTCTAGGTGTAGGAGACTCGCCGCAAGGATCACCATAAGGTCTGCAAGTGTCCCTAACAATCTGATCACACAGACGATAGCCTCCAGCCAATCCTCGGCTGCCTTAGGGTTCGTCTCTTCGTGGAACCTGAGTGGCCTCTGTCGTTGAAACTCATGCAGCACACTCAGGCGGCATGCACTCTCTGCCGCTGGGGATGGTGGTATTGGTGGCCCAGTGGGTAGAGGTATCGATGTTGCCTCCACTGTAATGGGGCCCGACACCGAGGCCTCGTCGCTCAGTGGGCTGCCATCTCGCATGTAGCTCGGAACCCTAGCTGGCTGCCTACGTGGGGCCATCCTGAAAAGAAACAGGTGCGTCACGGTTAATACAGTATACCTGGTGAGCTGACTCAATGTAATCACAAAAAAAACTTTTGAAACATGCATGCAATCAGTGTTTTCGAGCACTGAGTCAGAAATCAGAAGTCAGGGTCCTGGTGTATTGATACGTCGTCCGTCACACCAACACTGAACTCCCTGGACTGAAAAACACACTCAATATTCTTAACACAATTTTCTTCACAGAAGAAATTATCAGAGTCCTGAGTTCTGCGGTAGAACCTCCTTCTAATACGAATTTGTCACAACCCGTCCTTGGGGCCCGTGCCGTGACTACCCCAAGCCCGCCTTCCATAGGTCAGGGGCTGGCGACTAGCACCAAAAGCGTAATTTCTGATAAAAGGGAATACATTGCCTTTATATAAGTAAACAAACAAAACAGAGTATGCAAGCTGGAGTAAACACAAAGTAAACAGAGTACAAAAGTAAGTTGTAGAAAGTAAATGGGCCGGTATACAAACCCAACTGAAAGTACAGTACAACTGACACTACGAGAAAAATTCTTAATAGCAACGGGGTATTTGCGATGGGAATAATTCCCGTCGCAAATACCTTTTGCAAAGGAGTATTTGCGACGGGCAACTATTCCCGTCGCAAATAATAGATTATTTGCGACGGGTTTTTTTACCCGTCGCAAATAGTTTGGTGCGGAATGCGCGCCAAACCGCGCGAAGGTTATTTGCGATGGGGTTCTATCCCCGTCGCAAATAACTGGCGGTGGTTAGAGACTATTTGCGACGGGGCTGCAGTCCCGTCGCAAATACCCAGGCGGCAGGGGTTATTTTGCGACGGGTCCCGTCGCAAATAACCATTTTTAATGCCGCCCATAATTAAATGCGGTCAGGGTTATTTGCGACGGGCCCCGTCGCAAATAACCGCTTTAATGCCGCCAATAATTAAATGCGGTCAGGGTTATTTGCGACGGGTCCCATCGCAATTATCGTTATTTGCGACGGGTTTTCCGTCGCAAAAAAGCCCGTCGTAATTAATCTAACCTATAAATACTGCCAACCATTACAATTTTCCCACACTGAACTATAAATCGTTCCAATTTTTCCACTCTGAATCTTCTACGACTTTCAGTTGTAAAATTTTTTTGCTGACTTCGAGGATTCAGTTGATGGTGTTCTACAATTACAACGGCTCGACATTGACATCATGTTTATGGTTTTTATCTGAATTTTAATTTAATATTTATTTTATTTATTATATTTATTTAGTTTAAATTTTTAGATTTTTTTTTTCTGATTTCTAATTAGAAATAATTATGAATAAGTATTAATAATTAACAGTAATTAGAGACAATTAAACACTAATTAATTTAAAATAGTTAGCTGTAATTACAATTAATTAGCAGTAATTATGAAAAATTAAAATTAATTTGAATTAATTAATAATAATTTGAAATAATTAACATTAATTAGTAATAATTTATAATAATTACCAATAATTAGTAATAATTACTAATAATTAGTAATAATTACAAATAATTCCCAATATTCAATAATTGCCAATATTTGTCAATATTTGTCAATATTTTTTCCAATAATTACAAATATTTACCAAGAATTGCAAATAATTGTCAATATTTACCAATAATTAGGAATAATTACCAATAATTAGGAATACTTATCAATAATTAGGAATAATTACCAATAATTAGGAATAATTACCAATAATTAGGAATAATTACCAATAATTAGGAATAATTACCAATAATTAGGAATAATTACCAATAATTAGGAATAATTACCAATAATTAGTAATAATAACCAATAATTAGGAATAATTACAAATAATTACCAATAATTACCAATAATTACCAATAATTAGTAATAATTCGTAATGATTACATATAATTAGGAATAATTACCAATAATTACCAATAATTACCAATATTTAGTAATAATTTCTAATAATTGGTAATAATTACCAATAATTAGTAATAATTAGTAATAATTAGTAATAATTACCAATAATTAGTAATAATTAGTAATAATTACCAATAATTAGTAATAATTAGTAATAATTACCAATAATTAGCAATAATTAGTAATAATTAACAATAATTAGTAATAATTACCAATAATTAGTAATAATTACCAATAATTAGTAATAATTACCAATAATTAGTAATAATTACCAATAATTACCCATAATTAGTAATAATTACCAATAATTACCAACAATTAGTAATAATTAGTAATAATTATCACTAATTACCAATAATTAGTAATAATTAGAAATAATTATCAATAATTACCAATAATTAGTAATAATTAATAATAATTACCAATAACTAGTAATAATTAGTAATAATTACCAATAATTACCAATAATTCGTAATAATTAGAAATAATTATCAATAATTAGTAATAATTACCACTAATTCATAATAATTACCAATAATTCGTAATAATTACCAATAATTAGTAATAATTAGTAATAATTATTAATAATTAGTAATAATTAGTAATAATTAGTAATAATTACCAATAAATACCAATAATTAGTAATAATTACCAATAATTACCAATAATTAGTAATAATTACCAATAATTACCAATAATTAGTAATAATTAGTAATAATTATCACTAATTACCAATAATTAGTAATAATTAGAAATAATTACCAATAATTAGTAATAATTACCAATTATTACCAATAATTACCAAGAATTAGTAATAATTCGTAATAATTAGGAATAATTACCAATAATTAGGAATAATTTGTAATAATTACCAATAATTAGTAATAATTAGTAATAATTAGTAATAATTACCATCAATTACCAATAATTACCAATAATTACAAATAATTACCAATAATTACCAATAATTAGTAATAATTACAAATAATTAGTAATAATTACCAATAATTAGTAATAATTCGTAATAATTAGGAATAATTACCAATAATTAGGAATAATTCGTAATAATTAGTAATAATTAGTAATAATTACCAATAATTACCAATAATTACCAATAATTACCAATAATTACCAATAATTACCAATAATTACCAATAATTAGTAATAATTACAAATAATTAGTAATAATTACCAATAATTAGTAATAATTCGTAATAATTAGGAATTATTACCAATAATTAGGAATAATTCGTAATAATTAGTAATAATTAGCAATAATTGCCAATAATTACCAATAATTACCAATAATTAGTAATAATTCGTAATAATTAGGAATAATTACCAATAATTAGGAATAATTCGTAATAATTAGTAATAATTAGTAATAATTACCAATAATTACCAATAATTAGTAATAATTACCTATAATTACCAATAATAACAATAATTAGTAATAATTAGTAATAATTACCAATAATTAGTAATAATTCGTAATAATTTGGAATAATTACCAATAATTAGGAATAATTAGTAATAATTAGTAATAATTAGTAATAATTACCAATAATTGCTAATAGTGTCAAAATTTACCAATAATTCCCAATACTTGTCAATATTTACCAATAATTAGGAATATTTACCTATAATTAAGAATAATTACTAATAATTAGGAATAATTAAGAATAATAACCAATAATTTGGAATAATTTCCAATAATTAGGAATAATTAGCAATAATTACTAATAATTACTAAAAATTAGTAATAATTACCAATAATTACCAATAATTGCCAATATTTACCAATATTTACCAATATTTACCAATATTTACCAATATTTACCAATATTTACCAATATTTACCAATATTTACCAATAAATATCAATATTTACCAATAATGTGGAATAATTACTAATAATTAGGAATAATTACCAATAATTAGGAATAATTACCAATAATTAGGAATAATAACAGTATTACATTATTAGTATATATTATTATTAATATTAAAATACTATAATTTTATATATTATATAAAATTCTCCTTTCATCTGTGTGTTTTCGGTCTCCACATGTAATATTTGCATTCTTTTTCAAAATTATCAACCTACTCACCAATGGAGAGGTGAAAGTGAATGCAAATATTACATGTGGAGATAGAATGTTAAACACACAGATTAAAGGAGAATTGTATATAATATAGAAAATTATATTATTTTAATATTAATAATAAAATATACTAATAATGTAATAATGTTATTATTATATAATTAATATTTATGAAAAAATAACATTAGTATTATTAAAATAATAAAAAATTTATATAATATTAAAATTATCAATATTTGTAACAGGTTTTGCTTTATTCTCAACATATTCAATTCTTAAAGGGTCAATTTTTAGGTCTATCTCAATAAAACGTTTGCGTCAGTCGTGTTTGATGTAAACTCTATAATTATCCTTGCTTGAGTGTTTTTTCTAACAAATTATTCAAAACCAGTAATGCTTTTATATTTTATAGAAAAATATGGAACAACGAGGTCGTCAACATTCATTATTAGATGACCGCATATGGATAAATCAACATAGAAATCCAAACGGTTCTGGTTTAAATCCAGTATATATAGAGGGTGTGGAGACTTTTTTGTCATTTGCGGCATCAAATCCAGAATTTGTTTCAGAAGGAAAAATAAAATGCCCTTGTAGAAAATGTGCATTGAGAACGTTTGACACGTTTGATAAAGTGGGGGGACATCTCTTGCATTTTGGTTTTCAACCAGATTATGTTTTTTGGTATCAACACGGTGAACGCAGTTCCAGAGTAGGTGATACCATCTTGAATCCGGATCCATCCCAGTTTCAATATTTAGTACATGATGTTGCAGGTTCATCTGTTCAACATATAGAAACTCCAGCTGATATAGCTTCAAATCCTGAGTTGGAACCGTCTGAATTTTATGAGTTGTTGAGGTCTTCTAAGGATGCATTATATCATGGCTGCAAGATGAGCAAATTAGAAGCAGTTGCAAAATTTATGGCTATCAAATTAGATAACGGAATGTCAAACACCTATTTTGACCAGATATTTTCTTTGCTTAAAACACTGTTACCCGAAGGAAATGTTTTTCCTACAAATTAATATGAGAGTAAGAGGCTGGTTCAAAATTTGGGACTTACTTTTCAGAAGATTCATGCATGTTCAAATAACTGCATTTTATATTCTGGGGAAAATGAGTTGTTGGATAGTTGTCCCACATGTGGGCAACTGAGATATAAAGAAGGGAAACAGGGGAAGTCTGGTTTGATTCCTGTAAAACAGTTGAGATATTTTCCGCTTACCTCCAGACTTCAGCATTTATTTATGTCTAAGAATACAGCGACAATGATTTCATGGCATAAAGCGAATATTTCAACCAATAGAAGCTTGAATCATCCAGCCGATGGTGATTCATGGAAACATTGTGATAGAGTGCATCCATCCTTTGCTTTAGAAGCTATAAATGTTCGACTGGGCCTTTCCACTGATGGTTTCTGTCCATTCGGATCTTATGGTAGTCAATATTCATGTTGGACTGTTTTTTTAACTCCGTACAATTTACCTCCATGGATGTTGATGAAGGAGCCATATTTTTTTTTTGACTTTACTAATTCCAGGACATCCGAAGAAGAACATTGATGTTTATTTGAAACCATTGATTGATGAATTAAGTTTATTGTGGAGTACTGGTGTCAGTATATATGATGTTGCTATGAAATAGAATTTCATACTGAGAGCAGCATTGATGTGGACAATTAGTGACTTCCCAGTTTATGGGATGTTATTTGGCTGAAGTACACATGTTCAGAAATCATGTACTTACTGTATGGGAGAGAACAAAGCATTTATGCTCATTCTTGGAAAGAAACCTTGTTATTTTGACTGTCATCGCAGATTTCTTCCAGCTGATCATCCTTTTCACAGAAACAGATCTCATTTCAGAAAAGGAACAGTTGAAAGGGATGGACCTCCAAAAATGCTATCAGTTTCGGAGTTAAAATCAGTTGTATTTTCATTACCTCCCATCACTTTTGGTCCCACAATAAACCAACAGAAAATTTCTTGTTTTGGGAAAGAACACAATTGGATTAAATGTAGCATATTTTGGGATTTTCCATATTGGTCTAATTTGTTGGTCCGCCACATGTTGGATGTCATGCATAATGAGAAGAACTATTTTGATAATTTGTTTCATGAAATTTTTGTTACGCCATGAAAGAGAAAAGATATTGTAAATGCACGTTTAGATCTTGCCCAAATTTGCAGGCGTCCAGAACTGGAACTGTTTGAGAATGTCAGAATAGAAAGGTTACTGAAACCAAAAGCAACTTATACACTGTCTAAAGAAAACTGTTTATTATTTTTTCAGTGGATTGTAGATTTGAGACTTCCAGATGGTTGTGCTTCCAATTTGGGTAGATGTGTAAAGAATGGTCACATTACTGGATTAAAAATTCATGATTTTCATGTAATAATGGAAAGACTTCTACCCATTGGATTAAGAGGTCTGTTGAATTCTGTGATTTGGGATTCCATAATAGACATGTCTCATTTTTTTCGAGAAATTTGTGCGGCTACAGTAGATTATGATGCTCTATGGAAACTTGAAGAAGATTTTGTTGTAATTATATGTAAACTGGAAAAAATATTTCTCCCATATTTCTTCGACTCAATGGAACATTTGATGTTAAGTTTGCCATATGAAGCCAAATGTGGAGGTCCAGTACAGTTTTGATGGATGTACCCATTTGAAAGATGTATGCAAAGATTGTAATTAAAAGTACGTAACAAAGCATCTGTTGAAGGATCTATTGCAGAAGCTTATTTGCAAGAGGAAATATCTTTTTTCTACTCCCATTATTTTGAATCTGAGTATCCTTCAAAACACAACCGAATGGGACGGAATGAGAGAAATATTTATTAAATCGACAATCAATTATCTGCTTTCAACCAGCCTGAGCTTGGTTTTGGTGGAGTTTATGAATGCTGGCATTCAGATGATGAACATCACAGAGCTCATACGTATGTTCTGCTCAACTGTGAAGAGATGAAATTAGTTGTACTATAAGTGTTTATATCACTTATTATATCATTTATGATACAGTAAATAACTTTGTTTTTTAAAGGTTGTATGATAATCATATCAAGAAAAAAAATCCACAAATTACACTAGCTGCTCTCGAAGAATGCCGACAGAAAAATTTCTCTCAGTGGTTTCAAAAACTGGAAAATAAATTCTTTATCTTTTAGAAACTCATTCAATGTATTGTTTACTATATTGATAATTATTTCAAAAAATTTCAGCTGTCTTGAAATGCTGATAAAATTGACAAACGACTGTATATATTGAGTAACCCACCTTCCAAACTTGTTAAAGCTTATAATGCATATGTGGTGAATGGATTTTGATTTCACACACATGCATATGGGGAATCAAAAAAAACAATGAATAGTAGAGTTAGCTTGAGAGGATCTCGTCATCGAGAAAATGAAGTTGACTTTTATGGTATACTTGATGAAATCATTGAACTCTGTTATCTTGGACAACATTACATAACCATGTTCAAATGTCGGTGGTTGGATATAGAGAGAGGTGTGCATGTTCATCGGACTCATTGAATCATCGATATTAAATGTAAAAGTGTTCTCGCAGTAAATGAACCATTCTTATTGGCTCAACAGGCACATCATGTTTATTACGCAAAGTAATGTGCGACATCAAGAGACTTGACTGATTGGTGGAGTATAATAAAAATCAAAATTCGAGACAATCAGTTTAGTCAATGTGAATTTTCTTTCACTGATGTGCAAAGAATTGATGTTTTTCAAGAGAGTACTCAAAATCAATCTTTTTTACAAAGAGACATGAGTATCGATGACGACACCCCACATTTAAGAGTCGGTGATGACGATGATGTTAATGATGTCACATATGAATTTGAAATGGTAAGATATGAAGCAAATGGAACTCGAATGGATATCAATGATGTTGAGGAGGAATATGAAGATGACATTGACATATATGAAGATGATGATGAAGATGAACACTGATAGAATTCCATGGTAGTTATATACAATCATAACTAATATATATGTATATATAATAGTAATTATCAATTATTTGCTAACAACATTAACATTTTCTGTTTCAGATGGATGACGACACATTTCGTGAGTTGGCGGATGCTGACCTGCCTTTCGATGCGGATGAGTTGCTGGAAGATGACCCTCAGCCTGCAGGCGCTCCAGGGAGTACGTGGAGGGGGTGCGGTCTTGCACGATTGATGATTCCTGACCCCTTCCCCAAGGGACATCCACGTCTTGGGTTTGATCCACGCACACGAAGGTGTGATAACCTGTGTTATAACCTGTGGATTTGACTAAGATTTCATTAATCTATTCACATAATAAATGTTTATTATTTTTACAGTTTTCCGCATATAGCAGTCGGACAGGGCAGCGCTATTTTGTGCAACTATTTCTCTCAACCTTGGACCACATGGGAGCAGATTCCCATTGATGTGAAGCAGGCCATGTTCAGCCATTGGTTGGTACGTATGTAAATAAATAATGTTTATTTTGAAAATTATTTCATTTCTAACTTGATATTTTGATTTATTTGTAGGGTTTATGGTATCCGACCGAGGATACCATGCGTGACGCCATCCACGAGGCATGGGAGGTGGCCATGTGTGATTGCTTTCGTCATTTTTTGCACAATTTAAGAAAATATGCCACGAAGAAAGGAGGAGTGTCAGATTTTGACGAGTCATGTAGAGCACACCGACCAGAATACATTTCATCCCATGTATGGGATGGATTATGTGCGCACTGGTTGAGTGATGCCTTTCAGAGGATATCATCGGTGGGGAGACAGAATCGGGGGAGACAGGAGGTGACTCATCGAGCTAGGAGTCGTACTTTCAGTACTCATAGACAACATCTAGTACGTACATTATTTATAAATATTTTATATAACTATAAATATTAACAGTTTATTTTTTATTCTTCTAGGCTGTCGAGCACCCCAATATTACGGAGTACGACATATATCGGAGGATGTATAGTGATCCTGCTACTGGGGAGCACAGAGGTGATCGCCAGCGTCACATTGTGATCAGTATTATTTGTTTTCATGTTTAAAAATTAACTGCATATAATATATTCACAATTTTAATTTTAAATTGCAACTAAAGGAGTCATATGAGGCTGTAGCGTCACAGACCCAGCCTGAGAGTCAGGCTGAGTCATCAGATCAGACCACTGGCCGTTAGTTTGATGAGGCGACATGGATGCAGGACACCCGGTATGCCTTCGATAAGGGCCAGGTAGTTGGTATCAGCTCTCGACTGACTCCCGGAGATTATTATGGTAGTGCTGTGATGTCGGCATCCAGCTCGAGAGGAGCTCGTGCATCTTCTTCTGCTACACAGTATGAGGATCAGTTGCGATCTCAGACTGCACTGATAGAAAGTCTCCGACAGGAGAAGGAGCAGATGCGTCAACAGCAGCAGCAGCATGAGGAGGAGCGTCGACGCCAGCAGCAGTTGTACGAGGGGCAGATGAGTCGGTGGCAGCAGCAGTAGCAGGAGCAGATGGAGTACATGTGCCGACTCACTCATGCTTTAGGGATGAAGTTTCCTCTACCAGAATCTACAGATCCCCCCTCCCCCTCCCCCTCCCCCCTCCTTCAGATTAGAGTTTGTTTTTATGTTATAAAGTTTATTAAATCAAAATATGATTTTTTTTTCAATTCGTAGTTTCAATCTCATTATAAAATATTAATAATATTATATTTTGAAATAACAATATTAATATGAATAATAATATTATTTATATTTTATAATATTAAATTTTATATATATATTAAAATTTTATAGTATTATATTTTAATTATATTTTTTTGTAATATTTGAATTATTTTAATATTTGAATGTAAAATAATTCTATTATTTTTATATTAATTGAAATAACATATTAATATTTTTTTTATTTATGAATTATAATTCTAATATTATTATATTAATTAAAATCATTTATTAATATTCTATTATTTTTTATTTTTGAATTATAATTCTGTTATTATTATATTAATTAAAAGAATTTATTAATAATTTTTTATTTTTATTTGTGAATTATAATTATATTATTATATTAATTAAAATCATTTATTAATATATTAATATTTTTTATTTTTGAATTATAATTCTATTATTATTATATTAATTAAAATAATTTATTATTTTTATTTGTGAATTATAATTCTATTATTATATTAATTAAAATCATTTATTAATAATTTTTTATTTTTGAATTATAATTGGATTATTATTATATTAAATAAAATAGTTTTTTTTATTTTTTTATAGTATTTGCGACGGGATATTATGCCCATCGCAAATAGTATTATTAATATATTCATTAAAATAATTTATTAATATTTTCTATTTATTTTTTAAAATAGTAATTGCGACTTGCCCGTCGCAAATACTATTTTAAAAAGTGTTTACAAATATACGGACTAATATTTGCAATGGGAAGGATCGCCGTCGCAAATAATACCTTTAGCGACGGGCCCGTCGCAAATAATTGTTGTTGCGACGCCGTTTTCCGCAACGGGCTATTTACGACGGGCCCCCGTCGCAAATGCCATTATTTCTAGTAGTGTGAGAAAAAAATACAACAGCTGAAAAGTAAAACAGAAACCACCAGGTCGTCCTCCAAAAATCCCTCTTGATTGGTGGGTACATATAGTATTGTCGGTACCTCGGGTCCGTCCGTCCGCTCCGTGTACGTCCCGTAAGGTGGTCCACCTCCGGATACCTTCCAACTCCACAAGCCTCGACCACGATATGTGCTTTCCATCGTCTACAACCAACACAACGTAGTGCGGGCAATGCTCGTGTAGGGGTGAGTATAACGATACTGAGTAGGAATCCTAAGACCCCCTAAGGTCTCCCAGATTCCACAGAGGGTAAACCACAAAATAAAGATACAAACACAAAGTATCAACCAACTCTACATAGGTATTTGTCCATACATATACCTAAGTCATCAATCTCAGTACGGCTCCAACTTCTGAGCCCAAGAAGAACCAGTCCAAATAGGAAAGAAGTCAATCATACCAATGGTAATGATTTAAATTCAAGAATCATCTCACATAGGTATACATCTCACGAAGAGGGGTAGAGATGATTAGATGTAGCCTCTGAATCATCTCCTCTTCCGAACCCACGTAGGATCCAAGTACCGAAGTCGTCGCTGCCGAACCCACGTAGGATTCAAGTACTGTAACCATCGCCGTTGAACCCACATAGGATCCAAGTACAGTCATTATCACTACCGAACCCACGTAGGATCCAAGTACCGTCGTACTCGCTTCCAAACCCACGTAGGATCCAAGTACATTCTTCCTCGTCATCGCAGTCGCAACCAGCTCTAGGGTTCCCGCACATAGCACGCTCGATTCTAGGAGGGTCTACTCCACGAGCCAAGAGGGTCGATACATCAACTTTCAAAAATTACAATGTTGATGTATCCCAATGTTCAGTCTCGTCAATAGGAACTCAACGCGACAGACGACGCGTCAATCGGACACCTGGTCTGAGAGATAATGGCTTTTCTATTCATAGGGCTCGGATAGAAATACACTCATTTCTGACCCGGCTGATATCCATCGTCGTCAAAAACTCACTTACAGAATCACAAAATAACAGCCTTTTCTATTGGGTCCTAGTTTCGTAGACAGCGCGTCGATCGGACTCACGATCTTTAAGTTATTTTTGTTTAAGTGATTAACAGGGAAGACCCGTTTAGCCCAGTGGGCCGACCGGTCGAGTTAACCCAGTTTGACCAGTCCGACCAAGCATGGGTGTCAGACCGGTCTGAAGGAATACACAACTCAGCCCGGTGGGGAGCAGCCCGGCCCGGCTTGGCCCGGCACGGCTCGGCCCGGCCCGGCTCTCTCGGTCGGCTGGCCGAGCAGCGGAGCCGAAGGCCGAGTGGGTTCCAGGGGGGCCCGGTTGTCCGCACCAGCGGCGCCGCCCTTCCCCAAACTGGCCGGCTAGACAGGCCGACCTTCTGTGCACACAACCCGTATGGGTGGGCCGCCAGTCTTCCGGTGTGGCACCCTCCTAGCACCATGGTCCAGCTCTGCTAGGCCAACCGACGGGCCGCCCGGTTCCTCAGCAGGGCGCCGCGTTTCGCCTCCGCCGGGCCGGCCGGTTCTTCTACCGAAGCGGCCCATGATGTGGGTCGCGGTTCCTCCCGCGCAGCCGACATGATGGCACCAGCTTTTTTTTCCATGTTCCCAGAACGGCGCGATGGCTCCAAGCTTCCTCCGCCGCCGGTTGCCAAATCCAAAAGAATAATGTTCCAACGGAGGGTCGTCGGGCCACGTTCGTTCTGCTTGCGCCCTCTGCATTAGGCGGTAAAACATAGCCAAGAATGCATGAGGTTCATGAAACATTACAACAATTTTATTTTCAATAAAATTGAATCAAATCACCCTACCTCAACAATTGATGATGAACGTCGGCGTCACAAGGTGAGGATTCTTATACGTCGAAGTGCGCCTTAGGAGGAAACATCGTCTCCCTCTTTTGTCACGGAGAGAAGAATAAAAGGTGAGTCGACGTTGGCGAGTTCCCGCGTTGGTGTATCCTCCTTTGTCATGGAGGAAGAAGAGGATGGGGAAAATGGAGTCGCTGAGTCCATATTCTTCATTGGAGAGTTGGCATTCTTCAACAAAGGAGATGAACCATTCTTCAAAACCCAAGACCTCTCCCAATTTCTCCCCAACACCATAATTGCCAACCCCAAATAAAATAAGGCTTCTCCTTTTTTTATTTAATATTCCTAAACATTCATAATTTAAATTTAAAACACTTAATTAATTAATGGAAGATGGTCAATTAATTAATTAAGATTTTTATTGGCAATAATTAAAGAGGGAGAGAGATAGGAAGTGTTAAAGTTACACATTTAAAATTCAAAGGGTTGACAACATTAAACAAAGGAGTTTAATGGGGGGGGTTTAAGGGGTTTAGGGAATGCAAAAGGTTGGGGATCGAGTGGGGCCCACCAAACAAATATCCTCACATGGGTAATTAGGTGCTTGTGGGTCCCACCCCAACTTCCCCAAAATAATCCAAGCATTTATCATTAAAATTTTATCTAATGATTCATCCTCATGGTATGTAATAAAATTCATTATATGATAATTTATATCTCTATAATATCACTAATAATATATATTAATGATTTTTTATGTTTAAGCACATTTCAAATGAACATGAATTAATGAATACAAGTGTATGGTTCAATAATGCTACGAAAATTAACCGTCCCAAATAATTAATTTAAGCTCAAATACTCATCCAATGGTCCATAAAAGAACTGATTAATACCATAATTAATAAAAATCAGGTATTAAAGGATATGTATTTGTTAACTAATGAATATAAATTTTTTATAAAGGATTTTAATGATTAGAAATCATTCGGACACAAGGTATGGGGAAATTCTCGAACCCAAGTCTCCTTCTTTGGATATTCCCACAACTACCCATTTTTAGAAGGGATGTGACTTAAAAATCATTTATTCATAAATATATTACATTTTATGTTATATAAATGTTCTCTAATTGATTTTATGAAAAATAAAATGTTTTCTAAAAGAACACTTTATAATGACCCATACTTTATATACATGGTTATTACTTCAGATTTGAAGCATACTTATTACAACATTTAACAAAAACATGATAGGACCATATAGGTATAGTATCTTTAGAAACAGGGAAACATAAACAACTGGTTCATAAATCATCTACATTGTATCCTTTTTTATTTTATCATATCTAGAGTCCCTTTTGGAATATCCTACTTAATACCCTTTTTCTTGACTTGGGGAAAAGAAAACATACAAAATGATGTGCTCAAATTCTCAGTAAGGGTAAACAAAAGAAATATCAATCATATCATATTCATAAGAACATAACATTTTGAAAATCTTAACCTACAAAAGAGATCATAATAACATAACATGGGATAAATTATAGTAGTAAGATGTAATAACAATAATCATAACATAAATCATGAAACTTTGTGGAATAAACACATAATCATAGAAAATAATTTCATATTATTCAAGGCTCTTTTTCAAGAACATCATAGCAGACAAAGTCCATTACTAAACCGAGTTCACTCCTCGTTCTAGTCCTGTATCACTAAACAAGAATAACTTGTCGTTCCAACAATGTCTATCTCATGAGATATAAATCTATACCCAATTAATTGGAGGGAGATATAGGTCCCACCCATCTCATAATGAAACCATTCTTATGTGTGCCAAAAAATCATAAAGAACATATCACAGCATAACCCATTTAATAAAAATGAGATTCTTAATATTCATGCCATTATAACATAATACATGTAAGATAAAAGGACTTCATAAAAATTATTCCATCATAACATAATCAAATCAATTTAAAAATTGGGATAGAAACAGAACACTATATTTTCTTATATGGTAAATAATTTTGATAAAACACTTGAACTCTATTCTTAAGGAAAATATCCTTTCTACTTCAAAAACATTTTTCCTTTCTTAACATGTCATAAAATTTTAAACTAAAAAAAGTAAATTAAAGATAAACCGGAAGATTCATGGAAATTATTATCTATTAAATCATAAAAATCTATTCCTTCCATATAAGTTAAAAAAACATTATTCTCACACTTTGGCTGGAAAAGTCAAAAGGTACCTCGTATTAAAAACGACAAAAGATTCCTTTCATATCTATTGCTAAAAAGTCACCAATGGGTAAAATTGGATTTAAATAATTGTAGGAGGATATAAATAATACTACATATTGAGGAAACATGGATGTGGATGATAAATATTCCCCATTAAATTATAAAGTATAAACAATATTGGATAAAAATGAGATTGTGAGATTTTCCCTTACCTTAAGTCCGATATGCTTCATACATATCCGAAAATCTTGTATAATGATTTAAATAATGTAATTGACTTATTAAATAATCACATTCATTGTTATGATATCATATATGGTGACATTATTATCTTCTTATTAATAATATTTCATTGCTACTTGTTATTTGGGTGTTCATATGCTTTATGTTCTTATGCTTGTTTTGTCGAATAAATTCATATTATTATTTTTAGGTTGTAGATACATCAATTACAAAATGGTATTAGTATAATATATATCATATTTATTCATTAAATTCATTTATATAATCATTATTCAATGAAGATCATGTAAAATGAGTCGCATCACATCTTGGAGAGGGTAGGCCGTACGTACGCACGAGCGATGATATCGTTCCAATGATCGTGGAATTGTATTGAAGTGAATGTATACTATTTCAGAATAAGTATCACTTTACAATAATCATATATATTTATTGTTTACACCATTATACCCATCCAAGTAAGGTGGTGGTTTAAAACAGATTACACCACAGCATGGAGACGGTATTCCGTACGTACGCACGCGCGATGATTTCATTTTCCAGAGGATGGATAGAAGGTGAAATAGGGTTGTTTAATATTTATAATAAAATATAAGTATATTATTGATACTGATTTTATTACTTAATAATGATACAACTAAAGAAGAAGAAGTAGAATAAGAAATAAAATTGAATGAATCGGTAATGGATATTACCTCTTCTTCAACACGCCTCTTTGAAACCTCCTCTTAAGGCACTAAAATTGGTCTTTGAAAAAAACCAGGACCACTATTATGTTTCTAGGGAAGTTGAAAATGAAAATGGGCTGGGTTTGGCCGAGATTTACGGCTCAAAATTGTGTGAGGAGGAGAGGGAGGAGGTTCCCTTTTATAAGGGAGGAGAGGGGCACCTTTGAAAAAATATAAAATATTATTTTATAATAAACTCATATTCTATTTATAATAGCTCAAAATTGATTTATTTAAAATATAAGGTGGGTAGGGGTCGACATATTCTCAACCAATAGGTTTTAGAGATGTTTAGGTTACTATTGTAACCTTATCATTTAGATTTAACTCTACGTTAAATAAGTTAACTTTTACTGTGTCTTCTTGTTTTCTTACATTATATGGTTAATAAACTTACTATAACAAGACAAACGACCCCAAGTGGTTCATTATTAATATATATAACCTTATCTATGTCATTTGGCCGAAACATAGATTTTTAGGAATAATATAACAATTAATAATATAATATTTTTTTTAAAACTATTTTATGTCAATTTTCCACTATTTGGTTATTGAATTTTGTGAAAATCCTAACAACATTATTAGTTTTAAAAAAGTTAATTAAAACAATACTAACATGTCATATTAACCTATATAATTAGTGTGATTAATAAAAAGTCTCAAATTACATTTATTTGGGTATTTATAACATCAATTATGTTAATATTTCATTAATAAGGTAATTGTTTCATCATCATTGTGTCAAAAATAAAATAACTTATTTAATGTTTAAAAATTATAAATAAAATACCATTATGTAGGAAATATTTTTATCTTTCTAATGAAGATTTATAGTCGAATTTATCTTATGTATAACCATATATTAAAAAAAATTAGTTATTAAACATTGATTTTGACTCTTTTAACTCTTCTATAAATAAAATAATAATAAGTGTCATAATATAATCCAAGTGGACCTAAATGGTCATATTTAATTCCAAAGGTTATTTTTGGTTGGATTAAACTTATTCAATAGAATTAAAACATGTGTTAGGGTAATAATAATAACATTTTTACCCATAGTTGCCCTATTTACTTTTAACCGTGGTAAATAAAAGAAAAAAGTTACTATTAATGAAATATTATTTTTATCATATTGAACAAAATTTTACTCCTTGATATTAACCGTGTCACTCAGATTATCGAATTTCAACTCATAGAAGCAGTACAATTATGGTTTTTGTACAATTGAAAATGCTCCTAGGATGTGGGTAAAGACGGTAAAAGGTTCAATAAAATTTTAATGTATCTATATTAATATAAAATTACTCCAAGGAATTACATTAAACATATATAGGTATTATGTATATATTTTTACCTAAATTAATGTTAAATGAAAAAATTATTATTTAAATAAAAAGACAGTTTTAACCAATAACTCAGTGTTTTCACTATTCATAAAAAATTGAATGTTTTTAGAAAAATACAAAAAATTAAACCTAGGCTAATTTCGATATTCCAAATCCATAAAATAAGTCCATTTTGAAAGATAAAATTTATAAAATTTAAAAAATTGGGAATTACTATTCATAACGGCCAGTTTATATAATAATTTAATAACATATCGTTGTTTAATGAAACTCGATATTGCGTACAATGAAAGCTGTCGAGGAAGGTTGATCTTATGTGTAACACAAGCCATGATAGTGATATGTGTAGTCAAATATTCTTTTGGTGATGTATATAACAAAAAAACAAATTATTTCACATTAAATCTCGGGAGTTACATTCTACCCCCCTTAAAATGAATATCAACCTCAAAATTCGTTACTTTGTAACAAACAGATGAGGATTATTCTCCCTCATCATATCCTCAAGTTCCCATGTAGGTTCTTCTAATTAGTGGTTCCTCCATTAAACTTTCACCTAGCGAGTGGTCTTGTTCCGTAGAATTTTTTCACTACGATCCAGAATCTCAATAGGTTGTTCTTCATAAGAAAGATCTTGCTCCAGCGGTATAACTTCTGAGCATAGTACATGTGAAGGATCGGGTACGTACTTTCTCAAAAGAGATACATGGAACACATCGTGATCTTGAGAGAGATTCGTTGGAATCCCCAATTAGTAAGCTACCTTCCCAACACGATCTAGTATTTCGAAATGACTGATATACATAGGGCTCAGCTTTCCCTTCTTTCCAAATCTCATTACTCTCTTCAAATGAGATATTCGTAAGAACACTTTACCACCCAATTCAAACTCTAGGACTTTTCTTCGGTTGTCGGCATAACATTTTTGTCAATTATGAGATAATCTTATGTGTTTTTGAATAGATCTGACCTTTTCTGCCATCTCATCAACAAGATCAGGTCCTAATAGCTTTCTTTCCCCAACTTCCTCCCAGTAATTTGGAGTTCTGCATTTCTTTCTATAGAGAGCTTCATAAGGGGCCATCTAAACACTAGAGTGAAAGATATTATTATAAATGAATTCCACCAAAGGTAGGTGTTGATCCCAGCCACCTTTGAAATCCATAGAGAAATCTCTCAACATGTCTTCTAGATTTTGAATTGTCCCTTCAGACTGATTGTCTATCTGAGGATGATAAGCAGTGCTGAAACTCAACTCTGTAACTAGAGTATGCTGAAGACTTCGCCAAAACATCAAGGTAATCCTCGGATCCCGATCAGATATAATGGAATGTGGTACTCCATGTAATCTTACCACTTCCTTTACAAATATCCTGGTGAGATGATCCAGAGAGAAATCCTCTCTAATAGCAATGAAGTGTGCCGACTTCATATGATTATCAACTATGAACCAGGTAGCATTATTGCCTTTGGATGTTTCAAGAAGTCTGGTGACAAAATCGATAGTTATGTTTTCCCACTTCCATTTGGGTATGGGTAATGGTTGTAACATCCCCTTAGACTTCTGTCTCTCAGCTTTAACTTGCTGACAAACCAAGTATCGAGAGACATATTTAGGAACATCTTTTTTCATGCCATCCCACCAGAAGTACTCTTTTATGTCCCTATACATCTTTGTGCTTCCAGGATAAATAGATAATGAAGAACTATGAGCCTCATCCAGCAGATCCTTTTTCAATTCTGGTATGGGAGGAACAGAAACCTGATTCCTGAACCTTATTATCCCATCATAATAAAGGTTTTATTCATGACCATTTCTCACCTAATTTTATAACTCTACATATTCTTTTTGTGCCTCTTTAATTTTCACCTGTATAGATGGTTAAACATTAATTTGAGAAAGATAAGATTTTTCCCATTCCATTATAATTCCAAGATCCATCCTTGGTAAATCCATAAATATTGGATCTTTTGTGATCCTCATTATGGATAAGCTAGCATGGTCTTGTCGACTTAATTCATCTTCCACCTAGTTTGCTTTCCAAGGGTGATAATGAATTGAGCAGTCGTAGTCCTTAATCAACTCCAACAATCTTATTTCGCACATATTAAGATCCTTTTGTGTGAAAATATACTTTTAACTTTTATGATCAGTATAAATATCACAGCTTTCACCATAAAAATAATGCCTCCATATTTTTAATGCATAGATTAAAGCGGCTAACTCCAAATCACGAGTTGGGTAATTTTTCTTATGGATTTTCAACTGTCGTGAGGCATAAGCTATCAACATATCATTTTTCATGATAACACGCCCCATTCCCTTCTTGTATGCATCACTATAGATCACAAACCTTTCTCCATTACATGGAAGTTTGAGTACAGGTGCACTGGATAACCTTCGTTTTAACTCTTTGAAATTCTCTTCACACTCCTCCGTCCAAACGAACTTAAATCCTTTTTGAGTAAACCTTGTGAGTGGATAAGATAATCATGAAAAATCATTCAAAAAATGTCCATAATATCCATCCAAACCAAGAAAACATCAGATCTCAGTTACTGTTGTTGGTCTCGACCATCTTTCGATAACCTCTGTTTTTGCTGGATCCACATATATCCCCTCTTTTGAGATTATGTGACCCAAAAATGAAACTTTTTGAAGCCAAAATTCACACGTGGTAAATTTGGAATAAATATTCTCCTTTCATAGGGAATTTAATACAGTTCTAAAGTGATCTTCATGTTCTTCCTTTCTCTTTGAATATACAAGAATATCGTCTATAAAGACTACCACAAACTGATCAAGATAGTCTCTAAAGACTTTATTCATTAGATCCATG
The DNA here is from genome assembly GCA_963277665.1 of Viscum album. Lineage (NCBI taxonomy): Eukaryota > Viridiplantae > Streptophyta > Magnoliopsida > Santalales > Viscaceae > Viscum > Viscum album. The sequence goes on along the minus strand of OY728150.1, from coordinate 355,343,264 downwards.
AAGATAGAAGGGGCATTAGTAAGACCAAATGGAATCACTATAAATTCATAGTGTCCATACCTTATACAGAAATCCTTCTTTGGTATATCCTCCTTTTTGACCCTTAATTGATGATACCCTAAATGAACATCAATCTTGGAAAAGTATTGAGCTCCGCGTAGTTGGAAAAATAAGTCATCAATGTGTGGGAGAGGATATTTATTCTTGATAGTGATCTTGTTAAGTTCTCGATAATCAATGCAGAGTATCCTTGATCCATCTTTCTTCGTAATGAACAAAATAGGTTCTCCCCAAGGTGATGAACTAGGGCGTATGAATCCCTTATCATGATTCTCTTGGATTTGCTTTTTCAATTCCTGCAACTCAATTGGGGCCATTCAATATGGTGTCTTTGAAATGGGCATATCACCCGGTTTGAGTTCTATTGAAAACTCAACATCATGATTTGGTGGAAGACCTGGAAATTCCTATGGAAAGACATCACCAAACTCCCGTACAATGGGAATATTCTTAATCGTGAGTTTATATATCATCTTGCCTTTTTATCACATAAACTTTCATTACATTTTAAAAAACCGAGGATCATTAAGGTTTAGTGTCTTGGAAACCAGGAACTTAAAACATGAAAACCTGAAAAATTATTCTTAAACACTTGAAAGGCTTCTCCTCATGTTCATCCTAGGTTCATTACTGCATCTCATAACCTGGGGACATAAATCAAAATAAAGGGTGAGCAGAAGGCCCCGTAATGGAAACAAGGGAAACATTTAACATGTGAACTTGAGATACATCAATAAACTCATGAAAATAACTTTAAGGCATGAGAATAAAATAATGAGGAATATCATAATAAAAATAACATTTTTCATAACTTGAAGATGTGGCTACATCATTTAATATTGATAATCATTTCTGTTTCACCAAGGTCTATCCCCAAGGTGTCATTAAAAATTACCAAGGTTATTCACCAAGGCGTCGTTAAAAATTGTCATCTCTAGAGATTAAGACTTTACCCAATGCATTTGAGCGCTATCAGGGAGCACCCTTGACATGTAATTATTATCATGTGAGCCAAATATATCATAATCAATCATTTCATAAATAACCCATATAGAAAAAACGGAATGGGGTTGATTTCATAATCATAACGTTTAAAAACTGCTTTAAAGACATGATCTTTACGTCACATTAAACCCACAGAAAGGGAGGGTGGGTCTCATGTATGTAAATACCAGAATTTAAAATAGAAAAAATTGGTATATATTTCAATACCCCTATAGAAGAGAGGTATTTGAGTATTCAATTAATAAAATAAAATAACTTTATAAAAAGAGAGAGAGATTTTGAGATGGAAATTCTGCAGCATAACAGCTATGTTTCGGGGTTCAAGAAAACATTGAAAAGAGAGGGGACATGGATCAAACATTCATAAATGAACCATAAAACAGTATAGGGACAGAATAAAAAGGATTTAAGCACATGGTAATGAATTTTGAAAGATATACTATATGAAATGAAGAACATGAAAGGAGGAAAAAAAATAATATTTCTCTTATGAAAATTCGACAGCCTAAGGGCGTCACTTAAACTTCGACAAAATGAATTGACAAGATCAAATAGGGTATCTCATCATATTAACATAAAATATCAGTATGATATATATAGATATAATACCCAAAACATAATAAAAAGGAATTTGAAAGACTTTACATGAAAGTAGAACTTTGAAAAAATGAGAAGGGTAAAAGAATCCCTTAAAAATTCGGCAGCCTAACGGCTCCACTTAAACTTCAAAAAAAATTAATTGACGAGATCAAAGAGGGTCTCTCATAATATGAACATAAAAGATAATTATGATATATATAGATATCATACCCCAACATAATAAAAATGAACTTTAAATACTAGACATGAAAGTAGATCTTTGAAAAATGAGGAAGGTGAATGAATCCCTTAGAAATTCAGCAGCCTAATGGCGTCACCCAAACTTCAACAAAAATGAATTGATGGGATCAAATAGGGTCTTTCATCATATGGAAATTAATGTTCAGTATGATAGATATAGAGATCATAACATAACATAATAAAAATGAAATTGAAAGACTTTACATGAAAGTATAACTTTGATAAAATGACACGGGTGAAAGAATCCCTTAAAAATTCAGCAGCCTAACGACGCCACTTAAACTACAACAAAAATGAATTGATGAGATCAAATAGGATCTCTCATAATATGAAAATAAAAGATCAGTATGATACATATAGATATCATACCCCAACATAATAAAAAAAGAACTTGAAAGACTTTACATGAAAGTATAACTTTGAAAAAATGAGAAGGGTGAAAGAATCCCTTAAAAATTCGGCAGCCTAACGACGCCACTTAAACATTCTTAAAACGAAATGATGAGAGAAAGAGGGGGTCTCTCATCATATGAAAATGAAAAGGGAATTAAGATTAATATAAATGAACATCCTAAAACATATGAACATGGAGCATAAAAGGAATGATATAAAAGAGATTACTTGAAAAGAAAGAGAGAGGTCAGATCCCTTACCTTAAACATACCTCTTAAAACTCAAAGGATGGGACCTTGAGGGCTTGGGGGCACCTTGGGAGGACTCCTTGGGAGGTTATGGGACCAGAGATTCATTTTAGGAGAGTTGGGAGTCGAATGGATGAGAGGATGGCTTGGTATTTATAGGGAAAGTGAGGGGACAAGGCATTAATGGCCAAGGGACACCTCATTGGTGGTTTTGGCAAAACCATGGGCTTGGCAATGGTATTTGCCCATGGTATTGGCCACATGGGTCCCCCCATACAATAATCTATCTCCTTTGGTCGGCCAACCCTTAAAATATCTCATGAAATCATCAAGACATAGTTATGATGTCATTAAACATACCGAAACCATAAAAATGTATTTCACTATTCATCGAAAATTCAACTTTCTCAGAAAAATCCCAAAATTTCACCATAACCAAATATCAATGTTCGGATTTCAAAAATGAACTCCATTTTGTAAAATAAATTTTCTAAAAAAATTTAAATTATTTATTAATTAAATATGCTATTCACCGAAAATTCATTTTTTTTCATGAAAATCCCCAAAAATTACCATAACATAATATCGATGCTCTGAGTTCAAAAATGAAATACATTTTATAAAAATAATTTTCTAAATAGTTTTAATTTAATTTATAAATAAAAAAACTATTCATCCGAAAAAACGAATACTTGAATAATAATTTAAGAAACCATTTTTAACCATTTTATTGAATCACATTACTTAATCAAGGTGCCTAGAATATTTTAATACTTTCTTTAGGTGAGATTACTAATCCATTTGGTCACATTACTAATCCTAAGCATAAAATCACTATTCATAATTTACTATTCATCAAAAATTAAGTTGATCTTGTTAGACTCTAAATTTCGTACTAAGCATAATTTTAGAAGACCATTTTTTGAAAATAATTACACATTTTTTATTATTTAAGGTTTTCATAAAAAATTTTAAAATATCATTTCTCTAAAATTTATCAAAAATATGCATACTATATTTATCCGGACATTTGAAAATTCATAAACTTCGTCATAAGAATAAATCAAAATTTTTATTTAAAACAAAGGATTACACAAGACAATTACGGTCTCCTTATATAGTCCCTTATCACACCAGCATATGACCTAAGCGTAAGGTGTTCTAAGGTGAGAGAATCTGAGGGAGTCTCGGCCAACATCGCATGAGTAGTAATTTCTATCAGCTTGAACTTCTCGCAAAGACGATTCCGTTCTAGCTTCACATGATGAAGTTTGGCTTGGGTTTGGTCTAGAGCAAAGCCCAGTGGTGCTACATCCTTCCCAAGTTCAATTAGATGGGTTTAGATTGGTCCAAGACTACTGGGTGAGGCCATCAAAGCTTCTTTGTATATTAATTAACCAAGATCACTTTTATTTAGAGACAATAATCAAAACGTTTAGTTTCCAGCGGTCATATTGACCAATGGTCATATAACAGTCAAAACCCAATTATCTCATTTTAATTATACTCATGTTATCAAATGAAATAGTTTTGTTGAGTATAGAAATAAAATAAAATAACACACAAAATCAGGAAACAAGATTTATTCAAAATTTCGGGTCGTTACAATCTTCTTCCCTTAAGAAATTGCATCCTCGCAATTTTTAAAATTGGGTTTTGAAATTTCATTAAAAGTCCAACATTGGAAAAGGAGTCAGTAAAACTATTACTTTAAAAGAATGAAAGGGAAGTACAATGGTCACCCGAGTTAACCCACACTAGGATTCCATGTAGGAAAACATTAACATGAAGGAGAAAACAAAGGGTCTAGTTCTGAGGGAGAGTGATAGAAAACATGATTAGGAGAAAGTTAACCACAAGCAAATCCCAAACTTATGATGTGTGTAAATGGTCTTTGATTACCTAGTAGGAAACGTAAACCAACAATGTTTTTGTTTTACATTCCTTTTCATAATTTTGAGGAATTCATTTACTACATAGAATAAAAACATAAGGAAATATACCTACCTTCAAGTATAGTTTCATCCTTTAATAAGTCTCTACCAAAACTAATCTTTTCTCCAGACGATGAGAATTCAAAAACACTTGGTCTCATCAAAAGCACAAGAATAATATTCTATAGAATCACATAATCCATAAAATATTAACTATCTATTTCTTCTATCTTTAAACATTATCCCAAAAACAGAAAGGGTAAGGTAAAACAACTCTTCAAAAAGAAAGAATCTCATAGGAATGGAAACTACTTTTAAATCTTAAAAGTTCCATGGTACTACCCAAAGTTCATCATAGAACATTCCATAAATAATGGTCCTTAAAATTCCTCAAAATAAACCAAACTGAGATTGAAACCCAAATACAAGAAGGATTTGATAACATAGTCTTCCAAAATAAACTTCATTGTTAACCTCCAAACAACATCAACCACTCCAAACATCTTATAACAAAATTAGATAACCTAAACATATTTTACCCAAGATAGGTTAATCATTTCCATAAGTGACCAAAATTACTATAAGTTCACCTTAAATTCATCGATTCTTCAAAATATATGTCAACCTTACTCCTCAATGAAAATAACGTAGTAATCTATTTAACTCGATCGTATAGGGTCCCTAAAATAGTGAACGTATTCCAAAATAATAATCATCTTTTTATCCCCTAATCATCTCTGTCATATTAATATGGAAATCTTCGCATTTCCTGTCACATTGGTTGTTGGGACATGTTCTTCCATTTCCCACCATTAACTAAGAAGAGAAAGTATAATTAGGGGCTTAAATACTTATCCAATAATCATAAAAAAGGAACTTAAAGCATATAACGATAACTTGTAGAAGAAAAGTATACCCTAGCTTGTGATCCCCTTGGTCCAAATCTAGGTTATCCATGATCACATATTCTTATGTGAACCTTTATTTTATTTTATCTTTCTTCCATTAATAATGGTTCATACTAAGCATATGAATTTACCAAAACATATCCCCCGGGAGTGTCTTAAACAAGAGTGCAGCAAGTCCCGTTGTTGTGTACCAGTTCTCGTTCGAGTCTAGCTCAAAGCGGTGTTTTCGGGTTTTACCCCTGTATACATCTATGCCAGATCCACCTCTACCTGCTCGTATCCAGACAAGGATGTATTTTCTTGGAAACCCCTTACACAATACTCACCAAAATACCAGGAAGATTTCCTATATTTATAACTTTCTTCCTAAAATTTTCATATCCTAATTTCCACAAATAACTAACCATACTTTGATACCAACTATATCATCCCACATTTTTATCACATAAACATTCATTACAATTTACAAAACCAAGGATCTTTAAGGTTTAGTGTCTTGGAAACTAGGAACTTAAAACATGAAAACATAAAACATTCTTCTAAAACACTTGAAAGGCTTCTCCTCATGTCCATCCTAGGTTCATTACTGCATCTCATAACCTAGGGACATTCATCAAAAAAAAAGGGTGAGCAGAAGGCTCAGTAAGGGAAATAAGGGAAACATTTAACATGTGAACTTGAGATACATCAATAAAGTCATGAAAAGAACATTAAGGTATGAGAATGAAATCATGAGGAATATCATAATAAAAATTACATTTTTCATAATTGAATATGTGGGTACAACATTTAATATTGACAATCATTTCTGTTTCACCAAGGTCCATCCCCAAGGTGTCATTAAAAATTACCAAGGTTATTCACCAAGGCGTCGTTAAAAAGAGTCATCTCGAGAGATTAAGTCTCTACCCAATGCATTGGAGCGCTATCAGGGAACACCCTTGACATGCAATTATTATCTTGTGAGCCACATATATCATCATAAACCATTTCATAAACAACCCGTATAGCAAAAAAGTAATGGGTTTCATTTCATAATCATAACGTTTAAAAACTGCTTTAAAGACATGATATTTACGTCATTTTAAACCCACGGAAAGGTAGAGTGGGTCTCATGTATGTAAATACCAGAATTTAAAATATAAAAATATGGTATATATGTGAATACCCCTATACAAGAGAGGCCTTTGAGTATTCACTTAATAAAATAAAATAACGTTATAAAAAGGTAGGGACATTTTGAGATGGAAATTCTGCAACATAACGGTTATGTTTCGGGGTTCTAGAAAACATTGAAAAGAGAGGGGACATGGGTCAAACATTCATAAATGACCCATAAAACAGTAGAGGGACAGAATACAAAGGATTTAATCACATGGTAATGAATTATTAATGATATACCATATGAAATGAAGAACATGAAAGGAGGACAAAAATAAGATTTCTCTTATGAAAATTCGGCAGCCTAACGGCGTTACATAAACTTCAAAAAAATGAATTGACGAGATAAAATAGGGTCTCCCATCATATGAAAATAAAATTTCAGTATTATATATATATAGATCATACCCCAACATAATAAAAAGGAACTTTAAATACTTGACATGAAAGTAGAACTTTGAAAAAAATGAGAAGGGTGAAAGAATCCCTTAAAAATTCGGCAGCCTAACAGCGCCACTTAAACATCAACAAAAATGAATTGATGAGATTAAATAGGGTCTCTCATCATATAAAAATAAAAGATAAGTATGATAGATATAGAGATAATACCCCATCATAATAAAAAAGTAACTTTAAATTCTTGATATGAAAGTAGATCTTTGAAAAATGAGGAAGGTGGACGAATCCCTTAAAAATTCAGCAGCCTAACGGCGTCACCCAAAATTCAACAAAAATGAATTGACGAGATCAAATAGGTTACCTCATCATATGAACATAAGAGTTAAGTATGATAGATATAGAGATTATACCCCAAAATAATAAAAAGGAACTTGAAAGACTTGACATGAAAGTATAACTTTGAAAAAATGAGAAGGGTGAAAGAATCCCTTAAAAATTCGACAGCCAAACGGCACCACTTAAACTTCAAAAAAAATGAATTGATGAGATAAAATAGGGTCTCTCATAATATTAACATAAAATATTAGTGTGATAGATATAGATATAATACCACAACATAATAAAAAGGGACCTTGAAAGACATGACATGAAAGTATAACTTTGAAAAAATGAGAAGGGTGAAAGAATCCCTTAAAAATTCTGCAGCCTAATGGCGCCACTTAAACATTCTTAAAACGAAATGATGAGAGAAAGAGGGGGTATCTCATCATATGAAATTTAAAAGGTCATTAATATTAATATAAAAGAACATCCTCCAACAAAATAACATGTATCATAAAAGAAATGATATAAAAGAGATTACTTGAAAAGAAAGAGAGAGGTCGGATCTCTTACCTTAAACGTAACTCTTCACACTCAATGGTTGGGACCTTGAGGGATTGGGGGTACCTTGGGAGGAATACTTGGGAGGTAATGAGACCATAACGTCTTTGGGGGAGAGTTGGTATTTGAATGGATGAGAGGATGGCTTGGTATTTATAGGGAATGTGAGGGGACAAGGCATTAATGGCCAAGGGACACCTCATTGGTTGTTTTGGCAAAACCATGGGCTTGCCCATGGTATTTTCCCATGGTATTGGACACATGGGTACCCCATACAATAATTCATCACCTTTGGTGGGCCAACCATTAAAATATCTCATGACATCATCATGACATAGTTATGATGTCATTAAACATACCGAAACCCTAAAACTGTATTTTCCCTATTCATCGAAAATTCAACTTTCTCAGAAAAATCCCAAAATTTAACCTTAAACAAATATCAATGCTCTGATACCAAAAATTAACTCCATTTTGTAAAAATAATTTTCTAAAAATTTTTAATTTATTTTTTAAATAAATACACTATTCACTGAAAATTCCTTTTTTTTCTGAAAAATCCCCAAAAATTACCATAACATAATATCGATGCTCTGAGTTCAAAAATGAAATCCTTTTTATAAAAATAATTTTCTAAATATATTTAATTTATTTTTTAATTAAAAAACACTATTCATCTGAAAAAACTAATACTTGAATAATAATTTATGAAACCGTTTTTTAACCATTTTATTGAATCAAATTACTTAATCAAGGTGCATAGATTATATTAATACTTTCTTTAAGTGAGATTACTAATCCATTTGGTCACATTACTAATCCTAAGCATAAAATCACTATTCATAATTTACTATTCATCAAAAATTAAGTTGATCTTATTAGACTCTAAATTTCATACTGAACATAATTGTAGAAGACCATTTTTTTGAAAATCATTACACATTTTTAATTATTTAAGGTTTACATAAACATTTTTAAAATATCCTTTCTCTAAAATCCATAAAAAATATGCATACTATATTTATCCGGACATTTGAAAATTCATAAACTTCATCATAAGAAGAAATAAAAAATTTTATTAAAAAAAAAGATTACAGAAGACAATTACGATCTCCTTACATAGACACTTATCACACCAGCATAGGACCTAAGTGTAAGGTGTGCTAAGGTGAGAGAATCTGAGGGAGGCTCGGCCAACATCGCAAGAGTAGTAATTTCTATCAGTTTGAACTTCTCGTGAAGGCGATTCCGTTCTAGCTTCACACGATGAAGTTCGGCTTGGGTTTGGTCTAGAGCAAAGCCCAGTGGTGCTACCTCCTTCCCAAGTTCTGTTAGATGGGCTTCGATCGGTCCAAGACTACTGGGTGAGGGCATCAAATATTCTCTCTATTTTAATTAACCAAGATCACTTATATTTAGAGAAAATAATCGAAACGTTTAGTTTCCAGCGGTCATATTGACCAATGGTCATATAACAGTCAAAACCCAACGGTCTCATTTTAATTATATTCATGTTATCAAATGAAATAGTTTTGTTGAGTATAAAAATAAAATAAAATAACACACAAAATCACGAAACAAGATTTATTCAAAATTTCAGGTCGTTACAGTTTCTCTCCAATAATTTGAGATAAATAACCTTCATTTATTGGAATCAAGACCCATAAGATGGAAGAAATTTCCACTAGAAGGTTATATTCATCCTTGCATCGATAAATGATAGTATATTGATCGGGAATATTAAACGTGATTTCCCTTCTGTGGAAATTGATATGAGCTCCGTATAAAGAAAGCCAATCCACACCAAGAATCACATCAATTTCCACTATAGGAAGGATCACAAGATTTGCAGGAAGCACTTTCCCACATACTTCAATTGGAGAAGAATTTTAAACTTTTGATGCAACTATTATGCCATTAGGGGTTGTCACAGCTAACCCAATATCTAACTACCGAGGTAATATGGCAATACCCTTAGAAAATTCTTCAGAAATAAAAGAGTGGGTGGATCCAGAATCAAATAATACATTTGATACTTTAGAGTGGATATTAAGTGTTCCTTTCACCACTTCCTTATTTTACTCCACATCGCCGATAGAAATTTCATGTGACATTCCTTTGTCTTTGGCCTTAAGAGTTTTTTGACGTTTATCATCATCAACAACCCTTGGATTAGGGAATTGATTGGAATAATTCCCCATTTTCTTGCACTTGAAACATTGAAGTGTAAGAGGTGAATTCTGTGTATCCCTTTCTTTGTTCGCATCATTATACATCTTCTTCCCATTATTTCGACATTCAACTTCCCAATGACCTTCTTTTCCACACATAAAACATTTACATGTCTTTTTAAGACAATTACCTCCATGTTTCTTTCCACACATTGAGAATAAGGGAAAACTCATCTTTTTTTAGTGTGGTCTTTAGATTTTCCTTTGAATTCCATTTTCCTCTTCTTATCAAACCCATATTATTGATGGGTTACTCTAATCTCCATCTCAACCTTGAGAGCACATCAAACAATTTCCTCATAGCTATAGAAGTCCCTTATGGATAACACTATTTGAATACTTGGTTTTAAGCCACTAAAAAATTTATCGATATTACTCTCAGGTTGGATAAAAATTCCGGTAGCGTACCTTGAAAGTCTTGTAAAATTTTCTTCATAGGTACCAATAGATTCATTATCCTTTTGATTCATTTCAAGAAACTCTTTATCCATCTTTGTTCGAAAAATATGAGGGAAGTACTTATTGAAAAATAAGTTCTTGAACTCGTCCCATTCCATGGACTCAATTTCATCCCTTTCCCTCATATTCTGAATAATATTCCACCTTTGATCAGCTTCATCTTCCGAAGGATATACTGCTAAGATAACATTATCATGTTCAGAACATTGTAGAATAGAAAATATATTTTCAGTGGTACTGATCAGTTGTTCAGCCACTAATAGATCAAAAGACCCACCGAATGAAGGTGGACGCTAACTCATGAAGGATTCAACAGAATTTTTCTCCTTCCTTTTCTCATTTTGAAGCCCTGCATGATTCATATATTGAGAAAGTTGTGTGAGCATTGCTACAAGATTTTGTATTCCATCTCCCATAATGTTTGGTTGCTCAGGGGGAAAATCATTGCATTGCTCGTCACATTCAGCATTAACACGGTTCCTTCGGGTTCTATCAATTGACTAAAACCAAGAAGCATTGTGTGAGAAACACTACTCATAATAGGAAAACAACATAATTAGTAACAAAATTTCACACTTCAGGTCTTATCATATGTTACTCATGGCCATTTCTAAACCACTAAGATTGTGTTCTATGCTTAGACATATCCTTAGGGTTCTTACTAAGGTTTTCACATCCTAGTTTCCAAAGGTTGACTATACCTTTCCTCTGATACCAACTATAATGACCCATACTTTACATACATGGTTATTACTTAATAATTTAAGCATACTTATTACAACATATAACAAAACCACGATTGGACCGTATAGGTATAGTGTCTTTAGAAAATGTGAAACATAAACAATTGGTTCATACATCATATACATTTTCTCCCATTTATTTCATCATATCTAGAGTCCCTTTTGGCATATCCTACTTAATACCCTTATTCCTGACCTTGGAAAAAGAAAATATACAAAAGGGTGAGCTCAAATGCTCAGGAATGGTAAAAAAAAGAAATATCAATCATATCATATTCATAAGAACATAACATTTTGAAAATATTAAGCTGCAAAAGAGATCATAATTTCATAACATGGGATAAATCATAGAAGTGAAATTGAATCCCAATAATCATAACATAAAACATGAAAATTTGTGTCATACACACATAATCAAAGAAAATCATTTCATATTATTCAAGGCTCTTTTCCAAGACCATCATAGCGGACAAAGTCCATTACTGAACCGAGTTCACTCCTCGTTCTAGTATGTATCACTTAAGTGGATTAACGTGTCATTCCAGCCTTGTCAATCTCATGAGATATAAATCTTTACCCAATGCACTGGAGGGAGATATAGGTCCCACCCATATCATAATGAAACCATTATTATGTGTGCCAAAAAATCATAAAGCCTATATCATAGTATAACCCATGTAATAAAAATGGGATTCTTAAACTTCATTCCATCATAACATAATCCATGTATGATAAAAGGACTTCATAAAAATAATTCCATCGTAACATAAAAAATCAACATAAAAATTAGAATAGAAACAAAACCCTATATTTTCTTAGATGGAAAATAATTTTGATAAAACACTTGAACTCCATTCTTGATGAAAATATCCTTTATACTTCAAAAACATTTTTCCTTTATTAACATGTAATAAAATTTTAAACGAAAAGAAGTTAATTAAAAATAAACTTTGAAACATGTAATAGACGATTCATGGAAATAATGTTCTATGAAATCATAAAAATCCATTCATGTCGTATAAGTTAAAAAAACATTCTTCTCATACTTTGGATAGAAAAGTCAAAAAGTACCTCGTACTAAAAATGATAAAAGATTCCTTTCATATATTTTAAGAAAAACTCACCAATGAGTAAAATTGGATTTAAAATATTGCATGAGGATATAAATAATATTAAATATTATGGATACATGGATTTGGATGATAAATGTTCCCCAGTAAATTCTGAAGTATAAACAATCTCAGATAAAAATGAGATTGCAATATTTTCCCTTACCTTTGGTCCGATATGCTTTGTACGTATCCAAAACGCCTGTATAATGATTAAAATAATTTCATTGACTTATTACAGAATCATATTCATTGTTATGATATCATATATGGTCATATTATTATCTTCTTATTAATAATATTTCATTGCTACTTGTTATTCAAGTGTTCATTTCTTTATGTTCTTATGCGTGTTTTGTCGAGTAAATTCTTATTATTCTTTTTTAGGTTATAGATACATCATTTAAATAATGGTATTAGTATAATATATATCATATTTATTCATTAAATTCATTTATATAATCATTATTCAATGAAGATAATGTAAAATGAGTCGCATCACATCGTGGAGACGGTTGGCCGTACATACGCACGAGCGATGATATCGTTCCCATTATCGTGGAATTGTATTGAAGTGTATGTATAATATTTCAGAATCAATATCACTTTTAAATAATCATATATAGTTATTGTTTATACTATTATACCCATAAAAGTAAGGTGGTGGTGGAAAACATATTACACCACTGCCTGGAGACGGTATTCCGTACGTATGCACGCGCGGTGATTTTGTTTTCCGTAGGATAGATAGAAGGTGAAATATATTGGTTTCATATTTATAATAAAATATCATTATATGAGTGATAATGATGTTATTACTTCATAATTAAACAACTAAAGAAGAGGAAGTAGAAGAAGAAAATAAATTTGAAAGAATCGTTAACAGATATTACCTCTTTTTCAATAGGCCTCTTTGAAACCTTCTCTTAGGCCACTAAACTTGGTCTTTGAAGAAGACAAGGACTTATAGTATGTTTATAGGGAAGTTGATAAGGGAAATGTTCAGGGGTTTTTAGGGATTTACGACTCAAAATTGTGTGAGGAGGAGAGGGAGGAGGTGACCTTTTATAATGGAGGAGTGGGGCACCTTTAGAAAAAGTTTAAATATTATTTTATAATAAAGTCATATTCGGTTTTTAATAGCTCCAAATTTATTTATTTTGAAGCTAATGTGGGGATGGTTTGACATCCTTTCAACCAATAGTTTTTAGATAAGTTTAGGTTACTATTTTAACCTTATCATTTAGATTTAACTCTAAGTTAAGTAATTTAACTTTTACTGTGTCTTCTTGTTTTCTTACACTATATGGTTAATAAACTTACTATAACAAGTCAAACGAACCCCAAGTGGTTCATTATTTATATATATAACCTTATATAAGTCATTTGGACGAACCTTATATTTTTAGGTATAAAATAACAATTAATAATATAATATTTGTTTTAAAAAATATTTTATGTCAATTTTAAAACTAGTTGGTAATTGATTTTTTTTAAAATCATAACAACATTATTAGTATGAAAAACGTTAACTAAATCAATAATAACATTTCATATTAACCTATAAAATTAGTTTTATTCATAAAAAGGCTCAAATGACATTTATTTGGGTATTTATAACATCAATTATGTTAATATTTCATTAATAAGGTAATTACTGCATCATCGTTGTGTCAAAAAAAAATTAAATTATTTAATGTATAAAAATTATAAATAAAATAAAATTATGTTGGAAATATTTTTATATTTTTAATGATTATTTATAGTCTAATCTATCTTATGTATAACCCTATATTAAAAATGTTTTTATTTATTAAACTTTGATTTTAACTCTTTTAACTCTTCCTTAAATAAAATAATAATAAGTGTCCTAATATAATCCAGGTGGACCTAAATGGTCATATTTTATTCATATGGTTATTTTTGGTCAAATTAAAATTATCCAATATAATTAGGACATGTCTTAGGGTAATAATAATATAATTATTACCCTTAATTACCCTATTTACTTTTAACCGTGGTAAATAAAAGTAAAAAGTTTTATTCACCAAAAATTATTTTTATCTTACTGAAACACATTTTACACCTTGATATTAACCTTGTCTCTCATATTTTCGAAATTCAACTCACATAAGCGGTAAAATTAAGTTTATGTACAACTGCAAATGCTCCTAGGTGGTGGGTAAAAGACGGTAAAAAGTTCAATAAAATTTTTATGTATCTATATTATTATAATATTAATCCAACGAATTAAATTGAATGTATATATGTATTATGTATATATTTTTACCTAAAATAAATTTAAATAAAAAAATGATTATTTAAAAAAATTCGGTTTTAACCAATAACTCAGTGTTTTCACTATTCATCAAAGATTGAAAGTTTTTAGAAAAATACCAAAATTTCACCCTAGGATAATTATGATATTCAGAATCAAAAAATGAATTCCATTTTGAAATATATAATTTATAAAATTTCAAAAAGTGGGTAATACTATTCATAATGGCTTGTTTATATAATATTTTAATAACATATCATCGTTTAGAAAAACTCGGAATTGCATACAACGCAAGCTATCGAGGAAGGTTGCTCTTGCATGTAATGCAAGCCAAGAAAGTGTTGTGTGTAGTGAAAGATTCATTTGGTGATGTATATAACATAAAAACAACATATTTCTCCTAAAATATCGGGTGTTATACACTTATTTCAAATAAACACACCCTTTCTACTTCTCGAAGATAATTTCACTCTTAACTCAAGGTTAATGGTTTTATATCATGATTGATATTCCATCCTTGTTCTTGGAACCAAATGTTTATGAATATATGATTTATGATGTGAAACCCATTTCTTTCTATGGGTTATTTAATGTTAATTTTTGTCAATTTTTCTATGTTTCTTGCATGATAATGTAAAAGTTATGATATGACGGGTGCACCCTGAAGTATATAGTTCAATATGAATGTTTGAATGTGATGGGTTGAGACAAAATTATATAGAGCTCCAATGAATTGGTTAAAATAAATATTCTCATGAGTTAACATGAAATGATCTGTGAACATGATGCTATCTTTTTTCACAACTATGTGTGGTAGTTATCCACTAAGAAATGATGTTTCATTTTATGCATTGTCACATTGAATGCTATTATATAAATGATGTTATGATTATTCTCACCTCATGTTACATTATTTCATGTTCATACCTTTCCTCTTACTTGGATTTTAGATCACCCCTTTTGATGTATGTCCTCATTTGATTACATGTACTAAAGAGTACACAAGGGCAGATAAGAAGCTAGAGAAGAAGGAATTAAATAATTGTTTAAATATAATATATATATATATTTTTACCCCTTAACTCACTGAAAATAATTATAACAACATTTGTGAATTTGTTGACTAACACGTCCTAAAAAAAGTGATTTCTTTTCCCCACCACATCAGAAGATATAAATATGAAAGAGTATTTAATTAAATTATATGTTGTCACGAACCTTCCTCGGGGCCCATGCCGTGACTACCCCAAGCCCGCCTTCCATTGGCCAGGGGTAGGAGATTAGTACCAAAGGCATAATTCCCGATAAAAGGGAAGACATTGCCCCTAAGTAAACAAACACAACAGAGTACACAAGTTGGAGTAAAAACAATGTAAACTGATTACAAAAGTAAGTGATGGAAAGTAAATTGGCTGGTATACAAACCCAACTGAAAGTACAGTACAACTGAGAAAGAAAATACAACAGCTGAAAAGTAAAACAACAACCACCGGGTCATCCTCCGGGAATCCCTCCTGAAGGGTGGGTACAGATAGTCACGTCGGTACCTTGGGTTCGTCCATCCTCTCTGTGTACATCCCGCCATGTGGTCCACCTCCGGATACCGTCCAGCTCCACAAGCCTCGACCACGATTAGTGTTGTCCGTCGTTTGCAGCCAACACAACGTAGTGCAGACAATTCTCAAGCTGGGCTGAGTATAACTATACTCAGTAGAAACCCCGAGACCCTCGAAGGTCTCCCAGATTCCATAAAGGATAAACCACAAATGAAAGATACAAACACAAAGTATCAATCAACTCTACTTCGGTATATGCCCATATATATACCTAAGTCATCAATCTCAGTACGGCTCCAACTTCTAAGCCCAAGAACAACCAGTCCACACAGGAAAGAAGTCAATCATACCAATTATAACGATTGAAAGTCAAGAATCAGCTCACACAGGTATACTTCTCATGAAGAGGGGTGGAGATGAATAGATGTAGCCTCTGAATCACATCCTCTGCTGAACCCACATAGGATCCAACCACATAAGTCGCCGATGCCGAACCCACATAGGATCTAAGTACAGTAACAATCACTACCGAACCTACGTAGGATACAAGTACAATCGTCATCACTATTGAACCCATGGAGGATCCAAGTACAGTCTTCCTCGCTACCCAACCCATGTGGGATCCAAGTACAGTTGTTATCGTTGTCGCAGTCGCAGCCAGTTGTAGGGTTTCCTCACACAGCACGCTCGATTCCGGGAAGGTCTGCTCCACGATCTAAGAGGGTAGATACATAAACTATCACTAATTCCAGTGTTTATGTATCCAAAAGTTCTGTTTCCTCAATAGGAACTCAACGAGATAGATGGTGCGTCAATCAGACGCCCGGTCTGAGAGATAATGGCTTTTCCATTCCAGGGGCCCGGTTAGAAATACGCTCATTTCTAACCCAGCCGATATCCATAGTCATCCAAAAATCACTTATAGTATCGAAAAGAACCATCTCATCAAAATGGTCTTAGTTCCGCAGATGGTGCATCAATCAGACACGCGGTCTTTAAGTTATTCTCGTTTAAGTGATTAACAGGTCCGCCCCGATTAGGCCAGCGGGCCAACGGGTCGGGTTAACCCAGTTTGACGGGTCCGACCTAGCAGGGGTGTCAGACCGGTCTGAAGGAATACACAACTTGGCCCGAAGGGGCACAACCCAGCCCAACCTGGCGTAGCCCGGCTCGGCCCGACCCGATGTGGTCCGGCCCGGCGCGACCCGACTAGGCGCGCGCCCCAGCTGGATTGGTCGGCTCGTCGAGTGGGTTCGAAGGGGGGGGGGCTGGTTGTCCGCACTGGCGGCGCCGCCCTTCCCCAAACCAGTCAGCTAGACCGGGCGGCCTTCTGTGCACGCAGCCCGCATGGGCAGGCCTCCAATCTTCCAGCACGGCGCCCTCCTGGCGCCGTGTTCCAGATCCGCCCGGCCAGCCGATGGGCTGGCCGGTTCTTCCGCCGAAGCGGCCCATGATGCGGGACGTGGTTCTTCTCACACAACCAGTGCGTTGGCGCTGAATTCCGTCGCCATGTTCCCAGCAGGGCTTGACGGTGTCGTGCTTCCTCCGCCTCCGGTTGCCAAATCCAAAAGAATAATGATTCAGCGGAGGGTCGTCGGGCCGTGTTCGTTCGGCCTGCTCCCTCTGCATTAGGTGGTAACACATATCCAAGAATGCACGAGGGTCATGAAACACAACGATAATTTTATTTTCAATAAAATTGAATCAAATCACCCTACCTCAACAATTGATGATGAACGTCGGCATCGTGAGGTGAAGATTCGTAGACGTCGAAGTGCGCCTGAGGAGGAAGATGCGTCTCCCTCTTTTGTCACGGAGAGAAGAATAAATGGTGAGTCGACGTTGGCAAGTTACCGCATCGGTGTCTCCTCCCATGTCTTGGAGGAAGAAGAGGATGGAGAAAACGGAGTCTCCGAGTCGATGTTCTTCGTCGGAGAGTTGACAATCTTCAATAAAGGAGATGAATCGTTCTTCAAAACCCAAGAGCTCTCCCAATTTCTCCTCAACAACAAAATTTCCGACCACAAATAAAATAAGGATTTTCCTTATTTTATTTAATCTTGCCAGACATTCAAAATTAAAATTTCAAACACTTAATTAATTAATGAAAGAAGTTCAATTAATTAATTAAGATTTGTGTTGGCAAGAAATAAAGAGGGAGAGAGAGAGGAAGTGGTAAGGTTACACATTTAAAATTCAAAGGGTTAACAACATTAAACAAAGGATTTTAATAGGGGGGTTAGGGAATGTGAAAGGTTGGGGCTTGTGTGGGCCCCACCTCACAAATATCCTCACATGGATATTTAGGTGCTTGTGGGTCCCACCCCAACCCTCCCATGTTGGATATAACCACCTTAGATAAAGAATAAAAATTGTTCCACAATTTTTATTCACTTCTTATTTAAACCACAGATTTAAAATTCTCCTCCCGTGAAAATGCAATTGTGGTAAATGTCATTATAAGAAATTACCGGCATTGCGAGTTCACTGGTTCCCTCAGATTTCAATTCCGAGCAACGATTAAAAAGATAGAAAATCCCGCTCATTCGTTTACTGAACGTACCAGAGCTAAACTTAGGAAATTGATTTCGGGCACACCGGGCCTCCGAATCAGGTGCCGTTAGAAACTCTGTACTCGTAAAATTCCAAAGTATTTAAGACAAAATTTTCCATGAAATTCCCGGGACTTTACATTACTCTCCCCTCAGGGATTTACGTCCCCATAAATCTATATCATAAACCAGGGAAACAAATGAGGGTAATATGCACGCATCTGAGCCTCTCGCTCCCATTTCTCTCCTGGAGGTTCCCGTGCTGCCAACGAACATGCACCAAAGGAATCGACCGTCTAAGTAGGACCCACTCCTGTCGATCCTCGATCTCCACTGGGACCTCTATGAATGTAGCTCCATCATCGATGTCCATCTCCCCATGATCAATGATGTGGGCCGGGTCCTTCACGTATCTCCTCAGCTGAGATATGTGAAAGACGTTATGCACCCGGTGCAACTGAGGTGGAATGGCCGGGCGGTAAGCCACCTTGCCTACCATACTGAGGACCTAGAAAGGTCTGATGAAGCACAAAGATAACTTGCCACCCCGGACAAATCTCCGTAATCCACGTTGAGGTGAGACCCATAAGAAAACGTGTTCTCCATCCTCGAACTCCAGTGGTCTCCGCCTCCTATCGGCATAGGACTTTTATCTGCTCTGTACAGTCCTCATCTTCTCCTGGATGATATGTACCTTCTCCGTCATAGCCTAGACCATCTCTAGTCCTACAAGTGCTGACTCCCCAGGGTCTGTCAAGCACAGAGCTGAGCTGCATGGATGGACGTACAGTGCCTCGTATGGTGCCATCCTGATGGTGGAGTGGTAGTAGTTTTTGTACACAAACTCTACCAAGGGTAAGTGATCCTTCCAGCTGTGACCTATGTCAAGGACACTTGCACGAGGCATGTCCTCAAGAGTCTAAATGGTCCTTTTAGTCTAAAAATCCATCCGAGGATGAAAGGTGGTGCGCATGCATAGCTGCATCCCAAATGACCCATGCAACCCCTTCCAAAGCCGGGAAGTAAAGCGAGAGTCTCGATCGGAGACGATAGATGATGGCACACCATGAAGTCGTACGATCTCCTGAATTTAGAGGCATCCAAAGCTCTCTACTGAACCCTGATCTCTGATCGGTATGAAGTGGGCCGACTTGGTGAGTATGTCTACGATCACCCAAATGGAGTCACGTCATCTGGAAGTACATGGGAGCCCAATCAAAAAATCCATGTATATCTCATCCCACTTCCACTCTGGAACCTCTAAGGGCTGTACCAAGCCTGCTGGTACCTGGTCCTCCACCTTCACTTACTGGAAAGCGAGGCATATGAAACAAACTATGCTACAACCTTCTTCATACCCGGCCACCAATGCTGTCGTCTGAGGTCCTGGTACATATTTGACACTCCGAGATGTAACGCTAGAGGGGATGTGTGAAACTCCCTCAGCACTTCCTCCTGCAGTTCAACTGGTAATGTGGTACATCCCCTAAAGAGGATGACGTGCTCTGCTCCTTCAGAAAATCCATGAGGTGTCTACCCCATGTAAATCTGAGCACGTCGCGTATCACAATCAACTTACCCATGCTGTGCCTCTCTAACCTTCTGAAGTAGTGGAGGAGTGACTGTGAGGGACTCTATGAAGGATGCCCCATCTCTATCCACGAAGGATATCTGCAAAGCGGCTAACTGCTCTGTCGCCTCTCCAAGTTGCTGAATGCCCGAGCTCCTACTGAATGCATCAACCACAACGTTCCCCTTCCCAGGAGTATAGACTATCTCAATGTCATAGTCTTGCAGGAACTCGAGCCATTGCCTCTGTTTCAGGTTCAGGTCCTTGTGCGAGAAGATTTACCTAAAACTCTGGTGGTCAAAGTAGACTATAAAGTGCTTTCCCATCAGAGAGTGCCGCCACATCTTCAAGGTGAAGACCACTACTGCTCACTCCGGGTCATGGGTAGTGTAGTTCTTATCGCGTTGCCTCAATTGTTGTGAACCATAGGCGATCACTGCCCGCTCCTGCATCAGGACACACCCGAGTCCGACCCCTGATGAATCTCTGTAAACTACGTACCCTATTCCCTCCTTCGGCAGATTCAAGATGGGTACACTGGTCAATCCTTGTCTCAGCTCCTGGAAGCTCTACTAACATCTATCTGACCTCATGAAGGGTTTCCCCTTCTTCGTCAAAGCTGAAAGTGGTGCTGAAACTCTGGAGAAGTCTGGCACAAATCTCCAATAATACCCAGCTAGACCTAGGAAACTTCACACCGCCATCACGCTCCTGGGTGGCTCCCAAGTAAGTACTACCTCGATCTTTACAGGATCCATAGCAACACTTGCCTATGAGAAGACGTGCCCCAAGAGGTGAACCTCACGAATCTAGAACTGCCACTTCAAGAGCTTACCATAAAGCTAGTGCTCTTAGAGTGTGTTCAGTACAACCCACAAGTGGTAGGTGTGCTCCTCCTCAGTAGTCGAGTAAATCAATATTTCATCGATGAAGACTACGAAAAAATGACCGAGGTAAGGCTGGAAGATTCAATTCATGATACTCATTAACAATGCTAGGGCGTTGGTTATGCCGAAAGGCATAATCAAGAACTCGTAGTGGCCATACCGACAACTGAATGCCATCTTATGCACATCCTCATCTCGAACTCTGATCTGATGATAGTCTGACCTGAGGTCTATCTTCGAGAACCATCGTGCTCCCTTAAGCTGATCAAAGAGGTCGTCAATCCTCGGGAGTGGATACTTGTTCTTTACGGTCACCTGATTCAAGCGACGGTAGTCGACACATTTTCGTAAGCTCCCATCTGCCTTTTGGTGAATAAAGTCGGAGAAGACCAGGGTGAAACACTGAGTCGGATGAATCCCTTGCCCTGCAGGTCCTCCAGCTATACTCGCAGCTCATGAAGCTCATCGGGAGCCATCCGATTTCCTGGTGTAGATATTGGTGTTGTCCCGGGGTACATGTCAATATAGATGTCTACCTCTCTGCGAGGAGGTAGTCCTGGAACGTCATCAGGAAAAATGTCTGCATACTGATCCACCACAACAGGGAAACTTGGACTCCGCACATAAACCGATCCGAGGATGAGACTAGCCAACTGACATGTGATCGGCTTCCCTCTCCTCTGCGTAAGACCATCCTGCGCCGCAAAGGCACCCTTCTCGCCGATGAAGGTGAACCTGATCCCATCTGTGTGGACACACCGCACTTTGCGCCTAATGCATTCAATCTGATCATAGACTGTAGAAAACTAGTCCATACCTAGGATGACATCGTAAGGCCTCGATGCTGCTACAAAAAGTTCCCAGCCAAAGCTCTCGCCTCCTAGAGTAATCTCACACTGTCGACACCAGTGCACAATCATTGAGTCTTCTCTCGTAGGAGTCTCTATACATTTGGATCGAGCCAACGCCTCCATCTGAATTTCCAAGCACCGAACAAGGGCAGTGGAAATAAAAGAATGACTCGCTCATGTGTCTATAATAACTGAATCAAGGGTGGATTAGACAAAAATAGTACCTCGAATCATCTCAGGTGCGCCATGGTCGTAGGCCTCGACTGCCTGGAGCTGAGCCTGACCCAGTCTGCCAGCTCCTGGTGGTTGGGGTGGCCCTTCTGGTGGTGGTGGTGGTAGAGCCTCGAAGCGTCATCCACCACCTGCTGCTCGGCCAGCTCCTCTGCCTCTTCCACCTGCTCCCTACGGACCACTAGGGTCGAACATCTGCCTCTACCTGGGAGGTCTTTCTACTGTTTGCTGCTCCTCTACATGACGAGTCACGAAATCAAGAGCCATGTGGCCCTGCCCACCGTATGCATAGCACTTCCTACCTCTCGTATGACTGGATCGGCTGCGTGTGCACTGCACATCCGAACTAGAATCCTGGAGTCGCCCACCTTATGGCCTGGTCTGCTTAGACCTCTATGACATCTGTCTACTACTGGTTGCAGAAGACTCTGCTACGTGTCTCCTTGCGGTAGGTCTCGATGTTGGCATAGGCTCAGTATGGAAGCTCTTCACAAGAAGGGCTCTCTCCAGTACTCCTGCCTGTGTCGGAATGCTGAGGTAGTTCATCGAAACCCTGATATCATGCCTCAGTCCCTCCTCAAACATCCGGGCCTGGAAGAATGGGTCTCGTACCATGTATGTGGAGTAGCGCGAGAAGTCGGTAAATCTCGCCGAGTACTGGGCTACTGTCATGCTGCCCTGCCGCAGCTGTAGTAACTCCTAGATGCGCACGACACAGAGGGTGCCCGGAACAAACTCTGAGCAGAAGAGGCTCTCAAAGTCCATCCAAAGTAGTGATGCCTTGTCGTGCACCTGGAGCAGCAGGCTTCACCGTCTACCTGCTTCTGGGTGTAGGAGACTCGCCGCAAGGATCACTATAAGGTCTACAAGTGTCCCTAACAATCTGATCACTCGGGCGATAACCTCCAGCCAATCCTCAGCTGCCTTAGGGCCCGTCTCTCCGTGGAACCTGAGTGGCCTCTGTCGTTGAAACTCATGCATCACACTCAGGCAGCGTGCACTCTCTGCCGCTGGGGATGGTGGTATTGGTGGCCCAGTGGGTAGAGGTATCGATGTTGCCTCCACTGTAATGGGGCCCGACACCGAGGCCTCGTCGCTCAGTGGGCTTCCATCTCGAATGTAGCTCCGAACCCTAGCTGGCTGCCTACGTGGGGCCATCCTGAAAAGAAACAGGTGCGTCACGGTTAATACAGTATACCTGGTGAGCTAACTCAATGTAATCACAAAAAAACTTTTGAAACACGCATGCAATCAGTGTTTTCGAGCACTGAGTCAGAAATCAGAAGTCAGGGTCCTGGTGTATGGATACGTCGTCCGTCACACCAACACTGGACTCCCTGGACTGAAAAACACACTCAATATTCTTAACACTATTTTCTTCACAGAAGAAATTATCAGAGTCCTGAGTTCTGCGGTAGAACCTCCTCCTAATACGAATTTGTCACGACCCGTCCTTGGGGCCCGTGTCGTGACTAACCCAAGCCCGCCTTCCATAGGTCAGGGGTTGGCGACTAGCACCAAAGCCGTAATTTCTGATAAAAGGGAATACATTGCATTTATATAAGTAAACAAACAAAACAGAGTATGGAAGCTGGAGTAAACACAAAGTAAACAGAGTACAAAAGTAAGTGCTAGAAAGTAAATGGGCCGGTATACAAACCCAACTGAAAGTACAGTACAACTGACCCTACGAGAAAAATTGTTAATAGCGACGGGAATAATTCCCGTCGCAAATACCTTTCGCAAAGGAGTATTTGCGACGGGAAACTATTCCCATCGCAAATAACCGGCGGCGGTTAAAGACTATTTGCGACAGGGCTGCAGTCCCGTCGCAAATACCCAGGCGGCAGGGGTTATTTGCGACGAGTCCCGTCGCAAATACCCATTTTTAATGCCACCCATAATTAAATGCGGTCAGGGTTATTTGCGACGGGGTTCTATCCCCGTCGCAAATACTCCGACGACAGGGGTTATTTGCGACGGGCCCCGTCGCAAAAAATCGTTTTAATGCCGCCAATAATCAAATGTGGTCAGGGTTATTTGCGACAGGTCCCGTCGCAAATATCGTTATTTGCGACGGGTTTTCCATCGCAAAAAAGCCCGTCGTAATTAATCTAACCTATAAATACTTCCAACCATTACAATTTTCCCACACTCAACTATAAACGGTTCCAATTTTTCCACTCTGAATCTTTTACGACTTTCAGTAGTAAAATTTTTTTGCCGACATCGAGGATTCAGTTGGTGGTGTTCTACAATTACAACGGCTCGACATTGGCATCATGTTTAAGGTTTTTATCTGAATTCTAATTTAATATTTATTTTATTTATTATATTTATTATATTTATTTAGTTTAAATTTTGAGACTTTTTTTTCTGATTTCTAATTAGAAATAATTATGAATAAGTATTAATAATTAACAGTAATTAGAGACAATTGAACACTAATTAATTTAAAATAGTTAGCTGTAATTACAATTAATTAGTAGTAATTATGAAAAATTAAAATTAATTTGAATTAATTAATAATAATTCGAAATAATTAACATTAATTAGTAATAATTTATAATAATTACCAATAATTAGTAATAATTACTAATAATTAGAAATAATTACTAAAAATTCCCAATATTCAATAATTGCCATTATTTGTCAATATGTTTTCCAATAATTACCAATATTTACCAAGAATTGCAAATAATTGTCAAAATTTACCAATAATTAGGAATAATTACCAATAATTAGGAATAATTACCAATAATTAGGAATAATTACCAATAATTAGGAATAATTACCAATAATTAGGAATAATTACCAATAATTAGGAATAATTACCAATAATTAGGAATAATTACCAATAATTAGTAATAATTACCAATAATTAGGAATAATTATAAATAATTATCAATAATTACCAATAATTACCAATAATTAGTAATAATTCGTAATGATTACCAATAATTAGGAATAATTACCAATAATTACCAATAATTACCAATATTCAGTAATAATTTCCAATAATTAGTAATAATTATCAATAATTAGTAATAATTAGTAATAATTAGTAATAATTACCAATAATTAGTAATAATTACCAATAATTAGTAATAATTAGTAATAATTATCAATAATTAGTAATAATTACCAATAATTAGTAATAATTACCAATAATTAGTAATAATTACCAATAATTACCCATAATTAGTAATAATTACCAATAATTACCAACAATTAGTAATAATTAGTAATAATTATCACTAATTACCAATAATTAGTAATAATTAGTAATAATTACCAATAATTAGTAATAATTAGAAATAATTATCAATAATTACTGATAATTAGTAATAATTAATAATAATTACCAATAATTAGTAATAATTAGTAATAATTACAAATAATTAGTAATAATTAGTAATAATTACCAATAATTACCAATAATTACCAATAATTAGTAATAATTAGTAATAATTATCAATAATTAGTAATAATTACCTCTAATTCGTAATAATTACCAATAATTCATAATAATTACCAATAATTAGTAATCATTAGTGATAATTAGTAAAAATTAGTAAAAATTAGTAATAATTACCAATAATTACCAATAATTAGTAATAATTACTAATAATTACCAATAATTAGTAATAATTACCAATAATTACCAATAATTAGTAATAATTACCAATAATTACCAATAATTAGTAATAATTAGTAATAATTATCACTAATTACCAATAATTAGTAATAATTAGAAATAATTACCAATAATTAGTAATAATTACCAATTATTACCAATAATTACCAATAATTAGTAATAATTCGTAATAATTAGGAATAATTACCAATAATTAGGAATAATTTGTAATAATTGCCAATAATTAGTAATAATTAGTAATAATTAGTAATAATTACCAATAATTACCAATAATTACCAATAATTACCAATAATTACCAATAATTACCAATAATTAGTAATAATTACAAATAATTAGTAATAATTACCAATAATTAGTAATAATTCGTAATAATTAGGAATAATTACCAATAATTAGGAATAATTCGTAATAATTAGTAATAATTAGTAATAATTACCAATAATTACTAATAATTACCAATAATTACCAATAATTACCAATAATCTCCAATAATTACCAATAATTACCAATAATTAGTAATAATTACAAATAATTAGTAATAATTACCAATAATTAGTAATAATCCGTAATAATTAGGAATAATTACCAATAATTAGGAATAATTTGTAATAATTAGTAGTAATTTGTAATAATTACCAATAATTACCAATAATTACCAATAATTAGTAATAATTCATAATAATTAGGAATAATTACCAATAATTAGGAATAATTCATAATAATTAGTAATAATTAGTAATAATTACCAATAATTACCAATAATTAGTAATAATTACCTATAATTACCAATAATAACAATAATTAGTAATAATTAGTAATAATTACCAATAATTAGTAATAATTACCAATAATTAGTAATAATTCGTAATAATTGGGAATAATTACCAATAATTAGGAATAATTAGTAATAATTAGTAATAATTAGTAATAATTACCAATAATTTCTTATAGTGTCAATATTTACCTATAATTCCCAATACTTGTCAATATTTACCAATAATTAGGAATATTTACCAATAATTAAGAATAATTAATAATAATTAGGAATAATTAAGAATAATTACCAAAAATTAGGAATAATTTCCAATAATTAGGAATAATTAGCAATAATTACTAATAATTA
Source organism: Viscum album (assembly GCA_963277665.1). Classification (NCBI taxonomy): domain Eukaryota; kingdom Viridiplantae; phylum Streptophyta; class Magnoliopsida; order Santalales; family Viscaceae; genus Viscum; species Viscum album. The sequence goes on along the minus strand of OY728150.1, from coordinate 355,316,185 downwards.
CTAATAATTAGTAATAATTACCAATAATTACAAATAATTGCCAATATTTACCAATATTTACCAATATTTACCAATATTTACCAATATTTACCAATAAATACCAATATTTACCAATAATGAGGAATAATTACCAATAATTAGGAATAATTACCAATAATTAGGAATAATTACCAATAATTAGGAATAATAACATTATTACATTATTAGTATATATTATTATTAATATTAAAATAATATAATTTTCTATATTATATAAAATTCTCCTTTCATCTGTGTGTTCTCTGTCTCCACATGTAATATTTGCAATCTTTTTCAAAATTATCAACCTACTCACCAATGGAGAGGTGAAAGTGAATGCAAATATTACATGTGGAGACAGAATGTTAAACACACAGATGAAAGGAGAATTGTATATAATATAAAAAATTATATTATTTTAATATTAATAATAAAATATACTAATAATGTAATAATGTTATTATTATATAATTAATATTTATGAAAAAATAATATTAGTATTATTAAAATAATAAAAAAATTATATAATATTAAAATTATCAATATTTGTAACATGTTTTTCTTTATTCTCAACATATTCAATTCTTAAAGGGTCAATTTTTAGGTCTATCTCAATAAAAAGTTTGCATCATTCGTGTCTGATGTAAACTATATAATTATCCTTGCTTGAGTGTTTTTTCTAACAAATTATTCAAAACCAGTAATGCTTTTATATTTTATAGAAAAATATGGAACAACGAGGTCGTCAACATTCATTATTAGATGGACACATATGGATAAATCAATGTAGAAATCCAAACAGTTCTCGTTTAAATCCAGTATATATAGAGGGTGTGGAGACTTTTTTGTCATTTACGGCATCAAATCTAGAATTTGTTTCTGAAGGAAAAAATACCCTTGTAGAAAATGTGCATTGAGAACGTTTGACACGTTTGATAAAGTAGGGGGACATCTCTTGTGTTTTGGTTTTCAACCAGATTGTGTTTTTTGGTGTCAACACGGTGAACGCAGTTCCAGAGTAGGTGATACCAACTTGAATCCGGATCTATCCCGGTTTCAATATTTAGTACATGATGTTGCAGGTTCATCTGTTCAACATACAGAAACTCCAGCTGATATAGCTTCAAATCCTGAGTTGGCACCGTCTGAATTTTATGAGTTGTTGAGGTCTGTTGAGGATGCTTTATATCATGGATGCAAGATGAGCAAATTAGAAGCAATTGAAAAATTTATGGCTATCAAATCAGATAACGGAATGTCAAACACCTGTTTTGACCAGATATTTTCTTTGCTTAAAACAATGTTACCCGAAGGAAATGTTTTTCCTACAAATTAATATGAGAGTAAGAGGCTGGTTCAAAATTTGGGACTTACTTGTCAGAAGATTCATGCATGTTCAAATGACTGCATTTTATATTCTGGGTAAAATGAGTCGTTGGATAGTTGTCCCACATGTGGGCAACTGAGATATAAAGAAGGGAAACATGGGAAGTCTGGTTTGATTCCTGTAAAACAGTTGAGATATTTTCCGCTTACATCCAGACTTCAGCATTTATTTATGTCTAAGAATACAGCGACAATGATTTCATGGCATAAAGTGAATATTTCAACCGATAGAAGCTTGAATCATCCATCCGATGGTGATTCATGGAAATATTTTGATAGAGTGCATCCATCCTTTTCTTCAGAAGCTATAAATGTTCGACTGGGCCTTTCCACTGATGGTTTCTGTCCGTTCAGATCTTATGGTAGTCAATATTCATGTTGGCCTGTTTTTTTAACTCCGTACAATTTACCTCCATGGATGTTGATGAAGGAGCCATATATCTTTTTTACTTTACTAATTCCAGGACATCCGAAGAAGAACATTGATGTTTATTTGAAACCATTGATTGATGAATTAAGTTTATTGTGGAGTACTGGTGTCAGTACATATGATGTTTCTACGAAAGAGAATCTCATACTGAGAGCAGTATTGATGTGGAGAATTAGTGACTTCCCGACTTATGGGATGTTATTTGGCTGAAGTACACATGGTCAGAAATCATGTACTTACTGTATGGGAGAGAACAAAGCATTTATGCTCATTCATGGAAAGAAACCTTGTTATTTTGACTGTCATCGCAGATTTCTTCCAGCTGATCATCCTTTTCGCAGAAACAGATCTCATTTCAGAAAAGGAACAGTTCAAAGGGACGGACCTCCAAAAATGATATCAGTTTTGGAGTTAAAATAAATTTTATTTTCATTACCATCCATCAATTTTGGCCCTACAATAATCCAAAAGAAAATTTCTGGTTTTGGGAAAGAACACAATTGGATTAAATGTAGAATATTTTGGGATTTTCCATATTGGTCTGATTTGTTGGTCCGCCACATGTTGGATGTCATGCATATTGAGAGGAACTATTTTGATAATTTGTTTCATGCAGTTTTCGTTACACCAGGAAAGAGCAAAGACAATGTAAATGCACGTTTAGATCTTTCCCAAATTTGCAGGCGTCGAGAACTGGAACTATTTTAGAATGTCAGAACCGAAAGGTTACTGAAACCAAAAGCAGCTTATATACTGTCTAAAGAAAACTGTTTATTATTTTGTCATTGGATTGCAGATTTGAGACTTCCAGATGGCTGTGCTTCCAATTTGGGTAGATGTGTAAATAATGGTCATATTACTGGATTAAAAAGTCATGATTGTCATGTAATAATGGAAATACTTCTACCCATTGGATTAAGAGGTCTGTTGAATTATGTGATTTGGGATTCCATAATAGACATGTATCATTTTTTTGGGAAATTTGTGCGGCTACAACAGATTATGATGCTCTATGCAAACTTGAAGAATATTTTGTTGTAATTATATGTAAACTGGAAAAAATATTTCTGCCATCTTTCTTCGACTAAATGGAACATTTGATGTTAAGTTTGCTATATGAAGCCAAATTTGGAGGTCCAGTACAGTTTTGATGGATGTACCCATTTGGAAGATGCATTGAAAATAGAAGTACGTAACAAAGCATCTGTTGAAGGATCTATTGCAGAAGCTTATTTGCAAGAGGAAATATCTTTTTTCTGCTCCCATTATTTTGAATCTGAGTATCCTTCAAAACACAACCGAATGGGATGGAACGAGAGAAATATTTATGAAATCGACAATCAATTATCTGTTTTCAACCAGCCAGAGCTTGGTTTTGGTGGAGTTTATGAATGCTGGCATTCAGATTATGAACATCACAGAACTCATACGTATGTTCTGCTCAACTGTGAAGAGATGAAATCAGTTGTACTGTAAGTGTTTATATCACATATTCTATCATTTATGTTACAGTAAATAACTTTGTTTTTTATAGGTTGTATGATAATCATATCAAGAAAAAAATTCCACAAATTACAGCAGCTTCTCTCGAAGAACGCCGACAGAAAAATTTCTCTCAGTGGTTTCAAAAACTGGTAAAATAAATTCTTTATCTTTTAGAAACTCATTCAATGTATTGTTTACTATATTGATAATTATTTCAAAAAAATTCAGGTGTCTTTACATGTTGATAAAATTGACAAACGACTGTGTATATTGAGTAACCCACCTTCCAAACTTGTTAAAACTTATAATGCATATGTAGTGAATGGATTTCGATTTCACACAGATGCATATGGGGAATCAAAAAAAACAACGAATAGTAGAGTTAGCTTGAGAGGATCTCATCATCGAGAAAATGAAGTTGACTTTTATGGCATACTTGATGAAATCATTGAACTCTGTTATCTTGGACAACATTAAATAACCATGTTCAAATGTCGGTGGTTGGATACAGAGAGAGGCGTGCGTGTTCATCCGACTCATTGAATCATTGATATTAAATGTAAAAGTGTTCTCGCAGTAAATGTACCATTCTTATTGGCTCAACAGGCACATCATGTTTATTACGCAAAGTACTGTGCTACGTCAAGAGACTTGACTGATTGGTGGAGTATAATAAAAATCAAAATTCGAGACAATCAGTTTAGTCAAAGTGAATTTGCTTTCATTGATGTGCAAAGAATTAAAGTTTTTCAAGAGAGTACTCAAAATCAATCTTTTTTACAAAGAGACATGAGTATCGATGATGACACCCCACATTTAAGAGTCGGTGATGATGATGATGTTAATGATGTCACATATGAATTTGAAATGGTAAGAGATGAAGCAAATGGAACTCGAATGGATATCGATGATGTTGAGGAGGAATATGAAGATGACATTGACATATATGAAGATGATGATGAAGATGAACACTGATAGAATTCCATGGTAGTTATATACAATCATAACTAATATATACGTATATATAATAGTAATTATCAATTATTTGATAACAACATTAACATTTTCTGTTTCAGATGGACGAAGACACATTTCGTGAGTTGGCGGATGCTGACCTGCCTTTCGATGCGGATGAGTTGCTGGAAGATGACCCTCAGCCTGCAGGTGCTCCAGGGAGTACGTGGAGGGGGCGCGGTCTTGCACAATTGATGATTCCTGACCCCGTCCCCGAGGGACATCCACGTCTTGGGTTTGATCCACGCACACGGAGGTGTGATAACCTGTGTGATAAACTGTGGATTTGACTAAGATTTGATTAATCTATTCACATAATAAATGTTTATTATTTTTATAGTTTTCCGCATATAGTAGTCGGATAGGGCATCGCTATTTTGCGCAACTATTTCTCTCAGCCTTGGACTACATGGGAGCAGATTCCCATTGATGTGCAGCAGGCCATGTTCAGCTATTGGTTGGTACGTACGTAAATAAATAATGTTTATTTTGAAAATTATTTCATTTCTAACTTGATATTTTGATTTATTTGTAGGGTTTATTGTATCCGATCGAGGATACCATGCGTGACGCCATCCACGAGGCATGGGAGGTGGCCATGCGTGATCGCTTTCGTCGGTTTTTGCACAATTTAAGAAAAGATGCCACGAAGAAAGAAGGAGTGTCAGATTTTGACGAGTCATGTAGAGCACACCGACCAGAGTACATTTCATCCCATGTATGGGATGGATTATGTGCGCACTGGTTTAGTGATGCCTTTCAAAGGATATCATCGGTGGGGAGGCAGAATCGGGGGAGACAGGAGGTGACTCATCGAGATGGGAGTCATACTTTCAGTACTCATAGACAACATCTAGTACGTACATTATTTATAAATATTTTATATAACTATAAATATTAACAGTTTATTTTTTATTCTTATAGGTTGTCGAGCACCCCAATATTACGGAGTACGATGTATATCAGAGGATATATAGTGATCCTGCTACTGGGGAGCTCAGAGGTGATCGCCAACGTCACATTGTGGTCAGTATTATTTGTTTTCAAGTTTTAAAATTAACTGCATATAATATATTCACAATTTTAATTTTAAATTGCAACTACAAGAGTCATATGAGGCCGTAGCGTCACAGACCCGGCCTGAGAGTCAGGCCGAGTCATCAGATCAGACCACTGGCCATCAGTTTGATGAGGCGGCATGGATGCAGGCCACCCAGTATGCCTTCAAGAAGGGCCGGGTAGTTGGTATCAGCTCTCGACTGACTCCCGGAGATTATTATGGTAGTGCTGTGATGTCGGCATCCAGCTCGAGAGGAGCTCGTGCATCTTCTTCTGCTACACATTATGAGGATCAGTTGCGATCTCAGACTGCACTGATAGAAAGTCTCCGACAGGAGTAGGAGCAGATGCGTCAACAGCAGCAGCAGCATGAGGAGGAGCGTTGACGCCAGCAGCAGCTGTACGAGGGGCAGATGAGTTAGTGGCAGCAACAGTAGCAGGAGCAGATGGAGTACATGTGCCGACTCACTCAAGCTTTAGGGATGAAGTTTCCTCCACCAGAATCTGTAGATCCCCCTCCCCCTCCCCCTCCTTCAGATTAGAGTTTGTTTTTATGTTATAAAGTTAATTAAATCAAAATATGATTTTTTTTTCTATTCATAGTTTCAGTATCATTATAAAATATTAATAATATTATATTTTGAAATAAAAATATTAATATGAATAATAATATTATTTATATTTTATAATATTAAATTTTATATATATATTAAAATTTTATAATATTATATTTTAATTATATTTTTTGTAATATTTGAATTATTTTAATATTTGAATGTAAAATAATTCTATTATTTTTATATTAATTGAAATAACTTATTAATAGTTTTTTTATTTATGAATTATAATTATAATATTATTATATTAATTAAAATCATTTATTAAAATTCTATTATTTTTTATTTTTGAATTATAATTCTGTTATTATTATATTAATTAAAAGAATTTATTAATAATTTATTATTTTTATTTGTGAATTATAATTCTATTATTATATTAATTAAAATCATTTATTAATATTTTATTTTTTTTATTTTTGAATTATAATTCTATTATTATTATATTAATTAAAATAATTTATTAATAATTTATTATTTTTATTTGTGAATTATAATTCTATTATTATATTAATTAAAATCATTTATTAATAATTTTTAATTTTTGAATTATAATTGGATTATTATTATATTAATTAAAATAATGTTTTTTATTTTTTTATAGTATTTGCGACGAGATACTATGCCCATCGCAAATAGTATTATTAATATATTCATTAAAATAATTTATTAATATATATATATTTTTTAAAAAATAGTAATTGCGACGGGCCCGTCGCAAATACTATTTTGAAAAGTTTTTACAAATATACAGACTAATATCTGCGACGGGAAGGATTACCGTTGCAAATAATACCTTTAGCGATGGGCCCATCGCAAATAATTGTTGTTGCGACGCCGTTTTCCGCAACGGGCTATTTACGACGGGCCCCCGTCGCAAAAGCCTATTAGCGACGGGATCCCGACGCAAATACCCCATCGCAAATGCCATTATTTCTAGTAGTGTGAGAAAAAAAATACAACAGCTGAAAAGTAAAACAGAAACCACCAGGTCGTCCTCCGAAAATCCCTCTTGATGGGTGGGTACATATAGTCTCGTCGGTACCTCGGGTCTGTCCGTCCGCTCCGTGTATGTCCCATAAGGTGGTCCACCTCCGGATACCATCCAACTCCACAAGCCTTGACCACGATATGTGCTTTCCGTCGTCTGCAACCAACACAACGTAGTGCGGGCAATGCTCGTGTAGGGGTGAGTATAACGATACTGAGTAGGAATCCTGAGACCCCCTAAGGTCTCCCAGATTCCACAGAGGATAAACCACAAAAGAAAGATACAAACACAAAGTATCAACCAACTCTACATAGGTATATGTCCATACATATAGCTAAGTCATCAATCTCAGTACGACTCCAACTTTTGAGCCCAAGCAGAACCACTCCAAATAGGAAAGAAGTCAATCTTACCAATGGTAATGATTTAAATTCAAGAATCATCTCACACAGGTATACATCTCACGAAGAGGGGTGGAGATGATTAGATGTAGCCTCTGAATCATCTCCTCTTCCGAACCCACGTAGGATCCAAGTACAGAAGTCGTCGCTGCCGAACCCACGTAGGATTCAAGTACTGTAACCATCGTTGTTGAACCCACATATGATCCAAGTACAGTTCTTATCACTACCGAACCCACGGAGGATCCAAGTACCATCGTAATCGCTGCCAAACCCACGTAGGATCCAAGTACAGTCGTCCTCGTCATCGCAGTCGCAACCAGCTCTAGGGTTCCCGCACATATCATGCTCGATTCTAGGAGGGTCTTCTCCACGAGCCAAGAGGGTTGATACATCAACTTTCACAAATTACAATGTTGATGTATCCCAATGTTCAGTCTCATCAATAGGAACTCAACGCGACAGACGGCGCGTCAATCGGACACCCGGTATGAGAGATAATGGCTTTTCCGTTCCTAGGGCTCGGATAGAAATATGCTCATTTCTTACCCGGCCGATATCCATCATCGTCAAAAACTCACTTACAGAATCACAAAAGAACAGACTTTTCTATTGGGTCCTAGTTCCGTAGACAGCGCGTCGATCGGACTCACGATCATTAAGTTATTTTCGTTTAAGTGATTAATAGGGAAGACCTGTTTAGCCCAGTGGGCCGACCGGTCGAGTTAACCCAGTTTGACCAGTCCGACCAAGCATGGGTGTCAGACCAGTCTGAAGGAATACACAACTCAGCCTAGTGGGGAGCGGCCCGGCCCATCTTGGCGCGGCCCGGCTCGGCCCGACCCGGCTCTCTCGGCCGGCTGGCCGAGCGGCGGAGCCGAAGGCCGAGTGGGTTCCAGGGGGGCCCGGTTGTCCGCACCAGCGACGCCGCCCTTCCCCAAACTGGCCGGCTAGACAAAACAACCTTCTGTGCACACAACCCATATGGGTGGGCCGCCGGTCTTCTGGTGTGGCACCCTCCTAGCACCGCGGTCCAGCTCCGCTAGGCCAACCGACGGGCCGCCCGGTTCCTCAGCAGGGTGCCGCGGTTCGCCTCCGCCGGGCCGGCCGACGGGCAGCCCGGTTCTTCTACCGAAGTGACCCATGATGTGGGTCGCGGTTCCTCCCACGCAGCCGGCATGATGGAACCGACTTCTTTTTCCATGTTCCCGGAATGACGTGATGGCGCCAAGCTTCCTCCGCCGCCGGTTGCCAAATCCAAAAGAATAATGTTCCAACGGAGGGTCATCGGGCCACGTTCGTTCGGCTTGCGCCCTCTGCATTAGGCGGTAAAACATAGCCAAGAATGCATGAGGTTCATGAAACATTACGACAATTTTATTTTCAATAAAATTGAATCAAATCACCCTACCTCAACAATTGATGATGAACATCGACGTCGCAAGGTGAGGATTCTTAGACGTCGAAGTGCACCTTAGGAGGAAGCATCGTCTCCCTCTTTTGTCACGGAGAGAAGAATAAAAGGTGAGTCGACGTTGGCGAGTTCCCACGTCGGTGTATCCTCCTTTTTCATGGAGGAAGAAGAGTATGGGGAAAATGGAGTCGCTGAGTCAATGTTCTTCATCGGAGAGTTGGCATTCTTCAACAAAGGAGATGAACCATTCTTCAAAACCCAACACCTCTCCCAATTTCTCCCCAACACCATAATTGCCAACCCCAAATAAAATAAGGCTTCTCCTTATTTTATTTAATATTCCCAAACATTCAAAATTTAAATTTAAAACACTTAATTAATTAATGAAATATGGTCAATTAATTAATTAAGATTTTTATTGGCAATAATTAAAGAGGGAGAGAGATAGGAAGTGTTAATGTTACACATTTAAAATTCAAAGGGTTGAAAACATTAAACAAAGGAGTTTAATGGGGGGGGGGGTTTAAGGGGTTTAGGGAATGCGAAAGGTTGGGGATCGAGTGGGCCCCACCTCACAAATATCATCACATGGGTAGTTAGGTGCTTGTGGGTCCCACCCCAACTTCCCCATGTAGGATATAACCACCTTAGATAAAGAATAAAATTGTTCCACAATTTTTATTCACTTCTTATTTAAACCACAAATTTAAACTTCTCCTCCCGTGCAAATGCAATTGCAGTAAATGTCCTCTTAAGCAATTACCAGGTTTGTGAGTTCATCAGTGCCCTCATATTTCAATTCCGAGCACCGGTTGAAAAGATAGAAAATCCTGCTCGTTTGTTTACTGAATGTACCCGAGCTAAACTTCATAAATTGATTCCTCGAACACCGAGCCTCAGAAGAAGGTTCCGTCAGAAACTGAGTACTTGTAAAATTCCGAAGTATTTAAGAATTTTTTTTGAAATTTACGGTTCTTTACATATGTTATTTTTGTGATTATTAAAATTTATTGATTATAAAATTTTAATTACCTTCATATTATAAATATCATTTAAAAATGAAAATGGTACTCATGCGGACGTACAACCTACAGAATCCATGATTGTAACATTAGTTCATTTTTCATAAACATATTTAATGATAGGTTTAAAAAGTATAATTGTTTTTTAAATATTATAATTATTTCTTTATTATTATTTTATATATTTTTAAATAATTAACTATTAGACTATACTCAACCTACCAATGTCATTTTTGACACATAATCCATATATGGTCAAAACATATGATATAAACATAATAAATTATGTTATTGTATATAAAATTATAATAAGTTAAATAAATGTAATATTTTAATTTAAAAATGTACACAACAAATTAAAAAATTAACATAATTCTATTAGGCTTGAACATAAAGACACCAGTGACGCGTCAGACTTAGGGTAAGGGTTTTTCTCATCTAACTATTATTTCTGTGAGATACATGCCATATTCTCCACTTATCTTTTTTTGTGGTGTATATAGTAATGTGGAATTTAGTGAATTAATATTACATATAAATTTATAGGTTTTCGAATAACCATATCAGGATCTATCATTAATGGCCTTCATAGTTTTAAAGTTACCAAAGGAGTAAGGGATTTTTTTTGTCAATTTGCATTATTTGAGATGTTTGTTTTTTTATACACCTATCTTATTACATGATGTGTATATAATATCACTTTAACATGATATAAAATTAATTTAATTATTATAATTTCATTCTATGTTTCATTTTCTTTTTTTATTTTAGGGTTTATACTATCTAATGCAACCAAATTGGTAAGAGTTTCTTGTTACAATATCATTGTTTATAAGGATTGCTTCGGATTAAGTATCCAATGTGGAAATCATATGATCTACCAATGAATAATACTCATTTTTTTTTATTATTCTCATTTTATGTCTTGATAATACATTTTTTCCTTCATTTTCCTATTATTATGTACTCAGTAATTAAAATTATATATTTTCCTAAAAAATCATCTATTCGACAGAGAACTCTTTTTTATCCCTTAACAATTTTGTTAAATAATGTTTTAAATTATCTATAATTTTATTTTCATGATGAAATTATATATTTCTAAAAAGATGATTAATATATTTCATAAATCTTACATTATAATAATTCTAGTTTATTTTTAAATAAATGTATTTTTATAGGGTTTTTTATTTTAGAAATTGAATTTCAAAAGGAAATGGTATTTTCCCCAAATTGTATTTAGTGATATTTTAACGGTATCTCTATTCATCAATATAAAAAATTCACTCTTCTCAAATGGGGATATTTTTTAGTGAAATCAAACCATTCATTCTCTATATTGGTTTTAATTATTTCAAAGAGATTGGTATGAAACATGTTTCATTCCATAGCCAAACTATGTTTAAATGTGATAAACATGATACCCATTTCATTTCCATGGAGTTAAAATTTCATAAATGGAATAATGATTGATTCTATAATTTTTATAATCGAATAGTTATATAGATTTTTTATTGGGTGGATCTTAGAAATTTTATATGATGGGGTGTCCTAGATAGAACCAGGTGATCTAGTTACAACTTAAAATATAGGGTCACCCAGATAGTGCTTGGTGATCCCATTATAGTTTATACGATAGGGAGGCCATGATAGTGTTGGGTGAATCCTTTATTTTTCAAAATTTGAGTGCACCTTAATTTCACTTCAACACATTTTTTAATATAGCTTCATTTGAGACGAATGAAGGAGTTAATTGTCGGGGGGTTTCTCCTATAGTTTTAACTAGGAAACCATTATTTTTGTCACTATTTTAATTAAAGTGGTAAAGAAACATATTCCAATATAATGTGATGTTTTAGATATTATTAATATTGGTTTATGAAATTTATTATAATCAATATTGAAATCACATGGCTCGTGATTACACATTCTAATGAATCTTTCCTTCTCCAGTTTTGAATGTGTGATGATTCAAGTATTGATTGTTGTGATTAACTTATTAATATATCATGCACTATTATTTTATCATCTTAAAAAAATATGTGATTCCTAATTTCATTGATAAAATTAAATTACTATCGCTTATGTCCATCCTTATGAATCATTTTATCTCACCCTTATTATGTTTCCATTTCCCATATTTAAAAAGAATGTGAAAGAATTAATTATGTCTTGAACGAATTTTATATAGATTATGTCGATGAACTAATGTAAAATAAAAAATATTAGTATAACATGTGATGATATTCATATTTATGATAAATGTTTTTATGAATTAGTTTTGATATGAGTTGGTCTAAATTCTTTAAAACTCTACTCCGAAAATGTCCATCGGAATGTAAGTAATCAAATTTGTATTTGCGGTTGTATGTTTTTATTGGAAAAAATGGTTTAACTTCTTCTATATCAATTACAAAAATATAATGATTATGAATTTATCTGTGGTTATGAGAGTTTGGATTCTTGGATATTATAGTTTATATCATCTTAGTGATTAAATAACACTAGAGATTATGATGTTTTAATGTGATGTTATATTAAGTGTTATAGACACCGTCATAAGTTTCTATGCTTAAGGAAGATCATATGTTCAATTTATTTAAGAACCAATTAATATTTTAATTAATAAGATCCTATGGTGATCATTGAAATTTTCTGAGTCTTCTAACTTTTTTTATTTATTTGTAACCATTAAGATTAACATAATGTGTAGTTTTGGGTGGATTAATTTTTCCTATTAAAAGAAAACAACCAATTTGATGGGTGTGGAATGGACGCATCTAATAAGGTGGTGGGGCTTGAACCCCTGAGGGTTGGGAGATAACTTTTTTTTCCATCCAATAGACTGCATGATGTCGTATTTTTGAGAAATTTTTTTGGTAAGATTATGTTTATTTTAGAATCATATGGGATTTTATTTAAGGAATAATGGTTTGTTTACCATGGAATAATCAATAATAACATCCTTATAATAGTTTGGTTTCAAGATTATTTAAGAAATGATTGGTGTATTTTAAGGAAAATAATTTATGGAATTATTTGGTTCGATCTTTGGGTATTAATGTTGAATTTTTTAGATTAATATATAAAGGATTATTAATTTTTGGAATTATATTTTCATGGGTTAATTTATTTTGGTTTTGGTTAATGTTTAAAAATAAGAATAATATCATGTTATCCCTTTTACAGTTATGTGGTTTTTAAAATATTATTATTTTTGATTCACAAATTAAAAAATCATACTGAATACTTATTTTTGAGTAAAATATGATATTGTTTCTGAAATTGATTAAACGATTAAATTATACTAATCAGGAATGTGTATTCATATTTTTTTCATAGTCAATATGGTAGGATAATTCCTCAACTCTATGTAAAATTATAATGAAACAAAATTATTATCCTATTACATTCAATTATAATGAACTGATTGTATTTTCAATCATAATCAATTGATAGTTTTGAACATTTAATTAGTTATTTAAATTATTTTTATTGATGACAATAATCACACTCTATATTATTTTATGCATTTACTACATTCCCAACCTAGTTTTCCTAATTGGAAACCTAGTTATAAGTTATTATAGAAGACCTTAATATGTACTTTTCCAATTATTAAAGGATGTCCAATTAATTTTTTTAAGATGTAGGGATACAAAAAAATTATTTTAAAATGTACAACCATTGATTACTATGATAAATTTCATAATGCGAGGACACAATTTATTAATGAAGGCGGGGTTGGATTTATCACCATGATATTTTAATTGAGGATAACTATGTTCTATAGTGAAAATTACATGCAAAATTATATTCATATTTTATTACACACAACACCCAATTCATATTTTGTTACATGTCACCCCGATATTTTTATGTTTGATTGTTTATTCAACACACAATAGAAAAATTAAACAGAACATGATATTTATTACCATTATAAACAAGATGTGTGAAATAATTAACTAAATAATGAAAATATTGATTAAAAATTTATATAAAAATAATATTTTGTGGAAATTTCATTATAAATGAAAATAAAACCGCTTTGAAAATAAAATGGAATCTCTTTTAAAAAACCATTTTAATGCGGAGACATGTATTTTATACCAATACACTAAACAATCACACTTTTTGTATTTTATAAATAAAATTTATCTATATTATATTCAATCTAATTTTTGACATTCATCCTACATATTATATAGTCATGACATAAAAATAAATCTAATTTTAGGATTCAAGGTGTATATTTTTTCAAAAAAATGAATTTTGTTTTCATTTTATTGATATATTTTTTAAATTAATTTTGTTTAAAAATTAATAAAATATATTAGAAAAAATAATAATTTTTTGAATTAGAATATAATTATTTACTTTGGGTGAAATTTTGGTATTTTTTTAGAAAATATTGATTCCTTAGTAAAATGTGAAAAATATTGATTTTGTTAAAAAGAAATTTCCTTTCAAGAATTTATGTAATTTAAAAGTCACAATATGTTTTGAATATTTATATACGTAAATTAAAATTTAATCCAATTAATTAGTTTTAATCAATAACATATTGGTATTTAGTATATGTTTGTTTTTGGGTTTAAAAATGGTGTTTAATAAACACAGTTTTAGAATGCACAATGTATCTATATTTAATTAATGAAAAAAATCCCTAATGAATAAATTTTTAAATTATGTTTATTGATCATATATAATGAAATGTAATTTTATTTCCATGAAATTATTGTTATTAGTCATAATGTTAATTATAAATCATTTTTTTTAAAAATACTTTTCATTCAAATACTCTATCTTATTGAATCTGGGGGATTAATATTAAATCCAAATTTACGACTTCTGTGAATTAAATTTAGAAAAATGAATTAAATTTTTCAAATCATAATAATTTATAATTTATATAATTTTAAACTTAGTTTTTAACAATTATATTAGTGAAAACAATTACAATTAATTACAATGATTAAGGTAAAGATGAGTATACTTGGTGGTTAATCATTAAACATTGGTAAACAATTATCTTGAAAATTTTGAAAAACCAATTTTATGGAAATAATTTGTCTTTGTAGCTTATATTATTGAATTTGGTCTATTATGGGGACCTATTTACATAAGGAAAACATGAGTGGGGTTCACTATTTCAAAACATTACAATTGTGCCACTCACCTCTCATATAAAAAGACACCATCTGTACCCCTCTAATAACACCCCTAAATTAATTTGGATCACCCAATAAAAAATAAAATCACTTACCAACTCTCCTAGCATATTCCTTGAAGAAATAATTTGGGATTTAATCCAACAAAATAAGGCCTTTGTTGCAAACCAAATTTAGTTACCCAATGAAGAGGTATCATTCATCAACATAATTTTTTTATTTCCATCTCCATACCCCATAAATTGTTCTTATAACACTATTATATAATAAAAATTGTACCCTCAATATAAGATTATTTTATTATGTAAATTAAAAAACCTAAAAACACACACCCTTCCATGAAATGGGTTATGAAATCATCGTTCTTGTGTACAGTGGACTACCGGCTCGCGAACCAATGTCGTTTGTTTTTCAACTACCACAAATCATGGTAGGGAATAATAGTCAATATAATTATTATATAAAAAATATATAATATAATTAAAACTATTGATTAATTAAATTTTACATAACTTTTTTATTCCATTTTTTATGAGAAATGATTGTGTTACTCGTGTGTATAATGGACTACAGCCTCGCGAAGCGATGTGACTTATTTTTCACTAACTCCTTACATGGAAGGTAATGATGGTAATTGTAATAAATATATGTTATATATATGAAACACTTATGAAATTTATGAAATATTTAACATTCAGTAAATATAATATATCTTTTTTTCGTTTACTATTTCACTCACTCATGAACTAATATCGTTGTTGATGGGAATGTGGAATACAACCTCCTTGAAACAATGAGATTATTTTTTCCCCACAACATTAAATGAATTCTGTATATAAATGAATAATTATTGTATATTTTATTTGTGATATTATTTCAATTCTAAACAGATAAAATATTACTTAATTTATTTTTAAAATGATCATTGAAAAAATAGAAATGTTACTCATTCATGTGTATGAACTACTATCTCCATGATCATAATGTTATTTCATTTTTCATGAAAAAAATTCATGATGTTTTTAAAAATTGTTACATATATATAAATTTTATAATTATTTAATGATAATTATACATGATATGTTTACATGATTACCACATTGACCATAACACACGACAAATAAATAACAGATTAAGTACATTCATATAAAATTACAATAATTAAAAAAAGTAAAACTAATAATGAAAAATGTCTGTGAAGAAATTATACAATTAACATAATATTATTATTCAGAAATACAATGACTGTCATGAAAAGATAGGCTCAATGTAAGGGTTTTTTTTATCTGACAGTTATTTCTTTGAGACACATTTCTTATTCACCGTTTATTTTTGTTGTGTAATGTATATACCTCCCATTAATGTATATTATGAATATTATACATGAATTTATGGGTATTTATATAGCCTTTTTAGAATATATATTTTATGTGTTTTACTATTTCAAAGTTACCGAAGTTTGCAAGGGATTTTTGTCTTAATTCTCCTTCTTTGAGATGCTTGTTATGAAATCCACCAATCATATTTCATGATTTGTATATAATACCCCATTAGCATATTATATAATGAAAATTATTATTTTATGATATTCTACATTTAATTTAACATTATGATTTCATTTTTATTAATATTCAGTGTTCCTAAATTGGTTAGAGTTTTAGGTTAAAATCGCATTGTTTATCAGGATTATTTGTGATTAAGTTCTAATATTGAAATATTATAATCTACATAAAAGTAATTCACATGAATTCTTTCTCCTATTATTATGTAAATATAATACATTTTTTCTATTCATTTTCCTTTTTTGTACTAATGATGAAAAAATACAATTTTTATGAAAAAAACATTTTGATGAAAGAAAAATTCTTCCAAAACAATGTTTTCTAAAAAGAATAATTTTTTGGAATTTTATTTATAAAATCGTGAGGTGTATTTTCCTCAAATATTATTTTAAATTAATTTTAAAATATTTCTTTTTAAACTATCAAGGTTATTTTCAGATAAAACTAATTGTACATTAATTTATGTTTTAATATGTGATCTTTAAAATGAAAAGGGTAATTTTCTTAAAATATATTTATTTATATTTTAATGGTATTCCCATTCATCAGTCTTGACAAAAATTGTGGTGACCAATTATAAAATGAATATATTTTTAGATATATTATCCTCATTCTTTATCTAAATTGGTTAATATTGTTTCAAATATATTTTTTGGAAACTCTTCTATTTCCATGGTTCCATTCTGTTTAATAGATATTGACATGATACCCATTTCTTTTAAATAGGTTAATCAATTTATAATTTGTATAATTATTTCTATGAGTTCTATAATGAAATATTTGTGTACTTTATTCATGTTGTTGTTCTTGGATATATTATATGATGGGGTGGACCAAATACTGTAAGGTTATCTCGTCATAACGTATACTATGGGGTGGCCCGAATAACCTCGGGTGATCCCATTATATCATTAATAATCGTTTCTAATAGATAAAATTCTAATTAATTTGACAATGTATCATGTATTGAGTGAAAGAATAATGGTGTTTGTTGAGGGTTTCTCCTGTAGATTTAAGTGGGCTCTAATTATTTTTGAAATATGTTTACATGAGTTATTAAGAAAAATGATCCAACATACCCACATGTTTTATATAATTTATATGGTTTTATATTGTTTCTTATTATCAATATTGTTATCAAATGGCTTATGATTGTTGATTCAGATGACTCATTACTTTATCATGTCTTCGTATTTAATGATCCAAGTAATTATGGGTATGATTTATTTTATGATTCACTCAAGCACTCAGATTATGTCATCATGCACTTATTTACTTCTTATACTCGTTGATGGAATTCAATTAATATTTAATATTTTCACCCTTACTAAGCATTGGAGATAACCATTGTTATATTTCATTTTCCCTAGGTTATAAAGAACTAGGTTAAATGAATTAAGACTATAATTGATTTTATATGGATGATGTTGATGACCTAATATGATATAATAAAATCTATGTATAATGGGTGCTGATTCTCATCATTATAAACCTATGTTTTATGAATCCATGTTGATATAACATGGTAATATTTCAAAAATACTCTAAACCTAAATGGTAGATTGTTATGTAAGTGACCCAATATTTAATTTGGATATTGTATGTTCTTATTAGGGAAATGTTTTTCACCTTATTAAGTATCATAATGAAAATGTAATGTTTATGAATTTACCACCATATCAGTGTGATTGGGTTCTATGTTGTTATACTAAAAATCATATGATGTTTATGGATTTGATGAACTAGATCATTCATCAATTCTTGTAGTATTTATTTTTTGTCCTTATGGATGAGATATTGATGTACCAAAAGTATGAGGAGGATCACAATGACCATTTATATATCATTCCTTGATGTTCTAGGGAACATCGAATGTATGGTAAGTTTTTCAAATTTGAGTTTTGGATAAATGATGTGAAATATCATGGGAATTTGATATCTGAGTGGGTAATCTGAGTGGATATTCAAAATTTATAGGAGATTTTATCCTTGTAGTATCCCAAAAATATGTTTGATATCTAATTATTCTTGGGTTTAGCTAGTTATAATAGATTTTTTGTTCATGATTTATCTATTCTCACATCTTCAATGATATCTTTAAAATGTAAGAGTTAAAGTTTTAAATAGAATGTATAGTTTCATGGAAGTTTTTATGTTATTAAGGTGATATTGAATTCAACTCTATTTTTGGTTCTTCCAAAACCAGGTTCAGCTTATAATGTTGTTTGCGATGCTTTTGGTATGTATTTGTTATTGTCTTTATGCTAGGTAAACAGGTGTAGTCCTATTTCCCATTCTAGTTACGCCCCCAAGATAAGAAATAAAAAACCAATGAAGATGAGTATTTATAGGCTATGAATTCACTCAAAATTTTGGGACACTATCTATATTGGGATTAATATAAATTTTATCCTAATCATATTACCTGAAGATATATTTTTTCTCCAAGGGGCGTGAACATACAAGAGAAAAATTGGGTAGAGTCTCTTCGTACCGTTTATATAGATATTTCATATACTCATAGAAAGGGGGATGTTGTTGGTAATTTATTGAGTAGAAAATTACATATACTAGAATTGAAGGAATTGGTTGAGGAGTGGTATCTGATTAGTTAGTTTTCCTTGATGAATTGTATGTATAATAGGTTGGTGGACATGTTATCCTGGTTTCTATGAAAGTTGATTAATCTTTTCATGAGAGATTTCTACGTAAATAGGTGACATACACTTAATAACAATAATCTAGTGAATGCCTTTATGGTAGGGGGAGCTCAAAAGTGTTTTATCAGTCTCCCAATTCATATTTGTGCTTCCATATAAGTTTTTATTATTCTTTTTTCTCAGAGGTAGGATTCGCTGAATAGTGGACATCTGTTATATTGGTCTTGACTCAATGGGGCTTCCAAATTGTATCAAGACATGATGAATCAATATTGGTGGATAACGATGAAATAATGTATTCTATATTTTTTTTGATGTATCACCAATAAGAGATTATGGTTGAAAAAAATAGACCTACTAGTTGTTTTAACCATTTCCCAGTCTTATATTTATGAGGGATGATATTTCTAGGGAATTTGTAATTGGATTTCCATGGACCCCTAGAGGGATGGATATAATTTTTGTAAAATTTGAACAATTTATCAAATCATCTCATTTATTATCTATCATGTAATGTATGAATGTGGAAAAAATCAAGGACATGTATGTCAAAGATATTGGGAGATATCATGGGGATCCCTATGTGATTATTTTTGAAAGGGACCCCAAGTTGACATCTAGGTTTTGGAATGGTTTAAAAGTGGGGATGGGTTTCCAAATTATATTTTTTATGTCTTATAATATTCATACTGATGAAAAAATATAATGATATATCTAAGATCATGAATATATGTTTTGGGCTTTCATTATTGATTTTGGTGGATCTCAGGAAATTCATTTACCTCTACTTAAATTTATCTATAAAAAATCGTAATTTGGATTTGGTAAATATGTAACCCTTTGAAGTTTGTTATAGTTGGTTGTTTTGATATCCCTTGTGTTCTAAAGTGTTGGAAGATAAGATCTTTTTTGGCAGAGTCTCCTTCAAGAGATGAAGAAAAATGTTCAGTTTATTTAGAAGTGTCTGGTCATAACCCAAAATCATCATAAATCTTATAGAGATTGGTTCCTTTAGCTTCTTTATCTTATGTTTGGTAATAATATTTTTCTCTAATTTTCACCTATTTTAGGACATCATTGGTTGGATAAGTTGGGTTAGTGGGAATTAGGGTTTGATGGAACCTTTTATATCGAGGAACAACTTGGAAAGGCGACATATCATATGGACATACCAACTTGGTTGAATTCAAACCCAAAAGTAATTCATGGTATCTAGGTAAGGAGTTATCATCCATATACATACCACCTGATTATATGTGAGTATGATTATCATGACACCAATACCACTATTTTTTAGTCAGTAGTTCATAACATGTACCCCAGTATAAGTTACTACATGGTAAATTGATTCTCTAGGTCCAGGTATTGTGGAAGCATGAATGGGATAGCCATGAGGTGTGGGAGATAAAATCATTAATGAGGATGTAGTTTCCTTATTTATTTTGGATCCAAAATCATGAATGATTTATTTGGACAAAAGAATATTTTGGTGTGGTGAAAGGCACCGTCGTGGTCTCTTTCTAATGATATGTGATTATTCGGTACTTAGGTGTAGGAGAGTGGCTGACCAAGTCATCTCTTAAAGGAGGAAGTAAATTTAAAAACATTTATAAGTATTTTTTAAAATAAAATAAAAGTAAATAAAAAAACTTATTTTAATTATGGGGTTTGTTTTTCATTTCTAGATATAGAATATTTTATTTGGAATACGATTATATATATATATATTGAAATGATGTTCGATTAAAATAATAAAACAAGAAGATGTTTATTAGAAAATATTTAAAACTCATAATAAATATAACTCAACATATTCACTCAGTTTTTTATCGTTATCATTTAAATTAACATCCACATAATTATAATCTACCAGTGTTTTAACCCTTTAACCCTATGGGAGTTAACTTAACCACAAAGATGAAATTACAAAATCCCTTGGCTAACTTCGGAACATGCAATCGCAACACCATGATTTGATCAATGGTCTTAGGTTAGATTATGGAAATTGGTTATTTAGGGAACATATCTACTATGAAAATGAGAATTAATTATTTTTAGTGATTATATATGAACTCTACATATTTATCCTGTGTAGTCTTGTATTACTGATTAAGATCACACTCTAACAATTTACACAAATCATGACCTCGGGAGTTTTTGTGTCAATTATTCAATTACTTTGTTAGTTTAATTTAATTTAAAAACTCAATAAATAGATTATATTATTTGAATTAATGTATTTCATTTATTCAAAATAAAGAAATGTATAAGGTAAGAGGAAGATCAATTGCTATGAAAACTACACATCCATGGGTGGTCTAGTCATCGTAGAATTTGTTTTCTTTTTTAAGAGTTTAGAAAGTGTATAACCCAATATTATTTATACTCATGAATTCCAGATCAAATAGGAATATTAAATGAAGAATAAATTTGAAAATAATAGAAGAAATTAAATAGAAACTATGTATTTATTGAAAGCACAACAACATTACAACAAATAATAGGAAAAGAAGATAATTTTGGAGGAGATCGTATCTATGTAGCTTCCCTTCTTCAATTGTGAATTGAAATGTTTTATAACCACTTATCCTATGATCAAAATCTGACAATACACGTACCAACACCTACAAATGTGAGAAGCACCAATTAATAAAGTGGTGGGGATGATAGGTTCAAAGTAGTTTCAAGTGTGAATGGGGAATCTCAGACAAATATTTTAAGCCACATTTCACTGCCAATTTGACCACCAAAAAGCATGAATCAGATGTCATTCTAGAAGGTTGATTCATATGAACATGATTCCTAGAGATCCCATAAAGTTTTATCCTAATACAAGCAAGGATGAAGAATTTATTGCCCAAATACTGAACTAATGTTCAATCTGGTGAGTCCATCCCAACATTGACTTCTTGGCCCATTTGCACCAAACAAATGCATGGTTTTTCTCATATGTACTAAAGTAAGTTTGTATCACATTATGTCGGGAACATAGTTACAATATTTTGAGTTCAAATAATATATACTAAATATTTATGTCAGAAATTATAATGTGAATTTTAAAGGGTAAAATTGGAATTTTCCTCAAATGTTCTAATGAATGATCTAATCCCAAATATATCATAAAGTTACACATTTAAAATATTTTGAGGAAATTATATAATTTATTATCAATAAAATATTCATTAAAATGTGTTTTTCCAACTCCCCACACTTACCATTTTTCACTCCTGGGAAAAACCTCATATCATGTATTCGAAAAAAGTATGACAAGATATGCATATTCAAATTTATCAATCCATAGTGAAAATATTGGAAAAGTAAAAATCCAATCAAGACTCAATATAAATAAATTTTAATGAAATTTTATCATAATTTTTGACAAAACAAAATCTACTGAGATTCATAAGACTAATCATAGCGAAACAAGTTGAGGGTCTACCATGACACTAATTCTCAATGTGTATGTGTTCCAACCATTCCAAGATCATAAATCGACCCTTTATTCAGTATATTCAGGTCAATTAAAAACATTATTCTTACTTGGTTTAATTTATTGAACATGTTATACATTTCTTTGTAATCAAAATTTAAGACCCACCCACTTAAGAATTCCTGAAGGTCAAACATTAATCTCCTAACCTAGATATCCCCATAAGATTTACATTTCATCACTCCCATCATTTATTTTTGTTTTTTAAGTAGCATACAGAAATAATCTCACACTCAACACTAAAACCACGTTTGATATCCTCACGAAAATAATTTTAGTAGTTATAACAAGATCAATGGTCAATGAAAAGTGGTTTTTGACCTATCCAAGATGCAAACCATATTTTTTTGAGGGGGTAAAACAGTTGGATAATAGGTACCCAAGCATAGGAAAATTCAGTACAGTAATGAAATCAATCAGAATAGAAACAAATATATGGATCAACCGATGAAATTTTTTACATAACAAGACTATACCGTCAATTGAGTCGGAAAATTTTCACAATTCTTGGTTGAGTGATAGTTTTTTTGGAGAAATAAATGACACAATTTACTATGAACAAATATCTCAAATAATGATTTCAAAATCTTAAATATTTTTAATGAAACAAACATTAATATCACCAATGATATCAATTTTATAAAAATCAACCCTTGATGATAAAATCATACTCATGCTTATAATTCTACCAATGAATTTTGAAAACATGAATTTTCAATATGTTTCACATGATAATGTTATATGTTATACTATTTTTATTGTTTTTTATTTATGAAAATTTTAACTGAAATCATAATTGAAAATATATACAAAACACAAAAATAAAAATCGTTAATATATACCCAAAAAATCTTTTCCACTACCACACATATAAAATATTTTATTTTACTCAATGTGGTCCTATGAGAAGTTATATGCACATAAAATGTATAATTTTAAATAGGATAAATAATATAAAAGTGAAAGGGTTAGGAATAACATGATATGCTCAAGTGAAGATGGGGTCATGTTGTGTGATGAAATCCACTGCATCTGTTGGAAGTCTATAAAAGTATTTCTTAAAACATTGTTTGTTGATTGTAAACTCCTTCCAATGTCTTATTGTGCAATATCCATTACAACATAAGGTAAAACACTAGATACAATATAAGGACCTATCCATCTGGAATTCCAATTACCAAGCATCAACTTCAGTCATGTACTGTAAAGAAGGATTGTCTCTCCAACATGAAAATACATTTGATGGATCATTATATCATGAGGTGATTTTAATATTTATTTGGAGAGGCTTGAGATCTCATATGAAGACAATTGAATTTCCTCAAGATCATGGATTTTCAGATTCTGTTGAATTCCATCTTGGGGACAAATCCATGTTGCATTTCTTTATATCCCAATAATCATGATTCTCATATTCCATGGGAAGATGACACACTTTCCCAAAAACAATATAAAATGGGGAAATACCAATGGGTGTCTTATATGATGTCCTTAAAGCCCATAGTTTTTAATCCATGCGCTTTAACCAAACCTTCCTATTTGGCTGCATGATTTTATCTAAATAAATTTCAACTCATGATTTGAATCCTTAGCCTAGGAATTTTTTTGCAGTGGTATGGTGTCGATGTTTTTTGTGTCACTCCATTCTTTAGAAGGAGAAGATGATATATTTTACTGTAGAAGTGTGTCCCATGGTAACTGATGATGGCCTTGGGTACCCCAAACCCACTAAAAATAAGTGTCCTAAAAAATTCCTCTACAACATGTGAATCATAAGTCATAACGGCCTTTTCCTCCATCCATTTACTAACATAATAAATAAAAAAAATATAAAAAAACCAAAGGAACTAGAAATAGGACCCATATATTCGATGCCCCATACATCAAAAATATCACAGAATAGTTTGGGTTGTTTGGGCATCTCATGTCTCTTAGAAATGCTCACAGTGTGTTGGAAACAATAGCATGACAGACAAAACACATGGGAATCATGGATTATGATAAGAAAATATAATCTAGAGTCTAAATACATTCCAATATTTTCTTGGGGATCCAAAATCTCCACCATAAGAAAGTGTACGAAAAAAAGGAAAATAGAATAAATCTCATGATCCAGAACACACCTCCTAACAACTAGATCGTTAGACATGCTCCCGAGGTATGTATCATCCAAACACAAACTTCGGACTCACTATTTAATTTTTGGATGTGATGTTTCTTAAAATTTTCAGGGATTTTAGTGGAAACAATGTAGTTAACTAAATATGTATACCAAGGATGCATACCTAAGATGGAATAAATATTCTCATCAGGGAAAGTGTCTCCAAGTGGTATTGAGTCCAATGTGTCATCCTCTGTTGTGTGAGTAAGACTCCTCATGTGGTCATCCACTGTGTTCATTGACCCCTTCTTATCGATTATATCATCATAAAATTATTCAAGAAGGAGCATCCATCTAATAATTTTGGGCTTTTCATCTGACTTCTTTATGAGGTACCTCAGAGCAGCATGGTTAGAAAAAAACAACTACTTTAGATCCCAATAAATATGAACAGAATTTATCTAAAGAAAATATGATGGAAAAAAACTCGTTTTATTTGGTTGTTTAGTTTTATTGGGATGAATCCAATGTCCTTGATGCACGAGAAATCACATGTGAGATTCCCTACACCCTCTGAGATAAGATAGCTCTGACCACAAAGTTGAAGGCGTCACACAAAAGCACAAAAAGAAGATCCCACCATGAGGGTTTTATGATTGGTGGAGTGGTCAGGCACTACTTTATCTCATCAAAGGATGTCCTACAAGAATATTCAAACAAAAAATTTGAATCCTTTTGAAATAATAGTGATGTAGGAAGAGAAATCATACTAAATACATTGATGATGCATTGATAAAATTTTGCATGCCCACAGAAAGATCTAAAATCACGCACACATGATGCATAGGATAAGGATGAATTAATATATCCCTTAGATCTATCAACATTTATTCCATTTTTTGACACTAAATTCTCTAAGAAAATTCAATGCTCTACCATAAAATTACATTTTACAAAGTTCATGACCAGATTCTTCTCAATACAATGATTCAAAACCATTCCCAAACTACAGATACAATCATCAAATTAAGACCCATACACTGTAAAATCATCCATGAATATCTCCATGTGGGTCTCAATAAAATCATAAAAAATACACACCATGCATCTCTGGAAGGTAACTAGGGTATTGAAAAGTTCAAATGGCATCCTTCGGTAGGAAAACGTACCAAATGGACAAGTGAATGTTGTATTCTCTTGATACTCTGGAGGAATAGAAACCAGAAAATATCCATAAGATCCATCCAAGAAACAATAATTTGTCTACCCAACTATACTCTAAAGCATTTAAAAATAAATGGGATGGGGAAATGGTCCTTGCCAGTGGACTAATTTAGTTTCTTATAATCAATACACACACACCAACTGTTTTGCGCCCTCATTGGAACTAACTCATATTTCTCATTTTTAATAATAGTAACACCATTTTTCTTAAAAACCACCTAAATTTGACTCACCCACTGGGAATCTTAAATGGGATAAATTATTCCAACATAGAGAAATTTTCATCATATTTTTTAACAAATTACAGAAGAGTTGGATTCAATATCCTTTGAGGCTTCCTAATCGGTTTAGCACCATCATCCAAAAGAATCCTATATTTGAAAATGGAGGGGATAATACCTGATATGTCTTCCATGGTCAACCAGATTACCCTTATGTTATCCATCAAAATATTCAAATATTTTTCTCCATGATCAAAATGAAGATTATTACCAGTTATAACATGTAATATCTCGCCACATAACAATAATGGGTATTTGTGGTCTGGTGGAAATGGATTGAGTTCCAGTGTAGAGGTTGTTGTATAGATGGAGAAATCAAAGGAACAAAAATACATAGAAAAATATCAGTATCATAATATAAATCATCACAATAAAAGAATTAAACATCAAATACATCAGCATACTCAACATCCAAGTCATAATTAGAGTTCACATAATCAAAATAAAAAAATGAGTCCATTTCAAAATAAAATCAAAAATAATTTTGTGCATTAGAAACATGCATGGAATTACTCTTAGACCACAAATGAGAACTAATTATCATTATCTCCCAAAGCGTAGGACAATAAAAATCAATGGTTTTTTTAGGTGGTCGTTCAAAATGATAGATAACAATATAATAATTGTCCTCTATGGGTACTCCATGGGGTCCATAACATTAAATATGACATCATCATCTACAAAATCCATGGAAAGTTTACCCTCATGAACATTTTTAACTGTTTTACCAGTTATAAGGATGGGAAATCCTATGATAATCAGAGAACATGAACTTACATGATCATCCTCCATTTTAAACATATTGAAATCTGCTAGAAAGATCTTTTCTTCAACCTAGAAAAGTGCATCCCAAGGAATCACGTTGGATATGTCGTTGCTCCATTCTCCAACTACATCACTACTCTCTTCGGTTTCAACTCACCAAATTGTAAAGAATAGAATAATGAGTGGGGCATAAAATTTATGGAAGATCCTAAAT
The DNA here is from genome assembly GCA_963277665.1 of Viscum album. Classification (NCBI taxonomy): domain Eukaryota; kingdom Viridiplantae; phylum Streptophyta; class Magnoliopsida; order Santalales; family Viscaceae; genus Viscum; species Viscum album. Next base: position 355,288,877 of record OY728150.1, on the reverse strand, counting down.
CATAAAGATCATCAGAACAGTGTAACAACCCTATGGTGTGTGGGATAGGGAATGTCCCAGGATCCTTGCACTTTGCTGGCATTAATAGAGTTGGTGTAATGAGTACTGACACATTCCTTCCATAAATGATCCTTTCATTTCCTATGATCCCCCATCGATTGGTACAATGTTCTTTTAAGAATTTTTCATACCTTGGGATTTTCTGGATGGCTTCAAGTAATGGGTTGTTGATCTCCAAATGCTTGAATGTGTCCAAAAACACTTTTTGAATCACCTCTTCAGAAATCTTCTTGGTCAGTACAACCTTGTTTAGAAACGGAAGGGGTTTAGGATGGATACCATTAATATTTTTATTACCATTTTCTTTCTCCATTGGATTCTCTTCATTTGGTATGGAATGGGGATTCATTGGAGATGAGGTGAATCTTTGTGAAACTATAGGTGCAAATGTGTCAGTTTTTTGCTTCCCACTTCTCAATGTTATTGAACTAACATTCCCCTTGGGATTTGGAGTATGTTTTCTCTGTATATTTCAAGAATTATTACTTACCAGTTCATGGATGGGAGTTGTAATTTGGATCATTTGAGTCTTCAACTCCCTCAGCTCCGAAACTTGACTCTTGATCCCATTTTTTTGATTAAAAAACATTTTTCTCAAAATATCATAAATATTAGATTCTAAAATTGGTTGAGAATTCCCTTTTTGTTGAATTATTGATTCATAAGCTTGAAATATCCTTTGGGGTTGTCAGAAATCATGTTGGTAAGGTGGAGGATGCTGGAAGTTTTTTTGAAAAGTTGACATTTGTTCTGTTTCACAACCATACCTCATGTCTGATTGAACCTTCCACCCATGGTTTTGTGTTGGTGTAATGTAATCATACTTATTTTGGAGATGTGGATGTTGTTTTTGCTGATATTGTCTCATACGGAACACTTCTGTACAATTTTCTATTTCTTGTAATTGGAGAAAACAGTCAGATGGGTGGCTTGCCTTAGTGAAAATGCCACGAGGCCTTGAAGAATGGGGTTGGTATGTCTTTTTATCCAAATAAATATTCCTTACAGTAGTGGTCTATTCCTCTAACTTAGTATCAATAAAATGATTTCCAAGAGAGGTAGAAATTACCCAATGTACACCTCTAACAGGTGGTGTACATCTATTGCCAAATAGTTGGGTGTTTTGTGACATCTTTTTGATCAACCAACGTGTAGATGCTAGTGTTTTGTCGACCATTTCTCCTCTAGCTGCAGCATTCACCGTTCTCCTCACTATAGTTGTGATTCTTTCATAGAAGTATTGGATGAGGGGTTCTTCACTGATTTGGTGATGTGGGATTCTTGCATGGGACTCCATGAATCGCTCCAAGTACTCATACATTTACTCCCCTTGGGAATACATGATCGTAGAGATCTCCATGAAAATGGAAGTGATCCTGGATTCTTGAAAATATAACTGCAAGAAAAGAATATTTAAATGGTTCAAACATGTTACATCTTAATGATGTAAATAATACATCAAATATTTTGTAGCTCCATCAAGTGAGAATGCGAATGCCCTTAATTGTATTTCATCTTCTGAAATTCTTCACTGTTTTAAGGTTGATCAAACCACATTAAATTCTTTTAAATGTTTGTTTGGATCCTCACTAGATAATAAGTGAAACATTAGAAGAATATGAATTAACCCAGATTTCTGTTTAATGTCTGATTTGATATCTGGGTATGTAATACAATTTTGTTGATAGTGAACATCAGGAGAAAGAAATTCTCAAATGGTTTCATTATGTTCATTCCCATTATTTTCATCCATTGGTTATTGTTTTAGGGTTTCTATAGAAGTATTTAAAATTTCATTTTTCTTAGAATGGTGGAATTCTTTAACTATTTGAATGTCCAAGATTCTCGTATACAGAGAATTTCTGATTCGAGCCTGAAATCTACATTCAATCTTAAAGTCAAGATCTAACAGATCCTCAGCCCTAGTTTGGGTCGAAAATTGAATAAAAATGAAAAGAAAGAAAGTGGACCATATTAAAATAAAAGTGAGATGTTTTAGTTGATGGTCTAAAAAGAAGATGAAGAAAAAAATCATATTAGGTAAAGAAGGTAGAAAGAATATAATAAGAGAATAAAATGTGAAATAAAATAAATACCTGAAACTAGTTGAAATAATTACTCACCTCCCAGACAATGGAACCAATTTCAAAAATGTGGAGAATAAACCATATCAAAATCATATGGGGAATGATAATAAAGATCCAATATGAACTTAAAGGGGATAAATATATTTAATATTAGGGGTTTTTTCAGATTTTACACTATTTATTATGTGTCAATTATTGTGGGGACCTGATTAATCCTTTATCTGGATCATATTTTTGGTAGTTTGTTCAATTTTTTTGGAGTTCCATTCTTTATACAATGGGTTATCTCAATGTGTCTTATTTAATTATTGAAATATTCCTTTGGATTTTTTATTCAATATGATTGATTTTTGGTTTAATGTCATTTTATATAACGATAAATATTTTTAATGAATTGTTTTTAAAATGGATTTATTTTGATTCGTAAATGATTTTTTCAAGAACTAAAGTATATTATTATATATTTGGAAATGATTTATAAATTTTCATAATTATTATGGTATGTATTTTGACAATTATGACATTATGAACCTTTTATAACTTATGAAATATAAATTGGTAGCCTTTGTGTGTCTAGAACCACTTGGAAGAAACCTTTGGGATATCGACATATTGTGGATGGACTTGATATTGGTTTCTACATATGTTATGCCTATTTTGGATTCATAATGTCTAATAATTATTCTCATAAGATAGGTTTAAATATGAGGTTCATTTTCATTTATGATTAATTTTTCAAATTATTGGTTTTTATAATTAATGGTATCCCATAGGTTTTGATATGAGGTAGTATCATGAAACTTCACATGATATGTTATTTTCTTGGATATGTGTATACTTTTTTCCTCTTGATATAGGGATTGGAATTCATGTCTCATCACTTCTACTTTCCATATTTATAGAATTTTAAATATGAAGGTAATTTATGGAAACTGAGGGGAATTTTTTTAAAAAAATAATTTGTTTCATGAAAATTATATGAATTTTTTTGGTAAAACCTAGAGCTATTGAATTATTTTTTTTAGACCTCGTATAGACTCTAGGGTGGTATCTTATTGGGATTTGTTTCCACACCCAAATTTTTACTTTGGGCAGTTTAAATGTTTTATTACAGGATCTGGTTAAATGAAAGGGATTCTTGTAGCATGTAAGCTTCTACTTTCACCTTTGGATTTGAAGTTTGGTGGTTTATAGGAGACTTTTATCACAAGGATAAATTTTAATATTTCTATTTTATCTAATTATTCATTATATTATATGGGTTTTAATATATGCATTTTTTCTTTATATTGATGTTATATATCTTATTTTGGTTATATTCAAGATTTGATTCTATTTTCTTGTTTCGCTCATTATTATACCTCAAAACCATAATGGTCCAACTCGGGTGGATAGTCCAGTTGACTAGGTCCAGTAATTTACAAAATTAATTGGAGATGTATAATGTGTCTGAGAATTCATATAAGATAGTTCACTAAATTTATGCCGACCTATCATATAAGAATGTCTTATAACCATAAAAAATGTATATAGATATTTCATTTAATCATATAACTTATATAAACGTCCCATAATTATTTGATAACATAATTAAACCATAGAAAAGTAATGGGTTTTGGGAAATATATTTGAATCATGATAAACCCAGGGAAAAGAAACATGTTTCATAACAATATATTTAAAACATGCTTAACCCATGGAATAGAAACAAGATCCATGGAATTATCATAACCAATATATAGAAGGAAAACGATTGTATTAATACCTCCTATCCTCATTATATTATAATTATAATCATCTTTTATTTTCATTGTTCAATGGAAAATCCATTAAAACATTATCAAAAACATTTATGTGGAAAATAACCTTTTCACTTTGAAAATATCTTTTTAAAACATAAAATTCACAAAATCACAAGAAAAAACATTTCATTAAAAACATACATGAGAACTTATAATGATTTTTTAAAATAAAATAATGGCCTTGGTGGTGTGGAAATCTATCCATTTCATAAATTCTAATAGTAAAAATTGTTTTCAAATATTTTTTACATGGGGTCCAGGTGACCCATTTGGAAAACATTAAAAAAAAATTCCCTTTATAAACATTTAATATAAGCTAAATGACCCTATAATATATAATTAGGAAATAATTTATTTTTATAAAGTATAATTTTTAATTTTTCTAAAAAAATGGATACAGTTGGGAATGAGAACCATTCTAAATTAATATACATGCTTAGTATCACTTTCAAATGACTTTCTTGATGATTCTTAAATTGATAAAGGAGAGAATAAAAATACAACATATTTACCAAAATTGTAAAAAATGGATAATAGTAATTTTTTTCATGAATATTAGAGGAAAATATTTCCTCTAAATGATCCTTGAATATTAAAATTCCAAAAAAATAAGATTGTAACATGAAACCATTTCAAAATTATCAATCCTTCAAATGTAAGGCGCAAGAAATAAAAACATAAATTGGAAATTTATGTATCATAAAAATAATGGGATTCTTGATATTTTATGTGAAATATGAAGTATATAAAATGTATAAAATGGCTTTGGAATATAACATTCACATATGTCCCAAACAAATAGATTTTCAACTGAATAATCCTTACAAAGACTAGATCAATGCATTAAATATTAATAAATGGAGTGATTCAATGTAATAAATATAAATGAAGTAATAGAAAAATTAAAATTATAATTAAACAAATTTGATAAAAATTAAAACATAATCATATAACCAATATGTCTCTTGAAAAGTATTATAACCTAATTAATGGAATTTGATTTAATAAACCCTTTTTCACTTGGTATATTCCAATAAAATTCAATTTGATAAAATAATTTAAAATGAAACATAAATTTATATTATGTATTATTTAATCATTATATAACATGTATTAGGTGTATTTAACAAAATTTATAAATTAAATAGGTAAAAATCATTACACTATTTTTTAATGAAGTGAAATGGATATGAAGACCCATATAAATTTTTTAATCTCTAGACAAAAACCATATGAAGAATATAACCTCATATAGAATTGTAAATACAAAAAAACATGAACATAAAAATAAAATAAATTTATTAAATGTATATAAATAAAAAAATAAAAATAAAAATAAGTTGTAAATAGGGAATATATATCACATATATAAAACTGAATAACTATTTTTGGAATATGTAGTAGTACACATGTATCAAAATATATTTGACCGTGATAACTATTTTTTATTATTTCACTATTTATTAATGTAAAAAATTAATTTAAAATAATTATGAAATATAAATTATTCTCATTTAAATCATTTAATTCATTTTAAAAAATTCAATTACATTGGTGGAAAATTTTAGTTTGTAATTAATTGTGAAGATGCAACGAAAATGGTGGGTTTTCAGTATTTGTATTTTCCATGAAAAAAAAGATTTTATATTAAGTGTTTGAATAATAATAACTATTGGATGATTATTATTTAATAATATTGATATAAAATCTATAAGTTTCATTTGATATGTTTATAATTAGGTATAATTTTAATTAATCAAAATGGATAAACAACATGTACTTTAGAATAGTTTTAAAAAACCCATTTTTAAATCCCAAAAAAAAAAATATAATATAATGATATTTATAGTGTAGTTAGGTAGATAAAATATTATAATATAAATAAGCTAACATTAAATCATATTCAAAAAATAATGACACTTTTAAATTTCTAAATGTATTGAATATAAAGATAATTTTACAAACTTTTTTATTTTATAACTATTCACAGAAAAATAATTTTTTCCAAAAAATACCAAACCTTTTCCAATTTTGTATTCTAATATCATGATTATAAAAAACAATTTTGGTTATAAAATAATATTTCTATATTTTTAGAAAAAAATTTATAATATTTTGTCACAAAATAAAATTAAAATCATTTTGGAAGAAAACATAATTTTGAAATGTAACATCACATTACTAAAAAATTGACAGATTATTTACAAGGAATTTATCAATAATATATATTTACAATGGAATATAATTATATCATAAATTCTTTAATATTGTTCATATCCAAAAATTTAATGGCTAGGTTATAATAGTTATATATTTAACAGGGTGTTTAATCTTTATGTTTCATGTCGAATACACAATTGAATATAATGATCTTTTTTAAATAATAACGGTGTAAAATTTATACCATATATTTTTATAAAAGTAAAATGCCTGAAACATAGATTTGGAAGAAAAAATACCTGATCCCAATAATGATTTATTAAATAACATAATCAAGTAAAATGTTATACTAACTGTAGAAAACCAAAAGGAAATCTTCAACAGCCATCATTAAAAAGAGTATAACAAAAATAATTTTATATACCATGCAATATTATTATATAATAGTTCATTTTGTCATCATATTTACCAATAGTGAATATGAGATCATTTTTTCAAAATTATATCATCAATGTGCATCCATAATGTATCACTTTTTGCATCAACACCCACGTTTCACACCATGGAGCTAGTGAGTAATGAAACTACTCACATGATGTTCATATATCTATATCCAACATTATAAGATGTAAAATAACTAATAATTTATTTTTTTTCTTCAATCATGAATTCCATATTTCCTTGGAACAAATAAATTCTTAAACTCATGAAGTAGTTCACAAAAATGTGAAAATGGTGAGTATTGTAGTCCACTACTAAAAAAATAATGGGAAAGAATTAATGAAGATCATAGATACAGAAATTCAACTAGCCTTTCCAAATAATATTAAACTGATGTGAGGGTCTTATTATCCATATCCCGATTATTTTTATTCTTATAAACATATTTTTCTGAATACATTTTTTAGATGTACAATGTTCCTCCATTTTAATTAATTGGAATAATTATTAATATGGGAATATTTTAATCAAATTTATAATTTATATTTCTAAAAATATAAATTTAAAATCATATAACAAAATTTATATTCATATAGTCAAAATAATATCATCATATTATTCAAAAATCTTTTTTTCAAACCATAATTTTTTCATGATTAGTGTGTTATTTTAAACTAAATTCCAAAAAACAAAATCAACTAAATTTAATAAAATGGATTTAATATAACAAATAAATATAAATAATATAATTTAATAATTAAAATTAATTTGTAATTATAATGAGTTCTAAAAACATAAATAATAAACTAACATTGTTAAATTTATGACTATGTTTTTTTTGTTCCATGTGCTGGTATAAAAATAATTTTTTTTCATAAAAATAACTTTTATTTAGTAAATTTCATTCCATATTAGGACCATTGGGTCCAAATTATCTAATTAGTTTCAAATTATTTTATGCTTAAATGATTAATTACCTAAGAAAATTAAACTAATTACTGAGGTGAGAAATAATATTATGAAATTAATAAACCAAATAGGATAATTAAGAATATGTTGAAAACATGTTTATTGTTATGTGGTGGTGTTCTGGATTGACATAAACCTCACTCCAGTCCATTATTTTTCAGTTTTATCGGCACATGGTGTGATATGTACTTCCCATTAATGAATATTTTTTTGTATCTACAAAAATTTACCTCTTCAATTATAAAAGAGAACTCACTCCCATCACTTCTTTACCCATATTAAGCCATCTGGCTCCACCGATGGAATGACTAAATTTTTTATCAGTGGAATTACCATCATATAATTATGTCTTATTGTATAATCACATTAGATTACATATATAACACAATAAAATCCTTATAAATAATGAATGAGTTAAAGAAAATGTATCTCTTGAATTTAAAGAACATTTACTAATGAAATAGTAACATTATCATTAGAATAGTATTGTGACCTTTATGAATAGTAAAACAACCAATGAAATTTTAAAATCCCCAATTAAAGTATAAATAAAATTTATCCATCTTTTATATGTCAATAGGATATAATTATATCATATTAAAACAAAATAAATATTTTAACAATTATTAGTAAAGTGTTAGTATTTTTTCAAGTCTGGTATATTTAATTACAAATTTTATGATTAATTTAATAAAATAAAATAAAATTTATTTTCATAAAATATTTTTTACGTCGTATGATTATAATATAATTTTATGAGACCTTAATTAATTATATAAAGTGTTATAAAAGAAATTTTAATTTTAATGTTTGTATTTTTCAAAAAAATTATTGTTTAAATTAAAAATTAAATTCTCATATATATAATTTTTTTTCATATATTTGTTTTTGTTTTTGGATTCTACACATCTAAAAATTATAACGGTGAATTTTTGGGATATTTCTTAAATACTTGAATTTTTGTGGAATAGTAAAACACAGTAATTTACGGTATATATACCTTATATGTTAGATAAACTATTTATTGAGTCATGGAAGATATAATAACCATTAGATCGAACTGACATGATTTAATTACTATTTATAGTCTTAAGTATCAGCATTATTTCTTATCATGATAAAAATAATAAAATAATGAATTAAATTTGAGAAAACACTTACCTCCTCCACTATAAATACCACACCTCACCAGCTCTTCTCCTCACACCTCTAGAGCCTTGTGCATCATGAAAATTCTGAATAAATCACTCCCTAAGGACCTATCCTATATCTATTAGTTCTTAGTATAATAAAAAGTCCAAAAACTATCCCCTGTGGAGGTTTTCAAGAGGAAGGAATCATGATGTCAGACCCTCTTCTATTTTATTTCAATTTCTTATCATGTTCCTTTGTATTAGTTTCTATCCAAACCTCTTATCATAAAAAATCAATTGTAACTAAAGAACACTACATGTACTAGAATTTTTTTTATTTGAATGGAATAACTCATCATTATCTCTCATTTCCCCTTGTTTTATACTAGAAATGGAAACATCATCTGAGATGTGTTAATTTATCACTTTCAAGCACCACAAGTATTCAATTTCTATTATTGTCTTCAATTATGAGCATGAAACTATTTTTATGTTTAAACCAGGTTATTATGTGTTTAATATATCCTATTTAATGTTCATGAATTTTCAAACCCATACCAATCTAATTATTTCATTTTATTATTTATTTTGCTTTTAAAAATTTTGTGTTGAGGTTTGTGTTGAATCCCAAAAATGATATTTGTGTAATGTCAATGAGTATGTGTTTTTGAGTTTACGACATTAGGCGCATGGGAGGAGCACATTTTGGAAACCCTACGTAGGTTCTCCCAGAAAATTTCCCAATCCTCCTGCCATAAAAAATTAAAACGAGTAATTTTTTTAATTTATTATTTTATTTTAAAAAAATAATGTTGTTAATAATTTTATTTTTATTATTAAAAAATTTTCATTAATATTATTATAATTATTAAAAATGTAACTAATTTTTTTATTACTAGTAATGAAGAAAATTTTAATAAATAATTTTAATAATATTTATTATTAAAAAATTGTTTTTATTAAAATTATTATTTTTATCATTTTAATATTAGTGATAAAGTTTTATTATTTATTAAATTGTGTATTATTATTTTTAATGAGGATATATTAATATGATATTATTAGTATATATTTTATATAATGAGATTTAATTACTTTTATTAGGTTGGTATTATTTATTTATTCATCTTTTTAGGGTTCTTGGGCCCTCTCTCCTCTACTCTCCCTCTCCACCTCGTGTCGCTTTCCCACCTCTCTTACCCCTCTCCAAACCTAACTGGATCTCCTCTCATAGATTTGCCGATTCCACCCTCCCAAATGGCACCGATCTCCTACCTGACCCTCTAGTCGCAACACTCCACCAGTTGCGCAACCCCGTATGGCATCGATGACCCAAGCCACTGCCTCTTCACCAGCCAGCAGTTGCGTCATGACCTCCCCTCCTTCGGCGTGCCTTCCGCGTACCTTTCCGGTTGTGCTACCAGTCCAGATGCACACCACACACCAAAACGTTGACCTCCCACTCCATGTCAGCCTCCCTCCATCCCATCACACCCACCTGCCTCGCACCACCCTTTCATGCGCTGCCTAGATGGTGCCCGCTATCTGACCGTTGCTTGCACCACCCAAACAACACCTGCTGTCGAGTTTTTTTTACATTTTATCAAATTTTTTTTAAAATACAACTAGGTTTAAAATATTTTTTTTTACATCCTAAAGGTGGCACACCATGTGCCGCCTTCGGTTCAGTTTCCGCCGAGCCAAAGGCGGTTCTCCAGACACCGCCTTGAGCCATTGGGGAAACCAAAGGCGGCACACCAGTGCCCGCCGTTCGATATTTTTTCTGCGAAAGGCGGCTTTGGAAGACCCGCCTTTCGTGTTTTAAATGGCTGAAGGAGGCTTCCCAGTTGCCGCCTTCACCAAAAATATGCCTATAAAAGGATGCCGCCCCACCCATCCTTCCTCACTCACAAATCCCTCTTCTCTCTAAAATTTTGAGAGCTCCTCTCTCTAAGTTGAGTTTTCCTTCGTGGTGCTTCCGGAGAATCAAGGAGTACATGATTTTTGTGTCAAGCTTCATTTAGAGGTTTTTTTTATTTTAAAGTTATTTATATATTTAATTGTAATTAGTTAATTTTAAATATTTAAGGATGTAGTAGTAGTTATTTAAAGAAAAGAAATAAATAGTTATATTATTAATGTTTTAATTAGTTAATATTTAATGTTAGATTAAGGTATATGTAATTTAATATTATTAATGAATGATGACGAGGGATAAATTATTTAATGTTAGATTAAAGTATGTATATTATAATATTATTAATGATTGATAATTAGGGATAATAATAATTTATTAATATTTTAGAGATAATCATAGACTAATTAAATGATGATTAAGGAATAATTAAGTCATGATTAAATGGGTAATTTACCATGGATGATTAATTAAGGAATGTTTAAGGGGTGATTAAGTGATGATTAAGGGATGATTAAGGGGTCATTAAGGTAATTAAGGAATGATTAATTGATGATTAACGGGTCATTACAGGGTAATTAAGGAATGATTAAGTGATGATTAAGGGGTAATTAAGGAATGATTAAGGGGTGATTAAGGGGTAATTACGGAATGTTTTAGGGGTGATTAAGTAACGATTAAGGGGTGATTAACTAATGATTATGGGGTGATTAAGTTGTAATTAACTAATGATAATGGAATGATTAGGGAATGGGTACGAGGTAATTAAGGAATGTTTAAGGGGTGATTAACTAACGATTAAGGGGGTGATTAAGGGGTCATTAATTAAGGAATGTTTAATTGGATATTAACTAACGATTAAGGGGGTGATTAAGGGGTTATTAACTAATTAAGGGGTAATTAAGGAATGAAGGGGTAATTAAGGAGTGATTAAGGGGTTAAGGGGATGATTAAGGGGTAATTAAGGAATGATTAAGTGATGATTAAGGGGTAATTAAGGAATGTTTAAGGGGTGATTAAGGGGTAATAAAGAAATGTTTAAGGGGTGATTAACTAACGATTAAGGGGGTGATTAAGGGGTAATTAAGGAGTGATTAAGGGGTGATTAAGGGGTCATTAACTAATGATTAAGGAGTGATTAAGGGGTGATTAAGGGGTAATTAAGGAATGTTTTAGGGGTGATTAAGAAACGATTAAGGGGTGATTAACTAACGATTAAGGGGTGATTAAGCGGTCATTAACTAATGATTAAGGAATGATTAGGGGATGGTTAAGGGGTAATTAAGGAATGTTTACGTGATGATTAAGGGGTAATTAAGGAATGTTTAAGGGGTGATTAACTAATGATTAAGGAATGATTAGGGGATGATTAAGGGGTAATTAATGAATGTTTATGGGGTGATTAACTAACGATTAATGGGTGAATAAGGGGTGATTAACTAGGGATGATTAGGGGATGATTAAGGGTTCATTAACTAACGATTAAGGTGTCATTAACTAACAATTAACGGATGATTAAAGGGTCATTAAGTAAAGATTAAGGGATGATTAAGTGGTGAATGACCAACTCCTAACTGATTAACCATCACTTAAGTAGTGATTATGCGTCACTTAAGTAGTGATTAACCAGCACTTAAGTAGTGATTAACCAACACTTAAGTAGTGACCAAAACTTAAGTAGTGAATAAACAACACTGTAATGAATCTTATTTTTTAGATATCATTGAACATATCTTTAGGAAAGTTAAATATTGTTCTACAAAACAGTAGTGGCTTAATTTAGGAACATTTTAAAATTTTGGTGTCATAGAAGTTTATGTCGTTATCTAAGAAATTAAATCCCTGTCTGGATACTACAAGTGGATTTGGCTCTGGCACAGCTGTACCTAGGGGTGAAAGCCCCGACAAGGAGTTTTGGGCCTGACCCAGGGTATCCTGGTGCACGACAACGGGCCTTGCTGCACTTCTGGTTTGACACTCCCGGGGGATATGTTTTAGATGATTGATATTTACTTCATGAAATACTAAAATACCTTTAAGAAGATAAAAAATGTTATTTAACACGTAAAAAAACATTATTGACATATTCAGTGATCAGTAAACATTTTTCATGTAGAGAGACATGTTTGCTTGTGTTTAATGCTATGGAAAGGTTATTCAAACCGAGCAAGGAGCTTCTTATAGTATACAACCAACATCTATGGTTAACACATCTGATTTTGTTACAATAAATGATCTTCAAGATAGAATTCTTGGTTGCTTAAATCTCGGTCCTCATCAAGAGATAAAGTCTATTAGTTATAAACATTTGCAATTCCCTACCACGTTATGGCATCTTGCTTGTCCATTGGCTGCTGATGACCACTAGGTCCAACAGGGAACTTTATTTTCCCAACAGTCTGATGGTGCAATGATGGAGTTATATGTTGATGTTTCTAATGTTCAACAACATCAAAATTGTCAAAGTCATAGACATGCAAAAATAGTTGTTGAAGATGCTTCATCCCAATAAATTGAGGATATTTTCCCTGTTGTGGAGGAGGACAACTTAGATGATCTGCCAGATTTACATATAAATCATTCTTCAGATGAGGAATTTAATAATGATGGAAGAGACGGAGAAAACAATGATGATGGGGAGGGAGCTGGAGATGTGGAGGGAGGTGGAGAAGATAAGGTAGTAGTTTCTCGAAATAGAGTAGTTCAAGAACATTCTCAACCAACATTACATCATCTACCACCCTTTGAATCTTGGTCTGAAGCAATGGAATGTGTACCTGAATTTGACAACAATGTTCTGACACCTGCAACAGAGTTTCTTGGAGTTATAGTGGACATGTTTAGTGAGTTGGAAAAAACATTATATAATGGAAGGGATTTTCCAAGTAAGGATGCGTTGAAGAGCTTCTTAAAAAGATTTTATATTGAGAGGCATTGTAGATATGTAGTTGAGGTATCATGTCGAAAACAATACATTATACGGTGTGATAAATTTGATGAAGACTGTAGATTCCAGTTGAGGGCGATTCCAGACATTGCATTTGGTGGATGGAGAATTTCAAAGATTGAGGGAGCTCATTCTTGTGTTCAGCGAAACTTGACACAAGATAACACTGCTTTGGATGCCGAATTTGTGTCAACTGTTATCGTTGAGATGATTAGGACCTGTCAAGATGTTCCTATAGCCCATGTGCAAGAGAGGATACTTCAAAATTTCAGTTATAAGATTTCTTATAACAAGGCATGGATAGCGAAATAGAAGGCAATTGTGAAGGTCTACGATGATTGGGATGACTCGTATCGGGTGTTGCCGTAATTATTAGCCATGCTGAGCCACAACAACCAAGTTGTCTACCATATAAATATGAAGGAACATGTGTTTGAAGATAATCTATTTGATCGATCTCGTGTTCAATTTCATCGGTTATTCTAGGCATTCCTCCCAGGCATTTCCGCATTTCATTTCAGTAAACAGTTCATACAAATTGATGGAACATTTCTATCTAGAAATTATAAGGGTGTATTGCTGATTGCGGAAAACCAAGATGGGAACCGTTCACCACTTCCTCTTGCATTTTCAATAGTGGAGAAGGAAAACTATGAATCTTGGAGCTGGTTATTGGCATGCATCATCAACCATTTCACACGCATTCGAGGTGTCTGTTTGATATCTGATCGACATAGGTCAATCAATGAGGCAATCAATGCGGATCCTGATTCATGGAGGCCCCCAAATGCACATCATTGATACTGTAGCAGACACATTGCTAGTAACGTGCGCAAAACCTTCCATAATGAGGCTATGAAGAATGCAATCACGAGGCTTGGTAAGAAATGTTGTCATTGAGGTTTACTATTTCAATGTAAATAAAAATATATTTTCTATGACCTGTGATCATATTTATGTAGCATACGAGCCAGATCAACGAAGGTTTGAGGTGCGTTACGAAGAAATCCGCAAGGCTAACCAAGAAGTGTATGATTATATGATGAAGATTCCAAAAAAGAAATGGACACTGGCCTATGACGGGGGGAAGAGGTATGGAGACATGACCAAAAACATTGTGGAGTGTATAAATGGAGTCTTCAAAGGGCTTCTCAAGCTACCAATTACTGCCCTAGTTCAGGAGACATTTTATCATTGTGTCAAGTACTTCATTGGTAGACAAAAACTAGCCTCAGATGGGATTCAACAGGGGCTAAGATTTGGAAAAAACATTCAACGAGATATTGACAAGAACATTGAAGAAACTTCCAGTTATCGAGTGTGTCTATTCTATCAGGAAGACTCGACATTTGAAGTTCACGAGTATTGTAACCCCATTATAGGTAATAGCGGTGAAAAATTAGCGGTACTTCTAGAAGCAAAACAATGTCAGTGTGGAAAGTTTCAAGCATTAAGGTTTCCATGCGCACATGCCATCACAGCATGTGCGTCTATGAACGTATCATGGGAAGCTTTTGTTGATCCAGTATACCGATTGGTGGCCATTACTAACTGTTATGCTGTGCCATGGATGCCTGTTGGGGAGTTTCGATATTTCCCAATGCCTGAAGACCAGCCCATACTGATTCCTGACATCAGTAGATTACAACCACGGGGAAGACCGAAGACCAATAGGATATGAAATGAGATGGATTGGCCTCAAGAACAAGGGAAAAGGATGAGATGTCGTCTATGTCATCAAGAAGGGAATAACTGGAAACGATGTCCTAACATTGCTGGATCGAGTTCAAACACTCAGCCACAATGATGTGTTGTATCCAACATGATATTTTCATGTAGTCAGTTATATGTTGTTAATATCAGAGATGAACGTTTTATGAATTGTTTCACATTTCCAATAAGCAACTTCTCTCCATCCAATAACGAACCTCTGTATTCAATACTTTTAAATCCATTAATCTGAACGTAATTTTAGAGAACAAAAACATTATTAAAAAAAGGTTATTTGTCATCGAAGACAAAAAATTATTAAAACATTTATCATAAAGGATCTTCATAAATCATACATAACCGGGATAAAATGTTTATATATATAAATGTATGGCACCATATCTTAAAAAACATAATTTTCATGGTAAAAACATATATAAAGACACGATAGATAAATATTCTCCAAAATATGACGACATTACCTTAACATTTTCTAAACAAAACATCACATATTGTTCATTATACCAATCATAACATTCTATTAAATTTAACATTATATTTATATTTTATAGTGAAGAATAATTTCCTTTTCTGGCTTCCAGATGGATGATATTCCACTCCTCACCGAGCAGCATAGGCATGTTTTTCATGATGTGATAGAGGGTCGGGATGTTCAACGGATTAGGGTGCGGTGAGCACACCATTTTCGACACATGGCGCCTCCAGCTGCTATTATACCATACTTACATCGTGCTGGCTTCTACTGCATTGCCGTTTCTGATTTCACTTACACTGATCATCCCCTTCTTGCTACCTTGGTCGAGAGATGGAGACCAGAGACTCACACATTCCAATTTCCAGAGGGAGAGATGACTATCACCTTAGAGGATGTGGTAGTGCTACTCGGTCTTCCTATTCAGGGAGATGCAGTTATTGGACCCACCAGTGGGGATTGGGCTAAGCTGGCATAGAGATTATTAGGTGTTGATATTTTGGATGATCATACTGCTACAGATGGTGGGTCCATATCTATGCCTTGGCTTGCTTTGCAGTTTGCACATTTACCTGCTGATGCTGATGAGCAGACCGACATGTGTTATGCTCGGGCATATATCCTACAACTTATTGGAGGAACATTGTGTTCAGATCACTCGGGTGTGCATGTAACATGATGTATCTTAGTTTACTGGAGGACTTTGATCGGATTGGGAGATACAGTTGGGGATCTGCATGTTTGGCCTACACTTATAGAGCATTATGTACGACATGTCACTCAGATCACACAGATCTCGGAGGATGTGTCGTCCTTATACAATTGTGGGCATGGGAGCACATCCCTGTCCTCGCCCCTGTTACTGTTGGTCAGAGGCTTCCTATAAATGTGCTACCGGACGCTCCACGTGGACTATGGTATGATCCGTCATATTTATTTGTTTCTGATTGTATTATGATTTATTATATTTAATTTCTGATTGTTTATCACTTTAAATGTTGTATTTGATAGGTGGAGTCAGGCACATCGTTTCATCGATGCTTCGACCCACAATTTGGCTGCATATCATCTCATGTTGGACAATTTACTACCTGACAGCGTAAGTATATATCATCATTTTTGTTTATTGTTAACAAATTTCTCTGATGAAATTTCACATGTCATTACAGATTCATTGGATGCCATACTGGAGTCTGGTTCAGGACATACCTATATACTGTACTGCTGGACTTCATGAGGTTATGGCTGTAGTGCCACTCATTCACTTTCATATTATTGAGTGGCACCAGCCCGATAGAGTTATGCGTCAATTTTGCTATGTTCAGCTGATTCCAGCTGCACCACGATAGTTACCAGCGCTTCATGGCTTGAAGCTAACGGGGAGACAACATGTCGATTGGCGACGACGACATTCCCAATATGTTGCCATCTGGGACAATCGAGCAGATCATCGTATCACATGTGTACGTACGATGCGATTCTACCTATTAGATCTGGTAGAGTATGAGCCATGGTATAGAATGAAGTCTATATTGTATCTGACTCAACACGAGAGAGGGATTCAGGATCTGGTAAGTCAATAAATTTCACATAATATATTTATTACTCTATTTTATAATTCATTTTGAATCTCTGTACAACATACCAGACTTCGACGACTATGTCGCATGACTGATCCAAAGGAGGAGGAGGTTGCTAGTTTATCTGTGATTCACGATGCTTTGGAGGAGACGATGCCGATTTGTCGATTTATTAATGAAAGTATCATCCATCCTAGACCCTAGAGACATGATGTTCCTGCTCAGGAACATGATGCTCCTATCCCAGGAGATGAGGGTCCTACTCAGGAACCTACAGCAGCAGCTGGTGCTGTTCCCCAGTGATGACAACGGCGACGGAGACCGCGTCCTCCTGCACATGAGCCCTCACCTGTTCCAGAGGCACAGGTCGGTGATCTATCAGTCCAGCTTGACCTGTCTGGGTTTGTGCAGTAGGATGCAGTATGGGATCCATCTTTTTTGACTGGATATCCACAGTACTCGCCAGATATTTATTTTCCAGGGATTTAGCAGGGGTCATCTCCCATGCCGCCATCTTTCATACCAGACCCTTCACAGCCTATATGGTTTCCCGAGGGTATGATGACAGCCCCTTCTACTTACGTAGTGGGAGAAGGATCTCGTGCACATGATGACATCCCTCCGACACCTCCTTCCATGCATACTATGATAGAGGATCTCGTGATTTATGTTCCAGTGCCTGAAGATCATCCCTCTCCTGGTCATCATACTCCATCCCAGCATGGAACACGTCGCTCTCGATATGGATGCACCATTCGCACACCACCTTGTGGGAAAGAGCCTCACCATAGACACTGACATTACTTCTTCATGTAAGGTGAGATGAGAAGGGATGTATTATACCATCAAGAAGAGAGATTCCAGAAATGTGCAATGCTATGACAAACCTTTAGATGAAATGTGTCAGTTCCCCACTAGATGTGCATGTTCCTTCAAAATTTTCAGGCTGGAGATAATCCACCTTAAGTTCCACATAGCCTTATGACTTCCATGGATTAATCCCAAACACTTAAACCAATTTTTTTACTTTATGGGGAAGTAAAACCTCATTCCTTTGAATATGCACATTACCATGAACATATAAAATCATCATTTTGCAAGAAAACTACTAATCTCTTGTTCACTGAAATACCCCTTAACGTAAGAATGATACAAATAGTGTAAGTACCCAATAGAAAGATTCCAATCCATTTTGACTGGGCTATGTGGAATCATTTGTGTTTTCATCTGATTAATAATTTAAAATGTTTCAAAACCACCTTTCTGAAACTCAAAAATGTTTCAAGTAAGTGACTTTGAAATCCTATAAAATATAAACCATAAGATCTATTGAAATGAAATGTAAAACATGGATCAAACATATAATAAGTAATTGAAAATAAAAACCATTTCTTAAAAATTTCTGATGAAATACAATTATAAGCTTTCAAAAACACTTTTTGCAACTCAAAAATATTTCAGATATGAGACTTTGAAAGCCTGTAAAATATAAACTTAATGACTCATATAAATGAAACTTAGAACATAGATTAAACATATAATAAGTTGTAGAAAAGTAATTAGTTAATTCTGGTGAGGGGGAAAACTGTTAGACCCTGGAATTGAATGATAATGAGGATGACAAGGAAACATCAACCCCCATGCCCACCCCTTCCACCCATTCAACCAACATCGGTAACTCCTATAGAAGTATCTTTTCAAATAAATGAAATGTCACACCACCACAACTTCCTACATCCATATTAACCCCCCAATTCAGTTTCATTAAATGTGGACAGACCCCATTTTTACCAAAGTAAATGATGCACTATTAAACCATCACTTTTCAACCCCCGCCTCAATAATACAAAATGCTTTGAGGGATGAGAAATGATTCGACGCATTTCAATGTTCTAAAATGAACCAAATCATTTCTCATCCCACAAAGCATTTTGTATTTTTGAGGCGGGGGTTGAAAGTGGTGGTTTAATAGTGCATCATTTACTTTGGTAAAAATGGGGGCTGTCCACATTTAATGAAAATGAATTGGGGGGGGGGGTTAATATAGATGTAGGAAGCTTTGGTGGTGTGACATTTCATTTTTTTGAAAAGATACTTCTATAGGAGTTATCGAAGTTGGTTGAATGGGTGGAAGGGGTGGGCGTGAGGGTTGATGTTTCCTTTTCATCCTCACTATCCTTCAATTCCATGGTCTAACAGTTTTCCCCCTGACCAGAATTAACTAATTACTTTTCTACTACTTCTTATATGTTTAATCTATGTTCTAAGTTTCATTTACACGAGTCATTAAGTTTATATTTTATAGGCTTTCAAAGTCTCATATCTGAAATATTTTTGAGTTTCAAGAAGTGTTTTTGAAAGCTTATAATTGTATTTCATCAGCAATTTTTAAGAAATGGTTTTTATTTTCAATTACTTATTATATGTTTAATCCATGTTTTAAGTTTCATTTGAATAGATCTTATGGTTTATATTTTATAGGCTTTCAAGGTCACTTACTTGAAACATTTTTGAGTTCCAAAAAGGTGGTTCTGAAACATTTTAAATTATTAATCAGATGAAAACACCAATTAATCCACATAGCCCAGTCAAAATGGATTGGAATCTTGCTATTGGGTACTTACACTATTTGTATCATTCTTACGTTAAGGGGTATTTCAGTGAACATGAGATTAGTAGTTTTTCTTGCAAAATGATGATTTTATAAGTTCATGGTATTGTTCATATTCAATGGAATGGGGTTTTACATCCCTATAAAGTAAAAAAATTGGTTGAAGTGTTTTACATTAATCCATGGAAGACATATGGCTATGTAGAACTTAAGGTGGATTATCTCCAGCATGAAAACTTTGAAGGAACATGCAAATATAGTGGGGAATTGACACATTTCATCTAAAGGTTTGTCATAGCATTTCACATTTCTAGAATCTCTCTTCCTTATGGTATAATACCTCCCTTCTCATCTCACCTTACAATGAAAAATTAAATATATCTTTTGAGGATGATTTATACTCAGGGGCATGACAAAATTGCAATGATGTTTCTATTGTGTGTAAAGCACATAAGCTGGTTGAGGTTTTCATTGTTGGAATGCATCTGAATGCTACGACAAAGTTAAAAGGACTAAGTTAAAATTAAAAAATTTATTAATTTCTTATATATTTAATCAATGTTTAAAGTTTCATTTATATTGGTCTTATAGTTTATGTTTTATAGTCTTTTAAATTCGCATACTTGAAACATTTTTAAGTTTCAAGTAGACTGTTTTGAAAGATTATAAATTAATTTTTATGGACAATTTTTAGGATGTTTTTGTTATTTTCAACTATTTCTTATAGGTTTAATCAATGTTTAATGTTTCATTTCTAATGGTCTTATAGTTTATGTTTTACAGTTTTTCAAATTTGGGAACTTGAAACATTTTTAAGTTTCATGTAGATGGTTTTGAAAGCTTATAAATTGTTTTTGGTGAACATTTTTTATGAAATTATTTTTGTTTTCGACTATTTCTTATATTTTTAATAAATGTTTAATGTTTCATTTGTATTGGTCTTATAATTTATCTTTTATAAGCTTTCAAAGTCACGTACTTGAAATATGTTTAAGTTTCAAGTTGGTGGTTTTGAAAGCTTATAAATTAATCTGTATCAACATTTTTTATGAAATTATTTTTGTTTTCAACTATTTCTTATATGTTTAATCAGTGTATAAAGTTTCATTTGTATTGGTCTTATAGTTTAACTTTTATAGTCTTTCAAAGTCGCGTACTTGAAACAGAATCACAAATCGGAAATGCAGAATGTACTGTGCAGGAAAAGGAGAACCAGAATCCCACATCGGAAATGTAGTATTGTTTTCAGGGAAAACCCCCTTATAAAAGGGAGTCTTGAGTGAGGGTATCAGTCAGAATCCAGACTGCTGTAATGGCAGAACCGCTGGATATTAAATAACAGAAAAATTCTGCTGAAAAGTTTTGTTATATATATATATATATAAAACAAAACAAAACAAAACAAAAAAAAATAAAAATAAAATTAAAAAAAAAAATTTATGCAAAGGCGGCACCTGGTGTTCCGCCTTTGGGGTTATTTTTTGAGCAAAGGTGGCACACCGTGTGCCGCCTTGCCCTGGGTGGAAAATTCCCCAAAGGCGGCACACCAGGTGCTGCCTTTGGTGGGTAAAAAAATAATTTTTTTAACCTAGATGTATTTTCAAAATTTTCTTTTTGAAAAAATGTATATAAAAAAAACTCCCTACTGTCCGGTCACCCTGACGTTGCATCATGCTCTAGCAGGAAGCCACCGTACACCCCCTTGAAAGGTCACTAGCATCATCCCCCTTCGCCGATCCAGATTGCCCTACTGGTGCGACGTACAATCTTTTCTAGCTAGCGACAGTCACTTCCATTGTGTGCCTCCACTTTCTGATTATCATGCAACCCCGCTAGTGGAGCGGGTCTCCATGCACAGGTGAGGTTTTCATTATTTCTCACAGGAATATTAGATAATTAGTTTAGCGTGTGTTTTGATTAATTAGTTTATTGTGACAATTGTTTTTAAAATAATTTAGTTTGTATTTGATATTGTGTGCAATGTTTATGTGAAATAGGTGTGTTTTATTAGAAATAATATTTGTGATGTTTAATATCATTTCATGAATATTTGTAATTATTTATTTCAACATTGAATATCAAGAGTTTTCTATTATTGTATGTTGAGGATGTACGATTAATAAAAAAATTTGTTTTGAAGGGGTTTTGGGTGTGTAAAGCCATGGGGTTCTCTTTGGAATTGTTTTATTACTTTTTTAAAAACGGTTCACTAAATAGTATAGATGGTTCAAATTATGTTTTATAAACATTTCAAGCTGTTTTTTGCCACTTTTTTTCGTTTGGAATGTTTTATGTTAGTAGTTATTTGTTTTTAGTAGTTGTGTTGTTGTTGCTGCACGTCAGTGGGAAAATACTGCGATTCTGGGGATATATGGTTGTGTATACTTGTGCGTAAGTAGGGAGCATTTCACGTGGTCATGATCGAGCTGCGAGTTGAGGTAGTTCCCCAAATGCACCCTCCTATAAATTTAGAATTTATTATTTACTTGATATTTCATTGATTTTTGATAAATGAGAATTAATATTGGATAACTATTTGTGAAATATTTAGTTGAAAAAATTGTTTACTTTAATAAAGGCTCTTAAATTATTTTCCTAATAAATTGTCACACAATCGTGAAGAAATGCTGGTTTGGATTTTGATCATAATTTCTGAACATTCATTTTTTGTTCTAGTTCTATGTTAAATGTTATCTTCTAAAGCGTGTGAAAATTTATTAATTTTTTTTAAGAAATTATGTTTTTTAAAGATACATAAGGCACATTGGGCACTTTAATAAAATAAATTTGTTTATAAACTCTCTTTGGGTTGACTCAGTGATGATCTTATTGTGTACATTGGTTGTGTCAGTTATTGAGTGTGATGTTCGTGAATTGAGATTGGTTACTTGATTGATGTTTTAACTCACCTCTCTTTCCACTTGTACTCACCATGGAACCTAGCATAATAAGTGAATTTTCTTTGAACTATTGTTGCACTAGATTTGATTATGAACTAGCTAGTAGCCCATAACAGGGGATACCCTGTTATTATTATAGCTATGGGATTAGGTCCCTTGACTAGGCTAGGTGGGATGACGGTGGGGAATTATGGTGTTATGACGTCATTGAGTAGGGCATGCCCTCAGGATGAGTCACATGTATAATATGTTCTAGATTGTTCATGAGCTCATCAGTTCTACCCATGCTTTCATTACCACTTATTTGTATGTGGAGGATGATTGAGGTGCTTAGTTTGGTTACTGGCCCCCACTCACTAATTTTTTCATTTCCCTTGTTGTGTGTTTTTTATTGTGTATGGTTTCATCCAATTTAAAAAATAAATTTTTATTTTCAATTGTTCACGAAAAATGTTTTTAAAATGTAATGGAATTTTTCCTTTAAACCATAAACTTGGTTTTTCAATTGAAAATGGAATTGAATTACTACATTCTATAGAAATGAAAGTGTGTGTGGAAAATCATATTTTATATAATGTATTTCAATCATGGAATTAGAAAATTCTTTATTTAGAGGCAGTACTTTGAGAATAGTTTGTTAGACACGCCTACTAGGTTTTAATAAACATGCCTATAGTGATTTCATGTTTTTAGTTTTTCTACAGATTTGACTCAAGCTTGTTCATATTTGGATAGAGTTGGTTGTAGATTAGGAGTGACTCTTGGGGTCAATAGGATTTTTGGTTGTGGCTATGTTAGTGTATTATTATTGGTCTTTCATTTTTCTTTTTGTTTATGCACTTTTTATTCTTCTACTTTTTCTACTTTATTGTTTATCTTCATTGGGTAAAGTTATTCCCATTCATTCTATGTTGATTCCCTGGTGATCTTCACCCACCTAGAAGGATTGGGAACGCCTCTCGGACCTTGTTGAGTATCGTCTTGTGTGACCGGTTCATGTTCGACATGGTTTGGATTGTGATAAAATGGTATCAGGGGTGGTTGGATCATAAGTGGAATTTGTTTTTCAAAACTCCCAACCTTGTTTGGGGATGTCATGGTAGAAGGATTAGAATTTTCGGGGCTTGAGGTTTAAGAATGGGAAGGACTTCCTGAACCCTTCCTCATTATGAACCTCTTGTTACCATGGGATGTCTGAGTTTTTAATTTTTTTGGTTCCTTTGAATTGGTTAATGTTGGGAAATGAAAAGTGAGTTAGGAATTTGGCCCCATTAGTTCACAACTCCTAGAAATCCATGTAGAACTAGGGAAATTACACTAGAATTCTCTCTGTGACAGTGGCGTGACTGGTGTATGGCCACCAATAATATTTTTGACTCCCCCATTAGAACTTGATTCACCTAGAGAATAATTTGGATCATCATTGATTTGGAAATTTGTTTTATAAATTCTTGTTTTGGAAATTTTGAAAGGTTGAATTTAAAATTATAGTGACTATATCGTGATTATGTTCTTTTTTTCCATATTTAATAGTGTTCTACCCCATTAATGTTTTGTGAATTACCAAGGTGAATCTTTTGGTGTTCTGCCCTTAGAAAATACTCTAGTTGATCAGCCCATGGACTACGTCCTTGATATTCTTAAATTGAACCCTCTTATCTTTTATATACAAGAAGATAACCTTGAGGTATAGGAGTGGTTGTTGAATATTGAGAGGATCGTTTGAATTATTACACCGCCAGAGTTATTGAAGGTGAAATTGGATACATTTATGCTTGATGGCCCAACCATAAAATGGTGGAAGTCCATTTCACAATCAGCCCTCAAGAATATATCACATTGGAGTTATTTAAGTCTTATTTCAGCCAACCACAGTTCACCATGGTGACAATGAAAAGGAAGCAGATCATGTTTTTTTCTTCAGTCGGGTGTTGGAACAGTATTAGAATTATTTTGATGCTTCTCAGACCTAGTTTCATATGACCAATGATTTATTGAAAAAGTTCCTAAGAAAGCTCAAAAATTTGATTTTGGGATCTGACCTAAACTATTGTCGAAATCAAAAGATCTTAGCCTAACCAACTTCTTGAATTTTCTATGAATATTATTCCATGGTATAGATGAGTTAGTTGGAGGAATTGGTATAGAGAATCATCATTCATCCTTGGGATACAGTGGAGAGGGTAATGATGGGTTGAATGGGAAGTGAACTGGTATTGTCGGCTCTAATAGAGTAATCAAGAGGCCTTCAGACCTTCAGTCATCTTCCTCACAGTGCAAGGTCATAATCTTTCCACAGTGTGGTAAGCATCATCACAAAATTCCAATGTGCCTGAGTGCTCTGAGACCTTTCCACGCCTGTGGATGTCTCGGTAACTTGTAGTGATTCTACATAGGTGTTTCTAAGATGTGCACTGAACCATGACCTGGATCATCGAAGGTCACCTCATCCCAACAGCAAGAGTAGGACAATTATTGGGATTAGTTTTAGGTTTTCTATTTGTAGTGTTACTTCGATATATTATTCACCTGTTTTAGTGTATTGTGGTGATTCTTTTCCTTTAGTTGCAATAATGGTTTTTGTCAATCCTCATTAAAATCATTATCTTAATGGAAGTGTGTTGGATAAAGTTTTGGTTCGTGTGTTATGTTTGGGAATTTATATAGCCTCACTGCATGGGAGGATATGCTTCATGCATAGAAGCTCCATCCATAGGTCTCAGAGTGATGTTGGCGGGTAGTCAAGAGAACCCCAGTGGTGTAAAAAGGCATCAGATTATTTTTTTCCTTTGTGTGGAATGTTTTTTTTGTGCATCTGAGGGTGTTATGTTGTTGACTTTGTGATGGAATTATTTTTGATCTCTATCAATTTGACCCTTCCCACCCCCCCTCGTGGGGGGGGGGGGTTCGGTCTGTGTGGGATGTTTTGAACATCATTTAATCATGCCAGTTATTATGGTGGGAAGTCCCATAGTGGGTCTCATAGAGTTACACCTGATTTAATTTAGTTTTATTTTAATCATTATGGTGTATAGTCCATTAGGTCCACCCCGTGTTAGTATCAGTGTTTCGTTTCAAGATTCGTTTTAATGGTGGGTGGTCTCAGGCAGAACCACCTAATTTATAGTTATTCCTCCCGAGTAAACATTGGTATTGGAGTAAACCCAATGGTTCCACTAGATTATGATTATAGAAATAAACATAAAAGTTGGTTTAAGTTCTTTAGTTACATGGTTTAAATGGATGGTCTGGGTTTTGTTTGGTAGTGGTTAAGGTGTTCTGGTTTTAAGGATGACTTTTAACTCGTAGGAATTTTGTGTCTTCTTGGATCAATCAACTAGATTCACTTAAAAATTTGGAGGTGGCAGACGCTTAAGAAGTATTATCTTCGGGTCTATACCTTATTGTTCATTTCTAGGGGTGGAAAGAGTTATGGTGGGGAGAACTATCACACCCCAACCTATATAATTATTTTATTTTATTATCTCTTTGGAATTTAAAAATATTATGTAGAGGTTCATGTTGAATCCCAGAAAGAGATATTAAGTTATGTAAATTTTTTTAGGTTTTTTTGAGTTGACGTCATTGGGCACACGGGCAGATTGAATTTTAAAAATCCTACATGGATTCGCCATGGAAATTGCGCGATCTGTCTCCCTTCAAAAAATTTAATTGTAAATTTTTTAAATTATTGTGTTATTTAATTTTTTTTATTATTGTTAATAATTTTATTATAATTACAATTATTAAAAAAATTTCAAAAATATTATTATAATTCATTAAAATGTAATTAATATTTCTACTATTTGGAACAAAGAAAAAGACAATAAATAATTTTAAAATTTTTTTATTATTAAATAATAGTTACTATTAAAATTATTATTTTTATCATTTTTATATTATTGTTAATGATGTTTCATTTCATTTTATGTGTATTATTATTATTATTAATTTGGTTATATAAATATCATATTATTATTATATTTTTCTTATTGTGGAACTTTATTACTATTATTAGGTTGTATTTATTAATTTATTTAATTTTATTGGGGTTCTTGGAACCTTCTTTCATCTCCCCCCTCTCTAACTGTCACGCTGCAATCCCTCTTATCTTCCCCTTCTCCTCATGCCCCATCAAATGATCTCCTCTCCTAACCTCACCACCTATACCCTCTTAGCCGACACCCACCTCCCATCAGTCCCTCTAGTCACAACACTTCACTAGCCGTGAAACACCATTCGACATCAATGACCCGCGTCGCTCCCTCTTCACATGCTAGTAGCTTCCACACGACTTCCCATGCACCAGCGCACCTGGTGCATCCACTTCCGGCCACCCTTCCAGTTCCAGCACTCACTACACATCTAGACACAATCCTCCCTCTCCTTTCATGTCCCCCTCCAACATGTCACACCTAACGGCCTCACACCCCCTTCCGCGCGCCACCCAGTTGGTAATCATTGTCTGGTCACTGCCAGTGCCACCCAGCCGGCACCCTCCGTCCCACCACCACGACACAGCTCCATACTCCAGATAGTACCCAAAGTGCACCACCTTGTAATGTCAACAACATCAACCCCCTTTTCTACTTCTTCCAGTCCCGCTGATGTGATGTGAACTCTTTTCCAGTATGCGACAATCCTTGCTGGTGCGCCCCGCCCCTTTCCCACTGTCGCACGACCCTGCTGGTCAAGCGCATCGTTGTACTGTCATGAGGTTTGCATTGTTTCTTTATTAAATATTAGATAGTTTGTTTTGTGTTTATTGTGATTAATTAGTGTGATTAAAATTTAGGTTTTAAAATATTTTTTTTTCTGTTTGATTCTTTGTGAAATGTTTATGTGAAGTTGGTGTGTTTTTTTGGAAACCATATTTTTGATGTTTAATATCATTTCATGAATTTGTGTAATTAGTTTTTTCAATTTTGAATGTTTTGTGGTTTCTATCTGGAATTTTAGGATGTATGGTTGATTATGAAAGTTGTTTTGAAGAGGTTTTTATGTGTTAAGATGTGGGATTCTCTTTGGAAATATTTTTTTTAAAAGTAGTTTACTAAATTGTGTAGATGTTGTGAATTATTTTTTGAAAACATTTTGAGGTTGTTTTTGCGTCGTTTGTTCATTATTATTATTCTAAATCATTGGATATGTGTTTTTAGTTGTTTTACGGTTGTTACAATGTGTCAGTGAGAAAAAACCATGATTTCACGGTCATCTGGTTGCTCATACATTTGTGCAAGTATGGGGCATGTCACATGGTCGTGATCAAGCTATGAGTCGATGTAGGTCCCCCACTTCACTCACCTATAAAATAATAATTTATTAATTACATGATATTTCATTGATTTTCGATATATGAGAACTAATATTAGATAATTGTTTTTGGAATAATTATTTCATGTAAATGAAGATGTATACTATAAACATTGCAATTAAATAATTTTCATGATGAATTGTTACAAAATGGTGAAAAAAATCCCATTTGGCCTTTGAACATAATTCCTGAACTTTCAAATGTGGTTATGGTTTGAGGTTAAATGTTTTCTTCTGACGCGTGAGAAAATTTGTTGGTTTCTTTTGAGAAATTATGTTTTTTAAGTTACATAAGGCCCATTTGGCACTTTAATAAAATAAATTAGTTTGAAAACTATCAATGGGGTGACTCAGGGTGGATCTTGTTGTGAATGTTGGTTGGGTGATTGGTTGTGTATGATTTTCACGCGTTGGGATTGGTAACATGATTGGCACTATTGAATCACCCCTCATTCCACTTATTACTCTCCATGGGAACCTAAGAAAATAAATGAATTTTCTATGAATGATTGTTTTATTATTTTAGATTATGCACTCCCTATTGGCACATTTTAGATCATAATCTATTATTATTATTGCTATGGGATTGGGCCCCTCGACTAGGACAGGTAGCGTGACAGTCGGGCATCAGGGAGTTGTGGCGTCATTAAGTAGGGAATGAACATGATAAGTCACATGTATTATACTTTCTGGATTTTTCTTGATCTCCCACTTTCGTCCCATGTTTTCTTTAGTGTTTATTTCAATTTGGCAAACAATTGAGGTTCATAGTTTGGTTGTTGACCCCACATTGTTATTTTACAGTTTCCCTTGTGGTGTTTTGTGTGCTGTGTATGGTTTCTTCTATTTAAAAAACTAAATTTGGATTTTAAATTATTTGTGAAAAATGTTTTTAAAATCTAACGAAACATTTTCCTCATACCTGAAACATTTTTTTAATTGGAAAGGGAAATTTACTATTACATTATTTAGAAAAGAATTTGTGTGTGAAAACCCATATTTTATATAATGTATTTCAAACATGGAATAAGTTAATTATTTGTTTAAAGATAGTGCTTTGGGAATAGTTTTATGGGAATTCCTACTTTGTTTTAATACTCATTCCTATAGAGTTTTTATGTTTTTAGTTTTGTTGTAGGTTCGAATCGAGCTTGTCCGTCATGGGTGAGATTTGTTTGTGGATTGGAGAGCGACTCTCGTAGTCAAGAGGAGTTTTGGTTGTGGTCGGGTTAGTGTGTTGTTGTTAGTCATTATTTTTTTCATTTATTTTATTCACTTTGAATTATTCTGAGTTTTGTATAGATTTATTTATTTTCAATGGGTGAAATTGTTCCCGTTCGTTCTCTTTTGACACCCTAGCACTTGTCGCCATCCTGGGAGGATCCAAAATGCCTGTCGGGCCTTACTACGGATCAGCTTGGGTGACTGGTTCAAGGCTAACCTATGATTGTTCTTTACATGAATCATTTTGTACAAATGGTAATAATCTATAATACAAAATGAGTTTTTTGTGGTAAAAACCACCAATTAACCCAAACTGGTATCATTAATGTTTCATATAATGATTCATCCTCACCCCAAATAACCAAATGAATTTTATAACCATTTAATATTTTGTATATTCTCTAATATCATATAATATCATTTTTGGACAACAATCATCATCTTATATGATTATCCGTTCATGTATACAAATAAACTAATCAGGAAAACCATGGAGACAAACACTCGCAAATAGTGAAATTGAACCTCTTAACCCTTCAAAAAGGCCATGAATGTACTCAAAAAGGTTATAATATATATATATATACATATATATTATGTACAATCAATTTTGGAATTATTAATTAATGAATATTATTTTATTATCCTCAACATTAATATCAAGTGAAGAATAGCTTCAATATTAAGGTAAGAGATTCTAACCAAACATCTATTATTCCTTCAGATTGCTCTATCATTTTTTTTACCCAAATGAAGTTATCATTTAATTTTATGTAAATATTCTAAATTCTAATTCTATTTTCCAAACTCATGCATCATAATCCATGAATAATTTTCTTTAAGGTATATACATATTTTTAAGTGGTTCCCTTCTCAATTCATCCTGATAAGCAAGATAATTTTAAATGAACATCTCAAATTATTACCTAATTTCAAGTGAAATCTATCTTATTTTTAAGCCAATTTTTTTTTATAAACTCAGTATTTTTATTATAAAAAACTTATTGGTACACTTTTAGTTTTATATAAATCATTATACCATTATCTACATTAAACTATCTTTATTATTTGTCTTAAAATCACACTAAAATGATTTAATGATAAAATATCTTAAATAATAATATTACATATTATCACTTCTATTTTACATCACTTACCATTATATCTACCTATTTTCCACTGTGAATTCCCACATATAATTTAATTATTTTCATTCATGGAAAGTTGTTTGATAAATCCTATTATTATACTCTATGACCTGATTATGATACACATTTCTTTCCATGGGTACCCTTAAGTTTATGTATGATTATTTATGAGGAAAAAATATTTATGAACATGTTAATATGGATTCCTCTAGATAGAGCTCCCATGAAGTGGGTAAGGTTTAGTCTCGTATGATATTATGTGCAACGGTCTAGGTGGTTATCCTTGACTCGTGCTCTCTATTTAACGGTCATGTTGGTCAGCCTTGACTTGGGCTACTCTATGTTAAATGATACGTCAATAGTGATAAAGTCATGTTTTATGTTTCTACCACATTACTATATTTCAATGATTGTATGATCCCATGTTCTAAATGTTATGATTCATTATGTTTAATTATGTACCATGCCTCTTTATATCATTATGTTATGCCTTATAAGCCATGTTCTAAGCATTATTTTTATGTTTATTCTCTTATGGTACATTTAGATCATACATTTTTCATGTTATACCCAGGATATACTATATCGATCTATGGATTCAAAGGAATTTATGAGATCATTATGAATATTAAATAATGAAATATTTTATTTAGTCCCATGTTTTCAGTTTTATTTATCCAGTCATCTAAGAAAGTAGAATCTATAATCCTTTGCATGAAATTTTATGTTTAAATACATTTAAAATAATATAATATGATGTATAAAAGGATAAAATATCTATTGTGGGTATTAGAGCATGGAATAGTTATTTTTTGAGATTAGGAATAGAGAATATTATTAAAATTCATAGGGATAAGACTAAGTATAAGAAAACATTCTTAAATTTGGAAAGTATAGAGTATATGGTTTATCGAGAAAATTCAACCCTATACGAATAGTACAAGTGACATGTTTTTGGAACTTATGTACCTAAGAGTGATAACTTGGAAAAGGTGTTCTAAACATGACTTGGGGTAATCGGGTACATGACAACTTCCATTACCGCGCACCTGGTTTGATACTCCTAGGGGATATGGATAGATAAATTCATAATCTAATTATAAAACATTATTAAGGGAACAAAATTGATCCCATAAGAATATATGTTATGAAAAAGACCATGGATAACCTATATTTATACCTAGGGAATCACATGTTAGGATATACTTTTCTATTACAAGTTTATCTTTTTATGTTAAAAGTATCCTTTTATTCTTATTAGTTAAGTATTAAAGACCCATAATTGTAATTTATTTTCTTTATTAATTACTAGAAATATAAGAAAATTTTCCAACAATCAATGTGATATGGGATGTGAAGATTTACCTATTGATATTCAAAATATGATGGTAATGGGTGCTCAAAACATCAAGACAATACTTGATCAACTAGATCAAGTTATAAATAATAACTTGAATCGTGTGGAACACCTTCCTTCTAAGAAGGAAAGGGAATGTTGTTATAGAATCATTAATTTAGAAAAGGCCACCATGGTTTGGTTTATCTTCCAATCCACTCCTCACTGAAGAGTATATTAACTCAATTGAAAATATATTCTCAATCCACTAGTGCTCATAAGAAGAGAAAGTTGTGCTTTCTGTCTAATGTTTTTATGGGGAAGCTGATCAGTGGTGGAAAATGATATGTAATAAGAAGTCCCAAAAGAAAATCGATTGAATGGACTGAGAAAAAATCAAGAAAATGTTTTTAAATAAATATTTTCCTTGAACCCATCATATAATGATGGGAAGAGAGATCCTTAGACTTAAGCAGATAGAAGATGAGTTTATCGGGGCATATAAAGATAACTTTACATGGAATTCAAGGTACACCTCTACATTTTTCTTGAAAAGTGATAGAAAAAGGTAGCTTATTTATCATACTAACAATGATTCTAAAAAT
Source organism: Viscum album (assembly GCA_963277665.1). Lineage (NCBI taxonomy): Eukaryota > Viridiplantae > Streptophyta > Magnoliopsida > Santalales > Viscaceae > Viscum > Viscum album. Next base: position 355,256,443 of record OY728150.1, on the reverse strand, counting down.
ATCAATAGTTACTATAGAATTCAAAAGTTATGAGTATCTTATCTGTTGTTTCTTGAAGGAACGAATGGAGATCATAGACTCTCAGTGGTATCGTGGGCCTTGTGAAAAAAAGAGTAAAATGGATTCTAATATGGGTGGATCGTAAAATATATCCCAAGATACAAAGAAGAAAAAACATCCCATGTGTTCAAATTGTTGGAAGAACCATCCTAGGAACTATCTAAAGGGAACCAGGAATTGCTTCAAATGAAGAAGAATGGGACATCTGGCTATAAACAACTGAAGGTATATGAATAATTATACAAATGTAGAACAATAAAGGAAGGTTTAGATCAACACGAATCCTGTATTGAAGTGTTAAAACTACAATGAATATGTTAATTATGAGAAAAATTTATTTAATCCATGGGTTTTTAGAGGAAACCAACAACAACTTCCAAGGAAACAAGGAAGGGATTACGCTCTCACTACTACTTAGGTGGAGTAGGACAATGATGCGGTGATAGGTACACTGGTTATTCATTCAAGAATAATGAATGTACAATTTGACTTTGGTTATATGCATTCTTTTGTATATTTAATGTTTATTTGAACTATTAAATCACGCCCTAAAAATTTGTATGTTATGTTACCTATAGGAAAAAATGGGATAATTATTTCATTTAATGTATATAACTCCTCCCTAGTTAATGTTTGTGGACAAAACCTCCTATAAAATATCATAATACATCCTTTGGTAGAGTTTGACTCTATTTCTTTCATGGATTTTCAATATTTATATAAATCCAACATCAACTGTCAAGAAAGGGAGATCACTCTTCATATCTCAGAACATCCTACAATATTTTTCATGTTGAAGGAGGAAGATGAATATCTATTAGAATAATTGTGTCATGGGTGATTATTGTTGCCTTATGAGAAAGAATCTCTCATTAATATTATTGAGACAAAGGAGAGTATCATCCTTGAAGACATGGCCATCATGAGGGATTAAACTGATGTATTCCTAAAAGATTTGTATGGTCATCCACCTGACCAAGATTTTTAATTCTCAATTGTACTTATTCATGGATAATTTACCATATCATAGACACCTTATAGAATGGCCTTCGTTGATCTATAAGAGATAAAGAAGAATTTACAGGAGAATCTTGAGAAGGGTTTTTTATGACCTGGTGCTTAACCATGGGGTGCACCAGTCTTAATTGTTAGGAATAAGGATAGATTAATGCTCCTATACATTACTTATCCTGAGCTCAATAAAATCATGATAAAGAAAAATTATACCCTTCCTTTGATAAGTTACTTCTATAATTACCATTGTGAGATAGACATTTCACTAAGCTAGACATTTGGTCTTGATATCAGTAATTAAAGGCGATGAAGGAAGATAATCCCAATACTACCATTTAAACGAGGTATGGAAACTAGGAGTTCATATTGATGCCCTTCAAACACAGTGGTCCTCTTGAAATTTCCATGTATTTGATGAATAATGTCTTCAATAGTTACCTCCACAAATTTTGGTAGTCATTATCAATGTTATTATAATATACTTTAAGATAAAGGAGAAACCTAATGAGAATTTGAATACTATGATGAATACTTTGTGAAGGGAGATACATTATGTAAAGTATATTAAATTTCAGTTCTGGATGGAGGGTGTATCATTCTTGGGGAATGTTATCACCAGAAAAGGTATATCTGTAGACCCTTCCAAGATGAATGAAATCTAAGAGTGGACCATGACATCATCTGTAATGGAGATCTGTAGAATTCATAGTCTAGTTGGGTATTAATGACAACTTGTGAATAACAAATCATGATTTTCAAACCCAATAACTAATTTTACACATAAGGAAGTTATGTTTTCCTGGACCCGTTAATATGAGGAAAGATATAAGGATCTAAAAAAAGGCTTATCACTGCACCAATACTAATACTCCTAAAAAGTGGAGATCTATTTGTGGCCTCTAATGATGTTTAAAATAATGTCTTAGGATTTTTAATAATGCAAAATAATAAATTGAAAGCCTATGCCTCAAAGAATTTAAAAAATCATGATAAAAAATATCACACACATGGTTTTAAGTAGGAAGCTATGATCTTTGTGTTGAAAATATGGTGGCATTATCTCTAAGGGAGAAGTGTGAGATATATACTTACCAATAGATTCAAAAATATATATTCTCACGGTATGATCATTATATTCCCCTGTGAATGTGGTTAGATCTCATCAAGGATTATGACTAATAAATCCACTATCACCCCTATAAGGCAAATAATTTAGTATATTATATAATTTGAAAGGATCATGCATCTTTATCAATGATGAGAATTTATAAGTACCCAATATTCTTAGATTTGTAGAGGATGGACATGGAAATCATTATGCATGTGATATCATCAATCCTTTATGAAATGATTTCTCAACCATCCCTCATGGGTAATATAAATGATGATCAAAGAAAATATGTGGAAATTATGAAAAGGTTGGAAGATAATATAAATGATAAATCCTACGAGTTCAAGATTGATGAGGACATGGTTTTAAGATTTGGGTCATGACTATGTGTACCATCCTATCCAAAGATAAAAAATAATGTTTGGAATGATGCACATATCTCAAACTTATCAATTTTCACATGGATAATAAAGATATATCATGATCTATGAGAGAAATATTGGTGGGACAATATGAAAAAATATATTTCTGAATATACATCAATGTTCCGGGTATGTGAATATGGGATGGTTTAATAATTTTTTTTTAAGGGGATGATTAAACCACCAGCCACACCATCATTGAATTAGTAGAACATTATCATGTACTTTGTCACTGGGAATCCAATGACATACACAGGAAACAATTCTATATGTGTTATTATGGATCATCTTACAAAGACAACTATCTTTATCGCAATTCTCAAGAAATTTTCATTGGATCAACATGCACAGATATATATTAAATAGGTGGTAACACATCACGGATTACCACTATGAATTGAATCTGATCAATATATGAGGTTCTCCATGATGTAAATGAAGACTATATAACATTATCTAATCATTGAGCTGAACTTCAGTACGACCTTTTATCCTCAAATTGATGGCTAATTTGAGAGAACTATTTTGACATTGGAAGACATTTTGATATTGTATTCTATGGACATCAAAATATGATGGGACTAACATCTTCCTTTGGTAAAATTCTCCTATAAAAATTGTTTCCACTTTAGCATGTGAATTCCTCCATAGGAATCCTTTTATGGTAAATGGTGTAGAACACCGGTGTGTGGGGACAATGTTGGTGAGAGTAAAATGCTAGGAAATCAACGGTCAAAGAAATGGAGGAGATGGTTACAATAATTGATTAGTACATCAAGGAATCCCAAATTCTACATAAGAGTTAGTAAAAAATCTTCGACGAGACCTTGAGTTAAATTTTGTAGACATTGTAATCCTCCACACATCTCTATGGAATAAGGTAATGGGATTTGGGACGAATGGAAAGACAAGTCACAGTTACACCTGCCACTTTGAGATTCTTGATCATGTCAGAGTTGTGGCCTATCGACTAGTCCTTCGACCTACCATGACTAAATTACATGATGTATTCCATGTATCCCTCTTAAAGAAGAACATACCAAATCTTTCAACAGTATTCTATTGAGAAGTGGTACAGTTGGCGAATGAATTTCTAATAAGGAGCGTCCAGTGAAGATCTTGGATCGTAGGTATAAATTTCTATGTATAATGAATACTCACCTAGATAAAGTAATATGGTGGAACCATAAGTATGAAGAGGAAACTTGGTAAATAGAGAAGGCGATGAAGGAAAAGTACCCACACCTATTTTCATATAAGAATGATAAAAAAATCAAGGTTGAGATTTTATAAGGGGGAACAATGTAATAGAAAAATGTTTTAACAATGGAATTCCCTTCTTATTATTTTCTATTATTGTATAGTCACATAATATTCCATATGGAAAACAATACAAACCTTATAAAAGAAGAATGTGTTAAATTAAATTCATCTATAGAAGTTAAGGATCATTTACAAATTAAATAGTAACTTGAACTTTGGAATATTAATGTGACCCTTATGAATATTAAACCGCACAATGAAATTGTAACCACACCAATGAACGTATAAATAAAATTTATCCATATTAAATGTTTAAATATGATATAATTATATCACAGTAAATTTTTTATAAAAAAACTTTAGTAATTATGTGTTGCTATTTTGGTAAGTCATGTATTTTTAATTGTAACTTTAAGATTATTTTAATAAATTAAAAGAAAATATATTGTCAAAAAATGTATTCCTAAAATAATATTTTTATTTTTTATGATTAAAAGATATTTTTTGAGACCTTAATTAAATTTTCAATGTGATAGAAAATAAAATTTAATTCTAAAATTTTTATTTTCCATAGAAATTATGATTTTAATTAAAAATTATTTTCTCATATTTAGAAAATTATTTTCATGAAATAGAGTTCATTTTTTGGATTCTACCCATAAATATATTATATGCGTGAATTTTGGGGATTTTTTCAAATAATTCAATTTTTTGTGAATATTGAAATAAAATAATTTATATTATAAATACATTATAAATTAAATACAGTAGTTTATGAGTCATGGGTAATGTAAGAACTATTGGGTAGAAATCACATGATATAATTACTTTTTTAGCCTCAATAATCTAGACTAATACTTGTCTTGAGACAAATACTAATCTAGCGAATTAAATATTGAAAAAACACCACTGTCCTCCACTACAAATACCACTGCTCACCACCTATTCTCCTCCAACCACTAAAGCCTTTTAGATTATCAAAATTCTCACCAGATCAATCCCAAAGACCCTCTCACTTTTCTAGGATCTCTTGGTCTCATAAAAGACCAAAACTTCCCTTGTATGGAGGTTCTGAAGAGGATTGAATCAAGAGGTAATAAATTATTTAGTTTTCTCTAAATTTTTTTCCAGGTTCCTTTGTATTCATTTCAATACTCACCTATTATAATTAAAATGGTGTGATAAATATAGTACAAAAAATGTACATGATTAGTTTTTCTAATAATGGAATAATTCATCATCATTAACCCTTTCACTATCTTTTATAATGGAAATGGAAACACCATATGTGATGTGATAATTTATCACTTTCAAGGACGACAAGTTTTCAATTTCTATTACCATATTCAATTTTGTTCATGAAATAATTTTTATCATTGAACCATATTATTTTTTATGTAATATATTTTATGTAATTTTTGGATGACATTTTTTTACAAATGTTGTTAATTTATAAAACATAATGAGTTCATTGTGTTCAAGAAATCTCCAATTAACACAAAAAGTTAGCATTAATGTTTTATATAATGATTCATCCTCACTACAAATAACCGAATGAATTTTATAAAAATTTAATATTAATTATGTTATCAAATAACACATTACTTAAATTTTGGACAAAAATCCTTGTGTTACATGATTATCTGCACATATATATAATTAAAGTGATCATGAAAACTAAGGAAACAAGGACTCCCATTCAATAAAATTGAATATATAACCCATATAAAAGGCCATAAATGAACATAATAAGATTTTAATAATTAATTTATTATATAAGGGGTTCTATTAATGTTAATTAATGAATCTAAATTTTTTTGTGGGACATGATGATCATGTGAAGAACACCTTTAGACATAAGGTATGGGATTCTACCTGAACCTCCATTATTCCTTTTGGTTTCTTTATCTTTATTTTTACCCAAATGATGTTATATTTTCATTTTATGTACATATCTTAAATTATTATTATTTTTTACAAAATCATTTATCAATATCCATTTATCATTTAATTTTAGGTGTATACATATTTTTAAATTGTTCCATTTCAATTATTCCCGATAAGCAAGCCCGGTTTATGGGAACTCCATAAATTATTACCCAATTTCAAGTACACTCTATCATAAATTTCAAGCCACTATTGTTTTCAAAAAATCAGTATTTCTATTATGAAAATATCCTGGGTTCACTTCTGGTTTCATATAAAATATTATTCCCTTTTTATTTTAAATGATCTTTAGTATTTTCCTTAAAACCGCACTAAAATATTTTAATGCAATTTTTTTAAAAAAATATTATTACATGTCATCAGTTATTGTTGAAATAACATACCATGATATATTCATATTACCCATATGAATTTATATTTATGTTTTAATTACATTATTTCTGGTACATGTGTATGATACACCCATTTATTATAATTTATCACATGAGTATGACACCCATTTATTTCCACAGGTACTGGTATGGTTATGTACGATTCATTATGTGTGCTTATTTATGTGGAAACTATATTATTGAAAATTTTAATAAGGGTGAACCCAAATATAACTAAAATTAATTGGTTAATGTTTATTATCATGGGATATTATGTGAAACGGTATTGGTAGTAATCATGGATGCCTACTCCATGTGCAATGATGTTGTTGGTCATCATTGACTTTTGCTACTCTATGTGAATCGATCCTTGAATCATGTTAAATTAATGTTCTATGTTGCTACCACATTACTATTATTACATTATTATATGATCTATTATTCTATATTTTATTAATCCTTATTATTAATCATCTACCATGCATCTTTATATTATTATGTTATGCCATTTAACCAATATTTTAGGCTTTATTATTTTGTTTATTCCCTTACTGGGCATCTAGCTCATCCCTTGGTTCATGATATCCCCAGGTTATCCAATGCCAATATAAGGGCTCATTTTATGTTAGTATATCTGTATGAATATTAAATATAGATTTTTAGTCCCTTGTTTTCAGTTTTATGTATCATGTGTTCCCTGACACAACACTCTATGATCTAGGGCATGTATTTTGACATTTAAATAAGTTTAAAATCTTGTAATTATATGCGTAAAAGGATAGGGTCACTAATACCAACCACTAAAACAATATATATCCAATAAAATTATACACATTATATTTGTTATAGACATCCCAAAAGACCAAAACAAATGTCCAAAAGAGTACATTCCATGGTTTTTTATTCAAGAGCGGGTAATCATCCAAACAATGCTCTTTATTTTCTGCATTATTTTACTACATTAAATTATCAAATAACAACTAAAATAAAATATCAAAATTATATATAATATAAATTTTTTTATAGTGTAATTTTAATTAGTCTCCTAATCCATAAGTTGGGAAACAAATCAATCACTTATCTATACAATGGTCTACTGCATCGTGAATATATATAATTGATTTTCAATAACTAAATCACAAGGATATTAATAATGATGTATGTACTGGTTATATTTAAAAAAATTTAATGATATAAATTTTTTAATATTAATTCACCATCCACATCAATTTTATCAAACTGATTAAATGAATTATATCATCACTCGGCATACATACAACCTACTCACTCAACTAATTGATGTGGCTCATTTTCAGTTTAAAATTTTAACGAAATTTTATGAAAATGAATAAAAATTATAAGTACGATATTTATAACATTAATATAATTTTTGATATGAGGGGAAAAATAACTTACCCGAAATAAATTGAACATTCATGAAAAAACTATCCTAAGAAAAAAAACAATTATCACCCAAACAATAAAAAAAATTAAAATTTCCCTAGAGAGAAGTATTAAGTTGTTAAAATAAGATAATTTATTACATTATAAATATGTTTATTTTTATTTCATAAATTAATTTAATATTAAAACCATTATAAATGATATTAAAACAGGGTCAAGAAATGGTAAATGTGAGATAAGGTATTTTTTTCAATTGTTTCTCATTAATCAATATGATAATGTTAATTAGATTATTTATTTATATAGTTTATATACTACCCATTCTAAATGTAATATTATATTACCTTAAAACATCAAGATATATTTTGTTTTAATTTTAATTATTTCATCCATGTTTATTTTACATTAAAATTACCAAGTGGTATTGAATTTCATAAATAAATTTCTTGTATTTTACCACATTACATATTACTTATCATAGATGTTATATATTTAATGAATACTCATTATATTTTGTTATATTTAAAATGTTTTATGATGAGTTATATTTGATACACTTAATCATCTCATTTTTTTATTTCCACTTCAATGTTATAATAATTATATGAATTTCTCACCCCAAATTATCTTCATTAAGACCTATGTTGTAACGCCTCGACCCCAGTTACTGAGAGATGGTGCATTATTTTAAAACATTTTCATGATTACAAGGAATCATGTCCCGAAGGACCGATCAGTTTTTCAGTCTAGGAAAATAGATTACATACATTAACATTACATTAAAATTTCAAACATAAAACACCACATAGATAGTTCTTTGAGAACACCATTATTCCCATTATCTTAACCCTGCATTTCAATCATAATACACTTCTTGGAATCCTGGGAAAATAAAACAAAAGAATGGGGTGAGCTCAAATGCCTAGTAAGGGTAAATAATTTAGTGGAAGCTATAAACTTTTAAGGAAATATGTGTAATAGAAACAATAGCCCTTTTAAATATACACTTGAACATAATATGGAAAAATAAATCAATAATTACCATATAAACATGCACATGGATATTCTACTAGTCAAATAATTACATGTAATAACTAATTTCATAATGAGGGAATTTATATTGCTGAAGATTAATTTCTGTGTCATAGCCTCATGCCAGGACCTAGGGGTTAACAGTAACCGGACCCCAACTCAGAGAGCCTCCGTAACCGGACTCCAACCCAATGAGCCTCTATAACAGGACTATAACCTGAATAGCCTTTGTAACCAGACTCCAACCCAGAGAGCCTCTGTAACCGGACTCCAACCCGGAGAGCCTCTGTAATGGGACTCCAACCCAGAGAGCCTCTAGAACCAGAATCCAACCCGGAGGGTCTACTGTAATAGGACCCCAACCCGGAGGGCTTACTTTTACCGGTCCCCAACCCAGAACATACTATTATAATACATTCATTATAATAGTAGGATGAAATATAACATAAACATCCGTATTAAAACCAGCATACGAAATTTCAATACTTTATCCATAAAACATGAATGGAATAAAAATAACACATCCATAGTCAAACATATCGCAAAACATTAACTATAATATGGAATATTTTATCATAATAAATTAACTTCAAACAAGTTTAAAATCCATTAATGGATGTTGACATAGATGAAAATGATCAGTAAAATGCTCTGAGATAAATACCCATTTCTCATGAAATCATTTAAAATTATCACAATTTATAAAGGTAGTCATTTAAAAGGGATTTTCGAATCAATGTGTCCCACACCACATTGAAACTTTTTAAAAGAATCATAACTTCAATACATTAATGTCCATATAAATAAATCTTTAAAATCCTTTTGAAAACGTGTAAATTAATTTTAAAGGGTTTAGAAAGATAAATAATTATAACATTTAAAATGAAGATCTAGTAAACTATTCCCTCCCATAAAACCTTAAAATATTTCTTTTGAAATCATTTTTATAAAATATGGGTATCTATGATAAATTTGATCTAGAAAATACTTACACATGAACAATCTCGGATAATAATGAGATTGGAGAAATAACCATTACCTCATTGTAATCAATCGATTCATATGAACAATAGTCATCAACCAGAAAATGAATCATATAATATCATGAATATAAATATAATCATGATAATATATATCATATGGAAGCATACAATACACCACATGCAATAAATAAGTGGTGAACAATGTAAATCTCACAGAATTAAAAGTGAGACAAGAAACCCCTTACCTTGAACTTTTCTTTAGTCAAGGTTACTTTTAACCTTTTGTATTAAGATCATAGTATGTTATTAAATTATACAAGAACCATATTAATATTTATGATATCATACATCATTCATTTATGACTTTATACTACCCATTTAATAATAATTTCTATGTTAAATTAACATTTCGAGTAATAATCGCTTTCTTTATCGTACGTATTTTAACTTGTTACTCTTGATTGTATCACTTAGATCAAGATTTAAATACTTCCAGAATATAAAACATGATTTATATATCATTTATATTTAGAATATAAATATGTATAATAGACATATATATGAAATTAGAAACATCGTTTATGGAGACGGTAGTCTGTACGTACGCATAAATGCTGTTTCCGTTTTCATATCATATTGAATGGAACTAAGTGAATAAGATATATGTAAGTACATATATATAAATAAATATATATCCAATATAATTATTATTTGATATATTACATACTTATTTGTAATATTTTTTTAATCGTCGATGAATGGTGAATGTGGAAATGAATCTCATCACGTCGTGGAGACAGTAATCTGTACGTATGCACGAGTGACAATATCATTTCTATAATGGTGTGAAATTGGATGGTATATTAATTTTACAGATACATTTTCATGTTATTTTAATTATTTATATACATATTACTCATCATTATATCAATCCAAATAACATAGTGTTGAATAACAAATTACACCACGGCGTGGAGACGGTAAGCTGTACGTACGCATGCATGGTGACATTATCATTCATAATATGGATAGAATAATGAATATTGTTGTTCCATATTTATAATAACATCACAGTATATATAATATTCAAGAGTTATTATTTTATAATGGAAACAATGAGGAAAGAGTACGTGGAAGAATAAGAGAACTTGAAAGATGGTGGTAAAATAATTACCTCTTCTTCGGGTTCTTAATTTTGATTTGATCAAAATGGATTCATTGGTTGAATTTATGACGAAATAAAGACCACTAAGATGAAGGTAGGATATTGGGGAGGATATTTGGGCAGGTTTTGCCTGATCCAAATGGATTTTAAGGTGTGAATTATAGTGAATGTGGAGTGACATTTTATAAGAGGGGTGAGGGGCACCTTAGGAGAAACTTAAAATATTATTTTATAATAAAGTAATTTTCTATTTATAAAATATCCAAAATGTATTATTTATAGGATAAGGTGGGTATGGGTCTAAAAATACTCAACCAATAGGTTTTAGACAAGTTTGGTCACCATAATAACCATAACTTTTAGATTTAACCCTTTTATAAATAGTTTGATAATTACCGTGTCTCTTTGTATTTTATATTATATGGTTAATGAACATAATATATATTGCTAATAGAACCCAAATTGGTTCATTAATGTCATATATATTATTATATATGTATTTTGGATGAACCTTTGTTTTTTGTACTATTTTATTAATTAATAATATTATATTTGTTTTAAAAACTATTTTATGAAAATTTTGACACTTTTTGGTATTTGTTTTTTGATAAAATAATAACAGCATGATTACTTCAAAAATAATACATTTAATAAATACTAACATGTCATATTCACCTAGAAAATTCGTGTATGTCCTAAAAAATTTGCAATTATATTTATTTTAATATTTATAATACCATTTATTTGATTCTTTCATTAATAATGTTATTACTGCATCATCATTGTGTCATTAATAAATTTAATTATTTAATCATGAAAAATTATAAGTAAAATAATATTATGTAGGAACACTTCTTAGCTTTCTAATAAATAAATATAGTAGAATTTATCTTATGTATAACCCTGTATCAAAAATGTTTTAGTTATTAAAGATTGATTTTAAGTCTTTTAACTCTTCTTAAAATAATAAAATAATAAATGTCTTAATTTAATCCATATAGAACTCAAGGGTCATATTTTATTCCTAAGGTTGTTTTTGGTCTAATTTAACTTATCTAATAGAATTAGGATATGTTTTAGAGTAATGATAATATCATTTTTACCCTTAATTACCATATTTACTTTTAACCGTGGTAAATAAAATTAAAAAGATACTATTCAACAAAAAATATTTTTATGTTATTGAACCAAATTTTACTCTATGATATTAACCTTTTCTCTCAGATTTTTGAAATTACACTCACAAAAGCGGTAAAATTATGTTTTATGTGAATTTGCAATTTCTTTTAGGAGGTGGGTAAAAGATGGTGAAAAGTTCAATAAAATTTTGTATATCTAATATTATTAGAAAATGAATACAATAAATTAAATTGAACATATATAGGTATTATGTATCTATTTTGACCTAAAATAAATTTAAATAAATTAAATAATTATTTAAATAAAAAGTTGGTTTTAAATAATAACTCAGTGTTTTTCACTGTTCATCAAAAATTGAATGTTTTCATAAAAATACCAAAAATTAACTCTAAGATAATTTTGATATTCGGAATTAAAAAATGATATCTATTTTACCAAATTCCAAACATAGAAGTTTCATTTATTAATATAAAATTAATTCCCGTTGTCAAATCCAAAAGGCGTATTTTTAAGAAACAATAACAGTCAAAAGATTGATTATTTTTTATGTCCAATATCAAAGTAAAATTACTAACAATGACCAGCATTTGATTAAATGGTAAAATATAATATATCTATTCTACCAAAACATTAAAATTTATAATTTAACACTATAAATTATTTTGATTAAAAAAGTTGTTTTCAGTTAAAATATAGTATTTTTCGCTAAGCACAAAAATATGAAAGTTATCAAAAAAACACCACAAATTTGTTGAAACTAAATTCATATGTACCAATTCTAAATAATAAGTTCATTTTGTCAAATTGAATATATAAAATTATCAAATATTGGATTTAAAAAGGGTTCACCATTAAAAGGCTGTAAAAGTGCATTTTTAAAAAATACTTCGTTTATCTGAAAAAATGAATTACTTCTTACATTATGTCTAAGAAACTCGTAATATGGATTATAAAATTATAAGGATTATATATAGTTCAAAATTCCATTAATACTATTCATAATAGCTTTTGAACGGCTAGTTTCGTAAGTCGTGGTGTGCTTTAATTCGGTGTTACGTGTAGTGGAAGTTACTGAATTACTTTGAAGAAATAACGTACTATGAAATCTTGGGGTGTTAAATTATTCCCTCCTATAATAAATTGATTCCTCGCAATTTCTAAATGTTTTTTTGAAAATAAATGGATGAAAATAGAAAATAACTTTGTGGAGAACTCATATCGGAAATTAGGTTAATAAAATTCAGTCTTAATAAGAGAGAAGATATATATATATATATATATATATATATTCTTGAAAAGTAGAGTTACATCCTTTAACTAATTCCCACCACAAACTCATATTTCACTCCAAGAAGAAAAAAATATTCTATTTATCCTAAGGGTTCCAAAAATGATGAATTTATAATTCAACTATCAGACCCTTTAAAAACTATATTATACCATCCAAGGACATCATGTAGTCCAGGGGTAGGTGATAAATCCCAATCGCACTATGGTGTGGGTTCGATTCCCACAGCTTTGTCCGACACGACAGATTGTCACACAATCAACATGTTGTCCTTTTTATAACAATCCAAAAATAAGCTTAACAATAATATCCAATTTCAAAATCAGTCTATTCCAACCTTTATACTTATCTAATATACTTTTATCCAAACTCACGGTCCAAAATTTATAAAGAAGTTAAACACATTTAAAATCATATTTCCCGTGTAATAAAATGTGTATACATTCATCATGTATTCTTTCAAAACATGGTAACAACCTTATTTATTACATTCGTGCTCCCTTATTCGATATATAATACTATATATATTCCTTATATTCAAAAAATTTGAATACTCCATCAATCATGAAATAAACAAACCATTGATCAGTTATAAGATAGTCCAGAATACCCAATAAAATTTATCTAAATCATCCATCTCTTATTCTAAAATTACTACCTTGGTATCAGGACCATATAATCTCAAATTCCCAATGAAATAGTACTGTAGTACAATCCTTATTTATTTACATAATTCATATAACCAGTACATTGATAATACAACAATCAAATGACACAATACTTTAATAACAACATAAGAACTCTCAATCTTTCCTCTTCATCTTTGGTAGTATCATTACTTGATTCTTATCCAATATCAGCATTTGGGGTATACTCTGATGATTTGGACATTTATTCGCATAGTATCCTGACTCCATACAGATGAAGAATTTTATATTTGAAACTTTTTTATTACCCTTGAAATCACGTACTTGTTGTCCTTTTTCTCCAAACTTATAACAAACTCCCATTCCCTTCAAGCATTTACCAAGGTGAAACTTTCAACAGTTATCACATATGGGAAAATCCTTCTTTTCCCTCTTCCCTTTATCCAATTTTTTCTCTTCCATACTTTTCTTCTCTTTGTTCCCTTCAAATCTATAGGACTCAGAAAATTAATTACTTATCTTATTAACACATTATATTATTTCTTCATATGTTGAGAATACATGGGAGACTATTTCCCTTCTATATTTTTCCTCAATACCACGAAATATATGATCCTTCTTACACTTTGGATAATAAATTTTTCTAGAGTTCTCATTCCTTATATTGGACACCATTTATATAAAATGGAATACACAAGGTCAGTTTATGAATTACATTGAATAATTCCAAACTTGTAAAATAACTAACGTAAATTGAATGGTTTATGGATATAATCCATAAAAATATTTTCTTTGAGGAGGTATATACTCATAAATAATTCATAAATATTTTTAAATAAAATGATAATTATCCTAAGCATATCCCCCAGGAGTGTCGTAACCAATAGTGCAACACGACCCATTATCGTGCACCAATTCATGTTCGATTCTAGCTCAAAGTGGTGTTTTTGGGTTTTACCCCTAGGTGCTTCTGTGCCAGAGCCGCCTCTACCTGTTCGTATCCAGAGAGGGATTTATTTTCTTGGAAAACTCACAAAAACTCTACATTACCAAAATTATTGGAAGTTCTTCTATACTAATCCTCAAAGTCAATCTTAGACTAATGTGCTCTAATCAAAGTTTATCTAAATCTAGTTTCTGAGGATATTGCTAAACTTCCTCTAATACCAACTGTAATGCCCCGACCTCAGTAACCTAGAGCCGGTGCATTATTTTAATACATTGGCATGATTACAAGGAATCAAGTCCTGAAGGACCGATCAGTTTGGTTGCCTTGGAAAATAGAATACATACATTAACATTACATTAAAATTTCAAACATAAAACACCGCATAGATAGTTCTTTGAGAACCCCAATATTACCTTTAGCTTAAACCTACCTATCAATCATAATACACTTCTTGGAATCTTGGGAAAATAAAACATAATAAATGGGTGAGCTAAGAATACCAGTAAGGGTAAATAATTTAGCAGAAGCTATAAACTTTTAAGGAATGATGTGTAATAAAAACAATAGCCTTATAAATATAAACATGAAAATAATATGTAAAAATAAATAAAACATTACCATATAAACATGAACTTGGATATTCTAATAGTCAAATAATCACATGTAATAACTAATTTCATAATGAGGGAATGTATAATGCCGATGTTTAATTTCTGTGTCATGACCTTGTGCCAGGACCTAGGGGAAAACTGTAACTGGACCCCAACACGGAGAGCCTCTGTAACCAGACTCGAACCCAGAGAGCCTCTGTAATCAGACTCCAACCTGGAGATCCTTTGTAACCACACTCTAACCCAGAGAGCCTCTGTAACTGGACTCCAACCCAGAGACCCTCTATAACAAGACTCCATCCTAGATGGTCTGCTATAACCGATCCTCAACCCAGAGGGATTAATTTTACGAGTCCCCAACTTGAAACATACTAGTCCAATACATTAATCATAAGAAATGGATGAAATATAACATAAACATTCATATTAAAACTAGCATACGAAAAGTTAATACTTTATCTATAAACCGTGAATGGTATAAAAATAAAAAATCTATAGTCAAACATATCACAAAACATTCAATAAAATATGGATGATTTTTATCATAATAAATCAACTTCAAACTTGTTTAAAATTCATTAAAGGATGTTGACATAGATGAAAATGATCAGTAAAATGCTTTGAGAGAAATACCCCATTTTCATGAAATCATTTAAAAATACCACAATTTATAAAGGTAGTAATTTAAAAGGGAATTTTGAATCAAAGTGTCCCATACAATTTTGAAACTTTTTAAAATCATCATCATTTCAAAACATTCATGTCCATATAAATAAATCCTTAAAATAATTTTGAAAAGACAGACATTAATTAAAAGGGTTTAGAATGATAAATCATTAAAACATTTAAAATGATGATCTAGTTAAATAGACCCTCCCATAAAACCTTAAAATAATTCTTTTTGAAATCATTTTAAAAAAATATGGGTTTCTATGATAAGTTTGTCCTAGAAAATACTTACACATGAACAATCTCGTATAGTAATGAGATTAAAGAAATAACCCTAACCTCGTTGTAATGAATCAAGACGTGTAAAAAATAGTCAATAACCACCAAATTAATCATATAATATCATGAATATAAATAGTATCATGATAATATATATCAAATTGAAGTACAAAATACACCACATCCAATAAATTAGCGTTGAACAATGGAAATCGCACAAAATTAAAAGTGAGATAAGAAACCCCTTACCTTGCACTTTCCTTTAGTTGAGGGTACGTTTAACCTCCTATATGAAGATTTTATTATGTTATTAAATTATACTAGAACCATATTAATATTTATTATATCTTACATGATTCATTTATGACTTTATACAACCCATTTAATAATAATTTCCATGTTAAAATAACATTTCGGGTAATAATCGCTTTCATTATCGTACATGTTTTAACTTGTTACTCTTGATTGTATCACTTAGATCAATATTTAAATACTTCTAGAATATAAAAAATGATGATATATATTATATATTTGGAATATAAATATGTATAATAGACATATATATGAAATGGAAATCACCGTTTATGGAGACGGTAGTCCGTACGTACGCATAAACGTTGTTTCCATTTCCATATCATATTGAACGGAACTAAGTGAATAAGATATATGTAAGTACACATATATATATTTATAGTAGAATTATTATGTCATATATAACATACTTATTAGTAATATATATTTTTATAATCATTGATGAATGGTGAACGTGGAAATGAATCTCGTCGTGTCGTGGAGATGGTAATTCGTACGTACGCACGAGCGACAATATCATATCTTTAAAGGTGTTATGTTGGATGGTATATTAATTTCAAAAAGACATTATAAAGTTATTTTAATAATTTATATAAAAATTAATCATCATTATATCCATCCAAATAACATAGTGTTGAATAACAAATTACACCACAATGTGGAGACGGTAAGCCATACGTAGCACACATGATGACATTATTATTCATATGATTGATTGAATAATAAATATAGTTGTGCCATATTTGGAATAAAATCACATTATATAGAAGATATTGTATTTATTATTTTATAATGGAATCAACAAGGAATGAGTATGTGGAAGAATTAGAGAACTTAAAAGAGGGTGGTGAAATCATTACCACTTCTTAGGGTTCTTCCTTTTGATTTGATAGAAAATGCTTCTTAGGATGGATTTATAACCAATGTAAGTCATTTAAGATGAAGGTATGATAGTGGGGAGGATATTTGGGCAGGTGTTGGATGATCCAAATGGATTAGATGGTGTGAATTAGTGTGAAGGGTGGGGGGTGCCCTTTTATAAGATGGGTGAGGGGGACCATAAGAAAAACATAAAATATTATTTTATAATAATGTCATTTTAGGATTATAATGACTACAAAATGTATTATTTAAAGTATAAAGTGGGTATGGGTCAAACCCTACTCAACCAATACGTTTTAGATAGGTTTGGGTCACCATATTGACCTTGAAATTTAGATTTAACTCTTAGTTAAATAGTTTGACATTTACTGTGTCTCTTTGTATTTTTATATTATATGGATAATAAACATACTATAGAATGATAATTAAACCCCAATTGGTTAATTAATGTCATATATATTATAGTATATGTATTTTGGATGAATCTTAAATTTTTTGGACTATTATATCAATTAATAATATAATATATGTTTTAAAAAAACATTTAGGTAAATTTTGACACTCTTTAGTATTTGTTTTTGGATAAAATAATAACAGCATGATTACTTCAAAAATATTATATTGAATCAATAATAACATGACATATTCACCTAAAAAATTATGGTATGTCATAAAAACGTCGAAATTATATTTATTTTAATATTTACAATACCATTTATTTGATTCTTTCATTAATAAGGTAATTACTTCATCATCATTGTGTCATTAATAAATTTATTTATTTAATGATTGAAAATTATAAATAAATTACAATTATGTAGGAAATCTTTTTATCTTTCTAATGAATATTTATAGTCGAATTTATCTTCTGTATAACCTTATACTAAAAATGGTTTATTTATTAAACTTTGATTTTAAATCTTTTTACTATTCTTTAAATAAAATAATAATAAATATCTTAATCTAATAAAAGTGTATCTAAAGGGTAATATTTTATTCCTAAGTTTCTTTTGTGTCGAATTAAACTTATCTGATAGAATTAGGACATTTTTAGGGCAATAATTACATCATTTTTACCCTTAATTACCCTATTTTTTAACCGTTGTAATCAAAAATAATATTTTTATCTTATTGAACCACATTTTTCTCCTTGATATTAACCATGACTCTCAGATTTTTGAAATTACAATTATAGAAGCTGTAAAATTATATTTTATGTGAATTTGAAAATTCTCCTAGGATGTGGGTAAAAGATGGTTAAAAAAGTTCCATAAAATTTGTATATCTAATATTATTAGAAAATGATTCCAATGAATTACAATGAACATATATATGTATTAGGTATCTATTTTGACCTAAAATAAATTTAAATAAAATTAATAATTATTTAAATAAAAATTCATTTTTAAATAATTACTAAGTGTTTTTCACTTTTCATCAAAAATTGAATGTTTTCATAAAAATACCAAAAGGTCACCCTAAGATAATTTTGATATTCCAAATTCAAAAATGAAGTCTATTTTACCAAATTAAAACCATAGAAGTTGAATTTTTTTAATTTAATATTAATTCCCGTTTTCAAAACCAAAAGGCGTATTTTTATGAAACAATAACTATCAAAAGATGGACAGTTGTTTATGTCCAATCTCAAAGTGAAATTACATACAATAACCATCATATGATTAAATGGTAAAAATATAATCTATTTATACTTCCAACCAATTAAAATGTATAATTTAACAATATAAATTATTTTTATTAAAAATGTTGATTTCAGTTAAAATATAGTATTTTTAACTATGCACCCAAATATAAAAGTTATCCAAAAAACACCAAAAATTTATTGAAACTAAATTCCTATGTATCCATTCTAAAGAAGAAGTTTATTTTGTCAAATTGAATATATAAAATTTTCAAATATTATATTTAAAAAGCGTTCACCATTAAAAGGCGGTAAAAGTGCATTTTTAAAAATACTTCTTTTATCTGAAAAAAATGAATTAGTTCATACATTATGTCTAAGAAACTCATAATTTGAATTCTAAAATTATAAGTATTGTATATATTTCAAAATTCAGTTAATACAATTCATAATATCTTTTGAACGGCTAGTTTGGTATGTCATGGTGCGCTTGAATTCGATGTTGCGTGTAGTGCACGTTATTGAATTGCTTTGAAGAAACAACGTACTATGAATTCTAGGGGTGTTACATTCTTACCTCCTTCAATAAATTGTGTCCTCAAAATTTGAAATTTTTATTTGAAAATAAAAGTTTGAAAATAAAAAATACCTTTGTTGAGAAATCATATTAGAAATTGGGTTAATAAAATTTAGTCTTAATAAGAGGTAATATATATATATATATATATATATATATATATATATTCTTGACAAGTAGAGTTACATCCATTAACTAATTCCGAACACAAACTCATCTTTCACTCCAAGAAGAAAAAATATTCTGTTTATCCTAAGGGTTCCTAAAATAATGTATTTATAATTCACCTTTCAGAACCTTTAAAAAACTAGATCATACTATCCAGGGACTTCATGTAGTCCAGTGGTAGTAGATAAATCCCAATCGCACTATGGTGTGGGTTTGATTCCCACAGCTTTGTCCGACGTGACAGATTTTCACATGGTCTATGTGTTGTCCTTTTTATAACAATATGAAAATAACCTTGACAATAATTTCCAATTTCAAACATAATCGATTACAACCTTTAGACTTATCCAAAATACTTCTATCCAAACTCAAATTCCAATATTTATAAGGAAGTTTAACACAATGAAGATCCTTTTTACCACATAATAACATGTATATACATTAATTGTGTAATCTTTCAAAACATGGTAACAACCTAATTTATTACATTAGTGGTCCCTTATTCCTTATAGAATACTATATATATTCATCATATGTAAATTTTTTGAATAATCCAGCAATCATGAAATAAACAAACCATTAATCAGTTCTATGATAATCAAGAATAAGCTATATAATTTATCCAAATCAACCATCTCTTATTCTAAAATTACTACCTTTGTATGAGGGCAATATAATCTCAAATTTGAAATGAAATATTAATATAGTAAAACCCTTATTTATTTCCATAATTCATATAACCAGTACATCGTTGATACAAAACTCAAATGACACAACACTTTAATAACAACATAAGAACTCTTAATCATTCCTCTTCAACTTTGGTAGTATCAGAACTTGATTCTTATCCAATAGCAGCATTTGGGGTATACTCTGATGATTTCGACGATGATTCGGGTAGTGTCCCAACTCTTTACAGATGAATCATTGTACATTTGAAACTTTTTTCTTACCCTTGAAATCACATACTTGGTGTCCTTTTTCTCCACACTTATAATAAACTCCCATTCCCTTCATGAATTTACCATGGTGATTCTTTACACAGTTATCACATATTGGAAAATCCTTCTTTTCCCTCTTTCCTTTATCCATCATTCTCTCTTCCATCCATTTCTTCTCTTTCTTCCCTTCAAGTCCATAGGACATAGAAAATTCTTTACTTATCTTATTAAGACATGATATTATTTCTTCATATGTTGAGAATACATGGGAGAATATTTCCCTTCTAAATGTTTACTTAATACCATGAAAGATATGATCCTTCTTACTCTTTGGATCATACATATTTCTGGAGTTCTCATTCCTTCTACTGGGCGCCATTTCTATTCAATGGAATACACTAGGTCAGTTTATGAATTGCATTGAATAATTCCAAACTTGTAAAATACCTAAGATAAATTGAATTGTTTATGGATATAATCCATAAAAATATTTTCTTTGTGGGGGTATATACTCATAAATCCTTCATAATGATTTTTATTGAAAATGAGAATTATCCTAAGAATATCCCCCCAGGAGTGTCGTAACCAAGAGTGCATCATGTCCCATTGTCAGCCACTAGTTCCCATTCGAGTCTAGCTCAAAGCGGTGTTTTTGGGATTTACCCCTAGGTGCATCTCTTCTAGAGCCACTTCTACTTAATCGTATCTAGACATGGATGTATTTTCTTGGAATACTCACAAAATATCTACTTTACCAAAATTCTAGGAAGTTTTTCTATACTAATCCTCAAATCCTATCTTAGGGTAATGTGCTCTAATCAGGGTTTATCTGAATCTAGTTTCCAAGGTTATTGCTAACATTTTTCTGATACAAACTGTAATTCCCCGACCCCAGTTACCCAGAGACGTTGCATTATTTTAATACATTGGCATGATTATAAGGAATCAAGTCCCGATGGACCGACCAGTTAAGCAGTCAAGGAAAATAGATTACATACATTAACTTTACATTAAAATTTCAAACATAAAACACCACAAAGATAGTTATTCGAGAACTCCGTTATTCCATAAAGCTTAACCCCGCATATCAATCATAATACACTTCTTGGAATCCTGTTAAAATAAATCATAATAAAGGGGTGAGCTCAGATGCCCAGTAAAGGTAAATAATTTAGTGGAATCTATAAACTTTTAATGAAAGACGTGTAATAAAAACAATAACATTTTAAATATAAACATGAACAATATATGGAAAAATAAATCAATCATTAGCATTTAAACATGCACATTGATTATCTACTAGTCTATTAATTACATGTAATAACTAATTTCATATTGAGAGAATGTATAATGCCGAATTTTAATTTCTGTGTCATGGCCTCGTGCCAGGACCTAGGGCATAACTGTAACCGGACACCAACCCGGAGAGCTTCTGTTACCGGACTCCTACCTGGAGAGCCACTGTAACCGGACTCCAACCCAGAGAGCCTATATAATCGGGCACCAACTCTGAGCGCCTCTGTAACCGGACTCCAACCTGGAGCGCCTCTGTAACCGGACTCCAAACCGGATAACCTCTGTAACCGGACTCCAACCCAGAGGGTATGTTGTAACTGGCCCCCAACCCCGAGGGCTTACTTTTACCGGTCCCCAACTCAGAAAAAACTAGTCCAATACATTCATCATAAGAAAAGGATGAAATATAACATAAACATTGACATTAAAACTAGCATATGAAATGTCAAAACTTTATCCACAAACCATGAATGTTATGAAAATAATACATCCATAGTCAAACATATCACAAAACATTCAACAAAATAAGGAAGATTTTTATCATAATAAATCAAATTCAAACATGATTAAAATCCATTAAATTATGTCGACATATATGAAAATGATCATTAAAATGATTTGAGAGAAATACCTCTTTTTCATGAAATCATTTAGAATTCTAACAATTTATAATGGAAGTCATTTAAATGGGATTTTTGAATAAATGTGTCCCTTACCAATTTGAAACATTTTAAAAGAATCTTCATTTCATAACATTCATGTCTATATAAATAAAAGCTTAAAATCATTTTGAAATCATGGACATTAATAATAAGGGGTTAGAAAGATAAATCATTAAAACATTTAAAATGCAGATCTAGTTAAATAGACCCTCCCATAAAACTTTTAAAGATTTCTTTTGAAATAATTTTTATAAAATAGGGGTATCTATGATAAGTATGTGACAGAAAATACTTACACATGAACAATCTAGAATAATAATGAGATTGAGGAAATAACCCTTACCTCATTGTAATCCATCGAGTCGTATGGACAACTGTAAATAACCACCAAATGAATCATTGAATATCATGAATATATATAAAATCATGATAATATATATCAAATCAATGTACAAAATACACCACATGCAATAAATAAGTGGGGGAACAATGGAAATCTCACAGAATTAAAAGTGGGATAAGAAACCCCTTACCTTGCACTTTCCATTAGTCGAGGGTATGTTTTACCAGTTGTATGAAGATCGTATTATGTTATTAAATTATAAAAAATCAATATTAATATTTATGATATCATACATGATTTATTTATGAATTTATACTATCCATTTAATAATAATTTCCATGTTAAATTAACATTTCGGGTAATAATCGCTTTCTTTATCATACGCGTTTTAACTTGTTAATCATGATTGTATAAAATTTATCAAGAATTAAATACTTCCAATATATAAAACAGGATTTATATATCATATATATTTAGAATATAAATATGTATAATAGACATATATATGAAATAAAAAACATCGTTTATGGATATGGTAGTCCATACATACGAAAAAACGTTGTTTCCTTTTTCATATTGTATTGAACGGAACAAAGTGAATATGATATATGTATATATATATATATATCCCGTAGATTTATTATTTCATATATTAAATACTTATTAGTAATATATATTTTTATATTCATTGATGAATGGTTAACGTGAAAATGGAACTCATCTTGTCATGGAGACGATAATCAGTACGTACGCACGAGCGACAATATCATTTCCATAAATGTGTGGAATTAGATGGTATATTAATTTTATAGAGATATCAGCATGTTATTATCATTATATAATACTATTACTCATCATTATATCCATCCAAATTACATAGTGTTGAATAACAAATTACTCCACGGCTTGGAGACGGTAATCCGTACGTACACACGCATGGTGACATTATCATTAATAAGATAGATAGAATAATGAATATAGTTGTTCCATATTTATAATAACATCACTGTATATATTAGATACATGATTTATTATTTTATAATTGAAATAACAAGGAAAGAGTAAGTGGAAGAATAAGAGAACTTGAAAGAGGGTGGCAAAATCATTACCTCTTTTTGGGTTCTTCCTTTTGATTTGATCAAAAGGGATTCATAGGGTAGCATTATGACCAAAGTAAGTCCTCTACGATAAAGGTAGGATAGTTGGGAGGATATTTGGACAGGTTTTGGTAGGGATAAATGGCTGTAATGATGTGAATTAAAGTGAAGAGTGAGTGCCCTTTTATAAGAGCGGTGAGGGGCACCGTAGGAAAAACTTAAAATATTATTTTATAATAAAGCCATTTTCGGTTTCTAATTTCTAAAAAATGTATTATTTTAAGTTAATGAGGTTAGGGGTTGATAACTACTCAACCAATAGTTTTTAGATACGTTTTTGTCACTATATTAACCTTATCTTTTAGATTTAACAATTAGTTAAATAGTTTGAAATTTACCTTGACTCTTTTTATTTTTATATTATATGTTTAATTAACATACTAAAAAATACCAATGGAATCCCAATAGGTTAATAAATGTCATATATATTATTTTATATGTCTTTTGGATGATTCTTAGATTTTTTGGACTATTATATCAACTAATAATATAATATTTGTTTTAAAAACTATTTTATGCCAATTTTGAGAATCTATGGTATTTTTTTGATAAACTAATAACATCCTGATTTCTTCAAAAAACATACATTTAATCTATCCTAACATGTCATATTCACCTATAAAATTCGTGGATGTCATAAAAACATTGAAATTAGATTTATTTTTATATTTATAATACAAATGTTTTGATTCTATCATTAATAGGGTAATTAATGTATCATCATTATGTAATTAATAAATTTAATTATTTAATCTGTAAAAATTATAAATAAAATACCATTATGTATGAACTCTTATTAACTTTCTAATGAATATTTATAGTCGAATTTATCTTCTGTATAACCCTATATTAAAAATGGTTTAGTTATTAAACTTTGATTTTAACTCTTTTAACAATTCTTTAAATAAATTATAATAAATGTCTTAATCTAATCCAAGTGGACCTAGAGGGTCATATTTTATTTATATGGTTTTTTGGTCGAATTAAAATTATCCAATAGAATTAGGACATTTGTTAGGATAATAATAATATCATTGTTACCCTTAATTACCCTATTTACTTTTAACAGTGGTAAATAAAGTAAAAAGTTACAATTCACCAAAAAATATTTTTATCTTATTGAACTACATTTTACTCCTTGATATTAACCATGTCTCTCAGATTTTTGAAATTCCACTCACATAAGCGGTAAAATTATGTTTTATTTGAATTTGTAAATTCTCCTAGGAGATGGGTAAAAGATGGTGAAAAATTCAATAAAATTTTTATATCTAATATTATTATAAAATCACTCCAATGAATTTCATTGAAAATATATAGGTATTATGTATCTATATTGACCTAAAATAAATTTAAATAAAACAAATAATTATTTAAATATAAAGTCAGGTTTAAATATTAACTCAGTGTTTTCACTATTCATCACTAATTGAATGTTTTCATAAAAATTCCAAAAATTCACCCTAAGATAATTTTGATATTCCAAATTCAAAAAGGAAGTCTATTTTTACCAAATTCAAAACATAGAAGTTTAATTTATTAATTTAAAATTAATTTCCGCTATCAAAACGAAAAGGCATATTTTTAAGAAATAATAACTATCAAAAGATTGACACTTGTTTATGTCCAATCTCAAATTGAACATATTAACAATGAACATAATTGGATGAAATGGTAAAAATATAATCTATTTGTACTTCCAAACCATTAAAATGTATTCTTTAACACTATATATTATTTTGATTAAAAAAGCTGTTTTCAGTTAAAATATAGTATTTTTCACTATGCACCAAAATATGAATGTTATCACGAAAACACAAAAAAATTATTGAAACTAAATTATTATGTACCAATTCTAAATAAGTATTTTATTTTTTCAAATTGAATATATAAAATTTTCAACTATGGTATTTAAAATGGGTTCACCATAGAAATGTGGTAAAAGTGCATTTTTGAAAAATACTTCTTTTATCCGAAAAAAATGAATTACTTCCTACATTATGTCTAAGAAACTCATAATATGGATTATAAAATTATATGGATTATATATAGTTCAAAAGTAAGTTAATAATATTCATAATAGCTTTTGAATGGCTAGTTTGGTAAGTCATGGTGTGCTTGAATTCGGTGTTGCGTGTAGTGCACGTTATTGAATTACTTTGAAGAAATAACATACTATTAAATATTGAGGTTTTAAATATGTCATATTTTACACCTATATTAATTTATGAGGAGTATCTAAGAAAACATTTATATATTTTGACAAAAATCTATATATATTATTGGTATTTAATTTTTCATTTGTTGTTATTCCTTTCATAGTACTTACAATTCAAAGGTTCCCAATTTTGTAAGAGATTTATGTTTTAATCACATTTTAATATTGTTTTATTATGATTGAATTTCCATTAATGGAAGTTATTTTAGTAGTTTATAATAAATACGATTCATTTTATTATCCTCAGGTCATTCATGAAATTTTTATATAATATTACCAATTTCTCTCTTGGGTATATAATGTTATATGGATTTTTTTTAAATTCCAACATCATTTATCTCTTTATTAAAAAACTCTATAATTCCAAAACCATTTTTTCTAAAAATTATGTTAATATTATTTACATTGATTTATTAATGTAATTTATACAAAAAATGATATTTAAAAAAATTTAAAAAAAATTATCTTATTATTTTCCAAAGAAGTTACTTTTCATATTTTTTATACAAATGTGAAAATATTTTTTGTATTAATGTACCTTTTAGTTTAAAAAATAATGTATCTATGGGCACTCATTTTCTTTAAGTATCGTTTAAATATTTAAAAGTTTACTTTTTTGAGATATTTTTTCCAATAATTATTGAAACTTCTATTTTTATAATGTTATATTCAAGGATAAAATCTTTTCCCCCTCAAACAGGTACCTAAAAATATTTTTTTGTGATTATAATAATCAATGAAAAAAACCCTATATTTTATATTTACTATATTGGATATATTTTATAATGATACCATCCCGATCCCATCAATAGATAGTTTATGATTTTGTTTTACTAGGGAATTTAATGACATTCTCTTTCATGATTATTTTTTGTAATCATTAACTTTCCCTAGAAATATTAACTTTCTTATAGACATTTGAAATTAATAACTTCAAAGTATTCCTATTATTTACCATAGATATGATTATTACATAAATAATATATTCGTTCTATAATTGATATTTTATATAGAAATATTTATGATTGATTGGGGAGGTAACTATATTTTGTATTCTTTATATAATGATACAATTTATTTATAGGGAATATTTTTCACAAATTAAAAATATAATTCAATATATAGGGAATTCATTGGACATGAAGTGAAATGTTGGTCAAAAATTATATATCCCATTGATGCATCGATAATATCACAAGTTGAATTAGTAAGACAACATTAAACGGGATTTAAGCCACAAAATTAATCCATCTTATGAAAGGAATTGATGGTATAGATATCATGACATATGAGATAATAAATTCTAATATTACTCATTTCCTCTATAAAATAATTATTTATTATTATCCATGATGATATTTCATTTTCATATTATCCAATGATTCATTTTTTGCTAAAGTTATTTAGGAAATTGAGTTTTATTTATTTATTTACCAAGTCACATTTATTATTCGTTATCTAATCATGATATTCAATTTTTAATTTAAATGGAAGGTTGGTTTAGATACATAACATTACCTATTGATTATTCATTATTGACTTCACTTTATTTATTCAAGATAGTTACATCATTATGTTACTATTACTGATTATATGATATCACCCTAGATTTATTTCCCATACCATTGATATGAAGAATGAATCTTTGAAGGAGTTCATGAATGCATAATTTTTAGATTCACTATATTGTATTTTTTGACTTCAAAGATAATGTGATATTTAATTATGTTTATACTTTACCAAGACTACTAGACTATTTCATCATTTGGGATGGAATCATTTGTTTCTTATTCAAATTTAAAAGGTAACTATAGAATATAGGATTCTAAGGTCATTTTCTTTACATTTTCTGCCTTCCATGGTCCCCTTACCATTTCCTGGATCCATATAAATTTAAATTTTATTCACATAGAGATGATCATGTATGTAACGAGTAATTAAACTAAGCAGTACATCACCAATGAATTGTAATGAATTATTCACAAATAGAACTAGGGTGTACCAAGATAATTATAAATGTTCAAATATGGATAAAAATCCAATATCGAGAACCCATGGGCTAAATTGGTTGAATTAATGGAGGATAATAAAAAGATATCACATTTAATAAAAACAATCCACGTGGAATGAAATTAAATTTATTAGAATCCTCAAGGCATTGAGTCAGATCATTCCATCTAAATATGGATTCACAGTTCCATCACAGGTCAGGCCTCTTGGAAGACATACCATGATTTGATCATGTGTAAGGCCTCCAAAATATTGTTCCCCATCCATGGCTCAAGAAAAGACTCCAAGCTACCATTAACCTAATATCAATGTCACGAGTCATTCTTCATGGATTTTATGCCCAAATTGTTTTCAGCTGCATCACCACCATTATTGAAAGGCGTTTTTAATTCCACTTTAAGGGATAACTATATCATGATGGCCTACTGGTTCTATTTAAAAATAAAAAAAACATCCAAAAACATATTTACACGCATTATAGGGTACATTATACAAGGAAAATAATTGAGTGTCATCAGTATATAATATTAACAACAAATAACAACATGTGATCAATATTTAGCCTGGTAATAATATAAAATAGTATAATTAGGGGTTCATACATCATTAACAGGTCTCACATGAAACACACATCCATAAAACCTAATGAAAAATATCTCTATCATTTTATAAAAAACTATTATAATATATGAACATAATAAGGAAACATGTATATAAAATATCCCGAAATGGAATGGAACAACTTACCTCAAGGATTTCTTACAATGTACTCAATATTTCATTAATGGGTTGAAGTCCAAATGATATCTTACACCTAAAAATAACATACCAATACACCAATGATGTCTAACTAATCTTATGGTTCATTGAGATAGTGGTTTAGATACTTAATAAGTTTCTACATCTTGAAGGGTTTTCCTAGAACAACATAACTTATGAAGTTTTTCAATGAAATCAATTCTGATGTATGTTGATGGAGAGGTTTCCAATTCACAAAATCTATTTTTTGAATTTAGAAAATACAATGAATTAATCAAAAATTTCTATGGTAAAATTGGTTCCATAAAAAAATTGATCTTCCATAAATATGTCAATGTAATAAAGATTTGAGATGATATAAGGAAAGAGAATGTATCCATTTGTATGATCAATGATAGAATACCATGAAACCTCCACTATCCACATGGAATATATATTTGATCAAAAATCATGTCTTTGAAATTTCAAAACAAAAACATATCCAGGAATGAATCAAGAGTAATTCTTTAATTGGCACTAGACATCATATATTGGGCATCAACATGATTGATATATGTATAATATCAACCCAGAAGAGGTAGATGTAAATGAAGACCAATGAATGAAGGGTATTACATAACATGCCTCAATTTTTGATCTTTAAGCCCATTGGATAGACAAAATATTCATTTATAGGAGAAGAATTATTCGGGGAGGTTAAAGGAGTCTCCTAAGTCAACATAAATTTCTAAAAATTGCATTATAGCTCAAAATGGACTATAAATGTCCACTAATGGTGAAATATGAACATTAATTTCATTTCATAATAGTTTTAAAAACCATGTACCAATTGGTTTCCCTTCCAAGGAATCTCAATAAGATGCACAGTTTGGCCACAAGGTTTATTTACCTTTGTGTCAACCCTGTTATTGGCCACTAGAGATTTCTGAATAGTTTTCTATATGTGATCTCATAGATTTTCAAACCGTGATTTATGACTTCATATACAACCAATTTTTTTAAGATACCCTAGAAAATTCACATGGTTAAAAAAACAATTTCCTTAATCTCGCACCCCAAAATTAACCATTAAAACTCTCTTAACCCATCAAAAAAAGATTATTTCTCATCAAAAATAATTCATACCTAAATAATATATTATTAAAAACTAAAATTAATTGTTAGCACACCTGAAAAATATATTTTCATTAAATATGATAAACTCAAATCTATTCATAAACTAACAAAATCATTATTCATATCTAGAAAATATCATGAATTTTATTTATAAACATGTTTTTACAAAATTATTAGTCAAATAAAATATATTTTCCCTATCATATGTGATTATAATTGAATTTTAATTCAATTCATGTTTTGAAACTTTGGTTTTTTTCTACATTAATCATAAACATTTACTATTTAAAAATTTAAAAAGGTTACTGAATTGATGATTAAAATTATTTATAGTGTTATAATTTTATTCAATGTATTTTTTTACTATGGTATTTAATAATGAAATTATTACTGAGAATGTTTCAAGGATTCTTATAGAACCAATAGTTTTTTATTAATAAATGAGTTGATTTCATATTGTAGTTTCTAGGACAAAAAAATAAATATCTACTTATTTATATAATATATTACCATTAATTTAATTCCAGTTTTCTACCAAGATATATATATTTATAAAATTGTTGATGAAGGTCTTTAAAAAACCTAGATAATAATAAGCTTTAATCCTAGAGGTGAATATTATTAGGAAATTTTATATTTTGGATTAATATAAGTATAAAAATAGAATAGTTATATTATTTTTAATATTGTAAGGATTTAGAAATTAATTAAATGATTTAGACAAATAAGAATGATTATAGGAAAGAAGTTATACAACACTTTCATGGAAGTAATAGTACTTTATCACTTTTTTTAGAATGGGATGAAGGTATCAAATCATTTAATGTTTTTATAACCAAATAATGTTGTGAATATAATATAATATTTTTAACTATTCTTTTAGGATCATCTATGTTTTTTTATGTAAATTATATGCATCATTCATGGATGTGGTAGTCCACCTGTACATATGATGATGTTAATATTTTTCAATGAAAAGTGGGATTAAAAGTTAATATTATGTATTTAATAAAGAATAATTACTATATTATATGTGACATATTTATCCAAAAAAATTCAAAATTTTAGAAATTCATTTGAGTTAATAAAAAAATTGGTATATGTTGATTTGTCGAGGAGATAGTCAGAATGAACATACTATTAAAGTTCCTTTATTTTTATAAGTGAATAGATATGAATAAACAAGGGTTGTTCAAATGATATAGCCACAAATTATTATATAAATCATACTGGTTTCACTATCATGTGGTCATATAGAATATTTAAGATTGTTTTATTAAAAATAATTGATTTATATGTTCTAAAAAGTTATGTTGAGAGTATGATATTTTTATTTCAAAACTCTATATATGTAGATGCTTTAAAATAAATAATAGTGTCCAGAGTCATAAATATGTTTTATAGGGTTCTATGAAAATAAAAATGGACAATTCTTATGAATAAAATAGAATGTAATGGTAAAATAGGATGTGGTGTAAGTATCCACCTTATAAGTGGGGATGATGAAAATTTTGGAAGCGCCGTATAAATTTTTAATAATGTGATGTTAATATTCGTCCTTAAAAAGATCAAAAGGGAAGAATGATGATGGGTTGGTGGTTTCTAGTATGTACATTCCTAATGAATCGATTGGAAATGTTATTAGCTTATCTAGTTTAATTTCTTCATTGTAAATAATTTTTTCACTTTTATACTTTTATAGGGATGTTAATATATAAGAAGAATAATTAATTATAGTGAAAAAATAAAATATTAATTTTTATGTCATTTAAACATTCTCATTTCAAAATATTAAAAACATTACAGAAAAAAATTTACAATAATGTGAAATTTTTATTTTAATATAAACACACATAATATTTATAATCACCTTTTATGAACTATGCGTTTTTATTCTTGAAATTTATGCATATAAGAAAAATAATATTTTTTAATTTTAAATAAACAAAGTAGTTTCTTATAAGAAAATAAATATTACTTTTATTTTAAAAATTGAAAAAAACAAATTTCACAGTTAAGATACATAATTAAATGAGAATATTAAAAAAAAAAATTATTAGAATTAAAATATTAATTCTTTTCTTATAAATGTTAAGATATATTTTATAAGTATATTTAAAAAATATATATTTATATATCATAAATTTTTCCATTAAATACAAATTTGACTAATTAAGTGGTTTTATAAGATTTAACATCATTCATTGATACTGATAATGTTGTAAAATTAAACATTTTTTTGGAAAAAACTATTTTTTCACCATTCATCGAAAAATAAATTTTCTCAAAAAAATTAAAAATTTCCTATTAATTCCATTTTTATATGAGTAACTAATAATGAAAATTTGAAATTATATATATATATTTTAATTTTTCTTTTAAATTAATGTAATATATATAAGGAAAATTACATGTATTCATCAATTACTTTTTTAATCATTTTTTTGTTATAATATTTTGAATTAATTTATAATTGATTACAATGCTTTTTTTTGTAGAGGTTTTTTTATTCTAAAATATTATAAGTTAAAGTTAACCAATTTTTCGTGTATCATTTTTGTTCAATGATCCATAGTAAATAATCTATCTTAATAATATTTATTGAAAATGAAAAATTCTAAATTATAATATTGGGGTGTTACACTATTGAAGTTTTTTTCTTTAGAATTTAATGATATTGGGGTTCTATTATTTGAATACCATGAATAAAATTAGAATAAATAAAGAATAATATTTGTGTATTTTTTTAGTAATCTAAATAATATACCATTGGGTATAATCAAACCAAAAGAATATATAATTAGACAAATTTTTATATTTTGGTAATGGTGAGAAGTCTCAAGAACAAATGAATCTCCAAAAGAAGAAATATTTTTTATGAGTTCAACAAACTAATCTTAAAATTCATTATATAAATATATAAATACTTATATATAGTAACTTTTAAAGATTCTAATAGGATTTCATAATAGTAAATAAGAAATTCTTAAGAGTAGTTCACTACATCATAAAATTCCATACATTGTTGAACATATCTGAGTGAAAGTTGTAAATTTCAAAGATTGAAAATTCCAAAAAAAGATTATTCTAATCATTCCTAATTATCAGTTATTGATTAACATAAAAATCAGAATGAAATATTCTGATTGAAGCCATTATATAATGAAATCACCCTCTAAGAAGTGATTTTTTCCAGGAAATGTGAATGCATGATCAGAATTGATATATGAAAGTACGTAGGTATGCATGTATGATATTGCTTATTTCATAGATATAACGAGGAGATATAAAGGATATTATTTGAATAAATAATTCCAATGGTTTTTTAGTTATATTAAAATGATATTTCATGTAATTTTTTAAATAATTAGTGTGCAAGAGAAATTTAGATAGACATGAGACTTAAGGTATTTCAAATAATCATAGGATAAATATTTATTGATTTTGAAATGCCATTATTTATTGAGTCAAAAATTATTATATTCTTATGATATTTTGAATATCTATAATTATAATGAGGAAGACTAGTACAAAAGTTATGATTCTAGTTGATATATATATATATATTTTATTGAAAAATATATGTAAGAACACATATTGAATTCTCCAGAAAAATCCATCAGCACAATGGAGATAAGAACCATGATTCATCATATTTATAGAAGAATTTTTTATTTTGATAACCATAAAAACTAGTTCAATTTTTAATTCATTTATGGATTTGAAAAAAAATATATAGAGATATCTAGTGATGTGAATCAAAAAACTATTTCATGTGCTCTAATGTTTGTAGAACATGATATGTATTTTCAGTTAAAATTTTGCTTAAATCCATACATCAAGAGTAATACTTTTCAGGGAGTTATTTTTTCATTGATTTGAATATTGGATGAGTAATTTTACATTCATACATGAGAATAATAAAATGAATAATTATCATAGATTACTACATATAATTTCAAGATGTGTTACTATTTTGTTCCTTTGTATATAATATAAGAACAATAATAAAGACAATAATAATAATAATAATAATAATAATAATAATAAACATGTTAAAATATTATACCACTTTTGTGTTGATTTTTTGGATGTGAAACATGAAAATAAAAAAGATGACGAGAGAGAGTAAAAAATTCATTCACCTTTAACTGTTTTGATGAATAATGAATGGAAAAATGAATAAATTTAATAAAACATGATAAAACTAGGCTCTAAGTATTTAATATATCCCTAAAAAATGATATCATTTGGTATAAAAATAATATAAAATCTTCATTTAATTCAATATTTTTGAATTTTTTATCTTCTGATGATTTTGATTCATCTTTAAAATTTATAATGGAGAGCACTTTTGGTGAAGATACATGTGTTTTATATAAAAAACATATTAGTTTTGAGACTATGTTGAACTTGAAAATTAAAGAGATAAAGTGGATAATGAAAGAATCACTCTTGAGAAATGATATGAGTTTATCAATGAAATTATGAAAATGAAGATTGATATGATTTTAATGATGAATAATTTTTTTTATTAAAATACCTATAATAATTGAAAACAATTCAGCCTTAAAATAATCATGACACATAATATCAAGAGGTAAGTGTAAATAATTTTCATCATTTTATATAATACGAACATTGTATTAGATATGAAGTGACTATATAATCACAAGAAATATAAATTGATGGATTAGAAGACATAATAAATAGTCTTACCAAAGAAATAGTTTCATGGTTTTGTGGAATTTTTTAAAACATGGAGGAAGTGATCACTCGTCTTGAAGGAGAGGTAGAAAATTTTCAGAATGTATTGTTAGAAAGGTATTAAGATATATATGTATCTCCGTGAAAATCAGACCCATATAAGAAATGTATATAAAAAATGAATAAAAAACACTAAATTTTTAAAATAGTTGCTCAATAAAATACATGAAGATGAATATGCAAAAAAGAACCTGAATTTAATATCCAATCATTAGAAAAATATCAAATAATTTGTGTTGATGTTATAAATCCTCAATTTAAAGTTAAATTTAATAAGTAAATTGATCTTGAAAATATAATGTAAGAAAATGATTAGGTTCATTTAGATAATATTCATTAGATAAGAAAATACTATTATGAAATAGTGTTATTGATTTATGTTCAAAATAAAACACTGAGTACAAAGTTGTTTGAATTAAAATTCAAATTTACTTCCATATAAATGATTCATAATGAGTCTTTTTAATATAACTAAAAAATATTTTCCTACCATATATTGTTAAAAGGGTTGATTTGACTGTTAAAATACCACTATTATTTGTGAATAACAAAAGAACAGAATCTATTTATCACTGTCTTGTACCCTCAATGAAAATGTTACATCCACTTTTAAATTTTTTTTTTATAAATATGTCTCTATAAATAGTTAATGTTTAAATATAAAATAAAAAATATTTTTATTTGTAGAAATCTTGATAATATTATCCTCATATTACGAATGTATATACGAATGTGTAATAGTGTTGGTTACCATAAATAATCTCATAATTTTTTTTGGAAGAAGTCAAAAAACAAAATTCATTTTTTTGATAAATTTAGATAGATTCCAATCCAAATAAGAAAATATAGGTATGTGAGATATTTTTGGTTGTGTAAGTTTGGGAATTGAGAATTTGAATTTTGGAAGAATGTGTCAAACACTATTGTTTAAGTAAATTCAATTTTCTATCAAATATATCTATATAGAAAAACCATTCATGGTTAAAAGGGATAAATATATAAGACACAAATAGTTTTAGAATTATTGGAAATATATGTATTTATTATCATGGTTTTGGTCATAAAAAAGGTGAATTATAAAATAAAAATTTATCAAAAAAAGTTATAAAAGAAAATATAATAAAATAAAGGATAGGGGGATTTACATGGGAATGAATCCTCAAAAGTATGGGAACTAGAACACATGTATGATGTTTTATAAATCAGTCCAAAAATCACGATGGTATTGGATAAGTGAAAATGAAACTCAAGAGAACATAGAGGAATTCCAATAAGATTATTAATATAAAACATTTATAGTTACTTATAAATTATATTAAATTAAATTATATAATATAATATATGAATAAGTGAAGGATTTTCATATATGGAAGAATGATATTCTATATCATGATGTTGAATTTTAGGAGTGGTTTTACAATAATTGAAAATATAATATTTAAATAGTAACTACATGGGATATAATAGAATGTTGAAAAAATATTACATGATTTTTAACCATACAAATAGTAAAATAAAATTATATAATAAGAATAATAATTTTGTTAGGATATGTATATGATTATATGGATAAATAATAGAGAAGCATCACACACAACAAAATGAAAGATGTAAAGAGGTTAATATTATACAAAGAAAACGAATATTTCAAAATAGATGTAGTATCATAAATAATAAATGAATTTAGTAAATAAAATCCTCAAAACCTTCTAATTCAAATCATGGAAAAAATTTACACATATTTCATTCATATTTGGGTTATTTTTATGTGTTTACAATGCATGTAAATAAAGGAGAAGTTAGTTTTTAGGTGTAACTATATAATTTATATAATATTTCAATATAACATAAAAAAATGGTCATGAATACAAATTCGAATTATATATAAATTGTTTTTTTATAGAACATGTGTTAAAAAAAATCTTCCTTTATAAACATGTGAAATCCATCAAATATAGAGAGCTACTTGATGTTATAATTTGTTCATTATCTACCTAGAAAATTTTGAAATATTCCAATAAAATAAATCTACCATAATGAGGAAAACAATTCCTTATCTACTTGAGGGGGAAAAATGTTATGATGAATATGAGAATCTACTTGAAATTATTTATATCATATAAATATAAATATTCTGGAAAATTCATAAAAAGGAGTCACTAAATATGTATAATTTCTCATATTATCATTCCTTTTAGTCAAATAACATATATAAATTAAGAGGAGATATATATTTTAATCATTAACATTAATAAGAAAGGCTTAATCTGATTCATGGATTCATTTTTATGTAAAAGTAATATTGATTTTTTATAGGACTGTTTTGACCTATGTGTCATTGTGAATGTAAAAATCATATATTAAATATTCCATGTGATTAATTTATATAATTGGAATTATTATTTTTCTTCAACATGGAAACAATTGGAAAATAATTGTGAAGGATGATAAATATCTCATTTTATTCAGTATAATATTTATTTTTATAATGGAAATCTTTATTTTATAATCAAACACTATTTCTTTCTATGCTGAGTGTAAAACCAACTATTTATTATATTTTTCTATTTTATTTTTTATTTATGTGTCATGGGAATGCTTTAATTTATTTTGAGAATATTTTAATGGTGTCCTCTTAGAATGAATATGAATATGGATCTATAAGATTCACCACATTATGGTGGGGAACATGGTGTTATACATACTATTTTGGTGGGAATGAATTCCCAATTTGGGTTAGTGTTCTAAAAATTGAGGGTATCTATTAAATAAAGGAAGTAATTTCATTGACTATGATGTCTTAGTGGTATTTTTTAGTGTACCACACTCTAGAAATAACAATTTGATTAGGAATTTTATGGGGAATAGTGATTAGGGAGTCAGTATTTGGAAAACATGAGGTCGAAGACACCATAGTGGTTCCTATAGTGGCCATGACGAGGTACAATATTCCTAAAACTATTATAGAAAGAATCATGATAAGGATAAACCATGGAATGGTCAATGCCATCGAGGGATGGAAAAAACCTAGGAAATTTTAATATATTATCTTAGTTCTCTATAGGGGATGGTAAGACATGAGGATTCCCTAGCTTTGGTGGGTACCACCACAATGTGGTTATAGATTCATATATTTTTTTAAAAAATAGCCACTGTAATTGGGGGATATATTTTATCCATTAATAAGATAAAATATATGGGACTTTCTATGAATAAATGGATTGATTTTTTACGTAATTTTTAAACCAAAATCCTCATTCTGCCTCTCCTATCTTGGTATAACAACAAGGGGACCAGACATAGAAGTATTAATTATTTTCATCATCACAGTGATCATATATTTCTTATTATTGGAGGATTCATCTAAGATAAATCAATAGAAATTTAAAATAAAAGACCATCAAATTGCATTGTGATTTTTTTTATTGTTTACCCTAACCTTGGTAGTTGTCTTCCCTATCATTCTACATTTAAAATGAACTTATATTATTATGGTGATAAATGTTATAATTTTTTTTATTAATTATTTATTTAAATAAGTTATAATTGAAATAATGAATCATGTTTTCTAGTTTTCAATGAAATAACTTTTTTGTGTGTATCTAGGCATAAACAGAGAATGGTGAGTTTTTATATTCCACTGAATATGGACCTCTAAATTTAATGTTGGCTTTCATGAATGAATTTGGGAAAAATAACAAGGGGACATATATATTTGAACATTGAAACCATTATGAAATATAATCACACTAGGTTACTCTAAAATGCGATGGTCTGTTCATGGGGAAGAAGGTTTTTCCTGTGAATATTTTATATTTGGGGATTTCCTATTAGTCATGGAATACATTTTATATATTTACATATGCGTGGAATGGATGTTTGAGTTTTGGTGTTTATTAAATTATGTATATAGTGGGAAAAATCGAAACGTGTATGAATTGGGCGATTTTTTCCTATGGTTTTATTTAACATATTATTTTACTATGATTCTCTAGTTTTTTTATAAAAATTTAAGCTTAAATGTTTTTTTCAAGAGGAATACATGGGAAGACTAATTCGACTTTATACTCAGTTTTTATACTCATCCCATACATAAGAATCTTATTGTATATGTTGTTATTGTTTACCATGATCTAGGTAAATGTATATATTTTACCTTTCTAAAGGAGTGTAGTATGGTGCTGTGTGTAATAACCAAATATTTCATACTGTATTTTAGTTAAATAAATATAATGTTCCTATCTTGTTATACATGAAATACCAAAAAAATGAGACATAATATATTAGATGAACATTATTAATAAAATTATCATGAATAAATCAAGTAGTAAATAAAAATTAAGTAAAAAAATATAAATTTTATATATTTAATTGATAACAAATTAGTATGAATTAATGTTAAATATGATTTATTTTTATATAATAATTTTTACAACTGGGTGGGTCGAGACCCATTTTAGTTAAAAAATTGAAATAACACTTTTTTATTTTTTTCATTAGAGGGGAACCAATTACATTTACAATAGGACTAGAGGACATGAATTCCCAAGACAACATAGCATATAGTCCCAATGGGAATTAAATAATGTTACAAAATTGGTCAAAGGCCCTATCTTGCACTGCATCACACCTCTTACAATAGTTTCATTCTCTCGAAACACTAGAGGCCACCAGAAGCTTGCATCGCCCCAAAAACAGCAAATAACCATGAAATATTCCATAGTATAATAATATATTTAATTAAAATAAAATAAATTTATAATTTTCCCAAAAAAAAATTTAATCTTAAAAATAATCTTTTACTAAATATATATTTTTAAGAATTATATAAGCGAATATTAAAAGTAATATTCCTATAAATAGGAGTTTTATATTAAATTGAATTAATATTTGAAATCAATAGTTCCAAATTATTTAATGAGGTTTAATATTATTTTTAGTTATAAGGAATGAATTTGGTAAATACATGTTACATTGATAAAATCCAAATTGGTAGAGGGGTTAAACAACACAATAAAAGGACTATGATGTCAAACAGAGGTATCTATTTCATTTTTTGATATATGGATCGACCAATAGATATCTACACTAGATTACTATTAATTTATAGGTCGTATTGTCTTGTGAAACTTGTTCTCTCTTTAAATTAAGATGAAATATTTACAAGAATTCCATCCCACTAGTAAAAAAGAGACCTCTTACAACTCTTTAAAGACCAATTTCAATTTCAATTTCTTATTGAAAATTTATACTATTCCCTTCACCTATTATCTTTTTTCACTTCTTTATGTTTCTGGGCACAACAGTTTGTTCGGACTCTACCATTTCTATGGAAGCTTCCTAAGAAATCTTAATGTTCTCAATGTAACTAAGATATAATCTATAATGTTGTTTTTCCCAATCTTTAACCAACTAATATAATTTTCCAAATATTATATGAACAATTTAATATCTATACTATACTATTTTATTTATAATTTGTGAATAATAATTTAAAAAATTATCTTTTTTCAATTAGAAAAATAAAAAAAGTTATTTATTACTTTTTGATTACTCCTGCCACTTTGAAGTATCACATCGCCTATTTCTCCTTGTTTATGAATTATTTATTACAATCAGACGTGATCTGCTCTAGTAACTTACTAAATTTAAATAATATATTTATTGTTCTATAATAATGACATGATTCCTAAAGAAACCACTCTAAAGACATACTCATATATTAATTATGGTATGTTCTTCTTTCGGTTAGTCAAACCAGATACTTCAACAGTGATATAAAATAATATCTTGGAATTATATGATAAATTAATTACAAATATAATATCATATAAATAGGAATCTAATTATTTGATTTTGATTTGGGATTTGTAACATTAATATTATATTCCTTAATTATGATACCAATGTTCATTCGTTAAAAACCATATAAAGATGCTCTCCGTCAATTTCATCAAAAAGAATAACAAAAAATAATCCCATAGAATGAAATTAGAACATTATAAGTCAATATATATCATCATTATAGAACCATTTATGATTATAGAATGATTAAATTTTAGAGAAGTATCTACATCACTATTAATATTATTAAACTCATTCAAAACAATCAATAATACTCTCTATTGATACTTTTTCAACAGAAATATAAATATTTTATTTATGAATATGTTAATTTTATGGTCAGACTGAGAACCCAAACATAAGAATACCAAATAAAGGGAGTTAATATTCTTGAGACATCACCCCATAGGACCATAATAAATTTAAAAAATAAATACTTTCCCCCAAATGAAATCTACATTCAAAAAGAAAGTCATTATTTTAGGTTAATCAATAATAGTTTCATAAAATTGGGTAATAATTTTTTCCCAAGTCATAATTTAATATTACATGGAAGTCATGCCTTAATTAAAACCACAAATATGGATTTATTATTGAGAAGTTTTTAAAATCTCACTTAAATAAATATCTATTTCTAATCCTCATGTAAATATATATATTTGAGTTCACATGGCCCATCTTCTGTTCTTATCCCCTTTGGGATAGAGGAGTGAAATTAGAAATATTCATGTTAAGGTTTCACAACAAAGGTCAAACCTCTTGTAAAATATTTTATTTGGGAGAAGTATTACAAATATCTGGATCTAGAAGTGATTTAATAGTATTCGCACTACGAGCCACCAAGGGGCGATCACATTTAGATTTTAAATACACCTTTAAATGGGGTTATGATGATGGCTTGGAAAAATCCAAAATAAAAATTCCTTCCCTACTTTCTACTCTCTAAAGTTGATAGGTGATATTAATTGATCCTAGATCATCTATGCTTCCCAGCTGGGATGAGGAATAATTCATGAAAATTTTATACTTATTATCATGTATAGAGTAAATTTATATCCAATAGTGAGAAAGTTCTTACGAATATTCACTAAATAGATCTATGTATACTTGAAGTATACATTGCAATATTTATACAAGTGGTGGAAAAATAGTAACCCACACCTCCCATTTGACACATCCTTGAAAACAATTCATCAAGATTAATACTAAACTACTATATTTTGGAGGGACCAATTGAATCCAAAGTGAAAATCCTACCATTCTCTATCCCACAAGGCATAATAGAATAGTGAGAATATAAGTAAACCTATAGGTATCTGTTTCCCTAACTCTAATCTGCTTTACCTGTTTAAAACATATGAAGTACAACCACATTAATCATTTTGGAATGTTTTGATTCAAGGGTCTCTATGAGTATATATTTTTATACCCTCTTTAATACATTATAGTTCAAAAAAAGGAATGGATGACTAGAAATCCATATACACATAGTTGAGTGCATAAAATAGTGTCTTCTATAGAAATCCACAGCCCACCAAAATTGGTGGAAATGGGGATTATCACACCTTGATGACTCATATGAAAATTAATGAAAGAAATACTAAATATAATGATCATTAATATAATGTAGGAATGACTATGGACCCCAATTTATATCACCAACTAAAATTCCATACAGTTATTCACATAATATGAAAAGATACCCACTGGTAGCTGATCTAGAAAAATCACTTCCACTAGTTTTTGATAATTATTTACAGAGTCATCGTAGAATTTAAAAGGGGATAAGGAAGAAATTGGTGACCACATGAGTGAATATAGTGTATTTTGTGAGATATTAATAGTAAGGACCACTCTTAGAATTAATATTTGTATGGAAATAGGGATTGAGGACTTTTGAAACTCTGGTAAGTAGGAAGGACGAGGAACTATCATCCCTATCATATAAAGGAGACCCACCTCTGATAGAGAGATCAAAACAAAGATGGGTGGTTCTTTGGTT
Source organism: Viscum album (assembly GCA_963277665.1). Taxonomy (NCBI): domain Eukaryota; kingdom Viridiplantae; phylum Streptophyta; class Magnoliopsida; order Santalales; family Viscaceae; genus Viscum; species Viscum album. The sequence goes on along the minus strand of OY728150.1, from coordinate 355,213,392 downwards.
TCTCCCTAAAAAATGACTGATCTTTCTTTCCATCTATCCATCATATTTTAGATATTCCATTACTTAAGTGGAACTAAGTAATTATGGTAAGGGGTTCTTCATCTACAATTTAATATCTTGAGACATGTTTATCTTTATTTAACATTATACCATTGATATGGTGTTATTAATACCTAATGAATTTATTTTAATTTATTCATATAATCTATGGGTTTTAACTTATCACCATATAATTTCATTTCCACATGACTCATATTTTACAAAAAGTTATTTTATATGTGATGTTGTCCATGAATCTAATTTTAATTCGGGTTTCTCTCTTTTCATCATTTGTAGTCACTGCATGATTTTTGAATTGACCTTATAAATTCCTAACAACTTGATTATGTTAATTTTAAACTATGTTATGTTTCATTATAAATGCGTAGTTTTATATAAATTTTTCTTATATGTTAATTTCAATGATGTATGTAAGAATATATTCTTAATGATTCCATGTGAACAAATCATTATCTGATTTTTATTTATATATGAATAATTCTGTATAAATAATCTTTTTTTCTAAAAGAAAGTAAAACACTATATGTTTTATAGTAGTTAAATTATTTTGAATAAATTTTCAGAAAATGATTGGGGTATACCACATTTTCAAATTGATTTTTATAATTATCCTGAAATTTTTTATTCATCTATAACAACATCATTTTATTTAATTTATGAATGCTGAAGAATATTATTCACATGATCCCACCAAAATTATTCTCTAAATGGATTGTGAAATATTCTTTTTTATTATAAGAGTGATCCATCACTACATTTTTTCATTCACAATCATCCATTGTAAGTATATATAGCATATCACCAAATTTAATTATTTATGAATACATTGTTTTTCCTTTAAAATATTAAAATGTGTTGTATAAGATACCAAAAATCTATTGATCATAGAAAAAATATACTTCAGTGTATACCCATTACTCCATATAGTGTTATTTTTAAGGATTTTTATTCAAAAGCTATTCCATTTATTTGTTGGGGAAAGTTTATCTTAACTATATACCAATTACTATATATGGAGTTATTTTGAGAGATTCTGACAAAGAAATCTATTCCATATATATATTTTTGAAATTTTTGAAATAATTGTATACCCATTACTCTATATAGAATTAATTTTAGGGATGATTACAAAGAAATATATTCCACCCATTGATTAAGGAAAATTCATAATCTGTATACGAATTATTTCATTATGGATGTTTATTCATTACTAATTCAAGATGTGTTTTGGGTGTACATTTTATTAATCACATTATATAATGAATTCATTAGTCATAATTAGTGATCAGTGGGCCACATAATATCCCCTCAATGCATCAATGGGTATCAAGAGAAAAAATAGCCTATGTATCTTGGGGTATGCCTATCTAGAACGAAACCTTTTTCTAAGCATAGGTCCTTGATGGTGTGATCCTATAGTATAAGATCACGATTTTTTTATAGAATTATATATATGAAATTATATATTTTATCATTGAGGAATTAGATATTATTGTCCAAGTGATTTATGTATTTCCATTTCTATCAATATAAATATAATACTTTCAGTTTTATTCTATCATAGGGTTATTTATTATTATTAATTAGGTCTATATTTATCATGCTCATCTTATTCTGACTTCTGATCATTGATTGTTGTCTCATATGATTATAGTCACTGAATGTTTCAGATCACCCTTTTTTATCAAATATTTCCCCAAGTAATGAAGAAATGTATAAAAGATGATATTACTATAAGAATGGATTTCATGGTGAATTTGTGGGAGATATTGATAGAATATAATGGAATTAAGTGTTTTATAAATTGTGGGAGGAATGTGCATTCTTTATCAAATATAATAAATTTATTAGTTTATAATTTTTTAAAATTGTATAAATCCTTAAAGAATAATTGTCATGCAAATTTTATTATACTGAAATAATTAAATTATGTTATGAAATTACAATATAATTACATATTTGGTGTCACAATATAGCATAGGGTGATTAAACTTGGGGCATAGAAGTATCTCTCATGTAGAGCGTGGGAGAGTTCCAAGTGGTCGTATTATTCATTATTCTGAGTTTCTAATATTAAATTGTCATTTTTTAGACACCGTTTTTCACTCTAAATCTGATCAATTTATATTTATTGTAAATTTATTGATGTTTGGGAATGTTATATTCATTAATCATGTTGTATATAATTTGGGTGAGTTTTCTGTTACGGGGTTTTTATACAAAAGTGTAAATTTTTCCCCAATGATATTGTGTACCCTGTAGACTCAATAAATGTTGAATATTTCATTAATATAAACAATGGATGCTAAGAAAAATTCAAATTATATGGTTACATATGAACTATCCTCCTCACATGACTCAGTTCATGCAACACTAGTGCTTTCATACCTAAGTGAGAACAAATTGTGTTTTTTGAGTTCAAAAAAGTATATCATGGATGCAAGAATATAATAAAAATGATAATAAAGCCACTAGTAGCTATGGTGAATTATGCTTTATAATAATTTTACAATATTGTCCTGATATGGAATGATCGTGCATGAATTTAAAATGCTAGAATAAGATGAGTACAATACATTTTTTAATGTTTGGGGTTGAAGCCTCATTTTTATTATTAAATCAATGAAAAGACCTCTTTTAACAAGGTAGAGGGAAACCCATTACATAGCTCAATGGCCCAGTGGTCTTATAGCCCATTAAATAGAACGTAGTCCTAATTTTTTGGCCCAATTCACATGTTGTAAATAGTAACCCACCTTCTATAGTACCTGCACAGTACCGCCGCCGCTATAGTGCCTTGCCGCTGCTACAGTACCCGCTGATGAACAGTGTCGTCGCTGCCACATTACCCTACGCCCAATGGGTTTTGAACCACCATTTTTCATGTAGGATTATGGGGTGATTACCACTAATCCAAACCCCAACTACAAGATGAGTACAATACATGATTTATAAGGAACAATGATGTTATTAGGTAATAATAATTTTTATGAACTATGATAAATTTTGGTAATGTTGTTCACTCTATAAAACAAATTAAGTTTTAGATGAATAAGTTTTACAATAGGTTCTAAAAAGTATTACTGAATTTTAGAAAAATATTTTATCAATAATTTGGATGAGTAACAATGGAATATTTAAAATGGAGTTTGTAAGGGTAAATATTTACTTCAAAAAGGTAGTTCACTACATCATCTATTTCAATACATTAATTAACATCAATGAGTTAAAAATATAAAATTGTAATAATGATAATTATAAAGAATATGATAGATAATGATGTCCACTGATTTCTTATTCATTGATATAAGTATCAAAATGAAATATTTTGATTTATCTTTTCATTTAAGAAATTTACACGTTAAAGAGTTATTTGCAGCATGAATGATGATGCTTTGTCTAAATCTAATATTTCAAAGGATGTAATATTATATATATATATATAATATAGAGTTTTTTTCGTACTAAAGGAGGTGGAGTTATTGATAGGTTCTGAAGGAATAATACATGTTACAGTTTTTTCATATTTTCATGTTGTTTTAGGAATTTTTGGTTGGAAGCAGATTTTATGAGAATTTTCATCATACGTGATTATTAAAATATTTAAAAAACTCAAATACTAAATATTCTGGGATTTTCAAATTTCATGCTTCATAAATATTTGAATTATGATATTCAAGTGTTATGATGAATACAACCAAGTAGAATGGGGGTAAGAGAATGGATACCATCATTCTTTATTTTATATACATATATATATTAGGAAGGACTATTAAAAATATAGAGTGAGAAATTCAATTTAATTAAATAGAATGATCCTTCAATATAAAAGGATTGAAGAACCCCAACATCACTAATTCTTAAAATAGGTTTGGTTTGTATTTTCCTGTGAAAACCATGAAGTTTTTATTGCACTTAAGAATATGAAGAAGAAGAAGAGAGGGAATGATATAGTTTGTCACAGAGAAATATTATTTCTTGTAAACATTTTTATTAATAATAAAGGAATACACTTATTTTATCCTTTTTTAAGAACCCTGATCATGATGAAAAATATTTGTGGGATTTTTTTCTCACAACTATTTATATAAAATATCAATATTCTTCAAATTCATATAATAAAATAAGTTTATGAAATATAAAAGATCAGAATAATTTTATTCATTTTGGAATGGATGGATTAAAATAAAATTATATATTTCATGAATATTAAAATTTTAATGTACTTGGATCTATAATGGAACCCCAAAGGAACCCTTTATTCTATATAGGATTCTCATTATATGATTTGATGATCTCAATAGAACATATTCATAGCTCCCTTGTAAATGAAAATTCATTTATGTGGTGAAGGGGGCATTCTTTCCCTAAAAAATTGAGAAATTTACTTACAAAGAAGTTTATGTTTTTTCATCCGCCGCCCCCCAGAAATGTAAATTTGTTTGTGGGGAGAGGCATCACCCACCACCCCCCCAAAATTAATTTTTCCATTTCCTGGTGATTCAGTATTTTCAGGCCACCTATGATCTAAAATCCATCATTGGTTGCAGTTTTTATGATAAATTTGGTAAAATTCTTACATCCATACCCCAATAAAACCCCCCATACATAGACTATTTAGGGACATATTCTCTGCGATAGGTAAAGAATATATAATTAGAGATACACACATGAGAAAATGATTTCAGTAGGTAATCATAAAACACATATCACAAACTGAAATGGTGCATATGAATTGTTTATCATAGCATAATAATCCATCTTCATTAAAAAACCATTTTGAGGGAATCCATCTAAAAATAAAATACATTTTTAGAATTTCATCCACATAGTATAGTGCTCTGTAGTCTATTATTCCACGAATAAAATTTTGATGAAATCCTTACTGACCACTATCCTTAATAGGAAATAGTATGTAGGATGGGACTTCACTCTTGGAACCCATCTGCACATCATTGAGCTTATCTAGGAACCACCATGAGATTTCATGGAAACTCTCTCCATGAACCACTATTGAGAACATCTAGTCCCCAAGGACCCCCTTCAGGAAGAACCATAACAAGGCATCCTCAAAAGTCTCCAAATAGGAGTTCTCTGAGTGCATGGAACATCGACATTATCTCTCGATAAAACTTGAACATGGTAAATGATGTTATCTAGTAACATACGTATCAAGGTTGGTCTACAGAATGTTCTCAATCATACAATCATATTCTAACTAGGGTCTCTACCTTTTATTTAGTTCCAAGGGTCTCCCTATTTAAGAGAGTGAAGGGAAACGATTTATTTTCCCATTGATGAGGGGTAATTCGACAACATCCGTTCATATTTTCTAAAATTTATTATTTTGTATCAATCCTACAGTAATATCATATGATTTTATATAGGCCACATCTATATGGGTGTGAAAATCTTGATCCAGGTTATGAAAACAAGATAGGATTTGAGTTCAATATCCCATTCCATCTATTGTAACACAATTCTAGTTATTAAATTTAAATAGAATACATTCTCATCACATAACATTCTCCATCCCATTAACATAACCTTTTCCACCAGTGGGTGAAAGAGATTGTGTGGATTTCCTGATCTACTTCATCAGGTTTCTCACATTAATCATGACTCACATGACTATGGATATTAGTGAATGTCATGAAATATTCACAATCACCAATGGGACTCCAATTTGGTATAATTAACAAAACAATGTCATCATCACCAATAATGTACATATTCCATGTGAGGAAACCATAATGGGCCTCATATTCGGTATAATCCCCAACCAAATTCACCCAAATGGGCCTCCTCCATAGGTGTAAGACACCAATTTTAAAACTATGAGCAATTTTATTTTTGACTAAATGATATTTATAGGAAGAATCTTTGAGGTTCAAACCCAACACCACATATTCACCCACATGGTCCACCTCCAAATGTGTAATCCCCATCATTCCAAAAAATTTAGGCTCAGATTCTCAAAAAAAAATGAATATATAGGAATCCTCCCTGAGGATCAAACCCAACTCCCAAAATTCATCGTAATGTTCTCTGGGCCATATTCATAGTTGGTTCAAACCTAAAACGAAGGGAAAAAATACTTATGATCCCTTTTCATCTCAATATTTAAGGGGATACATTCTTGGTAATTTTATACCACCTCCTATGAGACCACATTCCATCAAGCTCTTTCGGGCCACTTCAACATGAGTCCCACACCAACCTTTATTAGAACATTTACAATAGATGTACATACCTTATAACATTAAAATTCATGGGTAATTCTTTGTTCCATGACCTTAAATGGTATGATGTGTCCCATTAAGTGTTAATAATTAATGTGGGTATGGATTTCTCAAACAAGGATGCCTATGGAACTTATTCTATGGGCCTAAAACAAAAATAAACACAATTCTTGTCTCCCATGATGATGAAATATTCATAAACTACCTACTATGTTTCATAAAACAAAAATCATAAGAATAAATGATATAAGAATCTATAATTCATTTAAAAAACTAAACCATTCTTATATAACACCAGACACATTAAAATTTATCCATCACTGATGAACCTTGGACAAAAGAAGGTGATTCAAAAGTAAAATCATGAAAATATTTGTTATTAATATAAAAGTTGACATCCTCCATACATGGGATTTAATAAAGGATTTGTTAATATAAAATTAATCAATAAGTGAGTACTAGGGAAACCAATAATCCTCCTAAAGGGTGTGATGATCCTCACCTACCATCCTCTTGGCCCATGTTCTTTATGAGGTCTCATTTGATAAATCCAATTGAATGAATTCCTTCAAAATGTGGGTCCACATATACTAAAAAAGATAATGGTTGTGAAACCACATTGGAAAAAAATATTTTTAAGTCGATGTAATCCTTAACCCAGATGACTATCTCGACGACATGTGAGGCAAACTTCATAGATAAAATGAAAGAGGAAAAAAACATGGACACAAAAATGTAATAATTCATGTTCCAATTTATTGAGATGTTTCTTTTATGGATTATTAATATATATCTATTTAATAAGGACTATATGTTTTTTGAAAAAAAACTCCCATTAATTCAATCCAATGGAATACATACAAATAACCTGATATTTTTCATATTATTTCATGTCGTTATCCAATTAGAGGACACAATCACTGACCCATGGTATACAATTCCAGGTCTCAGATATGATCGTTTGGGAGTACCACTACAATGTTACTATCCCAATCATGGAGGAAGCATGTCAATCCGTTCAGCCAATGAACCCCCTAGTCATCAAATAAATGATGGTTCGTGGTCCTGAATCTAATACACAGGTTTTTATATAAAATTATTCTAGAAGACTATCCCTAGTACAATGAAATAAATTTTTACATTATCTCGGGGATTTTAATCCATGGGTCACATATGGACTCATCCCGATTTCAAAGGAATCACACCAAATGGATCCTTCCCACAACCATCGTTTCCATAATATACATCATTAAACAATCATCTCGATGATGGTGGTTTCTTTGGGAGTCTGTACGAAGTCACCCAGACCTAGGAACACATGATAACCCATCGAGTGAAGTTACCGGACAAATGGAAGAAGGGTCGCACCTCATTCTCTCCAAATAATCCTTCCAACCAAAACATATGGAAAACATTAAGTATGTTCACACAACTTCGTGCAACAATCAATCTTGTTAGAACAAGTTGATGGATTGCAAAGAAATCATTTGTTAGATTCCAACTACCATTAGGGGGAAGATCCTTATATCAACCTCTAAACAAGAATATTTTCTGCATATCCTTATAAAAAATAGAGGACAAAAGAATAAAAACATCCCTTATATATCAATATAATGGTCATATATTCTCATTCTAGATGAATAAGTAACTCTTTATATCATGTAAATGATGTAAGGACTCGTATATATTCATGTTCACAATCAACATGTTTTTCTGGATATAATGATATCATCGACGATGACTAAGAGACATGTAGAAAAACCAGTATCCACATTGAAGTAACTTAATAGAACAATTTGATAATAACCATGGATCATACACATTTTTATACTTTTATCTATGAAGTCTATGGACATCCAATGATAAAATGAAAATCAGATCGGGCTCAAATCCCTACTCCATAATGAGGTCACTGGTCCATCCCAAGGGCCACTATTGGATAGGCACATATCACATCCAAACATCTAGAGAACTAATGACAAAATAGAAAATTAACAAGAGAAATAATCAAATGGACTTCAATATATAAAATTGAACACCCAAAACATGTGTCTCCAATCACCTAGAGGATTACATCTAAAATGAATCCTACCCAAGAGTGATTGAGAAATAAAGATAGGTTCCATGAACATTCTATGGTAAATGATGGTGTTCTTAAACTCATGAATATATCTATGCGAGAAAAATATTCTACTCCACTTCAACCAAATTATAGAGATTGTAGAGGAAATTGTGAAGTTCCTCCTTGAATGCATACAACAAACAGTCCTGGAGGTCATTTATAAACATCTTCCCAGGAAGCTTACTTCATGTTGAAAATCTAATCCATATTGAGAACCCATATCCTGATGAGTGATGACGAATCCCTCAATATGACTAGATGATAAAAAATCAAGAATGTATACCCCTTACTAACAACCACCCTAATGGTCCTCTGTATGTTAAATATTCTAGACATTCTCTATATAGTAGGGAATTAATCCACACTTGTAGTCCTCCCCGTGATGGAATTCTCAACAAAAGTACTCCCAACAATGGCATTTCCTTTAATTAATAAGGCCCTCCCCTTGATGAATTAAATATGAAAAAACCCATCATTTAGAGGGGAGATAAGGATAATGAGTTCATTATTTCTTGAATCATGGTTATGGATAAGTGGTATACCCTCTCCAAAAAAATATAAACCAAGGAAATTTCCTCTCTCTAAGCCCTCCATGGATCACATGCCTTCTAATGCAATATAGTAAATCCCATCGGGCCCTATTGTTCACATTAAATCAATGGAAAAATTTAAAATCTGGTCAAATCTAAAAGAAGAACCTATCAAAAATTAAAAATCCTACATATTTATCGAGAGGAGACAATTGGTGATGGATAATATACAAGTAATGTTCTAGAATTTAGCCACTCCAAAATTCAGCATTTTAAAAGTGTTGTCAGATGATTTTGTGAATGACATTAGGCTAAACATATGGTACAATCAACATTATTTAAAAGAAAAAGCATAACCTTATGGTGAATTTACCAATTATTTCATGTTAATATAATAGGTGTACCATTAAATAAACTTGGAATCCCTCACAGGTACTTGAATCCCAATGTTTGGATAATTCTTGGTGTTCTTCAAGGCACATTTCTAGATGATTTAAAACAATTTCATCACCTATTCAGTGACACCCCATCTATTTTTCTTCTTATATTATGGTGATGAGATGAATATTTTCATTTTATCTCACTACCTGAATAGATAATCCATCCAATTTTGATGTTATGAACAGTCATCGACCCATGTTGCCTTCAAGTAGAATACTCTTCTCACCAAAGATTGTATGCTCAACAAGAACTATGACACAATTGTTCTCAAATAAATTTTCCTAGAGGAGAGTGAGACATTATTAGATTATTTCTTCTATAATAGAAATATATAGAACAAGCCTCTTTCATATAGGAAATCAATTGAAAGATAACTAAAATATATTTGGAAGAAATCAACTCGGGTGTAGGTTGTACCATGTAACCAACCCATGTTTGGAAAAAGCCCTATAAAATCTGAAGATCAACCACAATACGTACATCCTATGTATTACAAATGCTCCCCATCCTACACATTTGGGTAATTTATAACACAACTATCGAGCCTAAAAAATATAGAATTAAACACAATGTAAGTGGAACTTGAGAACCCTATCTTGCTGGTATGATAGTATTTTTACCCCAAACAGAGTGAAAGTATATTTTTTCATTGTGTGGAGGAGTTAAAAAAAAATATTGCTTATTCATCTTATCATGTGTTCTATTTTCTTCTCTAGGTAGGCAAACAATGAAATTATTTAGAGGTTCCCTTCATATTTCCCTTCACTATAAATCTTCAATGGGATATCTGAACAAAATTATTGGATCATGTGATAGTATCAAATGAAGAAATCATAACAAGAGAATAAATTCTCTATGGAATAATATCCCTTCGAGTAGATTCTCCAAAAGTAACTAGATATACCACTATTTTGATGCTATGGAAATTCTCACAATTCTGTTCACATTAGTTAGGTGACTTAAAAATTCGTCTAAAAATACTATAGAATAAATGGAAATTTAAGGAGAAAATGGGTGAATATATCCATTCAAAACATTTTCCACACCAAATCAGTTAATGATGGTGTGTATACCAAAAAACAATGGATTGCCCAAATTATGATGATTCCACTGAATGCTCTATTATACCAATATGGGTATTAACAAATAAAAAAAGTAAGGATGTGATTCATCACCACTGATTACATGAATGTGTCAAACCCCTAACACTTGTGGAAATAATGGATCAATTTGAGATAGAAATGAATGAATTGAAAAGGATTAATGATTAATTAATATGGGGATATATTCCTAATCTATTTGTACTACTGAAGGAATCATCATTTACCCCTATAGCTAGTGTGCCTCAATAATGGGATCATTTCATACTGGTGATAATTGATTCACTATTTACTCACATTTTCTAAGATTTCCAAACATTCTATTTAGACCAAGTGATTTCTAAACCCAATTAATTATATCTATTCATAAAACCAGTAAATTTCGAATTATGTTACAATTATATAGTTCAAGGACATGTGAAATAGGATCAACACATCCACTACACACTTTAGTTACCCCTTTTCTATCCCTTTTTCAAGTGGTCATTCCATAGGACTTGTTGACACTATTTAGTCATTAATAACCCAACTATTATCAATAGAGTGATAATGTGTTCCAATGTGTTTGGCATGACGACCTCACCGTGAATGGGTGGATTCAATTATTCCCACTCCTAAATTTGGAATTCCATTTTTTCCAAAGTTTAATGGGTTTGGAGATCTAGATAAATATCTAACACATGATTTATCTTACTGTGACCCCATTATGGGAATCAATTTTCAAAAATATTCCAACAAACACTATTGTTTAATAAAAAAGTATATGGAAAACCATTTTATTGTATACTAGTTTACCAGTAGGGTAATTCAAATGATTGGAAAATTGTCCCTAGAAAATTCATTACCAGTTTATCTCAACACCACAAAATACATTAGTCATTGAAATTGAGAACTTAAAATAGTAATAAAATGAGAGATCCATTGATTTCAATGCTAGGTGGAGGGGTCTAATATTCTCTTTGAATGTTTAGTTGTCATAAGAATATTTTTTGGGGCTATTCATAGAAGACATCACCGATGAGTTTTTAACACCACTCATTTTAGGAAAATACATTTGTGTTTTTAGAGATCTTTTATAATATTCATAAATATTATATGAATCAATCATTTGATCCAAGTCCAAATACCGATATATACTGGTATACAAAGGAACGATGGTAGGAAAAGTAGAATCTTATAATATCAATTCAAAACCATATCATATAACATCTCCTAATCTGAATCCTAAAACATATCGTGTGGTACCCACACCAGGGTGGTAAAAATAGAATTAAATAAATATTAATGATGAAAAGTGGGAGACAAAGTTCTCCTAGTATAAAGAATAGATGAATATATCCTACCACTTCCAATATGAGAAGATTCATAACTTTTTCTTAGATGATATTCAAAATGACATGTTATCTTTTTCATAACCCGTAGGACCTGATCACGTTAGTCTTAATGATCCCATTAATTATTTCCCCTTTTATAGAAATTTGGGGTAGAAAATCTATGAATATTTTCTTTAAATACATGATGATAAATATGGATGGTTCCTGGAATGTGATTCTAGGAAAACTATTATAACAATTATAATGTGTTTCTTACACTATTATAGTGGAAGAGGGTGGATGACATGAAGTCGCCGAAAAAGATTCATAGAAGTGATATGATAGGATTTCTAGAAATATAATCAATCATAATGATTCTAATCTCATATCGTAGTTGACAAAATTGAATATACCCCAAGTCGATTTTGGTGTAGTGTAGTAAAATGATTCAACTATGAAACACTATAAAGGGAAATATTCTATGAAATGTAATGGTTAGAGAGGTGGGAAACAAACATAGAAATATGAAACAACACCATCAACATAGATATCCTTGAATCTCTCAGCCTTCATGCCTTCAGAACTGAGATAATAGATTCTGCCCCTCCAAATGGAACAACTAGCACCACCCCATAAAACATTATAATCGACAATGACCCATAAAATAGTTTCCTAATTAGAGTAAGAGTTCATATCAAGTTACTTCATCCATTTGATGGTTCCGAAATCTAATAATGATTTTTTTTTCAACCAGATCATCGCACACCAAAATGGGGTGACATGAATCAATGTCATAGTAGTAGTGGAAACAGAATGTGAAACAGGTGTGAGTGTACTAAATATAATAGTCACATAATAGAAATAACAATTTATCCCATATAATATCCTGGAATATCCCTTTTAAAAGAACAAAATGGGAAGGAATATTTATCCATACATCATTCAGAATCAAATATTCTGAATGTCAATTTGAGGAATATGTGACAACTTGACCATCCCAAATAAGTGGGATGCTGAGGTGGCCTGATTCATCAACAAGAATGATGAACTTCTAATCTTCTCAACAACCTGACAAATATTTCCTAGGTATTTCATCTTCAAAAAAATATCATCGAAATAATTCCATGTTGGTACATGTATATCATGGACACCAAAGTACGACATCATGATGTAATTAACAACAATTCAAAAAATAAATTAATTCCCAATACTATCAAACTGTTGAATTATATATAAGAAGAACATGTAGAGGATCTATTGTTACCACAAGAGTTAAAAGGTGAATCTATTCCCATAGAAGTATATCATGAAGAGGGTGACCATAAATAATGTTATGAAGTTATCTCCTTCACATAGGAGAAAGTAACTGAAGATATAGATGGATAAAATGCTCCCATATCTGTATCTGGAAGAATAGATGGAATTTATATCCATAGATCATTTATTGAAAATGGCCAAATGTTTAGCCTAATTCCTATCATAATGCTTCACAATCTCAGATATATTGAATTTGGTTTATCAACTTCCTCCCTAATGCTCTAGGGGTTTGATAAATGTAAATAGAAAACCCTTATCTACATAAAGCTCAATTATTTGTTTAGTAATTTTTATATATGACTATAGGTTATTGATTTTACAATAATATATTTTCATCAATGTCTCACTAGTAATTCCACGGTTCCACTAGCATGTATAAATCCCTTCATCATATCATCAGTGCCTCAAATACTACAGTAATAGACTGTTTGGGACATTACATGTTGACATATATCTATTTGAGTATTGTGAATCTCAATATAATAATGTAATATTGTAACATATAGAAGGAAATAAACCCATAACTGATGGTGTCACTCAGGTTACCACTCTAAGGGGTATATATATTACCCCAATTTTCCCATTTTTGGACCTTTGTGTTGAATATTTATAACCCATATGTCAAGTCAACGAAACGTGCTTGGATTAAGTGAATTCCCACTGGAAAAAATGATATACGAAATATCAGTTCAAATATAAGATGTTTAAGAAATATTATATTAATCTATTGGATGAAATATCTTAAAAGTAAATTCTTATACCTTGTCTCCAAAATATCAGTATACCACCACATCATCCTTGGAAGTTAAAGAATTTATGATATCATCATTAGAGGATAGTTCTCAGGACATTATCCATCCACCTTACTTTTTTGACTCCCCTTCATCATTTAGAAATACCAACATTGGAATAGATGATGAGTAAGTGGAAAAATAATAATATGTGGAAAATTAACTTAGGTGATCTCCTCTATCATTCGAAGGAGTCTATACCATAGTCAATGAATTCCGATGGATAAATCAAGGTATAGAGGATAATTCATGATCATTGCTAATATGTGCAATAGTGCCACTAGATGAATATGATATTTTCACTACTTTTCTAAAGAGAAATTTGAATATGATTTCAGATAATTAGAAAACGTTTCAATTCGTAGATCCAAATGTAGCTGCACATCAATTTGGATTTCGAGAAGACCATCATGGTTACATGTATGTAGAAATAAGGACCCACAAAACTCATGATTCCAAGGAAAATGCCAACATTGAAAAAACCATAAAATAATGTTTCACTCGGATTTTTAAATACCCAAAAAGGATAGCCAACAGTGTCTGTAACATGAAAAATAAAGGTAAAATTAGGGTTTTCACCAGTTTCAGAGATATCACCCATCATTGTTCGAAGGATAAATTCTTAATTCTAATTAAAATGAGATTGATTGATACTAAAACTAAATATCAAGACATATCTATCATGGATGGTTATTTTGGGATTAATAAAATCCAAATGGATACATAATATTACAAATTCATTACATTCAGGGCCCCCAAATTTTATTCTTCTACCCAAGGATTCCCTTTAATTGTATGAATGATGTAATTACATATTAATGATACATTAATGACAACTACAAACCCTTGATGGGAAATTCTTGACGAGTGTTACATTGATAATTATTTTGTAAAATAAATGAAAATTATTAATCAAATTTCTATTTTGAAAGTAAATTTGGAAAAACTGTAAAACAAAGTCTAACGATGAACCCACATAAATGTTCTTTTAGTGTTAAATATGGGGAATTGTTTAGTTTCTTCATATTCCATCATGGAATTCAATTATGACATAATCATAATAAGAAAATTCTAGGTATGAAACCTCCTTGAAACCTCAAATAATTTAGATATATACATGGACTCCCTTCCAACATTATAGGATATAAAGAAAACCTCAGAATAAATTGTTTTCCCAATATAGAACAGATAATAAATGGTTTATTGTTTTATTGGACTGATGAATACCAATTAATATTTGACTATCTCAAAACAGATCACTTGATCCCATGAGTTTTGATGCTAATAGTCAAAATAAAGATAGTCATCTGGTATATGATGAATTTTGAATGATCATTCAGTGCATTTATCTCATAGAAAAGTGATGTGGGCAGTGAAAAAAACCTCTATTATCTTATTCTTACAATTTTAAACACTCATACTCGATATTCAGGCATATAGATGAATATTTCAACATTTATTTTTTCAATTCATAAATTGAGAAAATAAATGTTGTATTTTGAGTTCCATTGGTCTCTCAAATCGAAAAACTCAAATATTTCCACAATATTCCCATGTTTCCTAGATGTATGGCATGATGGGAGGTCATTATGAAACTGTTTGAAATTTGATTCATACCATAAAAGGTGGTAAAAAATAGGCCTTAGAAAATTTCATAGTTGAACATACCTATGTCGAAGAAGTGCTGATGAGTAATGAACTGCCTAATGAGTAGATATATTTTCCAAAATATTATAAAAGAGGTAAATTTATTATGATGGTGATTTTAGATGACCCACTAGAAATAGAATGGAAGACCCCATGATCAACAATGTCGGGTTGGGAATCGTTCCCATTTCTCCAACAATGGATGTTCTACCATACTTATTTACTCTATCAGAAGGAAGCACCAATAATGAGCCTGAATTTTCTACCCTCATTGCAGACATGGAATAATATTTACATATATAGACAACCCTCCTAATAATCCAATGATATTCTAGGTAGGTTATTATATAGATTAATATTGTTTACACCATGAGAAAAAATGATATGATCCAACTACTTAATCATGGTTGAGGTTGGATGATAGAATTCCCCTATGACTCAACACTAACTCATTATCCATTTTCATAGAACACTCGGGTATATGCATTAGAAAATTATGATGCAAAACTTGGAAGATCCAAATTTTCAAAATATATTCATCAGTATCACACATCACAGAACACTATCGATTCTTGTTTAAAGTGGCATGGAATATATCATTGGAATCAATTATAACTATGAACCCAAAAATTCATCGAATGGGTGGATGATTTTCATCATTGATATCTTCAAAAATTGGACACCTCCAACAGAAAGATATGTAAAAAATATATATGACAATAGGTGGTAAATATCACTCTTTATGATTTCTCATATCATCTGGAGGTTCATTTTAAATGAATCATCATTCGAATTATCCATAGATTCTTTTATAGAGGAGTGGTGATTACTATAATGCAAGAAGTTCAGGATGGTGCATGTGGATCCCATTAGTCAGTAACCATGGTTACCAACTAAATTAGGAGAATTGGATATTTCTAAACATCAATGATGCAAGATTGAGCACAATTTTATAAAATGTGGCATTCATTCCAAGTAAATTATTACATCATCTATCAACCCCTAGTGTTAATTCATATAGATAAACACTCCACACAATTTATCATGTAAGGGATGGAATTTCTAGCCCATTCCCTATATCATCATTTATAATTCTCAAATACATTCTTACTACTATTTACTTATTCGCTGAATGGGATAAGGTGATACCTATTAAGATGTTTGACAAAAAGTACCATCAATTTCATGATGTGAATCATCTTCACTAGATTTGGTTTTCCTCACATAATACATATGGACAATAGCACTGACATCTTATCTTCTATATTGAAGAAGTTTTACCTAGAGTAAAAAAACAAATGAAACACCTCATCTAACTATAATTATCTTTAAAAAGTAAATATAGAGGATTCTAATAAAACTATATCGAACCTACTCTAAAAAATATTGGATGATGAATATATATATTATTCGAAAATGATTTTCAAAATTTTTGTGCCTACCAAACTATAATTCTCTAAAATAATCTAAAACCCCATATTCCTTGGTTATATTGTAACACTCCTATATTTCCTAGTACGTTATTTCTTCAAAGTAATCTAATAACATGCACTACACGCAATACTGAGTTCTAGGGCACCACGAGTTTCCAAACTAGCCGTTCAAAAGTGGTTATGAATAGTATAAACTGAATTTCGATCTTTATATAATACTTATAATATTAGAATCCATATTATGAGTTTCTTATACATAATGTAAAAACAAATTCATTTTTTTCAGATAAAAGAAGTATTTTTTAAAAAATTCAATTTTAACGCTTTTTAATGGATAACCTTGTTTAAATTAAATATTTGAAAATTTTATATATTCAATTTAACAAAATAAACTTATTCTTTATGATCGTAATAGAAGAGTGTAGTTTGAAAAAAAAATTGGTGTTTTTTTGATAAATTTCATATTTGGGTGAATAGTGGAAAATGCTATATGTTAACTGAAAACAATGTTTTTAACTAAAATAATTTATGGTGTTAAATTTTATTTTTTAATGTTTTGGAAGTATAAATAGATTATATTTTTACCATTTAATCCAATTCTGGTCATTGTAAGTAATTTCACTTTGACATTGGACTTAAACATGTTTTAATCTTTTGAGAGTTATTATTTCTTAAAAATACGCCTTTTGTTTTTGACAATGGGAATTAATTTTAAATTAATAAATTCAATATATATGTTTTTAACTTTGTAAAATAGACTTCATTTTTGAAATTGGGTTGTCAAAATTATCTTGGGGTGAATTTTTGGTATTTTTCTAAAAACATTCATTTTATGATGTATAGTGAAAAACACTGCATTATTGGTTAGAACCGACTTTTCATGGAAATAATTATTTATTTAATTTAAATTTATTTTAGGTCAAAATAGATACATAATAACTATATATGATTAATTCAATTCATTGGAATAATTTTATAATAAAATGATATATATAAAAATTTTATTGAAATTTTACCGTCTTTTTTCCACCACCTAGGAGCATTTGATAATTTGCATAAAACATAATTTTACCACTTTTGTGATTTGAATTTCAAAATTCTGAGAGACACAGTTGATATCAGTAAGTAAAATGGGGTTCAATATGATAAAAATAATTTCCGATGAATAGTAACTATTGACTTTTATTTACCACGGTTAAAAGTAAATAGGGTAATTAAAGTTAAAAATGAAATTATTATTACCCTAACAGATGTCATAATTCTATTGTATAAGTTCATTTCGACCAAATACAACCTTAGGAATAAAATATGATCCTTTGGGTCCACTTGGATTTGACTAAGACATTTATTATTATTCTATTCAAAGAAGGGTTAAAAGTGTTAAATTCATTGTTTAATAACTATTCTATTTTTAATATAGGGTTACTCAAATGATAAATTCGACTATAAATATTCATTATAAATATAAATATATTTCCTACATAATGAGTTTTTATTTATATTTTTTAGACATTACATAATTTAATTTATTTATGACACAATGATGATGCAATAATTACCTTATTAATAAAATATTAAAATAATTGATATTATAAATAACCAAATAAATATAATTTGAGACTTTTTATGAATTAAAATAATTTTATTAGTCAATATGACATATTATGGTTGATTAAATGAATATTTTTCAAAGTAATAATGCTGTTATGAATTTAGGAAAAACAAAATACCGAATAGTGCCAAAATTCATATAAAAGTATTTTAAAAACAAATATTATATTATTAATTGGTATTATATTCCTAAAATTATATGGTTCTGAAAAAGGGCTTAAAAACTATTATATATGTCATTAATGAACCACATGGGTTTCTTTTGGATGTTTATAGTATTTTTATTGACCATATAATATAAAAATACAAAGAGACATGAAAAATGTGTAACTATTTACCTAAGAGTTAAATCTAAAATACAATGTTAATATAGTGACCCAAAGCTATCTAAAACCTACTGGTTGAGTGGTTTTAGACCCATTCCAACCTTATCCTTCAAATACATCTTCATGGAGACATTATAAACCGAAAATGAATTTATTATAAAATAATATTTTCTATTTTTCCTAAGGTGCCCCTCACCCCTCTTATAAAAAGGCACTTCCCATTCTCTCAACTTCACTCCTCCAAAGCCATTTGTATCGGCCAAACCACACACAAATATCCTCCCAACTATCCTAAATTCATCTTAGATGAATTTTTTTGGCCAGAAATCCAACCTATGAAGCGTTTTTTATCATATGAAATGGAATAACCAAAAGAAGAGGTAATGATTTCATCACCCTCTTTCATGTTCTCTTATTCTTCCACTTATTATTTCATTGTTCTTACCAAACCACAATAATAACTCTATTACCTTATATATTGTGATGTTATTCTAAATATTACACAACCATATTCATTTTTCTACCCGTATTATTAATGATAATGTCACTATGTGTGAGTACGTACGGCTTACCGCCTCCACACCGTGGTGTAATTAGTTAATCAACAGTATGTTCTTGGGATGGATAAAATGATGATTAATATGAACATAAATAATTAATATAACGTGCTAATGTCTCTTTAAAATTAATATACCATCCAATTCCACACTTTTAAGGAAATGATATTATTGCTCGTGCGAACGTATGGATTACCGTCTCCACGATGAGATGAGATTCATTTCCACGTTCACCACTCATCGATGATTATAAAAATATATATTACTAATAGGTATGTAATATATGACATAAAAATTATAATTGATATATATATATATATATGATTATATTTATGTACTTACATATATCTTATTCACTTACTTCCATTCAGTATGATATGAAAACAGAAACAACATTTATGCGTATGTACGGCCTACCATCTCAATAAACGGTGTTTTCCATTTTATATATCTATTTATTATAAATATTTATATTATAAATATATATGATATATTAATAAAGGTTTTTATTCTGGATTTATTTATATAATGATCTAAATGATACGGTGAGGACTTACAAGTTAAAATGTGTACGATAAAGAAAGCGATTAGTACCCATAATGTTAATTTAGTATGAAAATAATTATTAAATGCGTAATATAAAGTCATAAATGAATCATGTATGATATAATAAATACTAATATGGTTATTTTATATTCTAATAACATACAACAGTCATTATATAGGAGGTTAAATGTACCCTCGACCAAAGGATAGTGCAAGTTAAGGGGTTTTCATCTCACTATTTATTCCCGTGAGATTCATGAAATATTGAAACTATTTTCTTTTGTGTGGTGTATGTGCTGCCCATAATTTTATTCTTTGTGTAATACAATTTAGTTAATTTTTATTTACATATTCATTGTATGGTACTTCTTTCATGGGTTGTATGTTTCATAAGTTACCAAATTGGTAAGGGTTAATTCCTCATTATCATTATTATTCAAGATTGTTTATGTGTATGTTTTTACAGGAAAAAATTTATTATACATGGCCATGTTTCATAAAATGATTTTCAAGGGGATTATTTTTACTAGACTTATTGAATATAACATAATTTTAAATTTATTAAAATATTTATTCTTCGAAACTTTTCTAATTAATGTCCATGATTTTGAAATGGTTTTAAGGATTTATTTATATGGACATGAATGCTTTGAAATGATAATTCTTTTAAAAAGTTGCAAAGTGGAATGGGACACTTCGATTCAAAAATACCTTTTAAATTACTACCTTTATACGTTGTGAGAATTTTAAATTATTACATGAAAAAGTGGTATATATCCCAAAGCATTTTACTAATCATTTTCATTAATGTCAACCGCCTTTATTGGATTTTAAACTTGTTTGAAGTTGAATTATTATGATAAAAATCATCCATATTATATTGAATGTTTTGTGATATGTCTGATTGTGGATGAGTTAGTTTTATACCATTCATGGTTTATGGATAAAGTATTGACATTTCATATGCTAGTTTTTATACGAATGTTTGTGTTATACTGCAACATTTTCTTATGATGAATGTATTGTACTAGTATATTCCGGGTTAGGGACCGGTAAAAGTAAGCCCTCCAAGTTGGGGTCCGGTTACAGCAGACCCTCTAGGTTGGAGTCTGGTTACAGAGGCTCTCTAGGATAGAGACTGGTTACAGAGGCTCTCCGGGATGGAGTCTGGTTACTGAGGCTCTCTGGGTTTGGGCCCTGTTATAGTAAGCCCATTGGTACTGGAATGAGGCCTTGATACAGAAATTAAAGTCCAGTACTATACATTCCGTCATTATTAAATTAGTTATTAAATTTTATTATTCTACTAGTAGAATAACCATGTGAATGTTTATATGATAATTTTTGATTTATTTTTTCCATATTATGTTCAAGATTATGTTTAGAAGGCTATTGATTTTTATTACACATCATTCCTTAATGTTTGTAGCTTCTGCTAAATTGTTTACCCTTACTGAGCATCTGAGCTCACCCCATTCTTATGTTTTATTTTCCTAGGATCACAAGAATTGTATTATGTTTGAGATTCAAGGTTAAGCTAAGGGAACAATTGCATTCTCAAAAGAGTTTTTTTGTGATGTATGTTAGAAAGTTTAATTTTATGTGCATGTATGTAATATATTTTCCAAGATTGCTAAACCTATCGGTCTTTCAAAACATGATTCCTTGTAATCATGCAAATGTATTAAAATAATTCACCAACTCTGGGCATCTAGGCTCAGGGCTTTACAGATGGAATCAGCGGGAGGATTAGTATAAACCATGGAATCTAGATTTAGATAAACTCTGATTAGAGCACATTACCCTAAGATATAATTTGAGGATTAGTATAATAAAACTTCCTAGAATTTTAGTAATGTAGATATTTCATGTATTTTCCATGAAATATATATCAGTCTGGATACGAGCAGGTAGAGGTGGCTCTAGCACAGATGTACCTAGGGGTAAAACTAGAAAACACTGCTTTGAGGTAGACTCAAATGGGAACTGGTGCACCACAATGGGCCTTGCTGAACTCTTGGTTACGACACTCCTGGGGGATATGAATAGTAAAATTCTTAATTTAATTACAAACCATTAGTAAGGGTTTATGAGTATATGATACTTTAAAGAAAACATATTTATGATTATGGATTATATCCGTAAACTGTTCAATTTATGTTAACTATTTGACAAGTTTGGAATTATGAATTGTGATTCATCAACTAACCTAGTGTATGCCATTGTTTAGAAGTGGCACCCGGTAGAAGGAATGAGAAATCCAAAAATATGTATCATCCAAAGAGTAATAAGGATCATATCATTAATATTATTAAGAAAAAATTTATAAGTTAAATAGAATCATATGTTAATATGATAAGTAAATAAATATCTAAGTCATATGGATTTGAAGGAAATCCAGATAAGAAAAGGATGGTAGGGAGAAAGATGGATATTGGGAAGAAGGGAAAGATGGATTTTCCCATATATGATAATTATTGAAAGAATGACCTTGGTAAATTCATGAATGGAATGAGAGTTTGTTATGAGTGTGGAGAAAAAAGACAATAAGTACGTGATTTTAAGGACAGTAAAAATGTTTCATGTGTACAATGCTTAATCTTCAAGAAGATGGGTCACTACGCGAATCAATGTACAAATCATCAGAGTATAACCCAAATGATGATATTGGATAATAATAAAGTTATGATACTACCAAATATGAAGAGGAATGACTAGTGTTCTTATGTTGTTGTTAAAAGATTATGTCATTTCAGTGTTGTATCGATGATATACCTGTTATATGAATTATGGAAACAAATAAGGATTTTACTACAGTACTATTTCCATGGGGATTTGAGGCCATATGGATTTATAAAGAGTGAATGAAGAAAAAGATAAACCTTTTGGAAAATACTTGGATAAAGGAACAATAAACCTTAATATGGTCCTGATACTGAGGTACTAATTTTGGAATAAGAGATGGTTGATTTGGATAAATTATATTGGATATTCTTGACTATCTTAGAACTGATTAATGGTTTATTTATTTCATCATTGTTGGAATATTTAAATTTTTTGGATATAAGGAATATTTCTAGTATTATATATAGGATAAGGGAGCATGAATGTAATCAATAAGGTTTTATGGTAATTCAGGGTGTTACCATGTTTCCAAATAATGAATGATGAATGTGTTCACATGTTACTACATAGAAAAAAGGATCTTCATTGTGTTTAGATTCCTTATAAATTTTGGAATGTGAGTTTGGATGGAAATATTTTGGATAAGTCTAATGGTTGGAATGGATTAAGTTTGAAATTGGATATTATTGTTAAGGTTATTTTGAGATTGTTATAAAAAAGAAAACACACTGACCGTGTGACAATCTGTCGCGTCAGACAATGCTGTGGGAATCAAACCAACAACAATAGTGCGATTGAGATTTATCACCTACCAGTGTAATACATGAAGTCCCTAGATTTTTTAATCTAGATTTTTTAAGGGTCTGATAGGAGGATTAAAAATGCATTATTTTTGGAACCCAATACGATTAGGATAAATAGAATAATTTTTTTTCAAATCTTTTGGAATGAAAGATGAGTTTGTGGTAGGAATTAGTTGAAGGATGAAACTCTACTTGTCCTGTATATATATATATATATATTATTTCTTTCCCACTTATTCTATGGATAAATTAATTATTAAACTTTAGGGAAGTTATCTTAAAACCAAAAATGTGTTATCCTAATACCTTATGTTTTTTGAAGTAATGGTATTTCAAATCATCATAGATTGATGGATTTGAGGCCCTAAATTTTCACTTGTTTATGATTGATGTACTCAATCAATACCTATAAATATTTAAGTTTTCCCTCCAATTATGTGTCTCTAATTTCCACCAGCATTCTCCTAATAGAGATCATAATTGGGTGGTGACCCTTTCATTTCCCTTTTCCTTTTATTAGGACTAAATTTTACTAACACAATTTTTGATTAGGACTTTCCCACAAAGGTATTTTCTATTTTCAACCTTTTATTTTCAAAAAAAATTTTCAAATTTCGAGGAAGAATTTTATTTAAGGAGGGAATGTTGTAACACTCCATGATTTCAACGTACATTATTTCTTCAATGTAATCCAATAACATGCACTACACACAACACCTAGTTCTAGCACACCATGACTTACCAAAATAGCCGTTCAAAAGAGGATATAAATATTATTAGTGAAATTTTGAACTTTATATAATCCTTATAATTTTAGAATACATATTATGAGTTTCTTAGATATAATGTATGAAAAAATTCAATTTTTTCAGATAAAAGAAGTATTTTTATAAAAATTCAATTTTATCGCCTTTTAATGGTGATCCCCTTTTAAATCCTATATTTGAAACTTTTATATATTCAATTTGAAAAAATAAACATCTTATTTATAATCTGTACATAAGATTTTAGTTTACATAAAATTTTGGTGTTTTTCTGATAACTTTCATATTTGGGTGAATAGTGAAAAATATTATATTTTAACTGAAAATAACATTTTTTATCAAAATAATTTATAGTGTTAAATTATTAATTTTAATGGTTTGGAAGTATAAATAGATTATATTTTTACCATTTAATCCAATTCTAGTCATTGTATGTAATTTCACTTTCAAATTTGACTTAAAAAAGTGTTAATCTTTTGATAGTTATTATTTCTTAAAAATACGCTTTTTGGTTTTTACAACAGGAATTATTTTTAAATTAATAAATAAAATTTCAATGTTTTGAATTTGTAAAAATAGGACTCATTTTTGAATTGGGAATATCAAAATTATCTTGGGGTGAATTTTTGGTATGTTTCTGAAAACTTTCAATTTTTGGTGAATAGTGAAAAACACTGCGTTATTAGTTAAAACTGACATTTCATTCAAATAATTATTTATTTAATTTAGATTTATTTTAGGTAAAAATAGATAGTTAATACCTATATACATTCAATGTAATTCATTTGCGTCATTTTATAATATGTTTAGATATATAAAAAATTTTATTTAAATTTTACAGTCTTTTACCCACCTCCTAAGAGCATTAACAAATTTGGATAAAACATACTTTTACTGCTTATGTGAATTAAATTTCAAAAATCTGAGAGACACATTTTATATCAGTATGTAAAATGTGGTTCAATAAGAAAAAAATAATTTTTGGTGAATAGTAAGATTTGACTTTTATTTACCACTGTTAAAAGTAAATTGGGTAATTAAAGGTAAAAATGATATTATTATTACCCTAACGCATGTCATAATTATATTGGATAACTGTAATTCAACCAAAAACAACCTTAGGAGTGAAATATTATCTTTAGTTCCACTTTTATTAGATTAGCACATTTATTCATTTTTTTAATTCAAAGAAGAGTTAAAAGTGTTAAATTCATAGTTTAATAACTAAACCATTTTTAATATAGGGTTACACATAAGATAAATTAGACTATAAAAATTAATTATAAATATAAAAATATTTCCTCCATAATGGTATTATATTTATAATATTTATACATGAAATAATTTAATTTATTTATGACATAATGATCATGGAGTAATTACCCTATTAATGAAATATTAAAATAATTGATATTATAAATACCCAAATAAATGTAATTTGAAATGTTTTATGAATTACAATAAATTTATAGGTTAATATTACATATTAGGGTTCATAAATTGAATTTATTTTGATACAATAATGCTGCTTTAAATTTAGCAAACACAAAATACCAAATAGTGTCAAAATGGACATAAAAGAGTTTTTAAAACAAATGTTATATTATTTATAGGTTTTCTATTACTAAAAATCAATGGTTCATCCAAAGTGCATAAAAATTATTATATATGTCATTAATTAACCACTTGGAGTTCTCCTGTAAGTTTATATTATGTTTATTAACAATATAATATAAAAATACAAAGAGACATGGAAAATGTCAAACTATTTAACTGAGAGTTATATCTAAAAGATAAGGTTAATAAATTTTCCCAAATCTATCTAAAACCTATTGGTTGAGTGTTTTTAAACCAATAACCACCTTAGAATATAAATAATTCATTTTTTGAGCTATTAAAATCCCAAAATTAATTTATTATAAAATAATATTTTATGTTTTTTCTAAGATGCCCCTCAACCCTCTTATAAAAGGGAACTTCCCCTTCTCTCAAATTCACTCCTCCAAAGCCATTTGGCTCGGCCAACCATAGCCCAAATATCCTTGAAACTATCCTACCTTCATCCTATATTCCTTCCTTTGTTCAGAAAGACATCTTAAGGAGCCCTTTTGATCAAATCAAATGAAAGAACCCGAAGAAGAGGTAATGATTTCACCACCCTCTTTCACTTTCTCTTAGTCTTCCACATACTCTTTCATTGTTATTACCATACGAAAATAATAACTCCAGTACCTTATATATACTATTATTTTATTATAAAAATTTCACAACCATATTCATTATTCTATCCATCCTATGAATGATAATGTCACCATGCGTGTGTACGTACGGCTTACCCTCTGCACGCCGTGGTGTAATTTGTTATTCAACACTATGTTATTTGGATGGATATAATGATGAGTAATATGTATATAAATAATTAAAATAACATTCTAATGTCTGTGTAAAATTAATATACCATCCAATTCCACACCTTTAAGGAAATGATATTGTCACTCGTGCTCAAATATGGATTACCGTCTCCATGACGCGATAAGATTCATTTACACATTCACCATTCATACACGATTATAAAAATATATATTACTAATAAGTATGTAATATATGAAATAATAATGAAAATGTATATATATATATGTATTTATTTACTTACATATATCTTATTCACTTACTTCTATTCAATATGATATGAAAACAGAAACAACTTTTATGCGTACGTACGGCCTACCGTCTCCATAAACGGTGTTTTACATTTCATATATATATCCATTAGAAATATTTATATTATATATATATATATATGATATATTAATCAATGTTTTTATTCTTGATGTATTTAAATCATTATCTAAATGATATGGTCAAGAATAACATGTTAAAATACATACGATAAAGAAAGCGATTATTACCTGAAATGTTAATTTAACATGAAAATCATTATTAAATGGGTAGTATAAAGTCATAAATGAAATATGTATCATATAATAAATATGAATATGTTTCTGGTATAAATTAATAACATAAAATTGTCATTATAAGGGTGGTAAAATTTACCCTCGACCAAAGGAAAATGCAAGGTAAGGGGTTTCTATCTCACTCCTTATTCCCGTGAGATTCATTCTATATTGCCACTATTTTCTTTTGTATGGTGTTTTTACTTCCCATAATTGTATTATTTTTGTAAAACATTTTAAATTATGTGTATTTACATCTTCATTGTATGATAATTATTTCATGGGGTGTCTCTTTCATAAGTTACCAAATTAGTAAGTGTTAATTCCTCTATCTCATTAATTTTCGAGATTGTTTATCTGTATGTTTTTACTGAAAAATATTTATTATAAATGTCAATGTTTCATAAAATAATTTTCAAATGGATTATTTTTAAGGACTTGTTTAATAAAACATCATTTTAAATTTTTTAAAAGAATTATTCTTCTAAACCTTTCTCATTAATGTTCATGATTTTAAAATGGTTTTAAGGATTTATTTATATGGACATGAATGTTTTGAAATGATAATTCTTTTAAAAAGTTTCAATGAGGTATGGGACAATTTGATTCAAAAATCCCTTTTAAATTACTACCTTTATAAATTGTGAGAATTTGAAACAATTTCATGAAAAATGGGTATTTCTCTCAAAGCATTTTACTGATCATTTTCATCGATTTCAGCATCCTTTAGTGGATTTTAAACTTGTTTGAAGTTGATTTATTATGATACAAATATTCAATATTACATTGAATTTTTTGTGATATGTTTGACTGTGGATGTGTTATGCTTATACCATTCATGTATTATAGATAAAGTATTGACATTTCATATGCAAGTTTTAATATGAATATTTATGTTATATTTCAACATTTTTTAATGATGAATGCAATGGACTAGTATGTTCTGGGTTGGGGACCGGTAAAAGTAAGCCCTCTAGGTTGGGGTCCAATTACAGCAGACCCTCCAGGTAGGAGCCTGGTTATAGAGTCTCTCCATGATGGAGTCCGGTTACAGAGGCTCTCCGGGAGGGAGTCTGGTTATAGATGCTCTTCGGGTTTGGGTCTTGTTACAGTTAGCCCATATATTCTGGCACGAGGCATTGATAGAGAAATTAAAGACTGGTACTATACATTCCCTCATTATGAAATTAGTAATTACATGTGATTATTTGACTAATATAATATCGATGTGAATTTTTATATGGTAATGTGTGATTTATTTTTTCTATATTATGTTCATGTTCATTTTTAAAAGGCTATTGTATTTTATTACACATATTTATTTATGGTATATAACTTCCGAAAAAATATTTACCCTTTCTGAGAATCTATGATCACCCCATTCATATGTTTTATTTCCCCATGATCCGAATAAGTATTTTATGTTTGAGATGCAGGGTTATGCTAAGGGAACAATGGCATTCTCAAAGGATTTTTTTTGTGATTAATGTTAAAATATTTAATGTAATGTTCATTTATGTAATCTATTTTGCAAGACTACTAAACTGATCGGTCTTTCGAGACATGATTCCTTGTAATCATGCCAATGTTTTGAAATTATTCACCAACTCTGGGAATTTAGGGTTGGGGCATTACAGTTGGAATCATCGGGAGGTTTAATATAATACATTGAATCTAGATTTAGATAAACTCTAATTATATCACCTTACCCTAACATAGACTTTGAGGATTAGTATAAAAGAACTTTCTATAATTTTGGTAATGTAGAAATTTCGGGTATTTTCCAAGAAATAAATCTACGTCTGGATATGAGAATGTAGAGGCTAATCTGGGACTGATGTACCTAGGGTAAAACCCGAAAACACTGCTTTGAGCTAGACTCAAACGAGAACTGGTGCAAGACAATGGGACATACTGAACTCTTGGTTATGACACTCCCAGGGGATATGCTTTAGAAAATTATAATTTTTTATACAAACATTTAGGAAGTTTTTAGGAGTATTTTCTTCTTCAAATAAAACATTTTTATGATTATCGATTATATACATAAACATTTCAATTTATGTTAACGGTTTTACATGGTTTTGAATTATGAACTTTGATTTGTAAACTAACCTAGTGTATGTCATTTTTTAGAAGTGGCGCCTAGTAGAAAGAATGATAACTCCAAAAATACATGTTAGTTAAAGAGTAAGAATAATAATATATTTCATAGTATTAAGCAAAAATTTAGAAGGTAAATATTATTACATGTTAATAAGATATGTAAATAATTATATGAGTCCTGTGGCTTTGAAGGAAAGCTAGAGAAGAAAGTGATGGTAGAGAGAAAGATGGATAAAGGAATGAAGGGAAAGTGGGATTTTCCCATATGTGATAATTGTGGAAAGGAACACCTTGGTAAATTATTGAAGGTAATGAGAGTTTTTTATGGGTGTGGAGAAAAATTACACCAAGAACATGATTTCATGGATAAGAAAAAAGTTTCATCTGTACAGTGCTTTATCTGCAAGGATTTGGGTCACTACGCGAATCAATGTCCCAATCATCTGAGTATACCCCAAATGATGCTATTCGATAATAATCAAGTTATGATACAACCACATATGAAGAGGAATGACTTTTGTTCTTATGTTGTTGTTAAAAGATTATGAGATTTCATTGTTGTATCGATGATATACCAGTTATTATGAAATTAAATAAGGATTGTACTACAGTACTATTTCA
The DNA here is from genome assembly GCA_963277665.1 of Viscum album. Lineage (NCBI taxonomy): Eukaryota > Viridiplantae > Streptophyta > Magnoliopsida > Santalales > Viscaceae > Viscum > Viscum album. The sequence continues at coordinate 355,183,483 of OY728150.1, read as the reverse complement.
TTGAGGATTTTAGATTATATGGTTTTCTGAAGAGTGAGTCAACAAAAATTTAAACTTTTTGGAAAATACATGGTTTGAGGAAAGAAAAACCTTAATATTGTCCTTATACTGTGGTAGTAATTTAGGAATAAGATATGGTTGATTTGGATAAATTATATTGGATATTCTTGACTATATTGGAACTAATTAGTGGTTTGTTTATTTCATCATCGCAGGAACATTCCAAATTTTTGGATATAAGGAATATATCCAGTATTATTTAAAGTATAAGGGACCATGAATGTAATCAATATGGTTTTATGATAATTTAGGGTGTAACCATGTTTTAAAATAATACATGATGAAGGTGTTCACATTTTATAACATGACAAAAAAGATCTTCCTTGTGCATGAATTCCTTATAAATTTTAGATTGTGAGTTTGGATAGAAGTTTTTTGGGTAAGTCTAATGGTTGGAATGAGTTATGTTTGAAATTGGATATTATTTTTAAGGTTATTTTTGTATTTTTATAAAACGTACAACACACAAACTATGTGACAATAAATCGCATCAAAATGAGCTGCGGAAATCAAACCCACAACCATTGTGCGATTGAGATTTATCGCCTACCACTGGACTACATGATGTCCCTAGATTGTATAATATTGTTTTTTAAGGTTTTGATAGGTGAATTAAAAATTAATTATTTTTGGAACCCTATACGATTATGATAAATAGAATTTTTTTTGATATTTTTGGAGTGAAAGTTAAGTTTGTGGTAGGAATTAGTCGAAGGAAGAGACTCTACAGGTCATGTATTTATATATATATAATTATTTCCCTCCTATTCTATTGGTAAATTAATTCTTAAACTTTTGGGAAGTGATCATAAAACAAAAAATTTGTTATCCTAATAGCTTATGTTTTGTTGAACTGATGGTATTTCAAATCATCATAGATTGATGGATTTGAGACCCTTAATTTTACAGTTGTTTGTGATTGCTGTCCTCAATCACTCTCTATAAATATTTACATTTTTCCTCGAATTATGTGTTTCTAATTTCTAAAAATGTTCTCTTAATTGAGATCATAATTTGGTGGTGAACCTTTCATTTCCATTTTCCTCATATTAAGACTAAATTTTATTAACCCAATTTCTGATGTGGGTTTTACCACAAAGGTATTTTCTATTTTCATCATTTTATTTTTGAAAAACAATTTAAAATTGTGAAGAAGAAATTTATTGAAGGAGGGAAGAATGTAGCTCCCCAAGATTTAAAAGTACATTATTTTTTAAAGTAATCAATAACACGCACTACACGCAACACCGAATTCCAACGAACCACGACTTACAAAACGAGCCGTTCAAAAGCGGTTATGAATAGAATTTACTGAATTTTGAACTTTACATAATCCTTATAATTTTATAATCCATATTATTAGTTTCTTAGACATAATGTATGAAAAAATACATTTTTTCAGATAAAAAATTATTTTTAAAAAATTGCAATTTTACCGCCATTTAATGCAGAACCCCTTTTAAATCCAATATTTGAAACTTTTATATATTCAATTTGAAAAAATAAACTTTTTCTTTAGAATAGTTACATAAGTGTTTAGTTTTAATAAATTTTTGGTGTTTTTTGGATAACATTGATATTATGGTTAATAGTGAAAAATACTATATTATAACTGAAAACAACTTTTTTAATCAAAATAATTTATAATGTTAAATTATAAATTTTAATGGTTTGGAAGTATAAATAGATTATATTTTGACCATTTAATCCAATTATGGTCATTTTGAGTAATTTCACTTTGAAATTCGACTTAAACAAGTGTTAATCTTTGGATAGTTATGATTTTTTAAAAATACACTTTTTGGATTTGACAGCATGAATTAATTTTCAATTAATAAATTAAATTTCTATGTTTTGAATTTGAAAAAATAAACTTCATTTTTGAATTCATAATATCAAAATTAGCTTAGGGTTAATTTTTGGTATGTTTCTGAAAACTATCAATTTTTGATGTATAGTGAAAAACACTATGTTATTGGTTAAAACTGACTTTTCCATTAAATAATTATTTATTTCATTTAAATTTATTTTATGTCAAAATAGATACATAATACCTATATAAGTTCAATGTAATTCATTGGAGTCAGTTTATAATAAGTTTAGATATGCAGAAATTTTATTGAAATTTTACCGTCTTTTACACACCTCCTAGGAGAATTTGAAAATTTGCATAAAACATAAATTTACCACTTCTATGAATTTAATTACAAAACTTTGAGACACGCGGTTGATATTAGTAATTAAAATCTGATTCAATAAGATAAAAATAATTTTTGGTGAATAAATAAATAAGATAATTAAAAATAAATATGGTAATTAAAGGTAAACATGATGTTATTATTACCATAACACATTTCATAATTATATTGGATAAGTTTTATTCACCCAAAAAAGAACCTTAGTAATAATATATTATCCTTTAGGTACAATTGTATTATATTACGACATTTATTATTATTTAATTCAAATAAGAGTTAAAAGTGTTAAATTCAACTTTTAATAACTAAACCATTTTTAATATAGGGTTACACATTAAATAAATTAGACTATAAATATTCATTAGAAATATAGAAAGATTTAATACATAATGGTATTATATTTATAATTTTTAGACATTAAATAATTTAATTTATTTATGACACAATGATGATGGAGTAATTACCATATTAAAGAAATATTAAAATAATTGATATTATAAATAGAAAAATAAATGTAATTTTATATTTTTTATGAATTAATATATTTTTATAGGTTAATAAGACATATTAGGGTTGACTAAATGAATTTAGTTCGATGTAATAATGCAGTTATGGATTTATAAAAAACAACATACCAAATAGTGATAAAATTGACATAAAAGTGGTTTAAAAAAAATATTATATTATTAATTGGTATTCTATTCCTAAATATATAAGGTTCTTCCATAGGGCATGAAAACTATTATATATGTCATTAATGAACCACTTGGGGTTCTCTTGTATGTTTATAGTATTCTTATTAACCATATAATATAAAAATACAATGAGTCATGGAAAATGTCAAACTATTTAACTAAGAGTTAAATCTAAAAGGTAAGGTTAATAAATTATCTCAAACCTATCTACAACTTACTGGTTCAGTGGTTTTAGACCCATACCCACCTTATCCTTTAAATAATTCATTTTATAGAGATTTCATACTGAAAATTAATTTATTATAAAATAATATTTTATGTTTTTCTTAAGGTTCCCCCTCACCCCTCTTATAAAATGGAACATCCTCTTCACTCAAATTCACTCCTCCAAAGCCATTTGGATCGGGAAACACAAGACCAAACATACTCCAAAATATCCTACCATCATCCTAGAGGCCTTCCTTTGTTTAGAAGGCCATCTTAAGGATCCCTTTTGATCAGATCAAAAGGAAGAACCCAAAGAAGAGGTAATGATTTCACAACCCTTTTTCAAGTTCACTTACTATTCCACTTACTCTTTAATTGTTATTACCATAAGAAAATAATAAATCTAGTAACTTATATATAATGTGATGTTATTATAAATATAGCACAACCGTATTCATTATTCTATCCATCCTATGAATGATAATGTCACAATGCATGCGTACGTACCGCTTACCGTCTCCACACTACGGTGTAATTTCTTATTCAACACTATGTTATTTGGATGGATATAGTGATAAGTGATATGTATATAAATAATGAAAATAACATGATAATGTCTCATTAAAATTAATATACCATCCAATTCTGCACCTTTAAGGAAATGATATTGTTGCTCGTGCGTGTGTACGGATTACCGTCTCCACGACACGATAAGATTAATTTCCACATTCACCATTCATCGATGATTATAAAAATATATATTACTAATAAGTGTGTAATATATGACATAATAATGCTACTAGATATATATATATATATATATATGTATGTATTTATGTACATACATATATCTTATTAACTTACTTATGTTCAATACGATATAAAAAAGAAACAACGTTTATGCGTACGTACGACCTACCGTCTCCATAAACGGTGTTTTACATTTCATATATCTATCCATTATAAATATTTATATTTTAAATATATATGATATATGAATCAAGGTTTGTATTTTGGAGGAATTTAAATCACGATCTAAATGGTACAATCAAGAATAACAAGTTAAAATACGTACGATATAGAAAGCGATTATTACCCGAAATGTTAATTTAACATGAAAATCATTATTAAATTGGTAGTATAAAGTATTAAATGAATCATTTTTGATATAATAAATATGAATATGGTTCTGGTATAATATAATAACATACAATTATCATTATACAAGAGGTTAAACATACCCACTATCAAAGGAAAGTGCAAGGTAAGAGGTTTTCATCTCACTCCTTATTCCCGTGAGATTAATGCTATATTGCCACTAGTTTATTATGTGTGGTGTGTGTACTTACCATAATTGTACTCTTTATGTAATAAACATTACTTTATGTGTATTTTCATCTTCATTTTTTGATACTTCTTTCATGGAGTGTATGTTTCATAAGTTACCAAATTAGTAAGGGTTAATTCATCAATATCATTATTATTTGAGATTGTTTATGTGTAAGTTTTTACTAGGAAATATTTATTAGACATGTCCATGTTTAATAAAATAATTTTAAAAGGGGTTATTTTTAAGAGTCTCTTTTTCAAAAAAATCATTTTAAATGTTTTAAAATATTTATTCTTCTAAACCTTTCTCATTAATGTCCATGTTTTGAAAATGGTTTTATGTATTTATTTATATGGACATGAATGTTTTGAAATAATAATTGTTTTAAAAATCGTCAAAAAGGTATGGGACACATTGATTCAAAAACCCCTTTTAAATGACTACCTTAATAAATTGTGATAATTTTAAATGACATCATGAAAAGGGGTATTTCTATCAAAGCATTTTACTGTTCATTTTAATCTATGTCAACATCCTTTAATGGATTTTCTACATGTTTGAAGTTGATTTATTATGAAACAAATCTTCCATATTTTATTGATTTTTTGTGATATGTTTGACTGTGGATGTGTTATTTTTATACCATTTATGATTTATGGATAATTTATTGACATTTCTTATGCAGGTTTTAATATGAATGTTTATGTTATATTTCATCATTTTATTATGATGAATGTATTGGACTAGTATGTTCCGGGTTGCGGATCAGTACAAGTAAGCCCTCTGGGTTGGGGTCTGGTTATAGCAGACCCACCGTTTTGGAGTCTTGTTACAAAGGCTCTTCGGGATGGAGTCAGGTTACAGAGTCTCTCTGGGATGGAGTCCGGTTATAGAGGCTCTCTGGGTTTGGGTCTGGTTAATGTTACCCCACATGTACTGTAAAGAGGACTTGACAAAGAAATTAATGTCTAGTACTATAAATTCCCTCATTATGAAATTAGTTATTACATATAATTATTTAACTAATATAATATCCATGTGCATGTTTATATGGTAGTTTTTGATTTATTTTATCCATATTATGTTCGAGTTTATGTTTAAAAGGCTATTTTTTATTACACATCTTGCATTAATGTTTATGGACATTTCTATATTATTTACCCTTACTGAGCATTAGATCTCACCCCTTTATTATGATTTATTTTCCCAGGATCCCAAGAAGTGTTTTATGTTTGAGATACAATGTTAAGCTATATGAACCATGACATTATCAAAGGATTATTTTTTATGTTGTATATTAGAAATTGTAATGTAATGTTCCTGTAAGTAATCTATTTTCCAAGACTGCTAAACTGATCAGTCTTCCGGGACTTGATTCCTTGTAATAATTCCAATGTATTAAAATAATGCACCGAATCTGGGAATCTTGGGTCGAGGAATTACATATATGAAATATAAGTAGTACAACAAATTGAGGTCCAATTTCCCTCACTCAGAATAGATAATTGTGAATAAATTGTAAATGAAAAACAATAACAGAAGTAGTTTGATGTTTTAGAGTGACTAGATGAGAAATAGCTACATACACGACATCATTGGGAAATATTCCAAAACTGCGTTACAAGGTTATTAAACAAAATGATATCTGATCTTCATTCCCCGAAGAATTGATGATACTAGTCCTCCAAACCCTAGTGATACTTAGGGAAAGACCTCCAAATATTAAACTAAATGTGGAGGGTCCATATTCCATAAACAATTTCCACTCCAATGGTGTGTACTCAGTAATGAAAATTTATTTTTAATGCACTAAACCCCTACCAATAAAATATTTATCATGAAATATTTTTTTGTTTTAACAACTAATGCCCCTATTTGTATGAACTAAAACTAAAATAAACCATATTATGAGATTATTGACTCTAAATTTCATAGCCCACAAGGGCCTACACTAATGGTGTATGCCCAAAAAGTATCATCATTATTTTATGATGTTAAACTAAACTTCCATCATCCTTACTGCATGATGTAAAATGTCATGGTAGGCTTCATCTGTATTGCATGACGTTAAACTATGTAGAATAATTGGACTATATTAACCTTAAAAGGATTGACATATCACCCTCATCATAGGATGATTGATAGCATGACATCTGTTCCTGGATTTATGACCATAAAAGGAATAGTGAAAATCATTATCCAATGATGTGAAGTTGTATGGTCGAAATCAATGTTTTGGGATGTAAAACTACATATCATTTTGATATATGCCTGAGTAGATCACAACACTTGGTGATAGTCTCCTACAACACCTATTTTATAGAATATTATGTAGCTTTATTATCACTCTGATGGTACATGTGGCGATGTTTAGAGTATATGTCCTTGGTTTATATATGGAAAAAAAGAAATACCCCCTCTACGGAAAACAAAAAATTATATGTGTTGTAGATTTTAATTGGGTTCCCTCATTCAGGATCCCACCATAAAAATACCCCCTTACATATATTTTATTTAGATCTATGTTGGGAACTGCACACCCCATGGAAAATTCTCATTCATGTACTTCATCTATGATCAGATATATTCCTTCCATATATTATACTCCATGTCCTCCTAAATTTCGGATCCTCATATGCATTATTTGGCTATCAGTAATTAAATTACATATTTCATAGAACAAAATTGTTTTGTTGATGCATAACATGCCCTATATTGTCTCCACATAAGCCATCCTAGCAGGTATGTTAATAAGAGGAATGTCCATTCTCAAGAAAATCCACTTCTATCTTCATATTCGATGAACACATCTTGTGTGGAACTATTTTCTGAACATTGTCCATGGTAACCGCTTATCATTGTGTGCCATCTCTTTTACCTTGATCTATGAACCACCAAGATCATGGTATAAAATTAAATTTAAAATTACTAATGCAAGATAAAACATCATTGGCACATTTTTTCCAATATCACTAGTCATTTCAATCACATTAGGAAATTTTCATCATATTATTATGAAATTAAACTGGATGGTTTTAATAAACATTGTATGGTTTGATTGATGTCAACATAGGATAATTTTGGTAACCCAGATCCTATATCGTGGTCTAGCACCCACAATATCAAAATCCTCTATCATTGATTTTATTCTCCTTCATGTCAGGAAATAAACCATTTCCATTCCTTATTTCCATCAATGGGAATATGTCTCATGGTCTTGGTTGTTTTGGAATAGAATTTCAACCATGATCATAGAATATTATTTGACATGATGATTAAAATTTCAATGCATGAGTGAGCTTGATAGGTGCCTATTTCGTCCTTTTCCATATGAAATTAAACAAAATGATTTACATGAACTATGTGTGGATTTATTTCACTCTCCATAAAATATGTATTGACATTTGAATCTCTAATTCTGGGTCCAACATCAATATAAGAATATCATAAAACCTTGGGTAGGGTTCAAACATGTACCAAGATCATTATTACAAGAACTATGTGTGGATAGATTCATGTCATTACAGAATATGTTATGAAAATTGTACACTACCAATAGGTTGAACCACCAAATAGATATTCCCACATTATTATATATGAGATGGATCTACATAAGGGGATCCAGTAAGGATTCTCACCTGATTATTGAGCTCGTATTTTAAAAAATAACCCCTCCCCAATACAATAATTTTATCAATGTGGGGAATCATTCCTAGAACAATGTGTTGATTGATTAATGATTTGATGAGACACATAACAACACTCAAACATTATGTCTCTAGAACCACCGTATTATAAAAAATAAGTAGCCCTACATATGGGTAAGCCTTATGTTGGAAATATGTCCCCCCATTCTTGAGTTATTTTTATATGAATTGATCCTTACATATGTAGAGACCTTACTTACACAAGTAAAACACCATTTCTATGAATATTGGGATCGTCATAACATTTCCTTGGCCATCAGTTATTGTATATCATATTATTAGGTATATTTTTTTAATGTTGCATAACATGGATTAGTTTTCTTCTATATAAACCACCGTTAAAAGGAATATCATTCAGATTCATATTCCTTATAATGAGAGACCTCTTCTATATTTTTAGCCCCTCAAAACATTATTCTAGAATAAAATTTTCAAACTTGGTCATCAGTCATTCCGTGCATACTTTTCCTATATTACATTTCAAATTCAAGAGTCCCCATATTAAATGTTAAAAATTTTGATATTCATACCTGTATAATGATGGAATATTCTTATTCAAATCACTATGGAATGGTAAATCATTAATCTCTTGGTCAAATGAATGAGTTATTAGGAGAGAAAAAGCATACATACCCACAACACAATGTTAAACTATTTATCACATTTCCTTTTATCATTTATGATCAACTATGTGAACCACGTACAAACCTTAAAAAATTAAACTATGAGGTAGGGTCATCGTCACATGACCCTGAACTAAATAAATTTTGAGTCTTTGAAGCATGAAATTAATCTCAGTGACACATGTTCAATTTTATATAACCGTTTACCAAAAAGAGGGATAAATCCAAGAAACAGTACCTAATTCAATATTTGAAGACTCAAATTATTCCAATCACATTCTCAAATAATGTAAGAAATTACCCATCCAAAATATAATAACCCAATCTATATAGGTGCCCATAATTTCTCAAGGACTCATTTGTCATGGCTATCAGGCCTACCCATTGGTTTTCATTGACTTCAACCATGTCCCCCCAAAAAATTTGATTGAGGAAAAAATGCTACGGCATATTCCTTTTCATTCACAACCATGAGGATTTAAATGATCTACAATATTTCCTATTGTTAATTATACCAATATGGAATCATGGGAACATATAGGGTCCATAGAGTAATTTGAATAAGACATTAACGTCACATTCTTCTATTTTGGTGATAAGATTCTTTCCCCACACACGATTTTTCGCAATTTCTCCATTCCCTACATGTGAGAGCTTGGCCCATGTAAAATTATGTTGCAGAAAAAAAATTCAGCTTAAAAATATTAATACCTCATTTTATGTGTATTCTTTTGAAATGAAGAGAAGATTCTGAAGAATTTCCTCTAGTTTATGGAAAATGGAAAGTAATAAAATCTACATCTTCTTGCATATGATCCAGATCTAGGTTGTGAGAAACATATTACTATCCTGAAATCATTTTTTATGATTTTTACTCTCACAAATATTGGCCAATAATATTTAACCTAAAACACAAGTTTCACTAATTGGTGTGGAATAACCTAAAACTTCCAAAAAAGGGACATAACATTCATAAGATTGAAAACCAAAAAATGGAATGCTGGGAAAAATTCAAGCCACAACTCTCTTGGTCACATGACCTATAAAAAATTTAGAATCATTTTATTTTTACTACTATTTAAAGTTAAATACCATAATACCTGTAATCACTATCAAATTATTCATCTCTTCTATTACTATTGAAATTCTAGGGAATGGATAGAATGAAGAGATAGATGATTAAGAACAAAAAAAATTTAATTGAAAATAAAAGGAAGATAGAGAAGCATCCACAAATTATATTCTCCCATTATAAATGATTACTTAATCTAACAAGTCTTATTTGATGGATTAAAAAATATATATCATTTCATGAATATAATCGTAGTTCTCTCGGTGTAGCTCTATCAATGTAGCATCCTCTATTTCCATATCAATTGGAAGCAATGATGACCTCTCAAAAGAATCCTTGAAAGAAATATATTCCTCCTTCATCAGCCACTTCTCTTCATTATTCTCTGATTTTACATAAACCACATCCTGATTCAATTTATGTGTCTCCTGATGCAGTTGTTCTATAAAGGTCCTTTATTCTACAACTCGCCCTTTCTGTCTATCTACTACTCTAGCTTGTTGGGAGGCCATATTGAAAAGATTATTTTTGGTATAAATAAATTTGTTTGTAGAATCCATGGTCATGAGTTGAGAATATATCATACTCTACCAATATTGGATGAAAACCACATATTTTACCTTATTATGTATGGAACATTGGTCGAACCCTCCATAACTGATCACATAGAACATTCAATGAATGTTGGGAAACATTAATGATAAATATAATAGTGGGGTATGGGAAATCTATTTCCATATATTTCTTTAAACTATCTATTGGGTGAGGAGGAAATTATCAACAGGCTCCATGTACACCTAAGAATAACTATATCAGTGCAGAAAATATTCAGGGACTCATTTGATGAGGGAAGGCATATCATTAACATTAAAAAATGAGATAACTCTCCAGCCTTCAATGTTATGGAAACCACATCCAATAATAAGTTTGATTTACCATTTATATCATGTACCTGTAAAAATTCCTCCTAAATGGGAATCCAACAACCAATTCATGGAATAAAGAAATTTGATATAGTGAAGAAGTCACTATTGATCCACCCTTATTTGTTGAGTCACCAAACTCATCAGTCATCAATATCTAACTTTAAGACATTACAGACGCTGCCACTTTAGTTATCCATGGGCCTAAGAATACAACTCTCTCAGAGATGCATGTTCAATGGGTATATGTTTTTCCAGCTTGGTGAACTCTAGAATGTTACTCATGGATTCCGAGCACATATGGATGACCATGAGTGAACTAAGGGAATAATTTTTTTATCAATTTATATAGTTAAGTAATTAATTATTCCCTCGCCATTGTATTGTCTGTAGGAAGGTCATTTTTTCTTCAAGATAGAGAATTACAACCATTAACATCCCCTTTAGTAAAAAAACTTATCTGAAAAATATCATCATTTCACTCGTATCACTTGGATCTATCATTTCTAATGTATCTGGATCGATAGGTATAGGTGAGAAAAACAAATTAACTGTTGAATCTTCCAACTTTCAAAACGTATGAAAAAACTGGACTAGTTGGATCAAGAATATTAATAGAATATATCAAGAAAATTGATGAACAATGATAAAAGTTTTATATGTTGTCTCGTAACAAATGGCAATAACCTTCTTCCTCTATTTTTTACATCTCATAATTTCCCCAGGAGATAATTCCATAGGTGATATAGTTGGTGGAGGTGGTAGGAATAACCAAAAAATGGTTTCTAAGAATAGCCTATGTATTTTTAGCTACCCTGAAAACGTCTTCTATAATGACCCTTTCTCCCTCAAGTGAATCCACTCCAATAGAAGTTCCTCCCTTTCTATATTCTGGATAAAGAATTGGTGATGAATCACTACTCACCTTATAAAAAATAGTAGTATGAGAGAAAGGATAAATGGATACAATGGGATTAAATAGAGAGACAATGCTTGATAATATATTTACTCATCACTAAGATCAACTCCTTCTACCATTAATGTAATCATTTTATGCACATGGTCTGATCATTGAGTCCTTCCATTAAAAAAATCGATATAGGTGACTATAACAACCCATGATTTTTATTAGATATATTATTTTAATTTATTTAATGTATTATGTTGTATGATGCAACATGTTAATATTTCACTACATACAACACCAAATTATCATTTAGTATGCACAACAATATGTTTGTCTTGTGTTATACACAATTTCACACTCTTTTTGTAGAATTCATCACACATAAGATAGAGTTTATGCGAACAAATAAATATCATTATGTTAACTTATAACATAGATAATATAATGGTTTGTTTGAACATTATTAACTAAATTATGAAAATATTTTTTAGACCCACATATATATTTAATTAATTCATTAGTGATATGTTACATGTAAATTAAAATAAATCCATTTTAAAATAAAAGGAAACATTTTTTTTGAAAATCTATTTAAATGAAAATAAGCAAGTTTACAAAATGATAAAATTGCTCCTATGGATTTTATTAATAAAATATACATGTAATATATTCAATTATATTTTTATAATTTATCTTATTTGTTTTCTAGACATGATATATGACCAAATTCAATTTTTCTTATAAAATAAGTACTTTTTAAAAAATGTGGTTTTTTCTCTTTAGATGGAGAACCCATTTTAGATCTAGTTCATAACACGTTTTTAAATTCTATTTGAAAAAATAAATAGCTTATTTGGTATAAGTATGTATAAAGATTATTTGGATGAATTTTTGAAATATTTCTGATAAGTTTTAAGATTTGATTAATTGTAAAAATATACTAAATTTTAACTGAAAACAACATTGTTTTTGAAAAAATTAATCTGTTTATGTTATATTATTTAATTTTATCATAATTTTAATATATTATATTTTTATCATTTTATTTTTGAGGCTGTTTTCATTAATATTAAATTGAATGTTTTTTAAAAAGATTTCATTCATTTTTAATGTTTTATCTTTTAAAACTTGTTTTCTCTTTCAAACAACAAGATTAATTTTAAATTAATTATTTCAATTTCTATATTATGAATTTTGAAAAATTAATACCATATTTGGAATTAGTTGGTCCAAATTATTTAAATATATTTCTTTTATTTTTGGGTTTTATGAATAGTAACTATAGAAATTTTTATTAATAGTGTAAAATTGTAAATGAAGTTATTTAGGGTAAAACATTATATTATAATATTGCACTAACTATTATCCTGATATCATTGATGAGAGTTTTTTGATCTAAATAATATTTGGGTTAAAATGGTATCCTTTGGAAGACACTTGGATGCGATTAAGACATTTAATATATTTTATTTATAGAAATGTTAAATACATCTCTAGCAATTTTAATAACAATTGCATTTTTAATATATGGTAATATAGAAGATATGTTCCCCTATAAAGACTAATTTTAAATATAAAATGACTATCTTTATCAAGAAAATATAATTATAACTTAAAGGAAACAAGTAATTACCTTAAAGTCTTGTATATTAATGATATTGAAATGATCTAATTGATAAAAAATCAATACAAAAATGTTAATTAAAATGATAATAACCATTAAAAGATAGAAACATTTGAAAAAAAATTATTTACTAGTAATACATCGGCCATAATAATCCAAGGGTATAATTATTGACCATTTTGAGCCACATGAAAATATTATGGCACTTATAATATTTTATTCAAAGTGATGTCAATATTTCGACATTCATGTTTTAATAAATATAACATTTTTAATAATCTTTTTTGATAATATATATTTCACTATAAATATTAAAAAAGTATATGAAAGAGTTATCTCATTCATATTTTTTATTTTTTTTTATTTTTACCTAGAAATTAATATATTATATATTAAAATAAATTGATGTAGTAATTATTTTATTAATGTAAATTTGAAATTATTGTTTTTAAATGTAATAAAATAAATATAATTTGGATAATTGAAAAATCCTTTTTATTTTCTACATGTCATTGACCATGTAGGTATGTAATTAAATATTTTTTTGGGGATGAAATCTTATGTTCTTATATTTAAAAATTCATTAAATGAATACTGTCAAAATTTACTGTATTTATATTTTGACAAGATATTGTTTTATAAAATAATTTAAAAATAATAATACAATTTTTAAAAATTTAAAGTATTTTTGATATGGTCTATAATGTTCTATATTTTCCTTTTAAAGTCTAATTTACATCGAATAATTAAAAATTACACTATGTTAATATTGATTATTTTGTTACCGTAGATAAATTAAAAATAGAATAAATGAGGTTTAATTAAAATGATAATGTTTAAATTGATATAAAAACTTATCTAAATTTTATTTTTTGATGATACAACAAAACTATCCTATTTCATCATCTAAAATATATCATTTCTATTGTTTTTGGAATTTTTTATTATAAATTACTATTTCTTGAGTATCCCAGAGTTCCTCTCACCCTTATTATAAAATGGAACCTCCTACCTCACTTATTCACTTCACATTGAGACTTAAAGAAAAGATTTACCATTACGATTTACCTTATAAACATCCCTAGTTACCTTTTAGTGGTGTTTTTTCTCTCAAAAGACCATTTCTAATGTCCTTATGAGTAGATCTAGAGGGAGCTCATTGAAGAAGAGGTAATCTTCAATACTAATTCTTTTAAATTTATTTACTCTTATAATTACTCTTTATGAGTTGTTTCCATTTAAATGTAATAAATCGAGTATGAAACATAGGATTGTATTTTATTATTATTATGGAACAACAATTTTCCACCTCCTACCAATCCTACAAAAAAAGAAATCACTATGCCTAAGTACGTACAACTTACTGTCTCCATAGCGTCGTGTAATCTTTTTTTCATAACAACATTAATTAGATGGGTATAATTATGTAATTTACATAAAAATATTTATTAAAAAATTATAATGGTTGTGTAAAAACTTATATACCAGACAATTCATTGCATTTTTAATATTAATGGAATAATACAATCACTTGTGCGTACGCACGACCTATCATCACCACAAGATGGTAAGATTAATTTTACTTATTCACCATAAATAATGATTATATCAATGTATATATTGAATATATATGATACTTAAAACCTTAATATCATTATAGTAATGAAATAATTAAATCTTATGTGAATCAACAAAAACATACAAGAAAAAACTTGTATCCGAACATGATGTTGTTAACACCAAAAAGAAGAGTAAAAATGTTATTAACAAACATGTAATAATTCAATCAAATAAGATATCATAAAAATGAATATTATTCTATAATATGTTAATAACATTATTTAATCCCTCATATTGGAGGTCTTTACATGTATGATGGAACACATGTCTAATTTAATAGATTTATGTCCCACATTTATTTTTGGGGGAAACATCCCTTAATTACCAATTGTTTCTTCTACGTGGTGTACATACTACTCATTAGTAGATTTATGTCCCATATTTAATTTTGTGGGAAACATGCCTTAATTACAAATTTTTTCTTCTACATGGTGTACATACTACCCATTATTTTATTATAATATTTTTATACATTTTGTTATGGGTATTTATATATAAATTTTATGAACTTTATTTTGATGGGATATTACAGGTGAAAAGTTACCCAATGATTAAGGATGTTTTGTCTCAATTTTCATTCTTTGTGGAACATGTTTTTTATGAACCTATGTTACATTATAATGTGTATACACTTCTATTTGAAATTTTAAATGAAGAATATAAATATTATGATGATATTTTAAGCTTACTGTAATGTTAAAATTTCATGATTATTATTATTCAAATGTTAAAAAGTCCTATGGGATATTTTGACATGTTTAATGATTATTTTCATAAATAAATGTTGTTAAAATATCAATTACGCTCATCTTCAAGGAAAATGTTTTAAAATGGTTTTCAAAAATCCATTATACATTTCATGTAAAAAGGATTTCAAAAAATTTTCAATCATTGTTTACAATTTTTCAGGATTACATTCAATGGAATGTTTTTTAAATATATTTTATGTTTAATATATTTTATTCAAAGAATAAAGGATTTTTTTAATAAACAATTTTCCCCTGATCTCCCAATATTATTTTCCATATAAGATATCATTAGTTTATGTTACTTATTTTTAACTAGTAATATGATTTAATGATACTATTCTAATAGTTTAAAAAATTATTTATGTTTACAATGGAAATATATTTATGAAATTCATTTCTTTATACATTTTATATAATGATTGAATCTATTTCATGCCACATGTTTGGAAATAATGAATGATTTTATGTTCTTGGGGCACACATATGTATGATTTTCATTTTTGAATGGGTGGAACCTACACATCCCTCCAATTAATTTGTTAATTATGGATAACTCATGAGGTATGTATGTTATTTTAGAACCTGATTTCACATTAAAAATTATATATGTGGACCCGGTTTTCATGTCCATGATTCTATGAGTGGACCTAGTTTTCTTGGCCATATTATTATTTGAGGTCTGGATTTCATGTCCTCAATTTAATGAATGAACCTGTTAATATTTTTTACATGTTCACAAAGATTATATTTTATGTGTATGCCACATTTTTATTTCTTGTGTTACTATTATGATTTTAGGTATTGTGTTTTTACTTTCATTATGACTCATGTACGACAAATTGCCAAATTTTATTCCAGGATGTTTGATATATAGGGTATGATCTTTTAATTTCTAGATCATGTTATCATACAATTATTGTCATGATATGCCTATATATTTCCTTTTTATACCCTTACTAAACATTTATGATCATCCATGTTTACTTTTCCATAGTTAATAAAGAAATAATTCTGGTATGGGTATAACAGGGGGAGATCATTATGGGGGATGTGGAGGATCATTCCACAAATTAATAGAATGTGTTACTAGTTTCCAAGGTAAATAAACTATTATGCTCTTTTGGCATGTGTTTGGGTAATGATTTATGTATTTAAAAAACATATTGTAATGTACATGTTTGTTAAGAATGGGTCGTTAGATTTGGTGTTAGATAGAATACTTAGTTAACCATTAGAAACATGGATGTGAATAATTTAGTAAAACCGCTAGATATATATCGAAGGAAATGTATATATTTGTAATTAGGTATAACTCTTACAATAGGTTATAGTCATATAATTTTGGTAACAATCATTAATAACCTAGGACTAAACCTATGGTGTCATACATTGAAATATTATAAGTAAGTTCCCCCAGTTATGTGATTTTCATCTCTGATAATAGTTTCTCACACTTTCCTTTCGGGTGATAGTCAATATGTGGAAATAGATAGAGCATGGTTAAAAATGCGTTTTTTAGATTTGGAAGGTATTGGAATTATGAAAATCGATTTCCAAAGTGGAAATATCATGTAAAGAATCATGAAATGGGAACAAGTATTTTTTATATTTTTGTGCATAAATATATAATAAATAACATGTGAATGGTATGAAATTTTTTAGCGTTATTTTTTACATGAAACCTATGAATATTGCTTAGATTACTATTCATGAACCTCAAGACATGATTCACATTTTAGGAAAGACTATGATGATGGATCGTGAGTAATTGTTTAAAAATAATGATACATTATTCTAGTATATTTTTTTCAAAATTCATTTTTTTGTTATACAAATCATGAAATATATAAGTGTTTTTAGTATTAGTTTTTCATTAAAGATTGGAAGGGATATGATGAATAGTTATAAAACCCTAGAGTATTTACTGAAGGGTAAGGTATTATATTTGGAGAACACATGAATAAAGGAAGGATTACCCTTAACATGTCTCTTATGTTAAGATAATGATGTTTGGATATTGATATGATGGATATGAATAAGTAATTAGAAAATAGTTGTATCTTGGGATCTAATTATGGATTTTTTTAAAAGGGTTATGCTACCATGTATGAAGTATACAAATTTTTGGGAATTAAAGAATACTATTACTCCGCCCATGCGATGCATGCCACTATAAAATAATAGTTATTATTAACTATAGATTAACATTTATAAAACATAATACTCTATATTAATATTGAATATGTTTGAAAAGAAAATGACATACATAATGAGGAATAAAAGTTATAGAAATTGAGGAACAAAAATTAGATATTAAGCAGCCTTCTGTATAAAATTAACAACAATGGATCCAACGGTGAAATATGATAAAAATTAATAAATAATATATTGAAATGTTAAATTTAAGAAATAGTGATAGATAATATTGGAATACTTGTCCATGTTTATAAAATGTCA
This sequence comes from Viscum album, assembly GCA_963277665.1. NCBI lineage: Eukaryota > Viridiplantae > Streptophyta > Magnoliopsida > Santalales > Viscaceae > Viscum > Viscum album. The sequence goes on along the minus strand of OY728150.1, from coordinate 355,165,311 downwards.
TCACAAGATTTTTAATAAAAAAAATATATGGAAAGGAATTCAAAAGTATTTTTACCATTAAAAAATCATATATATAAAGTGACATACTACTCAAATAAGAATGAATAATAATAAACATTTAAACAAGAAAACAATAATTATGAATGTCAACATAATGGAGATAATTTGTAAACAATGAAAATATAACAGATCATTTACACAGAAGCATTATGTTTTAAACAGAAGGGGATAAGAAGTAATAGCAGCCACGACTTTTTGAATTCATATATTGTTCCCAGTCGTACTTACAGTGTACTGGAGAGCCGTGTAGGTAAATTCATGAATTCTTAATACGTAGACATTGTCATAACATAGCAGAAATTCCAAATGATGGGTTGACACAAACGACCATCCCTACAGCAGATAATTCAAGTGAGAAAATTGAAAATGGGAATTCAGTTTAGTGTAAATGATATAGGCATCAGAAAGGAAAATGGTTACACTTGAACATGTTCTTTCATTTTATTAGTTGATTAAATATATAATTTCAGTTGCAACTAGAAAAAAAAATTAAAAAATTAATTTGAAATAATATAAACATATATGTAGTAAAATGATACCTGGAATTGGAATCACAAAATATCAGTCAATCTTGTCAGCCTTTTGGTTAACGATATCCTTTATACAGGGATGTAGTTTATCACTAGTCCCTCCCTGCATTGCCGCCCTCACCTCTCCATCACTCCTCCTTTCCCCCCAGAACAACCCCTCCCCTCCCTCCTGCCCAGTCCCTCCCCTCCCCCCACTGCCCAGCATGTTACCTCCTCCTACCCCCATGCCTAGATCTACCCCTCCCCTCCCCACTCCTCCGCTTGTCCTCCCTCCCCTGCCCAGCCCTTCCTCCCCCACACCAAGCCCAACTTGTACTCCCCCCCCAATTTCCAAGCACCTCCTCCAACCCCCTACCCAGCTCCACCCCTCCCCTCCAAACCTCCTCTGCTTGTCTCTCACCCCATCCCAGCACGTCCCCCTCCCACCTCAGCATTCCCCCCTGCCCAGCCCCTTCCCCCACCACTCCCCCCTACCCAACCTATTCCCCCACCAGCCCCCTCCCCCTGTCCAACATGTTCCCCCACCAACCCCCTCCCCCTACCATCATATTCCCCTCCCCTTCCCTCCCCTCCCATCTCCTCCCCTCAAACCTACCCAAACCCTCCCCTCCCCTCCCCCCAACCTACCCAACATGTTCCCACACTATCCCCCTCCCCCCCTGCCCTCATCTTCCCCTCCCCTCCAACCTGCCTAGTGATGAGCAGCATCCCTGAAATGTAAATTATATCAACAGAAGATATAAGATAAATAACTCAAATTATATAAGAGAAAATATAAATTGAAAAAATGAAATGATGAATAAAATACCTTATCTGGTGATCTAAAAAACATCCACTGTTCATATTAAAATGATCTAGAGTACATAACACAGAAACTGATCTAAATGTCTTGATTTTTGGCTCTTAAAATGATTCATTGATCTAATGAAGCACATGATCCACTGTACGGACAAATAACATGATCCAGTACCAAAAAAATGCATGATTCACATGCTCAAACTTGTTCCACTTCTCTAAAAAGGTATATGTTACGAATTAAACTACATGATCCACTAATCAAAGAAAATAGAAGACTCTATGTTGTGTAAAAATATTTACTTCACTAAAACATGATAAATCAGATTTAGTAGAAGTAGCGGTAACTATTAATTTTTGGATGTTAAATGCCTGATGGACCATAATAAAACATTTCTTGAAAACAAATAGGTTTGTGTACCTGGTTTTTTTACTTCCAATGATACTGCTGATTCCAGCAACCCATATTTGCCTATAAAGTCACCTGTAAACATCCTAATCTTAATATAAGGACATTAACGGATTATATTGAAAAACATAATATCTTATATTAATAATATAATTTATATATCTTACACAAATATGGAGAAAATATAATCAACAAAATAATGACTGAATAAGATTTAATACAAGGAAAGTCAACTAAAATCGATGTAAAAGAAACTAATACATGAAATTAAATTAACAGGCATAAAATTTATTGGAAATAAATACCAAAACTCTATTTTTTTAGTCACATTGAAAAAGACATGGATTTTTGTTGTGACATATAAAAAATGATAACAATAATAGATGGAAAATATTTTAATAATCATAAAGTTAATATATAAATAGATAAGACGGAAAACATATTGAAAAAAAGTTTTTCAAATTATACAACATAAATATTCATCTTTGTATCTGTATAACTATATCACACATCAATAGAGACTTGAAGTAGTAGATTATACCCAAATTATCATGTCACATTGTACAAATCTTCATCTTTAAAAACATCTAACAAACTTTTCTGCATAGGAAAAAGTGTTTAAAAATAAGAATATGCATTAATACCTACTAAAAATGCAGAATCTAGAATATGAATTTAAAAATAAACATTGTGTAGTCCACATAGTGTGATCTGAAAAAGAGAATTGGTAAGCTTATGTTAATAGGTAATGTAGGTTACAACAGTATGTGTATTTTTTCCCTAATCTGTAAAATCAATTCATATTGCATGCAGTGAATATCTATTAACATCCTCTAAAAAGTTATTAATTCAAATGAACATACAGATTTCTAAAGTTGTTATGTTGAATGTATAGATACAGTGTTGTAAATAACTTGTTAAACCAGTATATGAGCTGTGGATATGTCATATATATGAGAAAATAAAATTCTATTGGAATAGTAACATGTCTAAATGATATGGAACAGGAACATGCTCAACTAATATGTGAAATAACCTTATTAAATGGATGTTTTAAACATGATATCGATCATAGAAAACAGATGAACATGCAAAATATGTTATGCATCATCCATGGTAGAGGATAATTTAAAAAATAGGGTAAACATATTACATTCACCCTAATATAAATAGTCGTCTAATACAGTTTTTGAATGTTTAAAGATAATGCATAAATCAAAAATGAAAAAATATGAATTGGTTACTCTGTAGTATTACCTTTCAATTACAGCTAAAAATTTCAGTAAATTTTTTCACTATTCTTTGCTATGTTTTCCTTCCATAAGAGTTGAATTTTTACATAATTCCTAAAAAACCAATTACAGAACATGAAGAAACACAGTTTTATCTACATTGAGAAGGTATTACTATATATTGACCGTTTTATCCTCCCCCTTCCCACATCCTCCCTTCCCCTCCCCTACCCTCCCCCCTCCAACCTGCCATTCACCTCCCCTCAATTCCCCTGCCATGCCACTTCCCCCACCACCCCTACCCAATGTCTTCCCCCAGCAGCCCCCTCCCCCCTCCCCTCATCCTCTCATCCCCTCACCTCCCCTCCCCTCCAACATGCCCAACCCCTCCCCTCCATTCCCCTGCCTACTAAGCAGATTATTCCCCGTGCCATTCCTCCCTCTTCCTCCCCCTCCTCATCCCTCCCCTGCCCATCCCCTCCTCCCCCCCGCCACCCTGCCCAGCTTTTCACCCCCCCAAATTCCCAGAACCTCCTCCTACCCCCCCCCCCACCCAACTCCACCCTCCCCTCCCCCTCATGTGGTTGTCTCCCACCCAATCCCAGCACCCCCCTCCTACGTACGCGTCCCTCCTGCCCAAACCCTTCCCCCACTACTACCCCTACTCTCAACCTCTTCCCCCACCAGGCCCCTCCCCCATGCCCTCACCCTCCCCTCCCCTCCAACCTGCCCATCCCCTCCCCTCCATTCCCCTGCCCACTAAGAATAATCTCCCCCGAGCCATTCCCCCCCTCCACATCCCTCCCCTACCCTGCGCCTCCCCCCCGCCACCATGCCCAGCTTGTCACCCCCTCCCAAATTCCCAGCACCTCCTCCTACCCCCTACCCAGCCCTCCCCCTCCTCTGGTTGTCTCCCACATAATCCCAGCACCTCCACCACCTACGTATGCCTCCCCCATGCCCAGCCCCTTCCCCCACCACTCCCCCCCGGCCTAACCTCTTCCCCCACTAGGCCCCTCCCCCCTACCCTCATGTTCCCCTCCCCTCCCCTCCTCTCCCCTCCCCTCCCCAAATTCCCAACACCTCCCCCTTCTACTGAATGTGAAACAAAACACATATAGTGAATTGAGAATATGTATATTATGGAAACTGCAAGACTTAATTTATAACAAGTAACATGCACATACTGTGTATGCAGTATGCATATAGTGAATTGAGAATATGTATATTATGAAAACTGAATGACTTGATTTATCATAAGTAACATGCATATACTATGAATGCAGTATGCATATGAATATGCAATATTTATATAGTAAATATGTAAGTCATTAAATATATTACTTAATTCATTTTAACCATGTTCTGTTTTCAATTCTCATTTATATAATATGTAATATACATATTTCTCATATTAAAAATTCAATATTACAATATGAAGACATGGTATATGGTCTTTCAAGTTGAAATTTCTAGATTAAAACCACATCAACATATATGCAATATCTGAAAATACAATTGTAGTTAGATGAAAAATAATATACCTTCTTTTCAATTTGATATTAATATTCATATAAGTTGAGGAAAATTTCAAATTCAGCATATGAAACACCTCTTGGAGATTTCTGAAATCAACATCCATAATCATCAATGCACATATAAAGCACTTGATATTGGTATTCAAGTTGATAAGCTACATGGATGAAATCCTGTTTATGAAAATCCATGATTTGTGAGGCATTTTAAATTATATCTAGAAATTTGAAACTATCTTCAAATAGATGGTGATGATTCTGGATACTATTTTAATTAATCTCCACGGAAAATATCAGTGTTTAGGGTTTAAACTGTGTAAGCTTCTACTAGAATCCCAAACTCATCATTTTTCCTAAACACACACCTATGTAGACATAATTTTTATGTATTCAGTATGAACATACTGAATATGTAATCTGTATATAGTTAAAATCTAAAATTCATTAAATATACTACTAAATGTAGAATAACCATGTTCTATTTTAAGTTCTCTTTTCCATAATATGTAATATACAAATTTCTCATATTACAAATTCGATACTAAAACATCAATACGGTCTTTCTAGTTGAAAATACTATATTGACACAATATTAACTTATAGGCACTACAAGGGAAGCCAATTGCAAAGAAATGAAGAATAATATACCTTGTTTACAATTTGATATTATTATGCATCTGCTGAATATTAGATATTAAATATTAGAAAAAAAATTAGTAGGCATGTGCTGAATATGCAATCCGCATATACTGAATAAGTAAAATGAATTCATTATACTATTTCAAAATCTTATATGAGAAATATCTATATTATATATTATGAAAAATATAATTGGAAACACAATAAATAATTGAACTCAAGAAAGCCTACCATATCTCTAAAATCAGAGGGTGATTGAGGCAGACCAGGCGGAGGGGGAGGCAGAGGCACTGGAGGTGGAGCAGGCTTAGGGAGACTGAGGTGTAGCTGGTAGAGGCGAAGATATTTGAAAGAGGGAACATGTGAGGTGTAGCAGGCAGAGCGAAGACATTTGGTACATTTCTCGTATTTTAAAAAATGGAAAAAATGTGTGTATTTCACTTTAATGAAATATAAATAAATAAATGTAAATAACTTAAATATAAGGGGGTTTTGTGGATTTATTGAAGTTAACTAATTTAAAACATTATAATACAGTAATTATGAAGTTGACTGAAAATCATCTCATTGGGATCCGAGGAAGTATGCATGAAACTATTTGATATTTTGTGGAACATTTTATGGTAGGCGTCTAAATTTTTTTCCCATTCTATTAGGGTGGTTAATATAATGTCTTCCACTTATGTAATTGGTATTTAGATGATTACTTAAAAAAATAATACTTTCATGTAGTAGTTAATTTTACTAAACAACAAAAAAGAAAAACATATTTTCATTAACATAAACATTTAGAAAATATATATATCATTAATCTATACAATCCAAATCTGATAACCTAGTATCTATATTTCAAATAAAATTATAAAATAATCAAAATAGCCAACACCATTAAGGAAAATTTATGACTTAGGGTAAAAAAAACTTTACAAATCATGAGTCACTAATGGTGTATAGATGTCTTACCCAACCCCAAAATGTGCCCATTGTATTTTTAATTTTAGTTGAAAGAAGGTTTTATATGATTTTAAAAAAATATATAAATTAAAAAAATTAAATTTATATTGAATATACTATTACTTAGTGGTGCTTGTCCTAAAAAATTTTATATTTTTCTCTCAATTTACCTCTAATGTGTGAATAATAGAGTAGACTATAAATTCATTCAAAGAAAATAGAAGGAAAACAATTTATAATGTTTGTAAGGATTGAGAGAGAATGAATTTCAAGGGCTTTTACTATTAATATATTTAAAGAGTTTTCTAACATTTATTTGAAAAATGAAATACATAGATGTTTGGGTGATGAGAAAAGAGTTAACCAATCCAACACTGATTTTGTACCATAGAGTTTTCTATGTAAGGAGGATGGATCTGGTGGAGACATGTGGGTGGATAATTCCCAGCCTATAGTATATATAATAGATATAATGTTGTGTGAAAACAAATGAAAAAATATGAATCTATTTTAAAAAAACAACCTGTATAAAAAAATAAGTTTTCAATATAGAATTCAAAAAAACAATAAATTAAATATTTCATACCTTTGGGTATGAAGAAAAAATTGTATTGGTACTTGAAACAAATTTTCAGGAGGTTTCATTAGAAGAAACAACATGTAACATAATGAAATTTGAAGTCAGGTTTCAGAAATTCTTGTACATGTTATGTGATTCCTACAAATTTTAACTACGCATATGGAACTAAAACATTTTAATTAATTGAATTTGTAAAGACAAGTTATCCCTATGTTGAATAAGTTTATTGAAATCCCATAATCATGAGTGAAAGAGTTTTGAGTAAAAACCTCATGAGTCATTATAAGAGAATCCATACTTGTTGCAAGACCACTTGTAGCGATCTACCTTCCAATGCCCCAATACCCCTAAGTGTACCACCAGCGGTGAGTCTAAAACTGCTAAATCCTGGCATGGCACTGGCATCGACAATAAACCTGCTGATGTATATAGACCCAATGATGATCAATATCTTAACCTTATCTTCCATTTCTAAGGCTGTCTCACCAAACCAAAAACAAAATGGATGTGTGGGGCTTAGAAATTCAATTGAAAGGTACTGAATTGAAAAAAAGAAAACGTAAGGAGAATAAAATGAAGAGTACCTTTAGACATTCGGAAATTTTATCACACTCTCCAACAACCTCATCATGTTCAGTTGGATTTCTCAAATCAGAAGAGAGTTGATGTTGTTGTTGCATTAGATGGATCCCATGAATGTACTGCTTTTGTTCCACCAAAGAATAAGTTACATATTCTATCATGTCTTCTAACATTCTCATCTACTTGAAAATCATTAATTAGAGAATTCACATCTTGAAAGAATGATATATGCAAGTGAAATGATACAAAACTCTAAGTCCATGAAAGAACAAAATTGACTGCTTTCTTATGAAAATTACCAGCAGAAATTGTATTACCCTCTCCATCGATCAGGGGCTGTTTATAACTTTCTATTTCACAATAATATTGTACATCTCACCTCATCCTGTGTACCACCAGGAAATATTTGTCCAATGTATTGGAAGACAACCATCTAAACTGTAGAAGACAACATGATTCATTCTCATCTCCAACACCAAACCATACAAAAATGTTTAAGAAGATGCAACCAAAACATTTCACAATTAAAATGTTTTATTAGTAACATTCTAAAAAATCAAACACCAACATGTCATCATAGGCCTTGTAAATCAAATATTCCAATGACAAAATTGCAACAATGAATTACTGCTCATGAATTCCCCCCCATGAAACCAGAAATCACTACTTGAAATGGCCCTGATCAATATACACTATCTGCATGCTAAAATTTTTCTTTATAGTTAAGATTAGTTTCAATTACGTATGTGTCCAAATAAATGATATGAAAATAAAATGCATTGTTAAAAGCAGTACATTATTTACCCTCGAAACCAGCTGCACCATCAATGCCACCATCAACAAATTCATGAAGACAAATTCCATCACCCTGGAGCACAAGCTCACTCTAGTAAATATCATTAATTGAAATAACATCAATTAAATGATACATAGAAAAAAATATGAAATAGTAAGAATTCAAAAGATCAACCTAAATAGGTAAATGAATCAAGAATTTGACACCCCTGGAAGCCTAATGTAGGTGGAAGACTTCATTGATAGTTATTTATTAAAAAATAGTATCATATAGTACCATTAGAGATTTTATAGCATGAGAAATTAAATAAGAGCATACCTAGAACTATTTATTTTTCTTTTTGCATACAGAACATCTGACCCAGCACCAGGAACTTCACCTTGAGGATTTTGTTCACATTCTGCAGCCACCACAAGCATGGTTCAGTGGATTTCAAACCATTTGGAAAATGGTGGAGAGATCCTCACATTGTACATGTCAATGCAAAGCCTAAACTTCTCATTTAAGACTACCCAGAGAGGATGGAACAATGTAGAACCATGTCCCGCAATCTTGGCAGTAGGGAAGCCATGTGAATGGTATGTCCACTCCGACCGGCCGCCTGAAGAAAGCGTACAAGAAGACTGAAATTTGAGGGAGTTGGAGAAGCCGGAATCGGAGGATTCGTCAGTAGAGGATCCAGAGCCGGTGTTGAATGAGTCAAACACAGAGTACCTAGCTGTGGAGGTGGAGACAAAGCTGGAGGCATCAATGGAGAGGTTTTTCGGGGAGGGAGTCGATGAAATCATCTGGAACCCTAAGCTCTTGTCAACCCCGAGCGGGGGAGGGATTTAGGCAGAGGGAACTGATAAGAGGATATAGAGGGGCAACGTGGGTCGCGATGGATGTATGGTAATCGTAATATGGATGGAAGATGAAGCATGGGATCTGTGAGAAGGAGGACATACGGGCAGCAAGATGCGTTTGCAGTGGGTCGTGACAGATGCATCGAAACCCTAAGATGGACGGAATAACTGAGGTAGCGCGGATGGAATGGGAATGCGGATGATGGAAGCCTGATATTGGAGGGAAGACTGTATATTTTAGGTGACATGGCCACATAAATTGGTGACACATAAGCTGGAAATAATCATACTTGAGTACAGATAATAGATATCCAACAAGCATTAGAACAAATGAACATGAATGATTTCAATGAGGAAATTTTGTAATTCATGGTATTATCATGACTCAAGTGAATGCATGATGAAGGTGTTGACATTTTTGGAATGTGAACAACATGGTATACCTTATGATATTAAGGGGATAAATGTTAATCCAAGTTAGCGAACCTTTGACTAAATTTTTAGATTTTCACCTTTCTTAATGATTGTATGGTTATCAATTTATGGAATGTTTATGTTAAACTTCATATGAAGTTGTTTAGAATAATGTATTTTATCACCATAGTTTGACTTATGCATATTTGATAACTTATGATAGCCTTTTTATTTTGATAAAGACTAATAGAATGACCTACAATTCTATTTATGGATCGCATGATCTGCTAATGATTCCGGAATAAAATTTCAACTTCATTTCATTAAATATGATATGATGTTTAAATTTTTCAAGGCACGACCAATGGTGAGATTTTACTGAAATAATGTATGTGTATCATTTCATGAAAAATTTTCAACAAAAATTAATGAGATAATGTTGTGAAAGGGTGTCTTACTATCATCATTTTTTATAATATCAATGAACAATTTTAATCTTCTATTTTTTATGGTTTTCTAATTGTTAGCATTATCTAGATCACCCACATTATTGTGATTAGAGATCTTTAACTATATCAATTATTATTTATACTTTTCCTCCATTACCAAATCTTCACCAATGTTCTCTAAAAAAGAATCATTGTTATGATTTAATTTGGGTAACTGTTGTTTTCCAAATAATCATTTTCAAAAGGATGTTTTAGTATTTCCATTACAATGTGAATTTTCATGAAAGAAACCTTTTGGTATTAATCCTTTTATAACATTAATTAATTTCATGGGAGAAAATCATTTAAAGGGTGATATAATGTAACACCTCGATATTCTTATTAGAACTATTATTTTAATTTATTTCTTGTGTTGTATTATACATCAAGATAATATTTCACTATAATAAAACCGTGATTTTCTTATAGTATCTGCAACATTATTATTTCTTGTGTTACACACACTTTCATGTTCTTTTGAAAGAATTCATTTCATGCAAGACCAAGTTTATGTATACCAATAAATATGATTATGTTACCTTATAACCTACCACTTATATTGGTGGGTTAGAAAAATATTAATTGAATTATAAAAATATGATTTACACATGTATATATAATTAATTCTTTGGTATGAAATAAATTGTAAATTAAAATAAAAATATTTTTAAATAAAAAAAATGATTTTCTAAAAAAACTTTTTAAATGAATTTAAGATAGTTTATAAAATGATAAAATCAAAAATGAGGGATTTTATAAAATAAATATATATGTAATATATTTAGTTTCAGTTTTATGTTTCATCTTATATGTTTTCTGGACATGATATATTAATAAATTAATTTTCTTTGGATAAAATAATTATTTTTTTAAAAATACAGTTTTTTCGCCTCTTAATGGCTCACAAATTTGAAATCTACTTTTTAACACATTTTTATATTCTATTTATTTCAAATAAACTTTTTGTCTGTAATCATGATATAAAAAATTACTTTTGATGAATTTTTGATATTTTGTTGTTAAGTTACGTGTCTCAATGAATAGTAAAAATATTATATATTTTAATAGAAAAAAACATTTTTTGTTGATATAATTTAGGTGGTTAGGTTTTTTAATGGTTTTTAAATATAAATATATTATATTTTTGTCATTTAATATAATTTAGGAAAGTGTCCTTAAAATTTAATTGAATTTTGATGTAAAAATGATTCAATATTTTTCAATGATTTTACTCTAAAACCCTATTTTTTCACTCGGACAAAGAGATTAATTTTAAAATAATTATTGCAAATTCGGTATTTGGATTTTAAAAAAATTAATTCCATATTTTTAATCATTGGGTATACATTATTTAAATATACTTCTTATATATTTGGGAATTAAGAATAGTAACAGTAGTAATTTTTATTAATATAGAAATAGGTAAATTGGTTAATTGAGAGAAAACATAATATTATAATATTTTCCTAACACTTGTAATAAAAACATTGGATGATTTTTTATGACTTAAATCATTCTTTGGTCAAAAATATATGTTCTGAAAGCCACTTGTATGTGATTTGGATATGTAATATAATTTATTTAAAAAAACATAAATATGTTTCACTAAAATTTAATAACAATTTAATTTTTAATATAAGTTTATAAAGATTATATATTGTACTGGAAATAATAATAATAATTTTAAAATGTTTTTATTTATGGTGATAATATATTTTTTATTTTTGGGACATATATAATTTCTTTAAAGGCTTATACATTGATTGTGGAGAAATTATTTAATTGATGAAAAATCAATAAAATAATTTTTACTAAATTGATAACAACCCCTAAAAGAAAAAAAACACGAGAAACTCTTATTGGTCCACGATATAAATGAAATAATCATCCAAGGGTATAATAAATAACCATTTTTAGCAACATGGAAATGATTTTGACACTTATAATATTTTATTTAAAGTGATGTTAATGTTTTAACATACATATTTTAAGAAATATGAATTTTTTAATATTTGATTTTCTAGAAGAAATATTTGACTTTAAATATTCCTCTAAAGGATAACAAATTTATCATCACCATTGTATAATATTTTGAATTTTTACCCAAAAAATAATCATATTAAATAATTACAAAAATATTAGGTAGTAAGTATTATAAAAATGGAAATATCGAATTAATTTATTAAAAATACAAAAAAATATAATATTAAATAATAAATATATAAAATTAATTTTTTAGATGATTTAGATCCTTCATGTATAAAACTAATTTTTTTTTGGGATAACATCTTAAATTGACATTTTAATAATCCATCAATTTTATAGTGTCCAAATTGAAACTTTTGATTTTTGGACAAAATATTGTTTTATTAAAATATTTATAAATAATAATACATTTTATAAAAAATATAGAATATTAATTTTATGGTATACTATTTCTAGAATTTTCAATTATAGTCTATTTTACATCACATATGTTTAAATTACACAATTTTTTTGTTTAGTATTTTTTTACCATATATAAAATTATAATAGAATAACTAAGGGTAAATTAAAATGATATGTTTTAAATTGAAAAAAACCATTTCTAAAATTTATTGTTTTATGATATAAATCTTTATCATATATCATCTTTTACAATATTACATTTTGGGGTATTTTGACATTGTTTGATATTATTAAAAATTAATTGTTTGGTGATTCCAAAAGTGCCCCACTACTCAATTATTTAAGGGAAGCTCCTACCTCACTTAATCACTTAACATTGAGAATTCAATAATTACTACACCATTCCCATTTTTCTTATAAACGCCCCTAGTTACATTCTAGAGGTGTTTCTCGTCTTAAAAGATCAAATATAGCATCTTTTAGAGTATATCTAGAGGGAGCTTGTCTAATAAGAGGTAATCTCTTCTACCGATTCATTCAAAATTATTTATTCTTCTACATCCTATTCATGAGTTATTTTTATTCTAAAGTAAAAAATAAATTATCAATTTTATTTTGAGATATTATTAGGATATTGGAAAAACCATATTCCACCTTTTCCCAATCCTACAAAAAATTAAATCCCCATGCATTCGTACGTATGACTTACCATATCCATTTCATGGTGTAATATGTTTTTTCACTAACATAATATTTGGATGGGTTTAATGATGGAAATAATATAAATATATAGTAATTATAACATGATATTTGTTCTAAAATAACATATATACCATACACTTTATTATTTTTTTACTATTAATGTAATGACACCATCGCTCGTCCGTACATACAATCTACTATCACCACAAAATGATATGATTAATTTTCCATAATATCCATTCAATAATGAATATATCAATGTTTAGAATGAATAAATAAGAAATATTTTACCTAATTATCATTTTGGAGATGAAACTACTGTATCTTATGTGCATAAATCAATACATGTACCACAAAACAAGAATAATAACATGAAGCAGTTAACACCTGAATGATGAGTAATACTTTTATTATAAAACATTAAATAATTTGATCACATATGATATCATAAATATGAATATGATTCTATAATCACTTAATAACATTATTTAACTACTTATATAGGAGGTTCAGAAATGTACAATGGAACCCAGACCTCAGGTAAGGGGTTTATGTCTCACTTTTATTTATGTGGGAAACATGATTATACGCACCTTATTTATTCTATTTGGTGTACAAACATCACATCAATGTATTGGGGGATTTTTATAATTTACATTATGGTTATTTATATATCAATTTTATGATTTCTATTTAATTTTATTTTACAACTGAAGATTTACCAATTTAGTAAAGAAATTTTGTCTTAATTTTCCTTCCTAGAGACACATGTTTTGTTATGAACCTATATTGTTTTATGATGTGTATACATTGCCATATGACATTATTATATAATAAATATAAAAATTTTCATTATATTTTATGCTTATTATAATTTTATTATTTCAAAGGGATTATGATTCAAATGTTTTATAGTGGTATGGAACACTTTGAAATGTTTAATGATTATTTTCTTTAAGAAATATTTTTTTTGAATATCTAATCTTATTATTTTCAATGGAATAGGATTTAAAAATGTATTCAATATTCCTTCATATATTTTATTTTTTAAATTATTTCAAAATTATTTCAATATTTCTTTACATTTTTTCATGATTAGTTTCAATGAAATGTGTTTTAAAAATGTTTTATGGTTAAAATTTCATTTTTCTAAGGATAATGTATATTTTCCTCGAAAATTATTTTCATGTGATATCTCAAGATTTTTTCCATCTAAGATGATATTATCTGATGTTAATTATGATTTAATGGGGAATTTATTTAATTATTTAATTATTTACATTTTAATAATTATTTATATTTATGATGAAAATATATTTATGAAATTCCTTGGTTTTATGGGTTATATTATTATTAAATCAATTTTATTCCATTTTTTCTAATATGATAAAACATTTATGTTAATATATCCTATGTATGTATGGTTTCCATTAAATATTGGTGGGACCTATACATCTCTCCAATGCATTGGGTAAATATGGATAACTTCTAAGGTTTTTATGTAATGTTTGAACCAGATTTCATGTTCACAATTCAACTCATGGAACTAGTTTTCATGTCAAAAATTGTATGTGTAAACATATTTTCATATCAATATGTCTATTTAAGGGCCTGCTTTCCTGTCCTTAATTTAATGAGTGAAACTTTTACTATTTATACATTTTGATAATATTATAATTTAATAATGATATAATTTAATGCCTTATGATAATGTTATGATTCCATGGATTATGTTCTTTATTTAATTGTGATTCATTTCTTATTAACTGTCAAAACTTATTCCATGATTTTCCATATGCATGGTATGATCTTTTATTTTCATGAATATGTTCTCATACACTCATTCTCATGATATGACACTATATTTCATTTTTATATCTTTACAGATAATCTAACATCACCCCTTTAAATGTTGTATTTTCTTTGGGTTATCAAGAAAGGATTTTGGTTGGGGTACTAAAGGGGAAGATATTTATGGGAGATGTTGAAGATCCTTCACCAATATATAAGAATGTTTTTCACGTTTAAATATGCACTAAACTAATAAAGACATTAGGCATGTGTTTTTTTAATAATTTAAGTATTCCAATATAATAATAAAATGTAAATGTACGTCAAGATTGGGTCTTTAGAGTGACCATCCTCTATGAAGCTCCTCCTCTGTTATATCTTCTCCCACCCTCGCTCTAGGATGCACTCTTCCTCAGTTTCTCCTTCCCTTTCACCTAGCTCATGGATGACTACCTATATCTCTCTCTCGGTTTCGAATTCCCTTTTGGTCGACTCCCGGATGGCTCTTTGTTTTTCTCATCATCCCCCTATTTGTGCTCTGATCTTGGGTTCTATAACTCCTCATATGTCTGATTTGGAGCACATGAGATACTAAGGTATTGAGCTAGTGTTTTGGCGGACATCAAGTTTCGAGGAATTACCAGAGTTAGACCTTCTTCCAAGGGATTCAATCCCTTGGTCATGTTTGGGTTTCATCCCAGTTTACATATTCCAATACTGGTTATTTTGGGTTATGTTTATTCATCTAACTTCCTTTCTTTCGGGTTAATCTCTAGGGTTCTATTCCCAAATCTTCTTTTGGATTATTTTCCTGATTCTTTCCAAATCATATTTCTGTTTCCACTTTTGATTTTCTGATTTGGCTATCGATTTTGTTAGTCTTTGTGTTCTTTGTTGGCGTAGATGACTTCAATGGTGACATTCTTCTGTGGAATGTTGATGATGATGTTTCACCCTTAGTGTATCAATGGATTCTCTTTCCGGTGGGCATCAGTGTTATTTGACTGTGGTGACATTACAGTGATAAGCCGCTCTAGTAGAATATGATAACCTCATGACAGTGGCTTGTTTCGACGTCGAAGGTGTTTGGTTCAGGCGATATCTGTTTCTGGTGCAGGTAGTGGAAGTCGGAGATCATGTCGGTGCTGACGAGGTATGAAGGTTGATGACTATGGTGAGGTATTGATGTGGTGATGGTGATGGTGATTGGTCAGAGATATTGATGATGCATCTCGGGATGGACAAGTCGGTCATCATGATGGGTTTTTAACATGAGATTGATGTGTATCGTTTTCTGAGATAGTTGATGATGACTTTTGAATTGATATATGAATTTTGAGGGTTTGTTTTTTTGGATGTAATTCTGGAAGGTTTCGGTTCATGTTTGTCTGAGTTCGGAATTTTGTATGCTATTAGTGGGGTTTGTGCTGGTTATTTGTGGAGGTTTTTGTATGGTATCAAATTACCCAAAAAGTGAATCTTAAAAAAAATTGGATTTTGGTACATATTTACTTCTTCTCGTTTTTTGGATGTAATATATCCATGTGTGATAACTTGTTTGTATCTTGATAGTTCAATTTCCTCTACATGAAGTAAACCCACATATATTGAGTAGGAGAACTCCATTTCCAAGAGACCCATTATTTCTCATTTTTGGAAGACTCTACCATGATGTGGATAAATAATTTAGAGGAGACAAAACCTATAGAAAGGGAATGAAGAAGGCATTTCACTAATTTAGTAGCATCCCTAGTGTCACTCTACCAAGACTGGGGAGATTCAAAATCCCCAATCAGAATGAATAAGGTAGTTTATTGAGTTCAAATGGGTCTGGAAAATCTACCTCAATAGTTCCCTTTGAATTATTTCTGATATCATCTCCCACACTCTCCTATGGTATTTTATATTCATCCACCCAATTTTGAAATATTTACTGAAAATGGATGTGCACCCTCTTCATCCTCCTCAATCTCAGAAACGGGTCGAATGGAAACAACATAGACTTATTTACCTAGTGTACAATTTGGGTATGATCAAATCCATGATTAAATATATGATTTTGTAAGTGCAGGGTCAATATCATAAGGGGTAAGATTAATCATGGATATTATATCTTCCATTCTGAACATCACCCAAATTTGATGAGAATACATATTATTCTTTTATTGTCATGCACTATTAATCAATGGAGGGAACCACTTTTAGACATAGTGGAATTAATTCATGAATCGGAAATGTGAATTCCATTCAAAGATGCAATTTCCCTCAAATATGAATACTCAAAAACCTTCTCTCAGGGAATTGATGTTTCCCCATCATGTGTTGTCTCGTTATTCTCCATTTATTAATGTACCATTAGGAGAAGATAAAGGGGTGTATATAAAATGGTTTTAGATTTTGATATTGTCCAATACATATTTTTCTCCCAAATTGAAAAGGTTCACCCTACCTATACGTTGTTTAGTGGCTCAGAATCAAGAATTTAGAAATATCCTATCATTTATGAACTCAAATCCCCCAATGTGGGCCATTATCCAATCCCATATATCATGACATGGGACTACAATCCAGTAGGGACACTATCCCTTTCTTATATAACCTTGTAAGATATAATCATTTCCCAATACAAGGAATATGGTATCAATGTGCCTAAAAATGGATGGCTCATCTTCCATCATGAAATGTTGTAGCCCTAACTCCATTAATTGATTCATGAACTATTAATAACCACCCACTATGAAAAATGGTCGGAAATGATAAAGTTGATCCAATCATTCAATATCAAGGCAGAAGATTAACATCCAATGATTTTAGCGATCTTCCTTGAAGATCAACAAGTAAGTTCCAAAGCATCTCAGATTCCTAAGAGTTGGACATGTTAATGGAATTATGTCATGATGATCATAAAAATTTGTTGTGCCAAATACTGGAATACAATAATATAAAGGGACATCAATCCTAGGGTAGGGATCGATGTACTCCTGACAATTAAATGGTATTTTGAGAAATTCCCTCACATGAGGAGGGGTTCTATAAAGGTCACCTCAGAGGGAATAGTGAGAAGAAACAGTACCTAAATATCCCCCATAATTGGGTCCCCTGAAATCATTTTGATTTTCCAAGGACTGGAATTGACATCCACATTTTCTAAGTTTAATGTGAAGGTATTTAAGATCCACCAGATGAGTGGTTGAGGGGTGATGGAACTATTTTTATGAGAAATGTTTCTTGAATCTTATGTAGCCTCATACATCCCTACTATATTCATTTCATCCATAAACTCTTCATAGGATTATAAAACCCAAAATGGTCTACCACATTATAGGTCGAAGGAACCACTAATGAAAAGATCCCATTTGGATGACCACCCAAATGACTCATCATCCATGGATTTCCTTCTAGATGAATGATATATATGAATGTATAACCCTATTTCCAAGAACATTTCATCTAATAAAAAAGTGGTGTAATTTAGAACAAACCAATTAGAGTATGTTTCCCAGTTAAATTCCCCCTCGATGAGATGTTTTCTCAATGTGCATTGATGTACTGGATTATCCAAGATAGGGGCAAATTTGTTCAATGTGATTATTGAATTGGGATATCTAATGGAAAACTGAATCCTTAAAGATGAAGCCTATTAAAAATAGGATTCCCCTAAATTATAACATCCATGATTCCTACGAAAATATAATGATGTGGGATGATATTACTTTTTTTTTTATTTTCAATTATTTAAATCATTGTTTTCCCATTTTCAAGAAAAATATAATAAGTATCTTGTGAATTGTCAAAGTCTTATGAAATTTCAAAAATTTGATGTTGGATATAAAAAATTTCTACAATGTAAAAATACATCTCATGTTAAATTTTGTTGAACCGCATAACTTTTTATATAGACCATGAACCTCTTCAGTCATTATATGGAAAAAAACATTATTTCAGTCACTATGTATAATCAATTATTACTATGCCAGACTAATTTGACTACAATGGAGAGTGAATACTTTTCAGAAGAAAACTATATTTCATAAATGATTTTTCACTATGTGGGAATGGACTTTGGAAAAGGAAATATTAATGAAATATGGGCACTATATAGGGAAGATATGATCATCCATAATGAACTAGATTTTAGAAAGTGAAAAATGAGTCGTGTCTGACCCAATTTATAGGTGTGGTCCCAAATCTAAGTCCACATTCACCCTAAAAATAATTATGTATAGCATGAATCTAGATCATCCACTTCATTGATATATACTCATTTTAATGCTGATCGAACCCCATTATGATGGGGTTCATTTTTTAGGTTAAAAAAATTATGCATGTATGATCTGAAAGATTCATTGTGTCTTGGAATGGAAGGAATCAAATCATTACCTCTATTTCACGGAGGTTAAAAAGGTAATGTACCATATTATACAAAGGAACATAAAAGAAAACATTCTTCTGCCTAGAATTCTCACTATTAAGATCACCCCATTCCACATAGCCTCCATAAAACTTTTTTGCATAGCTCTTCTTCATTGATCTTCCTCACAAAAAACAACATATTAATTCTTAGTAATGCATCCACAAACAAAAATCCATTTTTGGGGTGACTTACAACTTTCTATACCTCAGTATGAAAAATTATCTTTGTAGAGAAATGTTTATTGTTTAGGCTCCCAAAAACAAAAATTCATTTTCATGTTGATACATAACCTTTTTTTGAACATGTTTTTTTCTAGTGGGGTGAAGCTATATTTATAGGCCATCTGCAGAATCAATTTATTTATAGGGATGGTTTTCCCAGATCAATCTCGAATAATGGTTACATCCATAACCCAATAAAAACACCCATATTAGGACTAATGAGGATAGATTTAGCATAATTTCCACAAAATAGTGAAATATATAATTCCAAATTTAAGTAGATATTTCAAAATGTTATCATATTCATCACATCTCAGACTAAAAGATGGAATAGTAATTGGTCCTCATATCAAAATAATTGGTCCACATTTCAGAACATCTTGGCAGATATCCATCCACCTACCAAATCTTAGTGGGGACAGTCATCTTCACAACATAGTCCTTTGTAGACTAGATTTCCAAGAATATCATGTCGATGATATATATGTGGACCAACATACTATATTAAAAAAAACAATTTGGGATGGTATATTTCATTCTCATTATGTTTTATCATAGATTTTGTCCATATCTGGACCCCTCTACAGGATTTCAAAAATACTATCTCATTAAACCTATCTCTTGAAGTACTTGGCCCTAAATATAACCCTTCATGAATCACCAAGGAAAATTCTCATCCAAATGAATTGAATAAATGTGATGATATTACATGGAACTTCAGTGTGGCCCCTAGAACATACATTCCCATGATTAAAGATCTTATACTGGTAACAATATAAAAAGTGTGCCATTCGAATGTTCTTAATCAAAAATTCTTATTGTAATGAGGTTTCCTACCATGGAGTTAGTTCTAGGTGCCTCCCCATTATAGTGAGTGAGGGGTACTTGTTGAAAATACCTTGGAGGAGGTCTAATGTCCTATATTCCTCTCATATTATTTGAATTTGGGATTCGGTAATCCCTCATAGATGAAGCCCCTATACTTTCTTATATACTAAATCTATATGGGTGAACAAGTCTTGATCCTGGTTATGAAAACACGATTGGAGATGTGCACCAGTTCCCTTTCACTCTTTCAAAACCTCGTTCTGGTTGTGGAAATAATAGTGGTGACTGACACCTCATGGACCATTCTCTCTCCCATATCCTTGGCCTAATCCACCTTCAGATGGGGGAATATTCATGGTTTCCTAAATCTGATTCAACCCGTTTCTCTCACCGATCATGACTCACAAACAATTAATGGTTTGTGAAAATTATGTCATCCAAACAATCCTAAATGGTTATTATAATCAATATAATCCATAAAACCATTTCATTGTTGCCTCAAATGTCGTTATTCCCTAAGAGTAAATTAAAATGGTCCACCTATTCATTATAATACCCAACCATATTTACCCAAATTGTCCTCCACCATATGTGTAAGCCCAAAATTGTCAAAAAAATATGCATTGTTTCCCAACCAAAATGGATACGTAGGAAACCTCACTGTGGTTCTAACCCAACATCATAAATTCTCCCAAATTTTTCTACTCCATAGTTATAGGCCCTAAATTTCTGAACTATGTTGTATAAGATTCCTAGAAAAATGAGATATGTTGTAATCTTCCATGAGGTTCAAGACCCTCCCAAAAAAATTCACCATAAAGTTCTTTGGTCCATATCCCTTGTAGGTTCACACCTAATACGGAGGGCCATATTCTTTCTGAGTCCATTTCATCACCATATTTATTAGGGTAAATTACTATAAAGATCATAACACCACCTATGGGAATAAATATCTTCCATGTCCTTTGGGCCACCTCTCCATAATTACCACACCAATATATATTTGGGACCTTTATCCAGGATATCATTTTGAAATGATGTTAGACTGCATTATTTGGTTTTCAATACATAACCTTAAAAGGAATGGTGTTCCTCATTTAGTTTCACTAATCTATGTGGGTTTGGATTCCTATCACAATGATATGTAGGAATCCCCTATTATGGGACCAATATAAAAATCAAAATATTTCCCTTATACATAGAATATGATAGATTACAGATCTCCTTAATGTGTGGTATAAATCTACAATGATAATAATTAACAACCTAAGAATATATAATCCATTTCTAAATGGTTACAACAGATGGAGAACCTCATATACATACAAATGTCTTCATAAATTAAGAACCTCAAACACATACAAATGATTCTAAAGTCAGCACATCTGAATAATTGATTATTAATAGAATGGGTGACAAGTTCCATGCTTGGAATTTAGTAAATCATTATCGAATAAGCCTTAAATATATAATAAGGTCACATAGTAGGTATTAATTCCCCCCAAAAGGGTTTTATATACCGAAAATCCCATCCATTCCACCAACGCACTTTCTAAGGTCTCATATGATAAATCCAAGTGACCTAGATCTTTTTGAAAAAAAGTCTTGTGTAGAATTGAAAGGATCACTGGTGAAAACTGCATTGGGAGTCGTTAATTACATAATTCTATGCAAGATAAAATGGAAAAATAATAAGATATAAACTATCATAAAAAAAATTGACAAATTTTATATTGGTGAAGGAATTTATTTTTATTACCAGAAACATATTGTATAACTACTAAATTGATGTATAAATACCCAACATGACAAGGCTAATGTGAATTATGCGCTGTTAATGGTTGGGATATGTGTAAAATAATTGATTTCTTATCCCTAATAATTTTTATATCATGGGTATGGACTATTGGGTCATGTTATCGTGACATTTATTGGATCACACAAGGTAATAGACTTTCATTTTCAAATGTCAATCTTAGAAATCTATTTTTCATTATGTGTGAGTGAATTAATATGTGTAAAATAAAAATATAAATCGCTTAAATGAGAATAATACATCCATTCACCCTAACAAGTACAAAGGTGAACAAAATTTTATCAAAAGGATTAAATTGGAAAAAATGTTACAAATATAGGTTCACCCTCCTCAATATTGAACATATTCTTAATTGGATTGATAATAAAATACTATAATTTATAGAATATTTTCCATTAATTGGTCTTGTTTTAATGAAAAAAGTTAAAAATGAGTATTGAAAACCTATATATATCCCTAAAAATGAATTTAAATTTAAAATAGTTATATATAAAGAATATATCTATGATATAAAATAATTACATGTTAATAAGAGAGACAGAGAGGTAAAGAGATATAATTCATTGCTCAAAATAAAATATGGTTTTCTAGATTTTCCTTAGTTAGAGTCAGTACTTACATGTTACATGCTTATAAAATACTAATTAATCAGATTGTTATTCTCAAATAAATAATAGAAAACCATTTTATTATTTTCTTATATTTTATAATATTCTTTTATGCTAGTGTATAGTGAAATTATTAACACAATATATTAATGTTCACATTGTTGAGGAAGTTCATTTAATGGTTCCATGGTTCTGTTACTTTATTGGGAATTAGGTTTTTCCATTAAAAAATGGGTACATAACTCAAGATGTGTAATTTTATGGATTTTATTTATTTAAAAAAAAATTAATGTTCATTAAATATTAAATATTCATTAAAAATAATAATGATTTATAGAGTATAAATGATAGAATTTATTGGTTAGTTTATTTAATCTGGTCTTTGACCATCTTGTTCTTATTAATCTTCATTTAATATTTTTTTTACTCTGACAATAATACATAATCTATTAGAACATGATTATAATTGTCATATTTAATCATAAAATTAACTTTATAATCATCAATAAAGATGGAGATGATAAATGAAATAGATTTTCCATGGAGGTGGAGAACCAACCTTCATATTTGGGATGCATAACATTGGGGATCTGGGAGAGGAATGTATATATTATCTATTAAAATAATAAAGTTAAATATTATAATTTTTTATATACTTAAATCTTTTTATAAAGAAGGAAAAAATAATTTTTAGGAGGTATAAGAAGCATATTTAAAAGAATAAAAATGAATAGTTAATAAATGTTCTTACCTTACTAATTTAGAATGCTCAATTTTTAATTGGATTGTGCCATTAAGGAGTGGAATTTTGATGACACCAAAACCTCTAGGACACGTATAAGAGTGTTTGGGATATAATTTAGAATATGTTTTATGAGACAATAAGATTACTGATCAATGAGATTCTATTTCGTCAATGGTGGTGTTTTTATGGGTGGTGAGGGATGTTTTGAATTAAATATTTGTTATATTATTATTATTACTCTAGACTAACGATTTTGATGATTCATTTTACAATAAATAGCTATTTTTCTATGTGAAGTAGACATAATATATTTTTAAATAATCCTATATGAAATTATGTAACAACCCATCTGAGGTGCCACATGCCAGTGCCCCGACCAGGTATGCTACAGGCACGCCTCCCCCTACATAATATTTTATAAAAAAAAATGTGACGGAATAATACATAATTTTGGGAGACTATAACCAATTTATCAGATTTGGAAAAAATTGGAAGTCAATAAACAATATCAAAATGATACTAAACAATAATAAAGAAGATACCATATTCTATAATGACTAACATCACATGAATATATCCAAACAAGAAAAATTACTATAAAAAAATACTATATATATGATATGTCATATATGTATTGATTTTCAACTGAAAACACAAAATTAAAAACATTTACAAATCCCATGAACATCCTTAAATCATGTATGGTTCCCCCATAAATGCTCAATATTGAATCCAAAATCATCAATCTAACATTTTGATATTCCATATATCTTTTCCTACAAACATTAAGTCTAATTGGTGACCAACAAAGAAGCATGAGTAGGGTTTCATCATAACACTATATGCCACCACCAATAGTTTCTAATGAAATATCAAGCCTAGAACAAGGTATGATGTTGGATAAGAAATTTTTTAAAAATATTATGTAAACAAGTTTCACACATATTAGTATCTAATCATCTACATCATACATTCTTGGGCCCATTAAAAACATTGAACCATATATAGTAGGAATAACACAATTCATTATTTCATGGTTATTCATTATTCATTTTGTTCCATGTTCACTTTCATACATTGGGGACCTAGAGTAGAATACTAGCACAACATGGGTATTTTCAGCAGAAATCATTGTCCCTCAAATTAGTTGTCACATTAAATAATTATATATTTCTTAGGGGACTAGAGTAGAAGTCTGGAACTGCTTAGATATTTCGAGAACTTTTCTATATCCCAACAATTATTGATCAATAATTTAAAAATATCACATGTCATGGTTCCTCATTAATAACCCATTTATCCACTATTCTCATCAATAATTTCACAAATCATTCAACCTCAATGGTTAACCCAATCAATCCATTAAATCCTACTATCAAACATGCATCAAGGATTTAGTTCAATTCCATTAATCAATTATTCACATTTTTATAATTCAATAATCAAAATTTAATGTGCATTGGAACATGCCATGGGTATCAATTCAATTCTAACTCCTAATCTACAATGGTTCAAATGAGATCGATGATGGGTTCCACTATATCAAAGAAATAATAAATTAATTTAATTTATAATATCATTTCCTAATGTGCAAATTCAAATTTCACAATCACATGAACACAGTTATAATCATGACATTGAGGATTATGAATTATACCACCTACCATGATATCGATGATTGATGCTCACCAAATCGTAACCATCAATTGGATGTGGAATGATCTGATTCACAATGGTAGAGAAGATATAATATTGAACCCTATGAATTATAAGAAAAAAAAATCTATACCCATAATTTCCTAACTCTAAAACATCTACAAAAAAACTATTATTATTCTTCTCTCAAATGTGATAAATACAAGAGAGAGAGAGAGATAGAGAGAAGTGAAACCAAACGAGGAAGCAATGGAAATACCTATGGGGGTTGATCCTTCCACCATATATTTTATTCAAAAAAGAAGACATTCAAAGACACTTGGATCCCTCTCTTGATGCTACAAAATTGATGGAAATTATATTAGGTTGTTACAGGGTATTTAATTTTGATATCCAAGTGGTTCAGTATTTTTTATATAAAATTTGGGGGTCTAAATAATCCATGCACTATTTCTTGGGTGGCCCCACATGGTTTTCCAAACCGTGTACCCAAAATTAATTTGGTTCATGGTTTAAAAAAGATCTAGCTGTAAAATTACCCAATATCTATGATGGAAAATTTTCTGTAGGCATGCACATGGTTTAGTAAAATCGTGCCCCAGCTATGAGCTTCCAAAAAACTATACAAAAGCTTCGAAAACTCTCCAGAATGCACCTAAAACTAGAACTATCTAAAAGATGAACAAACTAAGGATTAAAGTTACCTCAAATCATGAATGAGTAATCTATAGGATGTTTTTTATAATACAATCTCCCAACCTTATAAAATATCACCATTTATTTGTACTCCCATGTATATCTAGAATTCTGAGGTGAAAAGGTTGAGCCATTAAGCATGCATATCTTATTCTCTCTCCCATATTTTCCATCACAACATGAACATTATTTCACAACACTCTAACTGACAACTATTACTTTACTTAAAACATTTTCTCACCCTAATAAAAAACATGAATAAGATTGTACTAGAAGTTCATGTCATCCATAAGGGAAATATCATTCAAATCAATTACATGAGAAGGGTTAGGGTGATACTACCGATGTAGTGACATGTCGAATATATCAATATTTGAAATATGAAACTCTTGAAGAACTAATTGGAACACTGATAGTATGAACCTACCTACAATTTAAAAGGGTCCAATAAATGTGGGTTCTATCTTTCCCTTCCTCTTAATCATACAATGACACAATTTGGAAAAAATTAAAAGGAATAAATAGCCTCCCACTATAAACTCGGGGGGGTCAATCATGTAGATCAACATACAACTAATGAATACCCTAATCCATAGGAATAAATTATAAAAATAGAGGAAAATGCTATGAAAAATCCTATAATATAATTAGTCCCAAAAACTAAGACTCATTTTTCTCCATCCAACATAGAGTTGATCCTCATGGCCTACCATAGAGCTCCTCATATAGAGCCATCAGAATTTTATCCTTATAGTTGTTGTGATGTGAGAACTCAACGAGCACTGATTTCTACTCCCATATTTCACCAATGTAATGAACACATTCTATTAGAATTTCCCCCATCAACCATATAGTATATTATGATTTCCCATAATCTGGTGGTTGGAAAACCATAATCAAATGTACCTAGGTACCTGATTTCTTATTTTATAATTTACAGATGTTTGAAGTAAAAGGACAGTCAAAATCTGATACTATTATACATTTAACTATGTTAACGTAGATTATATCCCAAAGGTATAAATATCCCAAATGATCAACTATGAATGTCACATAGATATGAAGGAAATGGGAAACATTCATCAACCAGTCCATGCTCACCCAAATTACATAATTCTTCTAAGGTCTCTTCATAAGACCAATAGAATATCTTTGGTAATGTCATCCCACTTCCATCAGGGAATGGGAAATGGGTTTTTTAAAACATTTGGGCCATTGATGCTTGGCCTTCAACTGCAAAAAGATGTAGCGTCATTCCACAAAACATGAAATATCCCGTTTCATGACCGATAACCAATACTGTTGTAATGAATCAAGAATTCATTAATAGAAATTCTTCTTGATCAAGTTAAATGTTTTTTATTGTTATAAAAAATGTGAACTTCATTGGTTTTATGTTTCTGGATTTTAAAATACCGTTATGAATTGTGATCATTGCTAATATAGTTGTTGAAGAGTGATCACATGATTAGTATAAATATAGGGCTTCAACAAATCCAATTTACTCAGAAAAAGGAAGCGATGGCCTCATCTAGTAGAATTACCTCATATGAAGTGTATTTGTCAGAGCGTAGAAAGGAAGTCGCATCATTGGGCCTCGCACTTGACCAAGTCCAAGCCAAGAATGAACATTTTAAGCTTGAGAGGAACTGACTACGGGAGAAGTGGAAGTTAATAGAGATTACCACCAGAGTGATGGTATCCGAGCAATCCCAAGAGTCTATCATCATATCAAACCTTAACCATAGGTCTTATGTCGGTGTTATAAGGGTTTATGTAAAAATACCCAAGCACGATGACTATGTACATTATTTTTGTATAAAGAACGTGCATTCATTTTATTATTACTACTTAGTAAATAGTTTGTAAAGTGAAAATAGTATTTTTATTTAATATTCAAATAAGAAATCAATTTTGATGAATTAATGGATTTATGAATTAAATGATACTTTACTAAAATATTATTTATATTATTTAGTTAATTTCTATTAACAATAAATGATCGTCTAATCTTATGAATGCAATTGTAATTTTTATTAAGGTTCGAAAGATGTTTTCATCAAAACCCATGAATTTTCGATAAATGTCGGTTTTTATTTTAAATGTAAGAAACTCCAAGATTTAGAATAATATTTAGAAAAAATTAATATTATTTTGGTAATCAGGACATCAAAAATATCCAATGATGAATTGTTCCTAATTTTATGAGATAGTCTACTTTTTGGGTAAAAAATAAATAACGTTTAAATTTATTTTGTGTTTTATCACATCATAAATTACTGATAGTGATGTAATAAAATACTATAAATAATATATTTAGACAATATATGTTTTAAAATTAAAATAATTTGATTTTAGTTTTGTTTGATTTATTTTCCAATGTTTAGTAAACCCACCAAGACTTATAAAACTTTTTGTATTTTTAAATTGTTTTCTTTGAGAGTGTGACTCATCTCCACATAAGCAACCCAATTATTTTAAGAAGTTTGGATATTGGTCTTATAATTTTTTTTACCAATCCCCTTTTTCAAAGACCATGGGAACAAACCATGGGCTGGTTTGTGGTTTTTATTAGTTTAATGTGAGGTGTCCCTGAGAAAAATAATTAAGAATTCCTTCTCCTTTCTTATATATTCCCACCCAAGCTCCCACATCCCCTTCAGTAAAATCCTTTGGTGTTTGACCAACCCCTACCCTCTACTCTCTAGAATCTTCCCAAGGTGACCTAATCTCCCAATAAGCCTCACTCAAGCCTCTCCCAGGCTTTTGGGATCACACATCCAAGTAAATGATTTCCTCCTTTCTAATTTTGGTCCAATATTCTATAGGTTGTATGCCCTTTGGTTTTCAATTAAAAATTTTGGGGTGTGAGTTTGAACCTCCACCATACTGCCCTCTATATGTTTGGATGATGGAAGAACCCTTTCTATCTCATTAATTACTCCCATTTACACCCGTTACCAAGCTGAAATTCCGTGAGGAATTTTTCTCTCCTCTTTTACATCCAAGTAATTCTTTTGTATTACGCATCTAAATTACATTACGTTTGTTTGGACATGTATCTATATGACCCCCATACTGTCCATTTAATTTAAATATGATTAGACACCCTTTTATCTTTCATCATCATTTTTTATGAATATTTATGTCACACCATTATGCTGCCGAAATTAAATAGTGTTTTTTCAAGCCAAGATCATTGTGTAGTGAATACCATACTCATGTCTCTAGAAAGGGTATTCAACTCTACGCACACATACATATTGAATGGTAATGTCATGTATTTATTATAAATTACGTAATCATGTAACAACTTATGATTTTGATTGATTCCATGTTTTATGATCCATGTGGCACACTTATCAATGAAATGAAATGCATAAGAAGGGTGCCCCGTAATAGTGCACCAATTCATTGGGTAAAGTATATTATCATGATATGTCATGTGAAATGAGTTTTTAATCATGCTAATTCAAGTGAAATGAGGGTTTACTCGTGATTTATGTGCAATGAGGGTTTACTCATGCTCTAGGTGCCATGAGCCTTGGCTCATGCTAATTCTATGTTAAGTGTTGTTCCGAAATTTCCATGTTATGATTATCATGATTTATCAAGCCTTTATGTTCATGTTTCTATTATGCTCCCTTGATAAGACAATTTTCTAACATTTATTGTAATCCTCATGTTATTCCATTTTTATTCACTTACTGGGCTTTATAGATCACCCTTTTCTTATACATTTCCTCAGGTTATCCCATGCAACACTAAGTACACGAGAATGTAGTGGTCATGTAAAGGAACATTTCAATAAAGATGTTGTATTTTATGTTTTAAGTTGTTATGTAATGATAATAATCCCCAAAGACACTATACCTATCAATATTTTATATTTTATCAAGTGATTTTTATATAATAAATCATGTTTATGTTTTTAATAAAAGTAGTGTTGTTATAGTTGGTATCAATTGATAGGTTTAGTAACTTTTGGGATTAGGATTAGAAATCCCTTCTGAAGACCTAAGGACAAGAATAAGTATAATAAAAACATATCTAAGTATTTGTGAGTATTGATAAAGTGTTTTATCAAGAAAATACACTCCAGTATAGATACGAGTAGGTAGATGCGGCTCTAGCCCAAATGTATCCTAGGGGTAAAACCCGAAAACACCACATTGAGAAAGACTCGAACAGGAACAAGTGCATGACAATGGGCCTTGTTTCACTCTTGGTTACGAAACTCCTCAGGGATATGCTTTTGTAAATTCACAAGAAAATTATAAACCCATATTAACGGAATAAAAAAAATTCACCAACGTATATATGATAGAAAGTAGATCATGAATAGCATAGATTGAAGACTATGGAATCATGAATAGCATAGATTGAATCCTATGGACTCATAAGTTAATGAAATAAATGTTATTTATAAGTCATTAGTATGGTCCTTGGATTAAATTTTATGTGAAACCCCTAACTTTCCATTTATTCCAGCCAATGGCCGGTAATAGGAAGACTCGAGCTAACAACCATTATGAAGATCAATGTGATGATTGTGCTAATGAGATTCCGAATCTGATGGGAGTGGGAATCGTGAGCTTTGTCATGGTTCTCTCTCAGTTAACTCAACATTTGAATAGAAACATGGGTCAAGAGGAATGTTCAATCCCCTCCCCCCCCAAGAAAGAACAAGTCGCTATGTAGAGCTTTATGAGACAATGGTTTCCTACTATTAATGGATCATTTAATCCCTCAATCGTCGAACAATGGATAAACTACATTGAATAGATCTTCTCCATATTTCAATGTTCTGAACAAGAGAAGGTTATCATGGTTGCTTATTGTATGGAGGGTGAAGTTGATCAATGGTGGGAATTGACAGAAAATACCAAGCCTGAGGAAGAGATAGAGGCATTGGAATGGAAGGATTTCCAGAAGATATTTTTAAATAAATATTTTTCATGTACCCTCCAACATAAGATGGAAAGGGACTTCCCTACCCTCAAACAAAAAGATGATGAAGCTATTAGAGCATACAAGGAAAACATCACAAGGATTGCACAATACTCCTACAACTTTTTCATTACCCCCTAATGCAAGGTTGACCGCTTATTTAGTGGGATGAAACCTGGCCTACAGAAAGTGTTGATGATCCGTGACATCGACAGCTACGAGGAAATTGTCTGATGTGCCCTCAAAGTCAAAATACAGATTGGAGAATGTCCTGCGTATCATGGGGATATGAAGTGTAAATTGGACTTCAATATCGGTGGTCTGATTGATAAATACAATGGTTCTAAGAAGATCCAGGACCCCACTTTCGAATGGTGTAGAAAGAAGCACCCTAGAAATTGCCTGAAGGGGATGAGGAAATGCTTTAGGTGTAGAAGAGAGGGGCACCTAGCTATTAACTGCTGACAAGAAAAAGCATGCAGGTACAATATTGGAGTGGAACGCTCCGTTTGAACCTTAACGCGTTATTCATTACTACTACTACAAAGAACCAGAGCACCTTGAAAATTAGTTCTCAATGGAAGGGGTTTTTCGAGGCAACCCATAACCTCCAAGTTAGCAAGTGAGAGCTTTTCCATCACTACCGCTGAAGTCAACCCCGACAATGAAGTGGTGATAGGTATGATAGCTATTCAATCAATATTAGTGAACATACTTTTTGATTCTGGATCTATACATTCTTTTATATCCTGAAGGTATAGTAGAACAATCACAACACCACCACAAATCATGGAAGCATAGATATTGATGAGTACAACAAATGGGTCAATCATTGCTTCCCATGAATATAACTCCTCCCCTATCATAATCGGTGGATTGAATTTCCCGGTGAACCTCTTTATACTCCCTCTTGTGGAATTTGATGAAATTATTGGCATGGATTGGGCTTCCATATATAGAGCCAACATAAATTGCTGTAAGAGGGAAATCACTCTCCATGTGGAGAATCGACCCCCCAATTTAGTACAAGTCCATGGAAGAAGATGAATCTTTATTAGCTCCATCATATAAAGTGTGGATATTACTACCCTATGAGAATGCATATATGGCTAAGATAATTGAGTATACGGAGGCTACAATCCTTGATCACTTGCCAATTGTGATGGAATTCGTTGATATTTTTCTTGAGGAATTTCCTAGTCTTCCTCCTTGAAGAGATGTTGAATTCTCAATTGATCTTATATATGGGGCATTTCTAATATCCAAGTCTCCATATTGAATGAATGTTGTGGAGCTTGAGGAGCTACTGAAATAACTATCGGAGAATCTGGATAACGGATTTATATGCCCATGTGCTTCACTATGGGGTGCACCAATACTCTTCGTCAAGAAGAAGGATGGGTCAAATATCCTTTTCATCGATTATCGCAAGCTTAACAAAATCATGATAAAGAACAAGTATCCACTCCCACAAATTGATGACTTGTTCTATCAGCTATATGAATCACTATACTTTTCCAAGGTGGATTTGAGGTCATGAATTTATAATGTAAGGGTAAAGAAGGAAGATATCCCCAAGAATGATTTTCGTACAAAATAATGGCACTATGAATTCAAATTAATTCCTTTAAGACTCAATAATTATCTAGAAATATTTATGGACATGATGAATAGCGTCTTTATAGATTTCCTCAAAAAAATTATGGTAGTATTTATAGATGATATTATAATATACTCCAAAACCAAGGAGGATCTTCGAGAGCATCTATGAATTGTACTAGAGACCTTGCGGAAGGAGAAGCTCAATGAAAATTACAACATGTGTGATTTCTAGTTGAAGGAGGTCTAATTTATGAGCCATATCATCATAAGAAATGTGATATATATGGATCCCTCTAAATCAGACGCAATTGAGGGATGGTTGAGGCCAACATCGATAACAGTTATCCGTAGCTTCTAGGGGTTAGATCGATATTATCGAAGGTTAGTGAGAAATTTTCCACGATTCTCCAACCCTCTTACCAAGCTAAATCAGAAGGGAGTAAAGTTTTCATGGAGTAATGAATGCGAAAAAAGCTTCAATGACTTGTAAAAAAGTCTTATAACTATGCACGTGCTGGCATTACCCATAAGTGGAGAACTTTTTGTGGTTTTCAGTGATGCATCGAAGAAGGGAATGGGATTTTTGTTGATGAAAAATGAAAAAGTCATTGCCTATGATTCAAGGAAATTCAATATTCATGAGTACAATTATCCAACACATGATTTTGAGTTGGCTGTGGTGATCTTTTCTTTAAAAATATGGTGGCATTATCACTTTGGGGAGACATGTGAAATATATACGAACCAGAAAAGCCTCAAGAATATATTCACACACAAAGAATTGAACATGAGGCAATGAAAATGGTTAGATATGATCAAAGACTATGACTGATCGATCAATTACCACCCTTGGAAAGTGAACAAGGTGGTAGATGCTCTATGTAGAAAGGACCCAACTATTTTATCATTGATTAGAATTGAGAAGGATCCAATCATTATAGATTTGATGAAGACGGACATGGGAATAATAAAGAGGGGAACACCATCAATCCTTTCACAAATTATTTCTCAACCATCTCTTTTGGAAAGGTTAATAGATTTTCAAAATGATGATGTGGAAATTTAGAAGAATGTAGAAGCTATCCGAAAAAGGGAATCCACAGAGTTCATTGTTAATGGAGAATGATTTGTGAGATTTTGGGAATGACTATCGGTTCCATCAAGTCAGGAGATGAAGAAAGATCTTTTGGATGATGCATATAGTTCAAATTTCTCTATTCACCTAGGAAACACAAAGATGTATCAAGATCTATGAGAGAATTACTGGTGGGACAATATAAAGATGGAGATCACTAAGTATACATCAATGTGCCTGGTGTGTCAGCAAGTGAAGGCAGTGAAGAAGAATTCTAAGGTGATGATGCAACTATTTCCAATTCCATCATAGAAATGGAAGAACATCACCATGGACTTTGTCAATGGACTTCTGAAGACATCCAAAGGAAACAATTGAGTCTTGGATATTGTGGATCATCTTATAAAGTCTTCACACTTCATTGAAATTCATGAGGATTTCTCATTAGATCAACTATCACAGATATACATCAGAGAAGTGGTAAGGATGCATGGAGTACCACTATTTATTATATTCGATCGAGATCCAAGATTCATCTCTATGTTTTGGAAGAGTCTTAAAAATTCTATGGATACGGAACTGAACATCAGTACGGCCTATAATCTTCAAATGGATGTCCAATCTGATCGAAATATTTTGACAGTGGAGGATATGTTAAGATCATGTTCAATGGAATTTAAAGGAAGTTGGGATCAACGTCACCCTCCGGTTGAATTTTCCTACAACAAAAATTTCCACTTGAGCATCCAAATTCCACCTTATGAATCCCTATATGGAAGGAGGTGCAGAGCACCAACATGTGGAGATGAAGTTGATGATCATAAGTTTCAAGGACAAAAAATGGTCAATGAAATGGTAGAGTGTAACACCCCAAGATTTCATAGTGTGTTATTTCTTCAAAATAATTCAATAACTTGCACTACACGCAACACTGAGTTCAATTGCACCATGAATTACAAAAAAAAGCCATTAAAAGAGGTCATGAATAGTATTAACTAAATTTTAAACTTTATATAATCCTTATAATTTTAGAATCCATATTATGAGTTTCTTAGTCATAATGCAAGAACAGATTCATTTTCAGTATTGCACTTTTATCAACTTTTGATAGTGAAACCTTTTTGAATACAATATTTTAAACTTTTTGACTAAATGGAGACATCAAAAAATTTAAAATGAAACATCCCAAGCTTCCACGGTACGCTTTCCTTTGAATAAAACAGTAGCGTGTGCTGTACGCAACCTCGAGTTCTAACACACACCACAACTAATTAAACTAGCCGTTGTGAATACTAATACCTACTTTTTGAAATTATATATATTTTATATTTGAAAATGGACTTCATTTTTGGATTCGGAATATCAAAATTAGCCTAGGGTGAAATTTTGGTACTTTTTGGATAACTTTCATATTTTGATGAATAGTGAAAATTACTAAATTTTAATTAAAAACAACTTTTTTAATCAAAATAATTAATAGTGATAAATTGTGAATTTGAGTGGTTTTAAAGTATATTTAGAATATATTTTTACCATTTAATATAATGTTGGTCATTGGACATAATTTTACAATTAAACCGAACATAAACAGGTGTCAATCTTTTGATAGTTATTATCTCTTAAAAACACGCTTTTTGTTTTGACAGCGGGAATTAATTTTAAATTAATTTCTGACACTTATGTGTTTTGAATTTAGGAAAATGGATTCCATATTTGTATTCAGGATGTTCAAATTGTGTAAATAGGTAACTTTTATTTTTAGACATTTTGAATAATTACTGCGGTAAATATTTTATTTACCATGGTTAAAGGGTAAATCCGGTAAATAAGGGTAAAAATATAATATTATAATAATACAAAATTACCCTAAAACGTGTCTTAACCCTATTGGTTGATACATGGTCGACCATGGGCATCTTTGTGTCAATTTTGGGACCCCATGGATCCACTTGTAAGTGATAATGACACTTTATTTTAATTAAGTTAAAATGAATACAAAAATGGCATAAGCTTACATCTTTTAGAAGAAAAATTTTTACATAGGGTTATACATGTTGGATTTTCGATTGTAAATATTCATTAGAAAGATACAAAGATTTCCTACATAATGATATTTTATTTATAATTTTTAGACATTAAATAATTTATTTTATTTATGACACAATGATGATGCAGTAATTACTAAAATAGTAAAAAATTAACATAATTAATATTATAAATACCCAAATAAATATAATATGAAACTTTTAATAAATTACACTAATTTTCTATGATAATAGGATATATTAGGAT
This sequence comes from Viscum album, assembly GCA_963277665.1. Taxonomy (NCBI): domain Eukaryota; kingdom Viridiplantae; phylum Streptophyta; class Magnoliopsida; order Santalales; family Viscaceae; genus Viscum; species Viscum album. The sequence goes on along the minus strand of OY728150.1, from coordinate 355,129,668 downwards.
TGATTTAATTGACTTTGTTCGAAGTAATCAATCTGTTAGGAGTTTCAAAAAAATCAACTATTGAATAGTGTCAAAATTGACATAAAAGAGTTCTTAAAACAAATATTATATTATTAATTGATATTAAATTCCTAAAAATCTAAGGATCGGCCAAGAGACTTATATTATTATAGGTTCCTCATTAATGGACCACTTGGGGGTCTCTTGGATGTATATAGTATGTTTATTAACCATATTATATAAAAATACAAAGAGACATTGTAAAAGTGGAACTAATTAACTTAGAGTTAATACTTGAAGATAAGGTTAATGTAAGTACCCAAACCTGTCTAAATTCTATTGGATAAGTTGTTTTCGACCTATCCCCACCTCATCCTTTGAATAGTCAACTTTGGAGCCTTTAGAAACCGAATATGAATTTATTATAAATTAATATTTCTAGCTTTTCCAAAGGTGCCCCTCACCCCTCTTATAAAAGGGCACTCCTCCTTCTCATTTCTTCACACCTCTCAAGCCTTTTGGTTCGGCCAAACTCTGCCCAAATACTCTCCCAACATCCCTCACTTCAACCTAGAGGCCTTAGTTTGATCAGAAAGCCAACCTAAGGAGCCCTTTTGATCAAATCAAAAGGAAGAACCCGAAGAAGAGGTAATGATCTCACCACCCTTTTCTAAGTTCATTTCTTCTTCCACTTCTTCTTCCTTTGTTCATACCATTCTGAAATAATAACTCCAGTATCTCACATATACTGTGATGTTATTATAAATATGGTACAATCATATTCAGTATTCTATCCACCCTTTGAATAACATGTCACCATACGTGCGTACGTACGGCTTACCGTCTCCAGGTCGTGGTGTAATTGTTATTCAATATAATATTATTTGGATGGGTATAATAATGATGTGTAACTCATGTAAATAATAAATATAACATGTTAATGATTCTGTATATATGATATACCATCCATTTATATATTATTTTAATATCAAAAGAATGATATTGTCGCTCGTGCGTACGTACGGACTACCGTCTCCACGAACGCGATGAGATTCATTCTCCATCGTATCCATTCAAGTATAATTATCATTTGATGATTTAAAAATGATGTTTAAGGACTGTATATCATTCTGGATATGAATAAGATACAACAACCATGGCTTATGTAACAAAACATATAAAAGAAAATGAGTAAGTTAACTCCCGAAACGACGATAATTCTAAGATATTATTAACAAATCAATGTTAAAAGATCATATATGATATCATATTAATATATATGATTCTTGTATAATTTAATAACAACTATTTCACCATTATACAGGAGGTTAACCTACCCCAACCAAGGAAAAGTACAAGGTAAGGGTTATTTCACAATCTCTTCATTATCCGAGGTTGTTTATACGTAATAATCTACTGGGATCTCTTTATCATCCACATCCATGTTTCTTAAAAATGTATTTCAAAACATTTTTACTATTTACAAGAATATGGGTTAAAGTCATTTATACCCTTGTTTGACTTTTTATAAGAGGTTTATAAAGGAATCTTCCCGTCGTTTTCAAAACAAGGTCCTTTTTAACCTTTTCGACAGAATTGAGGTAAGAATGTTTTTTTTTAACTTATACGGCGGGTGCGGTTACTTTCCGCCGTTATAAAATCGTCGAAGCTTTCCTTACAAGCTTATAAGAATATTTTCAAAGAAAATGTTTTATTTTATATGGATCTTAAATGTTTTCAAAATAAAAGGAGATACTTCTTTTAAAAGAATTTTGATTTCATCTATGTCAACATCCTTTGATGGATTTTAAGATTATTTGAAGTTGATTTATTATAATACAAAACTTCTATATTTTATTGAAGGTTTTGTGATATGTTTGAATGTGGATGTGCTATTTTATACCATTCATAGTTTATGGTGAAACTATTGACATTTCGTATGCTAGTTTTAACCCAAATGTTTATGTTATATTTCAAACTTTTCTTCAGATGAATGTGCTAAACAAGTATGTTCCGGGTTGGGGACCGGTAAAAGTAAGCCCTCCAGGTTGGGGACTGGTTAAAGTAAGCCCTCCAGGTTAGGGACTGGTAAAAGTAAGCCCTCCGGTTTGGTCTCCGGTTATTAGAGGTACTCCGGGTTGGTGTCCGGTTATTAGAGGCACTCCGGGTTGGTGTCCGGTTATTAGAGGCACTCCGGGTTGGGTTCCGGTTAGAAGTAACCCCTAGGTCTTGGGATGAGGCCTAGACAAAGAAATTAACGTTTAGCATTATGCATTCCAACATTATGAAAGTGGTTATTTATTTTTGCATGTGATTATTCGATTAGTGGAATATCCATGTGAATAAGTAAATGGCATTATTTCATTTTATTTATGCCATACCATGTTGAAGGTTAAAATTTAAAAGGCTTTTGTTTTAGTAATGCATTGCCTTAAATGTTTATTCTTATTTATGAAAGTTTCCACTATATTGTTATCCTTACTGGGCATTTGAGCTCACCCCTTTTCTATGTTTTATTTTTTCCCAGGATGTGAAGAAGTAAATTATGAATGACCTGCAGGGATATTATGAGGGGATAGTAGTGTGGATTATGGAGACATTATGTTGTTGTAGTAGTTTTTCATTTTATGATGTAATGTAAAACTTATGAATATATCTAGTGTTTCCAAGGCTACTAAACCAATCGGTCTTTCGAGATTTGATCTTTCTTGTGATCATGCCAATGTTATGTAATAATGCACCGACTCTAGGAAACTAGGGTCGGGGCGTTACAGTTGGTATCAGAGGAAGTTTAGTACAAACCTTGGAATCTAGATTTAGATAAACTCTGATTAGAGCACGTAGACCTAAGATGAACTTTGAGGATTAGTGTAAAAGAACTTCCTAGAATTTTGGTATTGTAGAGATTTTGTGAGTTTTCCGAGCAATACATCCCTGTCTGGATACGAGCAGGTAGAGGCGGCTCTGGCACAGATGTACCTAGGGGTAAAACCCGAAAACACCGCTTTGAGCTAGACTCGAACGGGAACTGGTGCACGACAACGGGCCTTGCTGCACTCTTGGTTACAACACTCCCGGGGGATATGCTTAGGATAACTCTCACTTTCTTTACAAATCATTATGAAGGGTTTATGAGTATATACTTCCTCAAAGAAAACATTTTTATGATTATGGATTATATCCATAAATAGTTCAATTTATGTTAAGTGTTTTATAAGTATGGGATTATGTATTTTGATTCATAAACTGATCTAGTTTATGCCATTGTTTAGAAATGGCGCCCAGTAGAAGGAATGAGAACTCCAGAAATGCACATGATCCAAAGAGAAGGAAGGATCATATCTTTCATGGTCTTAAGCTAGAATTGATAAGAGAAATAGTCTCCCATGTATTATCATCATATGAAGAAATAATATCACGTGTTGATAAGATAAGTAAAGAGTTTACTGAGTCCTATGGCTTTGAAGGGAAGCAAGAGAAGAAAAGGATGGAAGAGAGAAAAATGGATAAAGGGAAGAGGGAAAAGAAGAATTTTCCCATATGTGGTAACTGTGGAAAGAAACACCCTGGAACTTTCCTGAAAGGAATGGGAGTTTGTTATAAGTGTGGAGGAAAAGGGCACAAAGTACGTGACTGTAAGGGTAAGAAAATGGTTTTAAATGTACAATGCTTCATTTGAAAGGAGTTTGGACACTACGCGAACCTATGTCCCAGTCATCAGACTATACCGCAAATGATGCCATTGGATAATAATCAAGTTATGATACTACCACAGATGAAGAGGAATGATTAGAGTTCTTATGTTGATTGTGTCAATTGAGTGTTGTATCAACAATGTACTTGATATAATAATTATGGAGTATATAAGGATTGTACTGCAGTACTATTTCATTAAGGACATGAGATTGTGTGGAACAAAGAAAAGTGACTCAATAGCAGGATAAATTTTTGGAAAATATATGGTTGAGAGAATGATAAATCATAATATAGTTCTGATACTGAGGTAGTGATTTTGGAATAATATGTGATTGTTTTGGATAAATTATATTGGATATTCTTGACTACCTTGGAACTGATTAATGATTTGTATATTCCATCATTGTTGGGGCTTAAAACATTTTTGGATTAATGAAGTATATCCATCATTCTATATGGAATAAGGGAGCATGAATGTAATCAATAAGGAATATGGTAATACATGATGAAGGTATTCATATGCTATTACGGGGTAAAAAGGATCTATATTATGTTTACCTTCCTTATAAATGTTGGACTGTGAGTTTGGACATAAGTATTTTGGATAGTTCTAGTTTGGATTATTTTGGATTGCCATAAAAGGACAACCCGGAAGTCGGGCGGCAACCCGTCGCGTCCAGCAAGGCTGTGAGACTTGAACCCGCAACCGAAGGGCGACAAGGGTGTATCACCTACCACTGGCCCACGAGATGTCCTGGATTAAATAATGTAGTTTTTATTAAAAGATCTTGTAGATGAATTATAAATTCCTTTATTTTGGAACCCTATACGAATAGTGTAAATAGAATTTTTTTTACATTCTATTATCTTTTAGAGTGAAAGATGAGTTTGTGGTAGAAATTTATTAATGGATAAAACTCTAATTATAAAGTAAGTATATCTCCTTATGATCTTATCCAATCTCATAAATAAATTCCTCAATATTAAGAAAAGAAACTTTGAACAAAAATGTTTTCCTAGATGGTACCTTAAATCATCACTAATTTATGGCTTTGGGATTGTTGGCCTTTTTATAGCCATGTTCTCTACCACTCTCCATCAGATAATTAATGGTTAGATTTTTCTTCCATATCCATATTTTCCTACATGGAACCCTAGTATGTGTTATTTTCGGTAATCTTCATACTTTCGACTCTTTATTTTAAATAGAGGTCTCATTAATTCATTTTTCGATGTGGGATTTCAACTAAGATATTTTGAAACGTCAAAAATGTGTTATCCTAATACCCTATGTTTTGTTGAACCGATGGTATTTCAAATCATCATAGATTGATGAATTTAAGGACCTCAATTATACACTTGTTTTTGATTGATGACCTCAATCACTGCCTATAAATATTTACGTTTTTCCTCCGATTTTATGTCTCTAATTGCCACCAATGTTCTCCTAATCGAGATCATAATTTGGTGGTGACCCTTTGATTTCTCTTTTCCTCATATTAAGACTAAATTTTAGTAACCCAATTTCCGATGTGGGTTTTCCCACAAATATATTTTCTACTTTCAACCTTTTATTTTTGAAGAACAATTTCAAATTGCGAGGACGCAATTTATTGAAGGAGGGGAGAATGTAACACCCCAAGATTTCATAGTGTGTTATTTCTTCAAAATAATTCAATAACTTGCACTACACGCAACACTGAGTTCAATTGCACCATGACTTACAAAAAAAAGCCATTAAAAGAGGTCATGAATAGTATTAACTAAATTTTAAACTTTATATAATCCTTATAATTTTAGAATCCATATTATGAGTTTCTTAGTCATAATGCAAGAACAGATTCATTTTCAGTATTGCACTTTTATCAACTTTTGATAGTGAAACCTTTTTGAATACAATATTTTAAACTTTTTGACTAAATGGAGACATCAAAAAATTTAAAATGAAACATCCCAAGCTTCCACGGTACGCTTTCCTTTGAATAAAACAGTAGCGTGTGCTGTACGCAACCTCGAGTTCTAACACACACCACAACTAATTAAACTAGCCGTTGTGAATACTAATACCTACTTTTTGAAATTATATATATTTTATATTTGAAAATGGACTTCATTTTTGGATTCGGAATATCAAAATTAGCCTAGGGTGAAATTTTGGTACTTTTTGGATAACTTTCATATTTTGATGAATAGTGAAAATTACTAAATTTTAATTAAAAACAACTTTTTTAATCAAAATAATTAATAGTGATAAATTGTGAATTTGAGTGGTTTTAAAGTATATTTAGAATATATTTTTACCATTTAATATAATGTTGGTCATTGGACATAATTTTACAATTAAACCGAACATAAACAGGTGTCAATCTTTTGATAGTTATTATCTCTTAAAAACACGCTTTTTGTTTTGACAGCGGGAATTAATTTTAAATTAATTTCTGCCACTTATGTGTTTTGAATTTAGGAAAATGGATTCCATATTTGTAATCAGGATGTTCAAATTGTGTAAATAGGTAACTTTTATTTTTAGACATTTTGAATAATTACTGCGGTAAATATTTTATTTACCATGGTTAAAGGGTAAATCCGGTAAATAAGGGTAAAAAAATAATATTATAATAATACAAAATTACCCTAAAACGTATCTTAACCCTATTGGTTGATACATGGTCGACCATGGGCATATTTGTGTCAATTTTGGGACCCCATGGATCCACTTGTAAGTGATAATGACACTTTATTTTAATTAAGTTAAAATGAATACAAAAATGGCATAAGCTTACATCTTTTAGAAGAAAACTTTTTACATAGGGTTATACATGTTGGATTTTCGATTGTAAATATTCATTAGAAATCTAAAAAGATTTCCTACATAATGATATTTTATTTATAATTTTTAGACATTAAATAATTTATTTTATTTATGACACAATGATGATGCAGTAATTACTAAAATAGTAAAAAATTAACATAATTAATATTATAAATACCCAAATAAATATAATATGAAACTTTTAATAAATTACACTAATTTTCTATGATAATATGATATATTAGGATTGATTTAATTGACTTTTTTCGAAGTAATCAATCTGTTAGGAGTTTCAAAAAAATCAACTATTGAATAGTGTCAAAATTGACATAAAAGAGTTCTTAAAACAAATATTATATTATTAATTGATATTAAATTCCTAAAAATCTAAGGATCGGCCAAGAGACTTATATTATTATAGGTTCCTCATTAATGGACCACTTGGGGGTCGCTTGGATGTATATAGTAAGTTTATTAACCATATTATATAAAAATACAAAGAGACATTGTAAAAGTGGAACTAATTAACTTAGAGTTAATACTTAAAGATAAGGTTAATATAAGTACCCAAACCTGTCTAAATTCTATTGGATAAGTTGTTTTCGACCTATCCCCACCTCATCCTTTGAATAGTCAACTTTTGAGCCTTTAGAAACCGAATATGAATTTATTATAAATTAATATTTCTAGCTTTTCCAAAGGTGCCCCTCACCCCTCTTATAAAAGGGCACTCCTCCTTCTCATTTCTTCACACCTCTCAAGCCTTTTGGTTCGGCCAAACTCTGCCCAAATACTCTCCCAACATCCCTCACTTCAACCTAGAGGCCTTAGTTTGATCAGAAAGCCAACCTAAGGAGCCCTTTTGATCAAATCAAAAGGAAGAACCCGAAGAAGAGGTAATGATCTCACCACCCTTTTCTAAGTTCATTTCTTCTTCCACTTCTTCTTCCTTTGTTCTTACCATTCTGAAATAATAACTCCAGTATCTCACATATACTGTGATGTTATTATAAATATGGTACAATCATATTCAGTATTCTATCCACCCTTTGAATAACATGTCACCATACGTGCGTACGTACGGCTTACCGTCTCCACGTCGTGGTGTAATTGTTATTCAATATAATATTATTTGGATGGGTATAATAATGATGTGTAACTCATGTAAATAATAAATATAACATGTTAATGATTCTGTATATATGATATACCATCCATTTATATATTATTTTAATATCAAAAGAATGATATTGTCGCTCGTGCGTACGTACGGACTACCGTCTCCACGAACGCGATGAGATTCATTCTCCATCGTATCCATTCAAGTATAATTATCATTTGATGATTTAAAAATGATGTTTAAGGACTGTATATCATTCTGGATATGAATAAGATACAACAACCGTGGCTTATGTAACAAAACATATAAAAGAAAATGAGTAAGTTAACTCCCGAAACGACGATAATTCTAAGATATTATTAACAAATCAATGTTAAAAGATCATATATGATATCATATTAATATATATGATTCTTGTATAATTTAATAACAACTATTTCACCATTATACAGGAGGTTAACCTACCCCAACCAAGGAAAAGTAAAAGGTAAGGGTTATTTCACAATCTCTTCATTATCCGAGGTTGTTTATACGTAATAATCTACTGGGATCTCTTTATCATCCACATCCATGTTTCTTAAAAATGTATTTCAAAACATTTTTACTATTTACAAGAATATGGGTTAAAGTCATTTATACCCTTGTTTGACTTTTTATAAGAGGTTTATAAAGGAATCTTCCCGTCGTTTTCAAAACAAGTTCCTTTTTAACCTTTTCGACAGAATTGAGGTAAGAATGTTTTTTTTAACTTATACGGCGGGTGCGGTTACTTTCCGCCGTTATAAAATCGTCGAAGCTTTCCTTACAAGCTTATAAGAATATTTTCAAAGAAAATGTTTTATTTTATATGGATCTTAAATGTTTTCAAAATAAAAGGAGATACTTCTTTTAAAAGAATTTTGATTTCATCTATGTCAACATCCTTTGATGGATTTTAAGATTATTTGAAGTTGATTTATTATAATACAAAACTTCTATATTTTATTGAAGGTTTTGTGATATGTTTGAATGTGGATGTGCTATTTTATACCATTCATAGTTTATGGTGAAACTATTGACATTTCGTATGCTAGTTTTAACCCAAATGTTTATGTTATATTTCAAACTTTTCTTCAGATGAATGTGCTAAACAAGTATGTTCCGGGTTGGGGACCGGTAAAAGTAAGCCCTCCAGGTTGGGGACTGGTTAAAGTAAGCCCTCCAGGTTAGGGACTGGTAAAAGTAAGCCCTCCGGTTTGGTCTCCGGTTATTAGAGGTACTCCGGGTTGGTGTCCGGTTATTAGAGGCACTCCGGGTTGGCGTCCGGTTATTAGAGGCACTCCGGGTTGGGTTCCGGTTAGAAGTAACCCCTAGGTCTTGGGATGAGGCCTAGACAAAGAAATTAACGTTTAGCATTATGCATTCCAACATTATGAAAGTGGTTATTTATTTTTGCATGTGATTATTCGATTAGTGGAATATCCATGTGAATAAGTAAATGGCATTATTTCATTTTATTTATGCCATACCATGTTGAAAGTTCAAATTTAAAAGGCTTTTGTTTTAGTAATGCATTGCCTTAAATGTTTATTCTTATTTATGAAAGTTTCCGCTATATTGTTATCCTTACTAGGCATTTGAGCTCACCCCTTTTCTATGTTTTATTTTTTCCCAGGATGTGAAGAAGTAAATTATGAATGACCTGCAGGGATATTATGAGGGGATAGTAGTGTGGATTATGGAGACATTATGTTGTTGTAGTAGTTTTTCATTTTATGATGTAATGTAAAACTTATGAATATATCTAGTGTTTCCAAGGCTACTAAACCAATCGGTCTTTCGAGATTTGATCTTTCTTGTGATCATGCCAATGTTATGTAATAATGCACCGACTCTAGGAAACTAGGGTCGGGGCGTTACATAGAGAAGGTGAAAACCATTCTACATCATATCAAGGATGCCCAAAGTCACCTAAATAGTAATGCTGATAACCATCGACGAGACCTTAAAATTAATGTTGGATACATGGTATTTCTATGAATATCTCCATGGAAGAAGGTCATGTGGTATGGAAGGAAAGGGAAGATAAGTCCTAGGTACATTAGCCCCTTCGAGAATCTTGATTCTGTCAGGGTTGTGCCCTATCGACTAAAACTTCCACTTACCACGGCTAATGTACATGATGTCTTTAATGTATCCCTCATAGGGAATACATACCAGACCCTTCATATGTACTCTCTTCAGAGGAAGTAAAACTAGACAATTATCATTCTTATGGGGATCAACTAGTGAAGATATTATATTGTTGAGAAAGATTTCTAATAAATAAGACAATGCCCCTCATCAAGGTGTTGTGGAAAAACCTCAAGTATGAAGAAGCAACGTGGGAATCATAGGAAGTGATAATGCAACGTTATCCAAATCTGTCTTATTATGGGAAAAATGAAATTTCAAGGGAGAAATTTCTTAAGGGGGAATGATCGTAATAACCCAAGATTTCATTAATGGAAATTCCTCTTGATCTAATTAAATGATTATTATGGCTATATAAAATGTGAACATCATTGGTTTTATGTTTCTAGATTTTAAAATAACATTATGAATTGTGACCGTTGCTAATATATTCATTGCACAATGATCACATAATTAGTATAAATAAAGGGCTTTAACAAATCCAATTTACTCAGAAAACAGAAGCGATGGCCTCATCTAGTAAACTTTCCCCATATAAAGAGCATTTATTGGAACTCGGAAAGGAGGTGTAATTAGTGGGATTCTCTATGGTCCAAGACCAATCCGAGTTTTAACATGTTATGCTTGAGTGGAACCAACTACGGGAGAAGTGGATGTTAATAGAGATTACCACATGAGCAATGTTATCTGAGCCACCCCCATTTCTTGTCACCATCGCACACCTTACCCTTCAGTCTTATACTGGTGTTATAAGGGGTTATGTAACAAGACCATAGAACTATGACTATGTACATTATTTTTTTTAAAAATAATGTGTTTTCATTTAATTATTGTTACTTTGTAAATAGTTTTTAAAGCACCAATATTATTTTTATTTAATATTAAACTATGAAATCAATTTTGATGAATTAATGGACTCATTAATTAAATAACATTTTAATAAAATATTATTATTACTATTAAATTACTTTTTATTAAATATAAATGATCGTATAATCTGATGAATGCAATTGTAATTTTTATTAAGGTTTGAAAGATGTTTTTGTCAAAAACCATGAATTTTTGAAAAATGTCATTTTTTATTTTAAAAGTAAAACATCACATATATAGAAAATTATTTAGATAAAATGAATATTATTTTTGGAATCCGGACGTCAAGATTATCCAATGGTGAATTTTTTATAATTTAATGAGACACTCAAATTTTTGGGTAAAAAATAAATATCATATATATATATACTGTGTTTTAAAACATCCTAATGATCCAATAGTGATGTAATAAAATACTATATATGATATAATCAGAAAATATATGTATTAAAATTAAAATTACGTGATTTTAGTTTTGTTTTATTTATTTCACAAAGCATTAGTGGACCCCCCAAGACTTATAAAACATTTTTTCGTATTAAATTGTTTTCCTTGAGAGTGTGACTCACCTACACATAAGAAACCCTATTATTTTAAGATGTTCAGACAATAGCCTTATAAAATATAGTATTCCACTCCCCTTTGGAATAAACCATGGGAAAAAACATGAGTTGTATTTCGTTTTTGATTAGTTTAATGTGAGGTGTCCCAAACCTAAATAATAAGGAATTTCTCTCCTTTCCTATATAAACCAACCCACGCTCCAACTTCATCTTCACTAAAATCCTTTGGAGTTTAACAAACCCCTTCCCTCCTTTCTCTAGAATCCTCCCATGGTGCCCCAATCTCCAAAGAAGCCTTTATCAAGCCTCTCCCAAGATTTTGGTATCGCACTTCCAAGTAAGGGATTTCTTCGGTTCACATTTTTGTCCAATTTTATTTAAGTTGTTATGCCCTTTTGTTTTCAATAAAAAATGTTGGGTCATGATTTTGCACCTCCCCCCATATAGTCATATTAATGTTTGGATGATGGGATACCCTTTTCTATCTCATTAATTCTTCATATGTACACCCATTACCATGCCAAAATTTCATGAGAAATTTCTCTCTCCTCTATTACATCGAAGTAATTATTTTGTATTAAGGATATAAATTCCATTATGTTTGTTGTTACATTTTTATATAGAACCCCCTTACAGTCCATTTCATTTACATATGATGAGACCCCATTTTATCTCTCATCAACTACTTTCCTTAATATTTAAGTCACGTCGTTATGCTGCCGAAATTGTGTTGTGTTTTTTCAAGCCAATATCATTGTGCAGTGAATACCATACCCGTGTCTCTAGCAAGGGTATTCACCTTTATGAACATATACATATTGAATGGTATAATAATTTATTTATTACACATTACCTAATCATGGAATAACTTATGAAATTGATTGATTCCCTATTATATGATCCATGTGGCACACTTATTCATGAAATGAAATGTTTAAGAGGGTGCACCCTAATAACGCTCCAATACATTGGGTAAAGTATAATATCATGATATTTCATGTGAAATGACAATTTACTCATGAAAATTCAAGTGAAATGAGGTTTTATTTGTGCTTAATGTCCAATGATGGTTTACTCATGCTCCATTTGCATTGAGCCTTGGCTCATGCTAATTCTATGATAAGTGTTGTCGCCACATTTCCCTGTGATGATTGTCATGCTCTATCAAGCCTTTATGTTCATGATTCTCTTGTGCTACATTGATATTCATATTTTTTAACATGTATTGTATTTCTCATGTTATTCCATTTTTATTCCCTAACTGGCCTTTATAGCTCACCCTTTTCTTATGCATGTCCTCAAGTTATCCCATCCATTGATAAGTACGAGGGAATGTATTGGTCATGTAAAGGATGTTTTCAATAAAGAAGTCATATTTCGTGTTTTAAGTAGTTTTGTAGAGATATTAAGCCCCAAAGACACTAGAAAACATTATCATCTATGTTGTATCAATTGAATTTTATGTAATAAATCATGTTTGAGTTTTTAATAAAAGTCAGGTTGTTATAACTATCTTTGAAGATAATGGTATATTTTAGTTAAACTAGGATGAACTGCCAACTATGACACATAAAAATCACACATCCTCTACTCACATAGACTTGTAAGAAGAAGAAAGTTGTTTCATACATTGATGAGTTTATACTCATATTCAATCCAATCAGATGGGGGAACCCCTTGTTCAATGTATTCCTACAAGGACAAACACTCCAAATCATTGAATTTTCTCTCTCTTGATCCATCTCATAATTGTTTAATAGAGATATAAGGATATGATATTCATTTAATACTAGACCTACTATACCTAAATATTAATATCCAAAGATATGGTCATGATATTCCCACAAAACTGGACTCCGGAAATACTTGTGTCTATGACTACCTACTCGAAGCGTCAGCAACATTGTTTCACTTCCCCAGGGTATAGGTTAGATCAAAATTGAAATATTACCTATTAACAACCCTCTTTAGTACTTAATATTAAAATATCACTATGATAATATGTAATCTTATATTTTTTTATCGATGTACATGGTAAAAATATTTCTTAATGGGTAATGGTTCCAACAATTTTTGGGTTAAACATCCACAACTAACTCCAGATCAGGCATATGGTATTTTCATTCTTGTGGCCTGAACATTAACAAACTATAAACCAAAAATCAATTCCAAAAACATGTACTCCATTACATATTTGAACCTATAAACATAAAAAATAATGGTAAAATCATCACTCTGCTCTTGTAAGATCAAAATCAGTGTGATAGTCAAACACATATTCATCTCTTTGAAAGCATTACTAAAAGATCCCAAAATTTATAACATGAAACCCTTCTTGTTTAAGAATGAATTAATTTCATAAAAATAGTAAAATTCATTGAAAATCCACTGACAGTAAACATATAAAACCAAAACTCTATGGATAAAAAAATTATTGTGCTTCTCCAAAGAAACAACATCATAAACATTCTCTAGGTTAACTAACACTACTTCTTGAGAGATTATGTGGCCCATGATTTGTATAATATCGATCCTAAACTGACACATTGATAGCTTGAACTATATCCTATACATAATTAGTGTACACTGGGTTATCAAAATTTATTTGGAATTATCATCATGATTCTTAGACTACACCAAGATATAATAAACAAAACAAAAACAAACTGATCCAGGAATGAGTGAAATATTTAGGTCAAAAAGGTCATAGACACATCCATAGCATACATCATGCAGGAAAAAATAATGATGAACATGTACAATATATAACTAATTATGAATGAAATCTATGGTATATTATAAATTATGACTCTCTAATGATGATATCCTAATCTCATGTAAATCTCAGGGAATACACAATCTCCTCTAAAATGGAAAAAGAGATTATCGATACATGGAAGAGGATACAAGTTCTTTACTATCATCTGTTTTTACTTATGTAAATCAATACATAATCAAAATTTTCATTCCTTAATTTTAGAAAAAAACTATATAACCCCAAGGTGACATAATAGGTTCGATCAATCCATTTTTTATGAACTCTTATAAGAGATTCTCAATTTATTACAGCTCTATTAGTGTCATCCTATTTGATGAAACATAAACTAGTTCATCCCCCAACATGTGCTCAATATTTAAATCATCCTCTCAATATCATGTGATATCCATGATATATATTTATCAAATAAGTTCTTAAACTAGAAAACTATGTTTTTAAATACATCATGATTCACACTCCTGTCATCGAATAAACCACTTGAAAACTAGGTGGTGATCTATCCTAGTTTCTGATGAACTAGCCCTACATGTCTTGCCTGGATATCCCACTCTCCATGATAAACATAACTATCACCATTAGGATATGGGAAGGTGACTATCCTAAAGTAAAAATCTATGTGAACTTTGTGTGATTATATATAGTCCATACCAAAAATAAAATCAAAACTAGACATTTCATGTATGTAAATATATCAAAGTAAATGAAACTCACCAACCTCGATAGAAAACCCCTTTCATAAATGGAAATCCCTCAACCCCAGACCCAATAGTGTGATTATTTTCATAACCCCACTAAAAAAACTACCATCAGAATCAAAATATTTACTAGATGGGTAGATAGGAATGAATGAGAGTCTCCTAGAACAATTACGAAACTATTAATCATATTATCTACAAGAATAGTAACTCCAACTATTGATGGTCCAAACTCACTATCCAAAAGGGAAATCTAAAATTAATGAAACTAGCATGTTCTTAAACCACATGTTTTCATCTGAGTCCCTTGAGTCACACTAAAATATTAATAAAGGCACTTCTACCCTGATGTCCCACATCCACTACCTCAATTTCCATGACTAGAATAACTCCAACTCCAAGTTGAGTATGGGGTAAAATACCCCCATCCAATAATCTAATTGATTATAATATCTCCTTCACCACCCATATATTTTTGGAACCTATAGATTCATTATAAGTGACCCATCCTACACTAGGATGAACAATCCACATCTAATCATGAATACCAGGTATGAATGTGACCCAACCTAACATACTAATGTAAGTATACATGGTTACTTAAATGATTATAAATAATTCTCCCTATCTACACTATTTTCTACTTACTTGTTTGAAGTTCTCATAATGATGCTTCATTCTCTAAAAATAATTACCTCCTGGTCAGACATTAGAAACCATACATACTCTATAGGAATCAAACAATAGGTTTCCTTCAGAAATGAGTGCATGATTTACCACATCATATACCATCATCATCCAAATGATATTAAACATGGAAATAATTTAATATTTATGTACATATTGAAAACCATTTTCTATAGTATCCTCAAGTCCTTCCATAATTGCGAAAAGAAATTTCATATCAATTAAGTAACTCGAAAATTCCATCACATTCATACACCCATAGGTAAATATCACAAACTCTTCAATCCTATCTTTTCTTATAATAGTTGGGTAAATTTTCACCTGAAACATATCTTATAGGTACTTATATACCATATTCTCTAGATAATCATTTCAATTATGAATGTTATCCAAATGCATCACTTGGAAACATAACACATAAGAATCCCACATCAAATTTTTTTTTCTATGAGTTTGAATATAGTAATGGATCTGGTAGATATACTCAATCTATAACACAATTGCCTCAGTTCCACCCACTCTAAGGAAGGTCAGAGGGTGCAACAACCTGGACTCCATTGTATGACCATACATATTCCAAACAACCCACCATAGTTAGATTTCAATTAACTGCATAAAGAACAAACATTTCTCATGGAACATCCCTCCCATCCATCAATACATATGTATTAGGGCCTCTGTTTCTGTTACTATTGGTAAATTTCTATTTATGACCTCATATCATTCAATCAATAAACGTTAAGAAGCATTCATGTCTCTATAATTCCCATCACACATCTTATGACACATAACACCTCAATATTACATGAAAATAAAAGGTAACGAAAAAATATTATAATTATTTTCCCCTATACTTTGACATATCGTCAAAACCAAATAATTATCACTACCATCAACTATCCCTCACCTAGTTCATGGATAACCTATTGTAAAACACTTCTATATTTAATGTTTCATTGGATACACTCATTTTTTCTATTTAAAATTATCACATATTGAGTCATTTTATCCCATTAAATTTATCAATAGATAGTATTTCATTTCAATTTACACAACTAAAGGAATGAATTTATATTTCCTAAAACAAACTCATAACTTGTCTTTTTTCTGTCCCTAAAAACAAAGTATGTAAAAAAATTCAGAGTTCCTAGAATGATGCATGTATAAAAAATCTTATTCCAGAACTGGACATGAGAAAAATATCATAAAAATAATAACATCACACAGAAAGTGCATTACACATGGTGAAATAACATTTACCAATAAAATCAAACATCAACAAAACCCCCACCTTGGGTACTTGGGTTTCCCCCTACATGTGTTATCTACTCCCTTACAGGAGTTAATGACCAATGACTAACTCATCCTCATATACATTATACCATTTATAAATTAATTAGTCAATAAAAAATATAAAAGAAGTATCTCTCATACGATGTAATAATGTCCCAACCTTCATTCCACATGTCGGTTCCCCAATCTAATATGCTAAATGGCCTCATAAATTCCTCTCGATATTCTAGAGGCATCCAAAGAGAGGAGGGAGTCTAATATGTAATGTAAGGTTACTATAACAAATTTATTAGAGGAGAAAACAGTTGAAATCAATAAATAATATATGAATGATAATAAATAATAAAAATCACGATATCATAATATATGAACAACTACACCATGTAAATATATCCAAAATAGTAAAATGAACATAAAAAATAATAGTTAACATATAATGTTGTATTTCTTTCATGCGTCTAATGAAAACCCAAAATAAGAAACACTAAAAAAATCCAAGAGATTCTTGAAATCATATTTTGTTTCATCACACATGATCCATCTTGAATCCCAATTAAGACATCTACCATAAGAAACTTTCCCTTATCCTATCCATTAAGAATATATTCTATTCAGGTACCGATTAGGCTTTCCATGTTGGTTATGAGTACAGCTCAGTAGTCCACCACCAATATGTCTGAAGAAATATCGAATCTATATCATTTTATACAGTTGTAAAAAAATATGTAAAAAAACATTGTATGTACGTTACACATTTATTATTATTTAATCAAAAACACCATACCTAAGGTTGCGTACTAATTCATAGGCTCACCCAAGTAAGCACTTTCAAAAAAAGAGGTCATCGAGGCTTCAGATCATCTCAATACGATGCTGGTTTCTATCTTTAGGAATCATCAACCTTCACTATATGCCTTTAATATTTTAATATAAGGATAATGGGGTATTCAAAAATAAGCAGTGGTCAGTCTCTTCGATAGGCGACTTATGATGATTCAACATTATTTTGAGGATGAATTTCTTATTTCTGGGTTCAACACTCCTCGATCACTAAAAGGGTTCCACTTCAACTTATTTATAAGATCTAATGAGTACCACCTGAATTTATATGTTCTCAATTCATTGTTCTAGGTAACTCTTCTAGGTTCACAATTTAATTTTCAAAATCATTCAACTATCAATATTTTGGGGAACATGGTTGGTAGGTATTTATGTTCTGATAGTCAAATTTTTACATTTTTACATTTGATATCGCCTTGAATTTTTTTTGAGGATGATGTACCATATACTTGGACGGAATGGATTTGGATAGTGGTTGGGGAAGATATCAGATATAATTAATCTTTTGTTATTTTGATTCATGTACTGACTTTTATTTATCCTGTAACTGGTTAGGACATCATGTTTGAGCTGGTCGTCATTTATGAAGGGACCGAAAAGGGTCCAACACTTTCCCAGGACAAAAACTCATGGAAGAGGCCTCTAATTCACCTTCTATTAACCAATATTCTATAGCTCAAGTATCTTCAATTCCGTAGGAGGTAATGTGCAGTCTTGATGAGGTTGAGTAGGTGTGAAGAGATATCTCAGAGAAACCTAGATACTCCTTGATTGTGGAGGCCTGAGATGATAAGGAAAATCTAGGGGGAGGGGTCTCTGCATCTTGGGAAATCATCTCGCTACAGATATGGGGTACCATGATGTCATTCAGATAGATGAAAAAACATATAAATTATGGGTCATGGGTTTTGGAATGTTTTTGAATAGTTGATGCACGATTTGGGTTCCAGTCCCATGGGAAGGAATCTTCATGGAAATTCATTGGAGTATGAGGGGGTTGGTGAGGTTATGAGAATTAATTTAATGAATCCCCAACATTTTCAGATATTGTGAAATCATATTTCAATCATCCTTAAGATGTTTTAGTTCATGTAGCTGGTGGGTTTCAGACGGATCTCAGAGATGGCACGTATCTAGTGGATTCATTGAGTATGGTGGATAGGGCATGTCCTACAAGGGTGGAGAAGATTTCTAGAGAGTCTATGAAGACTCCTTTTTATTATGGCATTGGTAAAATTGGGGCACATAGTCATGATTATGAGAAACATTCTTCAACATTAGGATACGACCTTTATCCATATTTCTAGGAATGAATGCATAAGGAGGTAGGTCAAGAATATACAATTACATAAAGGATGGATGATAAAGGAGTGGATACTTATTATGCTTCAGTTTCATGTTACTTAGAGTCTATGGAAATGGAACCAGCTAAAGAATTACATCGATCAACTTTAATGAATGGAATGACCACCATTGTAGATTTAGATGGATTTATTCATCAGAATCTAAGGCTGGAAATATGAAAGAACTAAACAAATTTACTAAGCCCACCTATTATAGTGTCATCTATAAAAGGTATATCCACCCAAAAGATTTTGATTTATTCTCTTAGAGTATGGATAAGGGGCCTATTTTGCATGTGAATCCTTTGATGAAGAGGTGAGTGATATGCAAGAAGGGGAACTAATTATCACTATTCTTGGGTATAAAGATAAAGAGGATGTGGAACATGAAAACACCCAAGATTTCAATAGCGATTCAACTAAATTAATGTTAGAGGAGTATTTAAAGATAAATATTTTGAAAGATGGTTCACATTAAATATTCACAAGATGTGTATGTGTTGATTTGAATGAGGAAAAATCCATTTGTGTTTAAAAGAATAATAGGATTCATAATTTTCATTTCAATATTTGGAAAATAAACCTAGAGGATCAATTAAAATCTTGTGATATGATTGAATTTCACTTTGAGGATATCATTAGGGAATCCAAGGGGACAGAGCTTACCTCCAACAATTTGTGACTTTTACCTTTTTTGTATTTTGGTCCTTGAGGGTTTCTATATTTTTCCATTAAAATAAATTCTAAAATATATTTTTTAATTTGGAGTAAAATAATTCGTACTTCATCTCATGCGATAGTCTAAATCATACCCCAAAAGATTATCAAAATTAATTGTTTGAATTTCAAGAATTATTAATTTAATTTCAATTTTACATTCATACATTGGGTCCTAGAGTAGCTGTATAGAACCCTGTTGGTATTTTGAGCTGCAATCCCTACTCCACAGCTCAGTATTCACATGGAAATAAATATATAAATCTCAGGGCCTATAGTAGAAGTACAAAACCCCATGGTTCCTTAGAGAAGAATTATATGACCCAAAAATATATAACAGTCATTTAAAAATATCACATATCATA
Organism: Viscum album; assembly: GCA_963277665.1. NCBI lineage: Eukaryota > Viridiplantae > Streptophyta > Magnoliopsida > Santalales > Viscaceae > Viscum > Viscum album. Next base: position 355,109,716 of record OY728150.1, on the reverse strand, counting down.
ATTCTACATTATTTTCTTGGTTATCAACCATTCATATCAAATACTAAACAATTCATTAAACGTTCATGGTTAATCCAAACAATACATTAAATCCCATTATCAAACATGCATCAAGGATTTAGTTCAATTATATTGATCCATTATTCCCCTTTTTAAAGACAAAAAAATTAATATTTAAATTTAATTGGCACACCCCATGACTTTCCATTAGTGTTTATCTCAGAATCTACAATGGGTCGAACAGGATCAGAGAAGGGTTCCACAATCTCGTGTAAATCATTTAATTAAATAAATTTTAAAAAAATTACCAACATGGAAATTGAAAATTAAAAATTAAATAAAAAAATTATAATCATCACTATGGGAATTTAAAATTATACAACCTACCTTGAGATTGTTGATGGACATGTTCCAAATCATAAACCTCAATTTGATGCGCAGTTGTCCAATTCACAATAGTGGAGAAAAATATTGCATTGAAACCCTGCAACAAGATCCAAATAAACTAGTCCCATAAAAACATATATCTAAAATATCAATAACACAGGAAGAATCATTTCCATATAATATTAGAGTAAGAAGAGGAAGGTAAGATACAAAACAACGTAGAAAATAAGACATCAAGGGTGACTCGATCTTTCCACCAGATCATTGACTCGAAAATGAATTTGTTCAAGGAGCATTGGATCCCTCTATAAAACATTAAAATAGAATAAATTATATTTGGCCCATACAAGATGATCAAGGGAAATAACCATGGGGTTTGAAGTTTTTTATAAAAAATTTGGTTGTTTAAATTCCATATACATTGTTTCCTAGATAGGGTGAGATGGTTTTCCAAACTATACACCATAACCTCGCAAACAAACTATTTTTTGTGCATGATTTCTCTTTAGGGGTGTATGGTTTGACAAAACCTACCCTAACCATGTAATTCTCAATTTTTGGGAGGTAAAGATTTCAAGGGTATGAAACTGTTCTAGAAACGAACGCCCCAACCAAATACTACCCAAAACCCCTCCAATATATCTCAATAAACATCCAAATTTTTCAACCAAACGTTCCAACAATATTATGTTCAAAACAATGATGAATGGTACCTTAAATTTTTAAATGAATCTTCCGAAATCCCAAGAACAATAAAAATTCATTATTTATTACAATTATCATTTAAAATATCATATTATTTCATATCTCACTATAGACCAAAAATTCATATTTTTTCAAAAAATATAAAAAAATAACTTTAAGTTAATCTCTGCTGAATTTATCGAAAAAAGACATCTTCCTATAAAAATATGTTTCTAAAAGCAAGGAAATAATTTGTTAAAATAAAAAATAATTTTTTTAAAATACTAATTTTTATTACATAATTTCATTACATTCCCGTAGAAAAATTATATATAATTTCATAAAATTATTTTACTACATATATAATTATTTTTTAAATAACAATTTAAAAAATAATTTATTTAAAAATATTAAATGTTGTTAAAAAATGTATTTTAATGAAACATATATGTGTGGTCCAAAATATAGTTTTGGATTATTTATGTCAACATTTTTTTTTCATATTTAAAACTTTCATTTTAATTTTATTATGATATCAATTCCTTGTTTTTTTATATCATACAATACCAAAATAATGTTTTTCTAGTATCATAGTCTAGTTACAATTATTAAAATCATGCTTCTTTTTCTAATGACTAGGTAACATTTACAATGATCATTTTTACATTTCAAATAGGAATATAGGTATTCTACAAAATTTTAGTGCCTCTTAATTCCTTTATTAACAATTCATGTCAACTTATCTTAGGGTTGTATTATTAATTTTTTATTTTTTATTACAAAACTATTATTCTATTTTATTCAAAACATGTTTTTCTCATCCGATTATTCTAGGAGGAAAATGTATACCAAATTTAATTAATCTAGTTATTATTATTGATATTATTATTTTATTATCCCATTTTATTATTTCTAATTTAATTTAGTGTATTTTTTCTGTATAAAATATTATAAATTTATCTAATAATTTTTTGTAGTTTTTATCACAAGGATATTCTCTTTTAAAGTATATTACATTACTAAATATGAAAAGTGTTTATTTTGATAGAAAATAACATATAATAAATTCTAGATAATTTCTCTAGTCACACTTCAACATTTTTATTTCCTTGGTATTTATTTATTTATGACAGATTCTCTGTCATTTTTTAAAAAATTCTTCATTTCCTCTTTATCCAAAACATATTCTCAGATTATATCTTAAGAGTATATATTTTATCCTTCTTATATTCCTAAATTATTATTAAATATTTTTCTCTAAACCATTAGAAATGTGTTTCCAGTCATTCTTTTGATAATACATAACTTTTTTTAAATTTGAAATCATATAAAAATCCTCATTGATTGCATATTCTAGAAATGATATATCTATTTCCAACCACATCAAGATATTTGGTTTTATTCAAGTAATCACATACATTCCTCAGTTTTATACATCATTTTTCTTTAAAAAATTATAATTACTAAAATTCATCATTCCTTTAATACATCATTTTACAATATTTGATTTGATTATTATATCAGTCATATGGGATGACAACCCGCTATATAAAATCTATGTGCTTTTTTATTTGTTTCCATCAATGAACTATAAAAAATAATTTCCACTTACGTATATTATGGATTTGATTAAATTATCATTTGTTTTTAGACAAAATATGCCTTTTCCTAATTCTTCTAATCATGGTCACTGAGGTAATTTTAATTTTCCCATTGTAAATTAGATATAATATTTTTGAAAACAAATTTTCATTCAGTTTCCATGAATAATACACCTTTAAAATACCATAATAATAATTTTATATTCAATTGTACTTTTAATTGATATCCTTGGGAATGACGGTTTTGAAATGAAAATAATATTGATGAAAATTTATTCCTCTGTGAGATATAGAATATGGTATTATAATCCACTAAAATATTCTATGGGCATACCTTTTTATATAACTATTTCTCACATCATAAATTTTAATCATATGACCTTTGTAACTATAAAATTAAAACATCATTGATGGAATTTGTTTCACCTCTATCTCTTTTCATGTCTCCATCTGTTGAATAACCACCTAATTAGTGAAAACCACATGGTGACTAAGAAATACCTTTAAATTTCACCTCCCATCTTTTAAATGTCAACTATTGTCATGGATTTTGGGGATTCTTCACAAAATCCATGTTTATTTTTACCAGATTAATTAGGTCCTAGTTCATTAAAAATAAATTCGGTGCCACTTTTACCTCATTCTACAGATTTCCTTAGGTCTTTATCAAAGAAAATATTAAATCATATATTCTTATTTAAACAACATGAATTAATTATAGCTTCAATATTAATTCTAAGAGTATCCACTCCATGTTCCAGAGACTCATCTATCTTTTTCTATTCCCAGGCATAAACATTTTTATCATCAATCACCATAGTTATTTTTTATTTTTTTCATTAATATTTATACTTCATTAATTAATTATTCAACATCTCATTAATCTCCAATAACAATTTCAAACTACATATTCGTTGTATCATGTTATATAACATACTACAATTGATCAATAAAAAAACCACACATATTTGAATTATTAATTCACTGTAAGAAAATATTATAAAGGGAACATTTCAATTCAACCCTTAGTTAAACAAAATCTATTTATTATCTTCCTATATTTATGAATTACCTTTATCAACCATTTCCTTAATTGAATACTCTTTCTCAAATAATAATTAATTTTAACCATATTTAATATATGATTTATCATCATATTCTTCTTTCTCTCATGGATCTTCCACTCGATGCTTTTTTCAGATTGTTTGGAAAATTTTAGATTAGTTTTTAATAAAACCTCCATCATGGTTTTTATGCGAATAAAACATCAAATCCTCCATTTTAATTCTTTGCAAATCTCTCAAAAATATAACTAAAAATTCAACATTAAATAACATTCACAATTTTTTTCAATTCAACCAATCATTACCTCACATGAACATTCTTTCTACGCCTGATAATAATTCATCACTTATATTTTCTATATCATATCCATCATCAATTATGTTTATTATATCATTATTGGTGAAATATATTTCTTTTTATTGAATGAATTAATTATTTTTATATATTGATATCTCTTATGAATCCATATTTTTATGATGATCATTAAAATATTTCGTTACAAGATGTTATTCTTTGAAATTGGAAGCCTTTGAATTATATAATTTATGAAATATCATTAAAATGTTATTTATTTTGTGTACATGTTTTATCTCATCACCGAGTCAATGAATTTCCCTTATGAACTCAGTTATCTAATCACATAATCAGTTATTATTTTCAATTTGGACTACATTATAATCATAAAACCAATAATGAAAAACCTAAAACTTCACCACCAGTACTTTTCAATAAATTTGAAAAATACTCAAATGTTTTTATCAATTTGTTTTAAATATAAAACTCATATAATGCAGGCATTTTTTATTTGAAATGGACCTAGAAAAGTAATTTTTTAGAATTTACATCTTCAGTAATAAATCTATGTTAGACTATAGTAAGAGATAAATTTGAAACATCATAATATTGTAACCAATGTATTGATATATAGAAAACATTTTGATTTGAGAGGCCCAAAATTGATCTAATTCAATTATCCCAAATTTTATTATTACAGTTTTCAAATAATACATCAAATTTTTTATTGAAAATTTTTTACATGATAAAAACAGTCATTGAGGAATTCACTATGAATAAAATGCAGCTTTTATACCACCTATTTTAATGACATAATTCCAATGCACAAAATGAGTTGATGAATTAGGGACTGTATATATTATGGAATTACATTGGATCATGTATTCTTGATTGATGAATTTATAATAACCTATAACAAGAAATAATTTTTCTAACTATTCAAAATAGTAAATATAAATGAAATGACACAAAATATATTAAATGGTTTATTATAATGTTAATACACAGATTATATGTCACTACACATTGGAGATTTCACTAAATTACTATATGTGAATATAAGATTTTTTAATGGTGTAAGATGATCCTAGAATTAGTCACAGAACTTATTTATATTCTAATTTCATTTGTAAAAGGTATCTGATAGATTCTTTATATGGTTTTCAATAAGAATGATAAACACCAAGCATCATGGATTTTTTCATTGTGATATTATTTTCTATATTAAATTTGAAAAATCATCATGTTACACTAACACAAATGATTTCCCTCAAAATTGAATATGTATTTGTACTCTCTGTAATTATTATGTTTTCTATTATTTATAATTATTTTAATATAATGGTGTATGTTTTGTAAAATCCTCAATATGAATCTTCATATTTTCAACCCTTATTATCACTCAAAAACAATATTTAATCTCTAATCAAAATAGATAAAATCAAATGCAATTCCTTAGAATCGATGTCATATTTTAATTCTAAAAACAATCATGAAATCATTACATCATAGCATGGTATTTATTATTGTGTTGAGTTATACATAAAATTAAAAAGATTGAAACATTAAAAAAGTTATTTAAATATTATATATCATCAAATATGGATCCAAAATATTCATATAAAAAATTATGTAAATTTACTTATGAATCAAAACAAGATCCTCTAAAATCTAACCAAAACACAGACCAATTAGGGTGTTGTATTCCCTATTGATATCAAATACATTATAATAACATTACCCAATGTAGAACTAAATTTTAATGGTCTAATGTTTCACTTTGGTCACTCAATATATCTCATAGATCACAAGAAATGTAATTATATAGAGGAAATATTTTGACATGATGCTCCTTATTGTGTCATGGCACTCTTTCAATGGTTCAAAATTTGTGAGTAAACATTTTGTGTCTTAATAAGAAGATGAACAAGTAATCTAAAACACAACTCTATCCATTGCATATTGATTCCCCAAAACATCATCAAATTACTCCGGCATAGCCTCATTCACTAAATAAATCCTCTATTAATCTTTGGTTAACTCTTCCATCATAATAACATATAATAGTAATATAAACTCATCACCAAAAATATCTTAGAAAATATATGTATCATGAAACCTTTAATCACTACAATTTCCAGTCATACACAATAATGGAATATATGTGTCAAAAAAGCTCCCTTAATATGTTCAATGAGAATAATTTTCTTACATCATATCTTGGTGGAGGGGGTAAACACCAGTGTACTATTTAGTCTCCCTTGCATATGTATGATTCTATATTTTATTGAAACCATGACCCTACTTGACCAATGTAATCCTTAGTAGTGACAAACTCAAAAACTAGAATATAAGTATTAACCTAATCTATAATACCACTCTATCCTAACCTACCACCATTGGAACCCTTCCTAGGATAATAGTGAAACAATGTGTGACTATTGAATCCCTCCTCTAATGGGACATTGATTTGAGATTTTCACTTTGGATATGGAATAAAAACATGGGGGAGGGGGATTAACTATGTTTCATAAGAACACAAGATGAGAACCAACAATGAAACTCTATAATATAAAATAAATCCATTACAAAAATTCATTTACCTCTACATATAAAAATTATCATTGATATATATACCAAAAGTGAAACTCTCTTAGATGTGAATACATGAACACATGTGAACTACTATGGTCACCACAAGAGATTATAATATCAATCTAAATTGCAGTATATTTCCACGTTATTTATAAATATATGATATGATATATATGTGTGTGTATACAAATATATATTATTGGGTCATCACTAAAAGAACCCATTCAACTGTGTATGAAGCATACTGAGGACATAGTGAATAAATAAAAAAACCGACTCAATTCGTATACTTGGTTCCCTACCATCCATCCCCACCATAGATGAATCCCCTAAAATTTCACAAATGTAAAGAATTATAATATCAATAATATATATTTATTGAGGTACCTTGTTACCTAATCCCTAGTAAACTAGTCACACTCACTCTTCAAGGACATACGTTATGGTGCACTTATCCCTTTGGGATCTATATAACAAAAATCTTTGAAAAAGGAAAATCGTAGTAATATGTGTATATCTAATAATTTCTACCATATAACACAACAACATAAACATTACATATCTCCAAATATCCACACTTCCCAATTTTAACATTTTATTTTACATAATCTAGAAGAACATAAATCTTGTTCCCATTTATAATTGTGTATTCCACAGCTATTTATCAACATCATAACCACATAATCATCACCACCAGATCATACAATATCATCACTTTTGGACTTTTCAACCTACACCATGTCTATAATAGGGTATCATGAAGGTGGTTGTGTAATTATCTTTTTGTTTCACCTAAATTCGAGATATTTCGGAAAACAATAAATTACTGAAACTGATTATTGGATCGATACAATTAAACATCCTTGGTGATGGTGTATAATAAATAATAAGGAAACTATAATGAAGTTTTAATACACACAACCACACATGAATGGTCAATATTTAGGTTTCACAATTGCATTATCATGATCCAATGTTTTTATATCATCATCATGGCCAAATAGAAGAAACCATACACAAGCATAAGAAACGATAAAACAACCACACAACCACTTAATATTTTTTAATTATTTACCAAGTCATATTTATTCATATAAATAAATGTATTTATGGTTTTAGGAAAAAATTATTTCAAAATAAATCCCATTAACATAACCACTTCCTCCTTCACATTAATTTTGATATTAATTTATATTCATTTAAAATATTAGTTTCTAAACATATTCTATTCAACCTCTATATCATTCATTTTTTATTAAATTTTATCCATCATTTATATTATCAAAACACATCCTTGTAAAAAATTATATAAATTCATACACTATTAAATATTCTTGAGAACTGTGAAGGAACCATAAACTACCATTTCCATCTCAATTTAAATAGCAACAACATCTATTCACAATAATGAGAAATAAATTACAGCATTCTTAGAAAAGCATCTACATATTTCTATAACATCCACTCTAATCTACCACCACAATAACAACACATAATCACTTATAGGTTACTATAACATGCCAACCACATTGAAAGAACACCAAATATAATAAAGATAATATTCAACTACGCCTTATTGAACATTCATTAACATAACTTACTCATTATTCATATTAAATTAAATAATTTTATACATAATGAATTTCATATATCAATTAAATATTTTAATGTCATATTAAAATAATCATGTTTTGGATATTAACATGTTATGAATTTCATAAATACTACCTACAACATTAAAATTCAATATGAATCACATAAACATGATAATAGAATTTCCATATTTAATAACAAAATAAATATCCTAGAAACCAAATAAATATCATATAAACCAATTTACCCTTCAATAACATTAATTTAACGCCTTAAGATATTTATGGATAATTAAAAAATCATGACTATTGAATGAAAAATCATTATAATTATATAATGAACATGTAAAGAAGATATATCTATAATTAACAGCTAAAATATTATAATCAATGAATATAGTGAAGAAATTAAAATGAATAAATACAAAAAACCTCATGAATCTCTAACAGACCTATCTAAATGAAACCAATTTTAAGAGTTTGACCAATTCCAGAAAATCTGTATTACATATAATTCCATATCACACTAATATAAGATAAAAAGAATAGTGGATAAATATAATAATGTGGACATTATAATTAGGAAGGATTGAACAAATGAAATTATGTCATTAGATTTACCTGTATATAGATAAGGGGGACCACTAGAGTTTAACTGATATGATATGTTTTGAGGAATTTTTTTAAATCAATTAATAAGAATAATCAAACTTATATATGTATATATATAATAGGAATCTTGGTAACATTTCCATAGTGTTTTGAGAACACCAATATGGAATAGCATCGGTCAATCAAAGGATATCTAAAATCAAGATAATTAAAAACAAATTATCCCTTAGGATCTCATTTATATTTCACCCATTTTGATAACTGCGTTCATCTATACTCTATTATATATATTTAAAAAATAATGGTTTTGACATTGAATAAATCATGACCTTTAATGCCCTATGGAATACATATTTATTGTCTCAGCATTTCCAATAAATACTAAAAAACAACCTAACTGAAAACACTTCTTAAAATTTGTTGTGGGCTACCCTGATGTATAAAATGATCATTTGAGCCCCCAAATTTCCTATAGAGATCTTAGAACGAAATAGTAGGAACCATGCCTACTAAAACTCTATCAAAAAATGTATTAAGTAACAAAATTTAAATAAATCTCTTTAAATTGATGTCTCTAACCTACAATTTATAAAAATAAAAACATCATATAGATAGTGTATCTATTCTACTTTAAAAAACATAGACCATATATAAAAGGACCATTATAACCTATGCATAAGTACATATCTAGTTGTATCCTCCAAAACGATTTTAATATCTACGTCAACACCTTTTACTCTCCTCAAATACATAAAATGTGTCTATGGATGGATTCTTCCTCTATAACCATTGATAAGTATAATTAATTTATCATGTTTAAATGAAGATAGAAAATTTTAATCTTCAAAACCTCTTTTTTGAATTTGATATTCCCTAAATAAGACACCAAATGTGCATACCAAGCATTTGGTTCTTCCTTCAAATGCAACAACTCAATGTATATAAATAACATTTTCATGAATTGAATGTGTATTATATTATGTAATTCAATATTTTACACATAAAAAAATTATAGAAACCAACAATTCATCATATCATTAATGTATATCGTTAAATTATTTAATTAATTAAACCATTAAAATTCCAATTACTATAAAGGGAAATAGAAAATATTAAAACAGCATGGGAAAAACATGCATCTCCCAAATCTCTTATCTCCATCCCTCCCATGAAAAACACTATAGAAAATAAGAAATAAATTAATAAAAAGACAAAATCATAGGAAATGGAAGTATATAATGTTGAGAGGAACTGAGTCTAATATTTTTCGGCATAACGCAGTGGTTTTGTAGAAGGAAATGTTTTCATTGAAATAATAATGTGATCATTGGAAAAGTAACCTGACCATTGAGAATAATAACCTTACCCTTGGAATAATTATTTAACCTCAATTAAATAATTTTTGATGAAAATAATATTTATCATGATTTTTATATGTAAATATAAGTCTCAAACTGCTAAAAAATGAATTTCATGATTAAAAAAAGTGTATAAAATATACACAAATTTTTTATAAACAGAATTTTAATTTATTTTGTAAAAATAATAACTTTATATTAAAAATATATTACATATTTTATAAATATAATTTTTTTAAATTAACATATTTTTCAATATTATAATTCTAAAACATTTCAAGGGTTATTTTTCTATAATTTATTAAAATATATAAAATTTAAATTGAATAATAAAATTACTGTTTTCACGTAATTAGTGAATCTCAAAGTACATAATTATTGATGTAATGATAACATAATAATTTATAGAACTTGAGGATCCAAAAAATAAAATATTTTATTCTATAAATTACTCATCAATTTAATATAGACATTTTTTCAAACCTAAAACATCACTTCCAAAAACCAAAATTCAAAAGTGATATATTAATGTTATATTTTTCCATTATTCCACATTCATCTTTAATAATCTAATCTAATTTAAATTATAATTAAATTTAAATTTTTAATCAATTCTACTATATTTATATATGATATATATTTTCAAAACCCCACTATTAAAACTTTTAACTTTAATATAATATTTTATTTAATATTTAATTATAAAAATACCTCACTTTAGTATAAATAACACATAATCCATTCATTGGAAAACCAATATTCCCTCACATTACAAAGAAAATTATATATGAAAATATTCACTCTCAACCCCCTTAAAATACCTAGGGTTGAAATAGAGTAAACCAACTCCAAACATCAATAGTGTTATAGTGTCCTACAAGAGAAGCTACACATAGGAAGGGGAATGTTTTTATTAACTCTTTTATGTTTTTATTATTCTCTATATTTTTTATCAATTATATTAAAAAAGTTATATTTAACTATAAATTATGTTTACATTATATTAAAATTTTTAATCAAGAAGATGTTTCAGAATTATGTTATATATAAATTTCAATGCACACTTTTTCTCCTATTTCTTCAATGTCCCATTAATAATTAGTTAATAGAAAAAGAGGGAATTTATGATCCTTAACATATCAACAATACTATGGTTGGATTTGATACAATATTCATGATATATAAATTTATAAATATATTTCTATTATGATACTGTAATTAATTATACTTACATTTAAATGAATTTTAACAAAATATGAAAATTGAAGAGAAATTTGAAATTTTTTAAGGAAACAATGATATGAAAATTACTATCCTATAACCGCTATCTCGAAAATTACACTTTATTAAAAAATAAATAAAATAAACCATTTATAAAGTGTTAAATCCCTTGATAATAACAAATAAAAACTAGGTTACAATAATTTTTGAACATATCAAATATTATAAAAAAAATAATGAGGCTATGATCATGGTCTCCCATACATGAAAGATCATCTACATTGAAGTTTCCCTCCAACCAAGTGTGTGTGATCTACATTTTTTTCCTAAAAGGGAAATGATGTTCTGAATATAATTCCCCACATACCATGGGGCATTCTAATAATCACTAAACATGATGAATGAATTCATTGAGTCTAACTCAATATGGTGATATGATTGTTATAAAACTTGTAAAGGGAATTATCAATGGGCATGGAATTATCTTCTAAATCCATGGAATTTCTCAGATCACATTAAACACTAAATATGAACACTAAACATCCCTTATTATTTCTTACCAATCCTCTTCCCCTAATAACTAATTTTTTAAATGAACTATATATGTTCATCTTAATACTGGTACATAGAAACGTCATATTCCCTATAACCAAGTAAATTACGAAATATAATAAAATTGATATAATTATTAAATAGTGTAAAAATGAATGTAATTAGTTTTTTATCAATGTTTTAATAAATCTATTTTTTTTTATTTCGGAGGTGACCAAGTGATAAAATAATGTGTGATTTAGTGTATGGGGATTCTCAATCCAAACTCACTTTCTATGTTTTATTCTTCTTTCTTGTAAATTTTAGTATTGATATTCCTCTAATGTATCATATATATCCTTTCATTATTCATACATTTTATTTTATGGAAATAAAGGTTTGAAACATGATTAATAATCCAAATTAAATGATTTTCTAAAATACTTATCTTTCAAAAACACATCTTTTACATCTCTTAAGTTATTTTTTTGTCACTAATGAATGATGGTGTTTGTGGAAAAATGTTTTCTTTTATTCATTTGGGAATACCATGTTTATTCAGGTATTTATTCTTAGTGAAATCCATTTGAACCTCATTCCATTCCATCGGTTATTTCATGACTATGCTGGCTATATGTTTTATGCGGCATGCATGATTATGTAATTATTATAATAATATAAGTGAGAGACCTGAATTATAAATCCCTATAGTATATTGGTTAAGAATATTTCTCTCATAAAATAATGTATAATATTTATGAACAATATTCTATATTTTATTAAAATGTTGATGATATGATTACTCACATATGTTATGCATGAACATGATTCTATATTTGTCCACAAATATGTGTCAAATTTTTTCCATTATGACATGATGTTTAATTTTAATACAATGACACATTCCATTCTTTTGTCAAATGCTTCCTTACTAATTAAAATGAAGATCATATGCTTATCATATGATGATTATTATTATTCTCTTCTATGTTATATTTATTCATGTACTTTGTTCCTCTAGTTACTTGGAATTTAGCTCACCCACATTTTAATCCTTGAATGTAAAGATATTATGTTATTTTTCATTAAAATGATAAAATAGTCCTGTATGAAAGAGTAAAACCTCTATATTTAGTATTATAGTTATGGTTTAGTTAATTTGGGAATTAATATTAGAATAAAAAATAGTGAGAACCCGTAAGATAATTGGATGTTTATGTTAATATCCATGATTATTGGTTGTATAATATATGTAAATAAAGGGAACCAAAAACATGTGTTTTTATAGTTAATTTCACCTGTAAATAAATTAGTAAATATTTTTTGACATAAGTTTTTTCAAAAAATTATATTTTAGTAAATGTTGGGAACCAGTAGAAACCAATCGAACAAAACAAGTAAGGGAAATGCAATGATTTCTCTAACAATATCCATAATTCCATGAGAGGTGGTGTTCAAAACATTGTTTCGATTTTTTGCGAGTTGCCTTAGGCTATAAATAATAACATTATCAATGTGGAATGTACTCCTTTATCAAAGAGGGAGAAAATAGTCATTGAATCCTTTATTTGGAATTTACCATCAGCATTTAGTAGATCTTCTGGTCCATATTTCATGGAATAGTAGGTTAACTAAATAAATAAGAACTTTTATGTTCTCCACTACATTAGGAATGAGATTATTACCCTATTATTCTATAATTTAGTTGGAGAATCCAATCAATAGTGAATGTTGATAATGAAATCCAAGATGGAGGATTAAATGGAAGGGATGGAATTAAAATACTTTAAAGGAAATATTTATTAACATGTATTTCTCTCCAAATCCACAAAGAAATATGAAGATATAATTCATAGAGAAGAAGCAAAAGGAATGTGAAACTATCAAATATTACATTGGAAACATCACAATACATTCTATAGACATTTCTGGATTGTCTATTAAAAATGGCAGAAAAATAGATAGATTCTTTAGTGGATTAAAACCACAACTTTTAAATGATTGATATATTCAAGACTACTGGAGTTATGAGGAATTGGTTCAATGTGAACTAGAATTAAAGATGGATTTTTGAGGTTACAACATTTGATATGGGGATAAGAAAGCGAGAATGGATTTTTAATTTGTTGGGTGAAAATAAAGAGGATGAAAGAGGATCCAACCACCCCAAGTAAATTTTTTTGGAAGAAAGATAATTTTAATAGACATAGAGGGACGTGGAAATGATTCAACTGTGATAGGGAAGGCCACCAAGATCAGGAATTTCATAGAGACATAATAAATCCCTCCAACATGATGGAGTAAAGGAAGTGACCTCTTAGATACCCAAATGTGGATAAACGCTTCAATTACAGGGAGAAATGTCATTACATGATCCAGTGCACTAATCCATGGGACATTGAGGATAGCCAATGTTAGTAACCACCAAATCCAATGGATAATGGGAAATAATATTCCATCACTACTACTGAAGTGGGGCATGAAAATAAAGTTGTAAAAGGTACATCTACTATTCACTGAACAATGGAAAAAATTACTGTCATTCTAGTTCAACACATTATTTTACATACTATAAGTTTTTTATAAATTTTTATTGACATCTCTTAATCCATAAAGCAAGGATATATATAAGAACATAGAGTGGTGTGATTTTTGAAACCCATGTGTTAGACTCTTCTCTTATTAGTGTATGTTGTAAGATTCTTCCAAAATGTCTTCTAATACATTAATTTATAGAATATCATACTATAAAAGTCATGGATTGGCTCTCATTAAATATATCACATATCAACTATTAGGAAAATGATATATCCTTTCAAATTATAACCCATCCCTTGATCCATAACAAATGAAAGGAAGAGTGTGAATCTCCTTTGTAAAATCCCACAATGGTCTATGTCTTGACATCCAATGAAGAAGCACAACATTCCAAAATATTTGTTTGAATGGAAGATGCTAAACCATAAGAAAATCTGATTTTTATGGAATACATTGATTTATTTCAAAAAGAGTTACCCAAACATCACTCAGATCACAGGGTGGAGATCTCAATAAATCTTATTACTGAAACCACACATATCTCTGAATTCCCCAAAAGTATAGCCCTTGTCAAACTGTATGAGATAAATAAGAAGCTTCACAATCATTTGAAAAAGAGGGTCACATTCCCCAGTGCATCGCCTTTGAGTTTACTAGAACTATTTCTAAAGAAAAAATGAACGGATCAATGTAGATTTGAATTAATTACTAGAATCACAATAAGATCACCATAAATAACACGTGTCCTCTACCAAGGATTATTGAATTGTTCAATTTACTACAAGGAGAAGAGTATATCAAAAATATAGATATCTATTTGAGATATCATCACCGAAGGGTAAATAATAATGGTATTCAGAAGTCTACATTATATAAAAGGTATGGACACTACAAGTTCATTTTGATTACCTTCATATATACCAATACCCTTAAGGTCTTCATGAATTAGATGAATAATGTATTTTTATATTTTCTCAAAAAATATTTAGTAGTATTTTTCGATGATAATCTCAACGACTCCATGGGAAAAGAAGATCATGTATTATATATAAGGATTGTCATGTCGACATTATGGAATGAGAAAATATATATTATGTTCAATATGTTTGACTCCTCTATGATGAAATTCACATTCGTATTGGTCATTATAACAAGTGAGGGAATTTATTTAGTCACATAAATGAAAATGATAATTGCAGAAGGTCCCAAACCCACTAGTTTCCTTGAAGTCCATAGTTTCTTGTCATATAATGGAACTACTAATGTTATTGGATGTATTGATCATGATTTTATAGCCCACAAACTATGTAAACATAGAAACAACTAATGTATGTAATGAAAGAAGAACATAAGGAATGATAAATAGAGATCAGGAAGAGGGAAATTATTGTGTACGTATTGCCACTAACACCCTGTGTAGATGGTTTTGTGAAAAATAGATATTCATCAAGGAAATAAATGTTTTTTGTACCCATTAACAATGAAAAAGTTATAGCATATTCCTTAGTATAGTTCATGATCCATTAAAAAACAACTATAAGTAGGATCCAAAGTTCCAAATTTTATCTTTACCTTAATGATTTGTTGGAACTCTCTATATGTAGAGATTTGTGGCATCCATACAAATTATAACAGATAAAATTATATATTCACACTGAAAGAAGTCAACATGCAACAAAAAAGATGGTTAAAAATAATCATGGACTATGATTGTTCTATTCACTACAATCTGTGAAAGGGGAACATGGTAGATAATTATGTTAGTAGAAAAAACCTTCTAATAAAACCATGATATGGTTTGAAAAAGACCCTATATTATATGAAATTAAACAGATTGATCTGGAGATTATAGTGGAATGGAATAAATCTTAATGATCCTATATGATTACCCAACCATCTATCAAATAATAGATCAATGAGACACAACAGGGAGACTTGGAACATTAAAATAAGGTGAAATATGTAATGTAACTGATGATATATGAGTTACACATCATTTTGGATGGTGTGACTTGGTTTAAAGTAATATTTGGTTTGTTTTCATCCTAAGAGATAATGAAATTTCAATTAGATAGTGTTAATAGGTCATATTTTTATATCCATCCTAGAAGCACCATGTTATATCATGATCATTGAGAGAAATTCTAGTTGGACTTTAGGAAGAATGGGATTTCATGGTATATATCTGTGTGTTTGGTATTTTTGAGAGATGAAGCTGAGTAAAAGATATATAATGGGATTATGAAACCACTACATATCCCATTTTGGAAATGAGAGAATGTCACTGTAAAGATTTTCACTAGTCTGCGGATGACACCAAAAAGAAATAATTTAACATGGGTTGGGGTGGATAGACTAACCAAGACCACCAAATTCATTACTATTCCAGATTATTTCAATCATGAAAAATACTCCATGATATTAATGAAATTAGGGGTGAGGCTACATGGGGAACCATTTTGGATGTTCTCTGATTGTGATCCATGTAACATGTCAATATTTTAAATAAGTATTCAAAATTATTTTAGTAATGAATTGAATTATTCATGACCTGTCACACCCAAACTGATAACCAATATTAAAGGATCATCTAGAAACTCATGTAAATGATGACATCATACTCAATAGTGTTTAAAGGAAGATGGGATTAACATATCCCACTAGTATAGTTCTCATACAACAACATCATCTACTCAATTATTGAAATTAATCCTTATGAAACTCTATATGGGATGAAATGTAGACATATTAGGATGATGTTGGGGAAAAAAAGATACTTGGAACTGACCTTATGAAAGAGATGAAAAAAATGTTCAATCCATCAAATAAAATATAAAATCTGCTGAAATTCCAAAAAAGGGCTATGTTGGAAACCAATGAAAGGACTTGGATATTTATGTTAGATATAATGTTTTCCTTCAAAGATCATCATGGAAGGAGTCACACTGTTTTTAAGGAATGTTATGATTTTTCGTATGTCCATTTCCCCCTTTGAAATCATTGATATCATAGGAATAAGGGCATATCAGCTTTAATTTCCACCAAATATGGATCATCTTCAAGATTTGTTCGAAATATCTCTACCGAGTAAGTACATACCAAATTACACACATCTATTGAATCCTCTGTTATTTTAACTAGAAAATGACCACTCATATAACGAGCATCCAGTGGAAATCTTTAACAATATATGAAATGTTTTTTGAAACAAGATAACTTACTTTATAAAAGTGTTGTGTAGGGACCATAATTTTGAAGATGAAACATGGGAACTAGAGGAAACAATGAAAAAAAAAATTGTCCTCACCTTTATCCAATCAAGAATATTATTCGATGTTTGGCAAATGGATTTTATTTCTTGTAATGAATTTAACTATAAAGTGTTTATAAATGATATTTGTTTCTTAAAATGAATGCATATTATATTATTTTATTTTATTTTTTTATACACACACATCATATATAAAATAAGACAACACGTTATATCATTAATGAAAATTTTAAGGTTAGTCAATCAGTAAACCAAGTATTAGAAGGGGAAAAAGTTTAAAATAGAAAGCCTTTTGTGTGAAAATGTATATTTCTCCAATATGCTAGAATCATCCCTCCTATGAAAAAAACTATGAAAAAAACATATCTTTATAAGATGATCAAAATTATTGAAAATGAAAATATAGGATTATTCGAGGAATTGAGTTGAATATTGAGTGTAATGATGATTTTTTTTATAGGATCATTATCTATCATTTATGTTTTAATGTGACCATTAGAAGAGTAATCTCTTTATTAGAAAAGGAAACATGGCCTTTGAAAATTGTAACCTAATGTTGAGAATAAATATTTAACCTAAAAAGAATAGAGTGATAAATATAATATTTATAATGGGTAATATAAGTGAATATAAATATTATAATACAGAAAAGTAAATACGATGATTAAAAAACTCCAAAAAATATTATCACCTTATTAATAATGTTAATTTTAATGAATTTTTTAAAAAAAAATTCTTTATATTTAAAACTAAAATTATATTTCAATGAAATTTATTTTCAGAAAATTAATATGGTTTCTAAAGTCTTCATGTCAAATTTTTTTAAGGGATATTTTTTGATAATTTTATGAAATAAATTAATATTTCTTTCACTTATAGAAATATATATTTTTTATAAGAACTGTATCTTAAATTTAATCATTCACGTTGTAATTATTAACAATTAATTTCAATTAATTTAGGTTCATAAAAAATAATTTCATAAAGGATTCATTATAATGAAATAAAAATAATTTTCAAACCTAAAAAACACATTCCAAAACATAACTTTGAAAGTGATTTTTAAATATAAAAACCTTTACTTTTTTCCACATTAATTTTTAAAAAACTATGATTTTTAATTTTAAAAAGGATTTTAATGTCTCAAAATTATTATATTATACTTATAAATGAATTATATTTTCAAAAAATAATTATTTCAAGATTTAACTTTGATACAATATTTTATTCTAATAATACCCCTCTCCTCATGTATAAATAACCCATCTCCCTCCCCTTGAAAAAAACTCCTACCTCAATTTACAAAAAAAAACCACTCAAATATCTCTCTAAATCACATTATAATGACTAGGTATCTGCTATTGTAAAATAATCCCAATCATCAAAATTATATACAATGTCTTGCAAGAGAATATACACTAAGAAAGGAATGAGTTTCGATACACTCTTCTCTATTTTCTTCTACTATTTCTTTTTTCCTAATTATAATCAATTACAAATCCTATAAAAACAATTATCCAGTATGTAAAAATTATATTAATGATATAAACCTACAAAATATATCATAATATTGAAATATGAAAATTTAAAACATCCCTTCCCTCTATTTGGATAATGTCCCATCAACCATTAGTTAATCGCCAACGTGAAAAATTCTAATCCTTTTTTATCATAAACCATACGGTTGGTAATATAAAACTATTAATTATTTATAAATTTATAATTAAATATATATTCTTTTTCATGAATTAATTGTAATTTTGTAAAAATAAATTTAAATAAAATTTAAAAATCGATTATAAATGTCAAATTGTTATGGAAAACAGGATATCAGAATGACTTACCTATAACCAAAGAAAATTAATAATTATAATAAAATAATTATAATGGATAAATAGTTGAATAATTTAAAATAATTAACTTCTAGGTCAAGTTTTTATGAAATTTAAGTATATTATTCTGGTTGTGTTAAGGTGACAAAGTAAAGAAGTATTTAATTTAAGGGAATTCTATATCCTAACTCCCTTTCTTTGGGTTATGCCTCATTCACATCAATTTCAGTAAAAAATTACAATATTGTATATTAAGTATAATTTCACTATTTTTTAATTTTTCAGGAATATACATCTTATCAACTTGATTTATCAGAAAAATATCATGATTTTTCAAAAATACTTATTTCCAAGGAAAGTTTTACTCCTCTTGAATTATTTCTTCTTTTCTCCAGAATGATAGTGTTTATTCCAAATATGTTTTACATTATTTGTTTTGTAATTTAATTTTTATTAATGAAATTATTCTTAATGAAATAATTATAAATCCCCTTACTTTACATGGGTTATTTCATAAAAATTATTCTCATACCTTTTATATAGAATGAATGATTTTTTAAATATCATGATATAACGGGTGGTCCGGGGATTATATGGTGCTCTAATGAATTTGGTATTTTGATGTATCTCCAGAGATAATGTGTAGTATACATGAACCCAATTCTTTATTGTTTTCACTTTTATGAAGTTATGATTATTAAAATAAATTATTATTTACCGTGATTCTAGATTTTTTCACAACCATTAGGGGTTTTGACAGCTATTAGATAATTTTTCACATTTTATCATTTTTACATTATATGCCTTTAGAAAAAAAATATTTCCATACTAGTTATGATGGTAATCTTATTATTATGTTGTGATGATTAATTTTATTCCCAGTATTTTTATCTTGATTCATTTCCTATATTCCTTGTCTTACTAAGATATTAGCTTACCCATTTCATTGATACATATCCTTAGATGAATAGATTTACTAAGTATAAGATCTGATTTTTAAGGATATAGATGAAGTAATTATATAAATGTTTATATTTATTATCTATATGGGATGTATGATCCTCATTTTCCCAAGATACTAATCCTTTAGGTCCTTCAATATATGACTATTATTTTATTCATCTTTAAAATGATATAACAGTTATATATGAAGGAGTGGGTTTATTATATAAAACCATTTCAAGATATCTTTAAAGGAAATTAAATTTTTTATAACTATAAATATAAAATAAATTTTCATTATGTTATTTCTTATTTATAACTCTATTTATGATTTATATATTCATATACTATTGCTAAACCTAGAAATAAATGTAGGTAAAAACTACTAGGGAAAGTATATTTTAATCCTGTTTATTTAATGGTTAAAGTAATTATTCAATTTCCTTAATTTTAATTTGTGTATAGACTTTGTATATTGACCTAGATTTATTTTAAATCACATTAACATGTTTGTCAGATTTTTATTTTAATTAAAATTTAATTTTAAATAAATTAAGAACATATATTATATTCACATGCCCTTAGGTTTGAATTTTTTCAAATTGATAGATTTTCTTATCTAGGTATTTTATCCATGAACCGTCCTTTATAACTGATTGAAATAATATTTTCTCTACCTAGGATAATAGAAATGTCTATTTTACACCCCTTATCCTCTATTGTTTTGTTTTAGTTTTCATATATCTATTGATAATGGATTTATTAATCATTACTCATATATTCTTTTTATGAGTCACCATCTTCGTATTTTCGGAAACTACACCATTTTATGATTTAGATTCTTAGTCTAACACCTAAAGTATGATTTTTAATTATCTATAATTTCAACAAGGACTATCCTATTATTTAAATAAATAATTAATGTTATTTTAATTTATTTTTATTTATTATTTTTCATTATTCGATATCAAATCATTTCTTTTAGACTCTTATGACACATCTTATTAAAATAATTACAATATTTTATCTTTGTTTAGTGGCATAGAAATACTCATACATCCACCACATATCCAAACATCACTTGAAATACTTGTGCAGACTAATGTAGTAAATCTTGGAAATTTTACAATACAATCAAAAAATGGATTCTTTCCATGAAAGATCTCTGAATCTATCATATTCTCACTAGAACTTATCAAATCCCAATTTTCAGTGTAAACCCCTACAGTGCAATGCATAATTTTAAAGTTGGCATGAAACCACAGACATGATGATAACTATTCTCATCATATTGTAATCTTTTTCAAAATCACCTTTTATTATCTCACATTTCCAATGTTTTTCATACCAACGACACATTGTCTGAGTTTCTAAGTTTCATAAGGTAGTTATCAACATAAATATCAAATTAATACAAATCATTATACAACAGTAAAAAAATTGACCTTTCATTCATCTTCATCTCACCTCTATAATCTATTGGTGTGTTCCATAACTTTACTTTTTTTAATAAAATCATTATTTTATATTCTATACTATATTTGATAAGTCATATTTTTAATAAAAGTTCCAAAAAATTTGGATTGATATTTAGTAATTTCATCCAAAATTATAAATTAATGATTTTAAATTATTTTTTTCTATTAGAATTTTGGAATTTCAAAATTATGAACATTATTACAAGATGTCAGCTTATTTAAAATATATTTCTTTAATAAATTTTTAATGGTAAATTTCATACATTAATGAATATAATTATTTATTTTATATTTTATTTTAAAATTTAATATATATTTTTATTCAATTTTTTATGAAAATTATTATTCTATTCATGTATTTTTTTTGTTAAATAATATCTTAAATTCATTCAACCCTTACATTTGTTTAATAACATTATTTTTTTAAGTAGAATCAAGATTGGTCTAGTGGTATATTTAAAAATCTTGGGGAGTTGATCTAGTAAAGGGTAACTATGTGTTTATACATATTACACTATAGTATCTCCATGATATTATAAGTAATCTAGTCAGTCATATAAAAATAACTCAATTACCAATTAATTGGATCAAATTTACTCATGTATCAACTAGTGTAATGGATAACTAACCCCATGTTTTTACTTTCAGTAACCAGTTATATGAGATACAATGCATGAATATTAGTAAATGAAGTTCATATCCTATGTTGGTGAAAGAACTAATTACCAATTTATACACCAGTATTCCAATAAAATATTTATCATACATTTACATATAAATGTTATAAATGTTATTATACACAATTCAGTATATCAATTTTCTATAGGTATAATGTTAATGGTTTTGGGGACTTTCTAATCCTTGAGGTATTGTTGATCGTTCTAAAAGATCCATTATTTTGGTCTTTAAAATTAAATTATTATTTTATAAATTCTCAATTGTAGTGTATTTCATAGTTATGTTCTATTTATTCCATTGTAAGAAATTATTGAGATTTTTTGACAAATATAGTGGCCAAAACAAGTCATATTAATTATACAATGGTTTATATAGAGAAATCCCCCCAACCCCAATTAGAATATATTAATGAACACTATACAATAAATCTATAAGCGTGAATGTTGTTTTTCTTTAGGGACTAAAGAAAAATATAATATGGATAGAAATTATAACCATTCATTAAATAAGATTTTTCAGCCACTAATAACAGTGCCTCCCTTAATGAGTATGATTATATACTACTCTAATATGAGGTCAAACCATGTTTCCATTAATTGAGGACCTCTTATGTTTCTTCGAAATAGTAAATGACTAAAATTATCATTGATTTTGTAATGGAAAATAAAATTTCATTAAATAAAGTGCATCCCAGTAAAATTTATACTTTAAAAACAATTTTAGTATAGAAATATATAGACATTCCCTTATTTTATCATTTTGATAACCCTAATATGAAATAAATGATGTGGAAAAAATTTCAGATTCTAATATATAGTATTTTATATATGTTCATATAAGAAATTAATTATAAGTAATACCCCTTAATATATAAAATAAGTTAATTCACGAGGATCTATATTTTGGAATAAATGAGCTTACAATTATAGTTTCTAGGACAATAATTCCAAATAGCATGAGAGTGTCTATTGTGGAAATATTATCTATGGATGATTCAGACATAATCATTTAGTCAATTGTAATATGTTGAATATCCATAATATGTGCATGTCCAAGTATCCATACAATTTTTTCTCATACTAGTATTAGTGATTTTGGATATTAGAAGGGTTATATTTTTAATGGTTTTTTTTGAGTGAAATGTATGGATTTTATTACTATATTGTCCAATCATTTCCAATAACATGCTCGATGCTTGAGAATTAATATGGTAGAAGATAAAATAACTAAAAATATCTGATATTTTTACCCAAATATCATTGCTTGTGATATTAAATATCATGGATATTACACATAATGAGGAGGGGATGTTTGGAATTTCAAAATTCATATCAAACATAAAATCCAAAAATAATAAAATTATATTGAAATTGGTCATCATCAAAGACTAGTTGGTATATTCCATATCAAAAATAGTGTTTGAATCTAAATTAGAGTCCATATTTGCTACATTATCTACTCAATTATGAAAAACAAATATTTTAAGGTTATATTATTGGAATAACAATGATAGGATTTTTATTCTCCCCATTAACATTTGACTAACTATAATCCATAAATTTCATAACACCTATTTTAATTCCGTAAAATGAGATTAAATATCACTATAATTTATATTTCAAAAAAATTTCGATAAAGAGAGGCTACATGCTTGTTATGATAATTTATAATTCTTCCTGAATAATATGATTTTATGTTATTATTGGAGGATGTAGAAACTTACCAAAACACTTGACATATGTGGTGTGGATTATAGAATGTTGTTACAACACTACAAAGACAAAATTTTCCTAAAAATAGACATTATAGAAACATTATTATAGAAAAATACATAGAGAATAACTTTTTAATCCACCACAAAATGTTTTTAAGTCATGAAATAGTGAATTATTTTTTTAACTGAACATATAGAGTGGTGTTGGTATTCTACATGATAGGTGCATGTGGTTTATTATTAAAGAATTGGTTATTTATTGTCCAAAAATAATCCGTAAAAAAATCATTTATTTTTGAAATAATTAGATAGATTTATTTTAAAACAATTATTTATTAAATTTGGTTTATACATTTTAGGTTATTAAATATTTATTTTGGAAAATATATTCTTCAATGATTATTTTGAGGCTCTTTTTAGATCATAGTAAAAAATGTTTTCTAAAAATACATTTTTATAGTTGAATACACTATTTTGATGATTTTATACACAATTTATATGTGTAGTATTGACTGTGTGAAGTAAATGGTTTTTAATATAGCATTAGAATCTATTGATAGAGAAACTCTATAAGGTATGTGACATATCAAAATATTGTAATGGGGTAGAGGTTTTAGAAAGGTTCGAGTTTTACTAGAGAATGATAAACCTCTTGTTATGTATAATTTTAGAATAAATGATTAAATATAAAGATACATCCAGGTAAAGGTCTGGTCAGATAGTATAGTTGGTTGAAACTAGCAGATCATTCAATTGGAGGAGGTATTGGAAGTTACACTTAATCTATTATGTAGGTTATAGTATTTGGAAAAGGAAATACATGAATGTTTTATATAATGAGATCTTAAAGTAATACACAATATACTAACTAATCTATTTGATGTAGTGAATGTCATTGACTGAATAGTGGGTTCATTCTTGGAGATTAACTTTCTAGACTTCATCCCAAAAATATTGGGAGGTGGTGAATACTATATGAAATATATATAATATTATATATTTAGTTTACTAGATCACTCATGATCAATATTTCATACCATTTTAATTTTATTTTATTTACTTAAATAGAAGGTGTTAAAAACTGCCACTTTTGGATTAGGAAACCAGTCTTAATAATGAAATATTTTTACTGATTTTACTTTATCTCTTTACTAAAAAAATTTATGAGACAGGTGAGACTGCTCGAAATTAAATTTATTATATAATTAAAAATAATAGAGAAACTAAATGGATGGTATGAAACAATAACATTACATTGTACATAAAAGGAATCTTATACATCAAGATTGTGTCCATAATCATCATATTAGTCATAATCATTATTAGTTTCTAATTATTACTGTGAGTTCTTTTTCATAAAAATAAAATAATATTTCCCCCTGATCACTTTCTACTCTACAGTGAGCCCATTGGAGGTAGACTAAGTAGATACCCTTCAATATCATTTCTCACTAGACCAATCATCAATCCATACCCTAAACCACCAATTTTTTGATGTCAAACAGGTGGCTATGTTTTAGTTTATTTTTAGGACCCTTAGAAATATTCCTTATTCAAATCAGAAATTTCGTTCTCCATGAGGACCTATTGGGACCCTTCATCCCATTTCTAGGGACGAGAAATAACATCAAATCTATATATCATACCCATTCTGTTATAATCAATGTAATGAATCTTATTATTCTCTTTATATGTACCATGGTATTTCTCATGCTCAACATTATAATCATCAAGCTATGGCATTGCGTCAACATCAATAAATTGAAGATTTATTTCTTCCTCCATAGTCCCACTATAAGCTGATGGTTTCTTCCACAATGGTAATCCATGACAATTAAAAGAACCCATAGTCAAGGGTTTGATTATTTCTTTTTAAATATATGATTAAGAACATCTCTAAATGTGTGGTAAGCCTAAGGCTGGGGCTCATTATACTATGCATTACACTGAACCAAATTGATCGAAGTTTAAACTTCATCAGCAACATCGACCTAAGGTTTAGAATGTCAGTTATCATCCTTCTTGGACTTTCCAAGATTTCCCTTTATCAAATGGTTTCTCATTTTTATGTCCATTAATCATAAATTCTTTCAAAAATACATGGAATTATGACCCTTTTCACCACATTCCTCACCGAAAGTATTCTTCCAACAGGTCTCCACAGTATATCCAACAGCCATGTAGTGAAAACAAAAGGATGAACACATATCATATTCAACCATAATCAGGATATCATCATAATGGTTTTAGAGTGTGACATTATCAATTATAGTAGAACATAGATCAATTTAATCTAATATTCTAGAATAATGTCCAAAGTAGACATTCTCGATTTCATAGTCATGAAAATAAATTTTTCCCAATTTTCACGATAATGTCAAGAAATATATTTGGATTACACAAAACTAATTGAAACCATACATGAGAATACAT
Organism: Viscum album; assembly: GCA_963277665.1. Classification (NCBI taxonomy): domain Eukaryota; kingdom Viridiplantae; phylum Streptophyta; class Magnoliopsida; order Santalales; family Viscaceae; genus Viscum; species Viscum album. Next base: position 355,082,890 of record OY728150.1, on the reverse strand, counting down.
ACCTATGAAAAATAATTTCTTACACACGAGGAATTAAAGTCAAGAGACCATTCATGAAGATGAAGAGATCCAATAATATAGGCATACACCCTAGATTCATCTGAAGTAAAAAATTCAATGGAATAATCCTCGACCAAGTGATATGCTCCTCCACCCTGGGAGTCCCCAAATAAATGAAAACTGATTAAAAATATAATCAAACATCCATGGAGTTTCTCTTTCATGAATATCAAGATGCATGATAAGGGAGATACATCCCAATCATAATTTTTAAGAAAAAGCCTTTGGATTTTCCACCACATGAGTAGCTGATCCATGAATCAAGATTCTGCATGTAGAATAATTCATATACACTGCCATAGAATTTAAATCACCAACAGGATTGAAATATGCAGTAGAGGTATCTTTCACAGCCACCTTCAAATCCATTCCACCAATAGATCTCACGATGTGAGTGCCCAAAATAGAACCTGACTAACAATGCATGCCCACAGACCTTAGATCACCCAGATCCATCTAAGACTCATGATTATCCAACATGCCACCTTGAGCAGTGACATATTTTGAAGAATGGTCCATCTACTAAGAATCATCACCTTCAATAAACCTGTCTACACACTAGGCAGTAGATTTATGATGTAGATCTATCCTCCGAGCAACGTCACCTCCAATCAACATGTCCAAGTGCTGCACGATAGATTTTCAATACATATTCCTCTACCGAGTAGAATCCCCTCCAATTGACTCATCCAAACAATGTGTGTTAGTACACCATGCACCCAACCCATCCATTCAGGAATCCCTATTTTCTATCACTTCTCCATGATCCTAATAAGTTGTATATGAGTGATTTAGTTGGACTATTTTGGATTTTTATATCCTGGTGATGGTTTCTAGGGATTTTTATTATGATCAATTTTCTATTTTCCATGTTGAACAATTATTGTAAAGTAGTTTTGGACCAATTTTCATATATTGATCAGATGTTGTTGTTCATTATTTTTTTTGGAATGTTGATTTTAGAAGAGGGTATTGTTCATGTAGAGTGGTTGATATAATGGATGTTTGGTTTGGGAAGATGTAGATAGAAGACCAGCTAATATATAAGATCCATGATATTTCATTGATTGTAATCAAGCCTGAATCATTGAATGATAATAATTAGGTGTGTATAGACAATAAATCAGTAGTTATAAAGAATATTTCATTATCCAAAAATATTTATTTTAATATAAGGGATGTGACGACAACAATTGAAATTAGGTTGACCATTTCATACATATATTACAAGTCTATAGTGATGAAAAATATGTTCTTGTTGAGTATATAATAATATATATGAAGCAGTTACAAATAAATTCTTCTTTTGATCATATTAATGAAATAAAAATCATAAGAAATTAATTATGATTAGTAAAGAAAATTTTTAGAGATCGGGAATGGGAGAAATTAATACCTTGATCCCTCCCAACTCTATGTGATACAATATTCACAATTATAAGTAATTAGTGAAAAATGTATCCTTATGTTTACATATTCCTAGGAACAAATCAAGGATGAACTACTTTATATGAAGGAGATCCATTCATCCACATGTAATTTTTGTTATATTGAATGATGATGGAGGGATGAATTTTGGATGGTTTACATGAAAGGATAAGTATAGAAGAGATGATGAAGGAGAAGTTCAATGGAAGGTGGTCCATGTGCTTTCAGAATCAGAACTAAAATCTACATTAAAATGATATCAATGGTTGTTTGTTAAAAATTTGAAAACACACATGCTTATGTGGATCCAAAAAATTTTCTTCAAAATATAGGGATGGATTACTCAAACCTAGTTCTCTCCCACCTGATTCATTAGTGAGAAAAAATGGAGTTTTATTTTACTCAATAACCATGTGAAGAGTATGGAGAACTATATTTATAAATTATATTGATGAGTTTTTCTAGTGGATAATAAAAATATCTTGATATTAAGAATCAATAATGTTTCCATCTAAAAAGTAAATGTTTGATTGATGATATTGAATGGAGTTCATCATATCCATGGGTTAATGAAGTATTTAATTTTCATTGTATATTTAGAAGACAAAAGATTTATTTTCAATGTTGAAAGATGGATATTTAATGATTTCACAATACTCCATGTTTTCTATGAAGGAAGTTATGGCCACGTTCTTGACTGTAATGGGAGTATCAAAAAGTATGCTCTATATCAGATAAGAAACATCTATGGAGTTATCAAATTCATATTTTTCTAACATTATTAAAAAACATTTGAACACAATACCTACCAAAGGGGAGGTTATTGATAAATTAATTGATTGTAAAACATAATAGGAATGAATCCTAGAGAGATGCATTCTATCAAAAAATAGGAAAATATGTTGAAGAACTAAAATCTATACATAATGCATATAGACATATGAGGACAAATGCTATTTTATTCTCACCGAGGATCACTGTACAATATACCTTGAATTGATGATGAGTTATAAAAAGTTTGGGTATTTATTATGAATAAGATGTCTATATTATTTGTATTTATCATATAATGGACATCATTTGTAGAAAAAGAGACCAAATAAAAAGTAAAATACTTATCTTCAGATAATTTTGGGGAGTATAAAGGTATGGTATTCTTGAGATTCTAGTAGAAAGGCATAAAATTTATAAAGATAATACTATGATATAAAGAATAGAACAAGGTTTTACAGTTGAGAAGCCTATATATATTTTGAATGGAACGGATTATCAGAACGTGATAAGGGAATAGAAATGTATTTTTGGTAAAATAAATGAATTGGGTGACATGAATAATCAACTAAAGTACTAATTCTCTCTTGGGTACAAGACTTTTTAATTTTTTTAGTATGAAATTTAATTTTACTACACCCATATCTATGTATTTAATGTAATTACCTATATACAAATTTATTTAATGAGAGTGACAATATTGACACTATGTCCAATGCATTTTATATTATAGCTTATAGAAATGATGAGTTAGAATTTTAAATCTAGGAAAAATCCATAAATATCTAGTTAGAAGTTGGAATGTGATCATAAATAAATAGATAGTATAGAAGGATTAGAAATTAATTGATAATTCTATTGTAAAAAAATTATTGTCAAATAATTAAGTTAAATTAAATATATTCCTAAACCATGTAGATGTTCTTATGAATTCATAAATTACATCATTAATTAAAATAATAGGCTCTTTGGAGAAGATTATATAATTTAGTAAAATATTAAGGATGTTTTGATGTCCTATATTACCTATGACCTCAAAGACTGTTGAATATATAGAAGAAACTATAGAGGATAAAACTATAAACATATTAGTGCAAGAAGTAGTTGAGCTATAAATGGAGTTTCAATGACCCACCAGAGTGGGTAAATATGTGTAGAGGATCAAGAGTAATATGCACCAATTTAATATATTGGTTTATGGAGTAATAAGTATTATTCATTATGGTATAATATTGAATAAGTCAAATAACTATGACATAAAAAACAGATAAAACTGATTCCCTTAATTTTTTTCAAAATAGTTGACCTGATGGAGATAAATTTATTGAATAAATTAAAAAACAACATTGGTTTATAAACTAATGTAATAAGGTGGAGATGTTTTTTAATATATAGGAAATCTAATCATTATGGGTTTTCAATAAATGGGGTTTTTGTTTTTTATATGATTTCTTAGTGATAGTGAACTATAAAACTATTCAAACAACGATGATTATGGTTTCAATTGAAGTACTTAATTTTCTATAGTTGGGAATGTAGAAAATATTCCTTCATGTTTACATAGATGATGATCTTTATTTAGATTATCTGACTGGATTTTAGGATTAGTGAAACTAGGACCCTGTGTGAGATCAATTTTAAAATTTATGGTTTATATCTGTTGATAAGGAATCTGGATGATATCTTCAACCACTTCATGAAGGAGTGTATCTAGTTACATATAAATTCTATCCAAATTTGTTATTAAAATGTGTACAATGATGTGATTTCCTTTTATTAATTGCCTATATTGATTATATTATGATTGAAATTATTATAAATGAAATAATAATTGGTTTTTTACTACAATTGGTCAATGTATTTGATATAAATGTTCTTTGTCTAGTAATACATATATTCGAGATGAAAATAGTGATAAACATATATTTTGGTATTTTTTTATGGATATAATCTAATTACATCCAAAATTAAGTGGAGAGATTTATAATGGGTGGGTTAAATCCTAAATGACACCCTTCGGATGATATTTATTTCTATATAATGATAAGTAATGGTTAACATAAGATATATTCCTAACCATTATGATAATTTCTTTTGTATATTTTCAGAATTCTTGATGTATTCCTTATGTTGTATCATCACAACATTGCATATGTAGTGTGAGTTGTTAGAAGATAACTGATGAATTTTATAAAAGAATATTGGAAGGAGTTGAACTATATTCTTTGGCTCATAATGGATTCTATAATCATGGAGCTTTTCTATGGAATGGTTTATGTACTACAAGGGTATGTAGGCTCATATTTTATAAATATGGAGAAGCCTAGAAAAAATGACTTATTATTCATTCATTGTCAATTTAATGATATTCATTTATATATTAAAACGTCAACCAATTTTTTTACACTCAGTAATGGAAGTATAAGGTATCATAATTATAAAAGTTTGGATTATATTGATCTAGAAAATTATGATGGTGGATGATCTCATAAGAAAGTCAGATAATGGTATCCTATTTTATTAATCCAAAAAGTGTGATTCACTTTGAAAAATATCAAAACTTTGATTCAAAGATAAATCACATTCCTCTAATATATCACATCTTTTGGATTCATTTATATGATTGAGTGGTGGACCATTATAAGATTAAATGGACTCAAAATCCTATATACATGTTAGAAAAGTTCATATTCTGTGATTTAATCATTAAATGTTGTTCCTATTTTTCCCTAGGATGTCAAAAAGTGTGGTGAGTGAATACTAGAATATTTTAATATATGTTTGATGAATATTATTTTTTTGAACCTACTGGAGGGATTTGTGGTAAAACATAAAATTGATTCTCATGAGGGAGATTATTTGTAACGACCGAATATCATGCTATATAATTTATTTCTCTAAATAAACATTTTTAGGAAATAGTATTCAGTCACAACACAAAACTAAAACAATATAAGAAATATTATATAATAATTTTCTAAAAATAATAATACCTAATATATAAAAAATATTTCAATCAATTATAAATTCATAGAAAATAGCTTTATGAATACTTGATGTTTTAAGAATGAATTTTTAAATAAAAGAAAATAGTATTTAGATATTATATATTTTATTTTATAACATAAATTAATAAATTTTGTAATTTTAATATCATTAATTTAACATGAAATTTTAATTCAAATTTTAAAAATTATAGTAGGTGGATTTTTTTATATTTCTAATACAATATATTTTATGGTGAAACGTGACAAATATAGTTTCTACCAAAACTATAAATTTATCTTTTATAAAATAAATTTTTAAATGATAAATAATTGTTTTAATTATATAAATAGGTATTTAGGAATTAAAACTATAAATTTTAGATATACTATGTTGAATTTCGAAACCTATTACTAACATTTTAATAACTTAAGTAATATTTTCCTATAATTTTTTTGATCATTTCAATTAATTATAAAATATATTTTTAAAAACAATTATCTTATTTTAAAGACATATAACTTTATTTGGTTTTAATATTGACCATAAATATCATAAAAATAAATTTAATTTATAAATGTACCCTAAAAATAATTATTATGGTTAACATTTATTATTTTTTAAATGTTTTCTGGCATTAAATGTGATATTTTTAAAATTATTTTCTATTACACATATAAATAAAATTAAATAAATTGGAATTCAAATTTTCGATTTATATGTAATAATTATGCAATATGTTCTATAATATTTTTAGTCATTAATAGTATGATGCATATTGTAAAATCTAGTTAGTAAGGTATCATTTAAAAATGTAAAATTTAAAATTCTAAGATTAACGGACAAAAAAATGATTCAAACTTGTGTTAAATTTAACGTGTGATGTATTATAAACCATAAATCATGAAAAAACGATTATTGATCATTTTGGAGTCATCTTTACATGTGAAACATGTAATTTATATTTTATTAGGATGAAATATTTATAAAATTATATTTTCTAAAATTATAAAAGTGAACCCTCATCACACAGTCAAGACCACCATAAAAATTTGGTTTGATTTTCAAAATCATCCCTTTTAACTACCCAAATATCCATATCGCATTTCCTTTATCCTCCTTGCACAATAGATTATCCTAAGACTTTCATATCTAAGTGTTATTCCAAGGGAATTCCTATGTAGTCAACATGAGTAATTTTTTTCCTAAGATCATTCATTTTCATTGATACATTAAAAAATTAAATTATTAATTAAAATATTATTACCACATATTTTATAATATACTGAAATTTATTATTCTTAGGGAATAATTATTTACCAACATTCCATTTTTATATTAAGAAAAATTGAACCTTCACTAATGAATTGTGCTAAGTAACGCCGCTTAAAGGGACAAAACCCCATTTATTTACCTACAACTATATACATTGGTTATAAGGGTGAATATAGAATATAAAAATAATATATGAAATATAATTTTGATTACTAAGATAAAAGTTATAATCCATCATTCTGTCCTCTCATTCTCTAATTAATGAAAATGTTAAACCTACCATTTGTGGACCACCTACTCTATAATGAAACGTGTCTTATATTCCATCGATTTTATTTAATATTTATTAACCCCTAATTGAAAATGATAAACACATTTAAATTATCCATATAATATCATCATTATTATATAAAAATAATATCAATAAGAAAGGAACCAGTTTCATAATCACAATCATCGTTAATTTATGGTTTATTAATGTTTTTGTTTCATTTTATAGAGCTACGTAAACGATCATATAAAATAGTATTATTGATGAAAATGAAAACATAACTAATAATGTGGTATTTAAATAATTATTTTATTTTGGTTAATAAATAGAATAATTAATATTATGATCATAAATTATATTCCAAACAACCATTCATTAAAAACCATTTCAGCATTATAATATCCAAATCTATCATTATGGATCATAACCAAAACAAAAATTAAAATAAATCATAATATTTTAAATTATTGTAAATAATTATTTACAATACCACGAATAATCATGTAATTATGATATTTTTTATAAGAAAAAATAAAAACACATTTATTATGAAACTATTTTAAAACAATCATGAAAAATCACCCCTGATATTGAAAATAGATGATAAAAAAATAATATAAATGTTGTATATAATTATAAATTAAGGTTAAATAGATCATTTTTATGATTATAGTTCTAAAATAATTGAATATAATAGTTATATTTTTCATAAAATACATTAAATTGTACTTTAATAAGTAGGAATACAATATATGGGTTTATTTGTCTCATTTTCAACATCATTGGGTAGTTTGATATTCTACACCATTAGTTAGTTTATATTGTATATTAAAAAACCCATTTCATACCCTCATAAAAAATATGATCCATTTTTGGAGATTTTAATTTACATTTCATGATATTCCTTTGAATATTGTTTGATTCTCACTTTACCAATACTATAATTTGTTTGTTAACTCAACCCCCATAATAGAGATAAAATTGTTTTTCATAAACATTATTTCCATGAATGTTTTATAACATACTATGATATTATACCATAATATATTAATCTCCCTCTCTTATGTAAATTGATTTTTAAATAAAATTATTTTACCTTGATCAATCCCATTCTCAAAAAGTATATCAATGTTATGCATAATTCCAACCCTCTTTAGTGATGTGTTTCCCCCAAATTACTTTTTTCCCATTCCCAGCAATGTTCTCCTTGATATTTGTAGACCTAATTATGTTTCATAACATGGAACCATATAATTTAATTTCTCTCCCTTTAGAAAGGTTTTTTTGTTACTATTTTTATGATGTCAGATTTCAACAATGATATACTAAAATATTTTGAATGGGTTTTTATCATTTCAAATATAATAATTTTTTTCCACCACAAATTTCCTCTAATAACCATTAGGATTTTTCTAGGAAATATTATTGATATTTTTGTACAGAAAATTTAATTTTGTTTGAATAATTTGACTTCCCCATTTTTAAAATAACATTTAAAAGAACCTTTTGCTTCAATTTTTTTAATGTTAATAATGTTTTATAAATTTTTTATCATCCATTGACACATATATTTGCAATAAAATTAACTATTTATTTGAATATTTATATCTATGTTTTCATGGTTTATGGAAAAAATTATATTTCTCTTACGTTGTAAATAATATATTTTAATATTGTTTAAACTAATTAAGAATATTTATTATTCCAAAAGTGCTTTTTATAAAACTCATTATTTTTTCTTTTAACTCATTTTCCTTTGATATATCTTATGATTTATCAATTAAATTCTTAAAAGGATATGAGAAACCATATTTCTATGAATGGATTGGGTAATGTTTTTCTCTTTAAAATATATGACCCATCACTACCTTTTTTCTTTCCTAACCATTCTCTATGTATATCCATTATTTTTCATTCAATTTCCATTCTATATGAATAAACTATTTTTAGATATTGTACATGTATTTTATCCAAGGAGTCACTTAATATCTCCATTCTCAATCGATGCTTCTTGGGAGTACGATATTTTCTCCCCAAGAAGAGTTCTAGAGATGTGGTTCTATAAACAAGCCATTGGAGCATCTTGAAGAAGAGAAAAATAACACTACATGATATGATAACATGCATATGGAAATCCTTAAATATTAGAACCGGTCACCTTTTCGTAAAATGATTTGTCTCTTCAATGAATCTAATGAAATAACCACACTCGGACTACTATAGGAATGAAGAACATCCAAACATTCTATAAATATATCCACTCATGGTCATTATATTCACAAGGACTCAAACATTGTTGGTCCTACAGACAAAACTAACAGTTCAAACTGTATAGGCATCGTGTGTGGAGATGGTGTTGTTTTTCATTAAGGGGTTATTTCATCTATAATTTAACTGTATATTTTGGTATTGGTAAAATCATATAGGATGATGTTATAAATATGTTAACATGATTTATTTTATGTTGTTATAAGAATATTGGCCATGTGGTAGTTACAACAGACTCGATAATAGTCTATGATTCCCTTCTTAGATCAGGTACCACCTCTTGTTCATTCACTAATATCAGTGGAAGATTTAGGGAGCTTATCATCAATCACATGGATGTCCATAATAACTAGAAAAAAGTTAATAAAGGGTAAGATATCCATTCCACCAAGTCTATCCATGGGGTACATGTTAATTTATTCAAAATCACAGGATCCTTGGCTAATGAGGGCTGAACCTTGTGATAGCGGATGACTTGGGATTATTTATTTTATACCCCCTAAATTATCTATTGTTTCATGGTAATTTTTAAATAATAATTATTTTAAAATAAATAAATAAATAATGACGATGATGATGATTGAATGGTGTTCACATTTATTTCATATATTGATTAATTTGATAAAATTACTAAAAACCCTATAAATGTTTTATCTATATATTATAGATAACCTATACCTCATATAATTAATTTAAGGATGTTTTCCTTGAAAATTTCTAAATATATTTGTATTCCCATTTTTTCTATTGATTTATCATTTTATGAATATTTATTGAACTAGGATTTTTAAAATGATATAAAACCCATTTTATTTTATTAGATTTGTTATGATGTGTTGAATGCAACATATTTTATTTCTATAGGATCTTTATGATATTTTCAATGATTGATTTATTATAGAACACATAAAATAGTATAAAATATATCACCATTTAAAATTTTTGTTAAATGTTTATAATTCATTGGGAACAATATTCACGAGTTTGTTTTTTTCCAGTAATCATGGACATATAAGGTGTACCTCATAAATGAAATGTTCCCTATACCAATGTATGCTTCATATTTGAAATAGTATAGTTGCATTTTTCTTATTCCTTCATGGTGAGGCTCTGGAAAGTAGTGTTTATAAAAGTATTTTCTATGAAAAAAATTTATTCTTAGTCTTATGAAAATGTTGTTCACATGGATCATGTTTATTGACTCATTGTTTCACACATTTTTGATTCATATCTCTTGTTATAACATTCCATATTCCATACATTATGATTTCTATTTTACATGGGTTTAACATTTTTTTATCAAACTTGAGTATACCCATATGATTATATTATACTATCTTACGATCTTTGATTGTTATAACTTACATTCACCCTTCCTAGTAATTTCATCTTACACATTCCTATGTTTCAATTTTCCTATGTTATGGAGATATATACTATGAAAGGTATTTTCAAAAGAGTATCTTTTGTGAAGGAATTTTGGGAGAAGATATATACTTTTTATGTATTAATTATATTCTTATATAGTAGAAAACATGTACATTTAATAAAAAAATCGAGCTCAATTTTAGTTAAACATTATTCCAAACTCTCTAAAACACTATACAAGAATGGTCTTTCAAATATATGTGACACAATATTTCTTAGGGTTAGTGAAATTTATTATAGTCAAAACTATGTAACTTTTGTTAATTTAAAATAATTTCAGAGAATAAGGAACTTTTTAGAATAATATCATTGAGTGTGGGTCTGGGATTCCGTAGTTAGTATCAGAGGAGCGTTTAATTAACATTAGAGGATATTGAATTATTTACAGTAGATAAATTAGGATTTTTAATGTCCAATATGGATTGATGAGTTATGTTTAATCATATATTATAAGGTATTAACCATTAGGTTGGGTTTACAGAGTGATTTTTGTTTTATGGAAATTAGAATGTGGGAACTACAGTAAAAAACATAAGGATAAGTTTATGTATTGAAAAAAAACCTATATTTTTTAATGGTTGGATACTGTGGTGATCCTACTAACTATATACCTATCTAGATACTATAATATGGATACAGTTATTCCAAAAATTCACCTTGTGGTGATCACCCTAAAAGGAAGTTTGAGAATTGACTCGATCTTCAAATTAGAAAATCATTATAGAATCTATGATTATACAAATCGAGGGACACTCTAGGGTGATATGCTATGTTTTGCTAATATTATCTATAATGAACCATTAAAATGTATTTCAGTATGATATTTACGTTATATAAAAATAAACATAGATAAATATGTGTTGAAATATAAAAAAAATATCTTTAACTGAAAGTATAATTTCTTAATGATTAATGCATCATTGATGAATACCAATTTAGATTAATTTTTTCAGATTTTTATTATGAATATTATCATAATCGTGTTTTTTATTTTACTATTTGGATGATACAGGATCCATAATTTGATTGTGAAAAAGTTAGGTATCTAAAAACCACTATAACTGAATAAGAGTGCATATATAAATGGTTGAGGATATTTGTATATGTCTATTTTGATGGGAAAAGTGAGTTTCCTGATCTAGCCTAAAGCAACAAGGGTGATATCTTAATTTAAATTAATCATTGATACTCTTATAAATATTCATTACTAAGTGATATTTATCAATGTTATTTATCTATATTATAAAATTTATGTGGAATACGTGTAACATCTACATATTACATTTATATAGTTTTTATTTAATTTAATTGCAACATATATTAGAAGGAATCAATAACCAATTTTTTTTTTGAATTTATGATAAGGTTTTATTCTGTTTAAATATTGAATAACCCATTATTGAGGTATAGATAACTCCATATATTCATATATGTTTGATGTTAAGGTAATAATGTGTAGATTTATTTTGGGAATAGTTCGTTTGATAGTATTGATAGCCTTAAAAATTATTATTTGTTTATGGAAAAATTGATCATTGATATTTTTTGTGAATTTAATAATAGATTTGGCCTTCTGATATATATTTATAGTGTGTAACTCTATGTAGAATTTGTTGACACCATTTTAGTTCCATACACTAAGATTATAAAAAAATTATGTCCAAATAAATTTTTTGGTAACTTACGATACATGAAAACATAAGTATATTACGATTATAAAATAGTCGTTAAATTCACTGATAAGAATATTACTAAATAACGTATGTAAATATTCTATAAAAATTAAATTCATTGATTATAATTTTTTCTAATCTGAAATAAAATTCATTTTATTGTAAAAGTGTGTATTTTCTAAAAAATAGTTTATATACTTGTAAAGTGTTTTTATAAATATAAATTAATTTAATCACTATTTTTGAATTATTTTAGTGGAATTTATATTTTATATATTCAATAGAATATTTTTATTTTCATGTAATTTTATTATTAGGAACAATACAAGAATAAATATACTTTTATTCTTGAAATTCTTTTTTCTATAAATTTTTTTTCATCAAGTTTTTCTCACTTATCTCAAAATTAAATTCAATCATTTATATGAATAGAATTTTAAAAAATTTATTTGATATTTATAACTAGGTTGTTCAGAATTTGGATGTGTTTACATCTTATTATTAGGCATTATAAATAGTTACTATGCTAAAATTTATCATATAGGTAATTGGTAAATTGGGTAAATCTTGGTTAAAAGAATGTGTTAGGTTACTATTTTTCATCTAAATTACAATTCTACACATACCTCCTTGGTCAAGGAATTTAACTATTTAGGAGAAGGTTTTTCATGAAAATGATATATATAATATTTAATTCTAATAAATTTACAAAATCATACTCACTTAGTTTTAATTATCTATTATGTGTTTAAAATAAGAAAAAAAAGTCATGGATGAAACTTCATGGTGTTTTTATGATTAATGAACATCTCTTCATGATGGAAATTTATTTATAATTTATTGTGATAAGATATTTACTTTAAATGCATGGATAATAGTAAAAAAATATTTATTTATAAAATAATTAATTTAAATAAATGGTTTTGAAAATATTAAATGTATTATTATTTGAGTTAGTTTTAATGTTCCGGGAATTTTTTAAATAAATATGTCATATTATTTATGTGTAAAAGGATTATATTTTAATTTTTTCATTATAGATTCATATTTAATTTCAAATTAAATGAATATTTCCAAAACTGAAATTAGTGATATTTTATAATTAATAATATGTTATTTAATGATTTTAAATTCATCAAATTATTATCCTTTGGTATGTGAATGGGATATGGATAGAAGAACATCCATGGTCTATTTGTGAGTTATATTTCCAAGTATGGTAACATTCATAAACCTTTATGTAAATATCTAATCCTTAGTATAACGACCCATACTTTACATACATTGTTATTACTTCAAAATTGAATCACAATTATTAAAACATATAACAAAACAATGAAAGGACCGTATAGGTATAGTGTCTTTAGAAACTGGGAAACATAAACAACTGGTTCATAAATCATCTACACTGTCTCCCTTTTATTTTATCATATCTAGAGTCCCTTTTTGGAATATCTTACTTAATACCCTTCTTCCTGAGCTGGGGAAAAGAAAACATACAAAAGGGTGAGCTCAAATTCTCAGTAAGGGTAAACAAAAGAAATATCAATCATATCATATTCATAAGAACATAACATTTTAAAAATCCTAACCTGCAAAATAGATCATAATATCATAACATGAGATAAATCATAGTAGTGAAATTTAATCCCAATAATCATAACATAAAACATGAAACTTTGTGGAATACACACATAATCATAGATAATCATTTCTTAGTAGTCAAGACACATTGCCAACACTATCTTAGTAGACAAAGTCCATTTCAGAACCGAGTTCACTCCTCGTTTCAGTCTTGTATCACTGAACTGGATTAACCTGTCGTTCCAGCCATGTCTATCTAATGAGATTTAAATCTTTACCCAATGCATTGGAGGGAGATATTTGTCCCACACATCTCATAATGAAACCATTCTTATGTGTCCCACAAGATCATAAATCATACATTATAGCATAACCCATGTAATAAAAATGGGATTCTTAAACATCATACCATCATAACATAATCCATATAAGATAAAGAACATCATAAAAATAATTCCATAATAAAGTAAACAAATCTATTTAAAAATAGGGATAGAAATATTACCTCATATTATCTTAGATGGACAATAATTTTGATAAAACACTTGAACTCCATTCTTGAGGAAAATATCCTTTCTACTTCAAAAACATTTTTCCTTTCTTAAAATTTCATACAATATTAAACTAAAATAATTTGATTAAAAATATACTTGAAAACTTGTAAAGTAATCATAATGGAAATAATGTTCTAAATATCCATTCAGGTTGTATAAATTAAAAAAACATTCTTCTCGTACTTTGGATAGAAAAGTCAAAAAGTACCTCGTACTAAAAATGACAAAAGATTCCTTTCATATATTTTACTAAAAACTCACCAATGGGTAAAATTGGGTTAAAACAATTTTATGAGGATATAAATAATATTACATATTGAGAAAACATGTATGTGGATGATAAATATTCCCCAGTAAATTCTGAAGTATAAGCAATCTCAGATAAAAATGAGATTGGGAGATTTGCCCTTACCGTAGGTCCGATATGATTTTTACATGTCCGAACCTCCTGTATAATGATTTAAATAATTACATTGACTTATTAATGAATTTTTATGATATCATATATGGTCATAATCTTATCTTATTATTAGTACTATTTGATTGCTACTGGTTAATCGGGTTTTTATTGCTTTTTGTTCTTCTGTGTGTTTTGTCAAATAAATTCTTATTCTTATTTTTTAGGTTATGGATACCTCATTTCCAAAATTGTATTAGTGTAAAATATATCATATTTATTCATTCAATTAATTTACATAATCATTATTCAATGAAGACCATGTAGAATGAGTCACATCAAATTGTGGAGACGGTAGGTCGTACGTACGCACGAGCGATGATATCGTTCCCATGATCGTGGAATTATATTGGAGTGTATTTATACTATTTAAGAATAAATATCAATTTACAATAATCATAAATAGTCATTGTTTACAACATTATACCAATCCAAGTAAGGTGGTGGGAGAAAACAGATTACACCACGTTGTGGAGATGGTAATCTGTACATACGCATGCACGGTGACTTCGTTTTCCATAGGATGGATAGAAGGTGAAATAGGGTTGTTTAGTATTTATAATAACATATTAGTATATTAGTGATACTGATGTTATTACTTAATAATGAAACAAATAAATGAGAAGATGTATAATAAGAAATAAATTTTAAAGAATCGGTAAAGGATATTACCTCTTCTTCGACACTCCTCTTTGAAACCTCCTCTTAGGGCACTAAAAGTGGCCTTTGAAGAAGAACATGACCTCTAGAATATTAATAGGGAAGTTGATAAGGGAAATGTGAATGGGTTGGACGAGCATGAAGGCTCAATGTTTTGTAAAGAGGAGAGTGAGGAGATTCCCTTTTATAAGGGACGAGAGGGTCACCTTTGGAAAAACTTAAAATATTATTTTATAATAATGTCATATTCGGTTTTTAATAGCTCCAAATTTATTTATTTAGAATCTAAGGTGGGTATTGGTAGAAATCCTCTCAACCAATATATTTTAGACAAGTTTAGGTTACTATTTTAACCTTATCATTTAGATTTAACTCTAAGTTAAATAACTTAACTTTTACCGTGACTTCTTGTTTTCTTACACTATATTGTTTTTAAACATACTATAACAAGCTAAAAAAACCCCAAGTTGTTCATTATTAATATATATAACCTTATATAAGTCCTTTTTTCCCAAACATTGATTTTTAGGAATAAAATAACAATTAATAATATAATATTTGTTTTAAAAACTATTTTATGTCAATTTTGACACTATTTGGTAATTGATTTTTGTGAAAATTATAACAGAATTATTAGTTCTAAAATATTTAATTAAATTAATACTATTATTTCATATTAACCTATGAAATTATTGTAATTCATAAAAAATCTCAAACTACATTTATTTGGGTATTTATAATATCAATATGTAAATATTTCCTTAATAATTTAATTACTACAACATAATTGTTTCAAAAATAAATTAACATATTTATTGCCTATAAATTACAAATAAAAAACCATTATTTAGGAAATAATTTTATATTTCTAATTAATATTTATAGTCTAATTTATCTTATTTATAACCCTATATTAAAAATGTTTTATTTATTAAACTTTGATTTTAACTATTTTAACTCCTCTTTAAATAAAATAATATTAAATGTCCAAATCTAATCAATGTGAACCTCAATAGTCATATTTTATTCGTAATGTTGTTTTTGGTCTAATTAAACTTATCCAATAGAATTTTTACATGTGTTAGGGTGATAATAACACCATTTTTACCTTTAATTACCCTATTTACTTTTAACTATGGTAAATAAAATTAAAAAGTTACTATTCAATAAAAAATATTTTTATCTTATTGAACCACATTTTACACCTTGATATTAACCATGTCACTCAAATTTTCGAAATTCCACTCACAGAATTGGTAAAATTAAGGTTTATGTAAATTTGCAAAAAGCTCCTTGGAGGTAGGTAAAAGACGGTGAAAAGTTCAATAATTTTTTTTATATATCTGAAATTATTATAAAATGACTCCAATGAATTAAATTGAACTTATATAGGTATTATGTATCAATTTTAATCTAAAATAAATTTAAATAAGATAAATAATTATTTAAATAAAAAGTCGGGTTTTAAATAGTAACCCTGTATTTTCACTATTCATCAAAAATTGAAAGTGTTAAAAAAAATACCTAAAACTCACCCTAGGATAATTTTGATATTCTGAATCCAAAAATGAAGTCCATTCTGAAAGATAAAATTTATAAAATTTCAAAAAGTGGGTATTACTATTCATAATGGCTAGTTTATATAATATTTTAATAGCATATCGTTGTTTAGTGAACCCCGGTATTACGTACAACACACGCTGTCGTGGAAGGTCACGAATGCATGTAAAGAAAGCGAAGACAGTGTTGTGTGTAGTGAAAGATTACTTTATATAACATTATATCTAAAAAAATAATTCTCATTAAATCCCAGGTGTTACATTCTTCCCCCCTTAAATTGAATTTCGCCCTCGAAATTCCTTACTTTGTAACAAACATACGAGGATACCTATCCCTCATCATCTCCTCAAGTTCCCATTTAGCTTCTTCTAATTGGTGGTTCCTCCATAAAACTTTCACAAAGGGAGTAGTATTGTTCCTTAGGACTTTTTTGCTACGATCCAGAATCTCTATCGGTTGTTCTTCATAAGAAAAATCTTGCTCCAGCGGTACAACTTCTGAGCTGAGTACATGTGAAGGATCAAGTATGTGCTTTCTCAGGAAAGATACATGGAACACATCGTGAACTTGATAGAGATTCGGTGGAAGCGCCAATCGGTAAGCTACCTTCCCAACATGGTCCAATATTTCAAAAGGACCAATATACTGAGGGCTTAGCTTTCCCTTCTTTCCAAATCTCATTACTCTCTTCCAAGGAGAAATTCGTAAGAACACTTGATCACCCACTTCAAACTCTAGGTCATTTCTTCAGTTGTAAGCATAACGTTTTTGTTGACTCTGAGCTGCTCTTATTTGTTTTTGAATAGATCTGACCTTTTCTGCTATCTCATCAACAAGATCAGGTCCTAGTAGCTTTCTTTCTCCAAATTCATCACAACAAGTTGGAGTCCTGCATTTTTTTCCATAGAGAGCTTCATAAGGAGCCATCTGAATACTAGAGTGAAATCTATTATTATATGAAAATTACACCAAAGGTGGGTGTTGATCCCAACTACCTTTGAAATCCATAGAGTAAGCTGTTAACATATCTTATAGAGTTTGAATTTTCCTCTCAGACTGACCGTCTTTCGGAGGATGATAAGCAGTGCTGAAACTCAACTCTGTATTTAGAGTATGTTGAAGACTTCGCAAAAACATCGAGGTAAACCTCAGATCCCGATCAGAGATAATGGAATGTGGTACTCTATGAAATCTTACCACATCTTTTACATATATCCGGGCAACCTGATCAAGAGAAAAATCTTCTCTAATAGAAATAAAGTGTGCTAACTTTGTAAAACGATCAACTGTAAAACCGATAGCATTATTGGATTTGGATGTTTTTGGAAGTCCAGTGACAAAGTCCATAGTAATGTTTTCCCATTTCTATTCAGGTATGGGTAATGGTTGTGACACCCCCTGAGACTTTTGTCTCTCAGCTTCAACTTTCTGACAAACCAAGCATCAAGAGACATATTCAGCAACATCTCTTTTCATGCCATCCCACTAGAAGTATTCTTCTAGGACCCTATACATCTTCGTGGTTCCAGGATGAATAGATAATGAAGAAATATGAGCCTCATCTAGTAGCTCCTTATTTAATTATGGGATGGGAGGAACACAAACCCGATTCTTGAACCTTATTATCCCATCACAATCGAGGTTGAATTCAGGAACATTTCTCACCTTCTTTTTTAACTCAACATTTTCTTTTTGTGCCTCTTTAATCTTCATATATATAGATGGTTGAACATTCATTTGAGAAAGATAATATTTTTCCCCTTCCTTTATAATTCCATGATCCATCCTTTGTAAATCCATATTTATTGGATCTTTTGTGACCCTCATCATGGATAAGCTAGCATGGTCTTGTTGGATTAATACGCCTGCCACCTTGTTTGCTTTCCCAGGGTGGTAATGAATTGAGCAGTCGTAATCCTTAATCTACTCCAACCATCTTCTTTGGCGCATATTAATCTACTTTTGTTTGAAAATATACTTTTAACTTTTATGATCAGTATAAATATCACACCTTTCACCATAAACATAATGCCTCCAAATCTTTGATGCAAAGATTACCGAAGTCAACTACAACTCATGAGTTGGGTAATTTTTCTCATGGATTTTCAACTGTCGTGAGGCATAAGCTATCACCATATTATTTTGCATGAGAACACACCCTAGCCCCTTCTTGGATGCATCACTATAGATCACAAACCTTTCTCCACTACAAGACAGTGTGAGCACATGTGCAATGGATAAACTTATTTTTAACTCCTTCAAATTCTCTTCACACTCCTCCGTCCAAATGAACTTAACTTCTTCTCAAGTCAAACTGGTGATTGGATTAGAAAATTGTTAAAAATATTTCACAAAATGTCGATAATATCCAGCCAAACCAAGAAAATGTCAGATCTTAGTTACTGTTATTGGTCTCGACCATCTTTCGATAACCTCTGTTTTTGCTAGATCCACAGATTTCCTCTCTTTTGAGATTATATGACCCAAAAATGAAACTTTTTGAAGCCAAAATTTACACTCGGTAAATTTTCCATAAAGCTTATCCTTTCCCGGGGTCTTCAATACAATTCTCAAGTGATCTTCATGTAATTCCTTGATCTCTGAATAGAAAATAATATCGTCTATAAATACTACCACAAACTGATCAAGATAGTATCTAAAGACTCAATTCATTAGATCCATGAAGATATCAGGGGAATTTGTAAGACCAAATGGCATCACTATAAATTCATAGTGTCCATACCTTGTACGGAAAGCTGTCTTTAGTATATCCTCCTTTTTGACCCTTAATTGATGATACCCAGATGGAAGATCAATCTTGGAAAAGTCTTGAGGTCCGTGTAGTTGGTCAAATAATTCATCAATACATGGGAGAGGACATTTTTTCTTGATAGTGAACTTGTTAGGTTCTCAATAAAAAATGCAGAGTCTCATCGATCCATCTTTCCTCATAACAAACAGAATAGGTTCTCCCCAAGGTGACACACTAGGGCGTATTAATCCCTTATCAATATTATCTTGGAGTTGCTTCTTCAATTCCTGCAACACAATTGGGGCCATTCTATATGGTGACTTTGAAATATGCATAGAACTCGGTATGAGTTCTATTGAAAACTCAACTTCACGATTTGGTGGAAGACCTGGTAATTCCTCCGGAATGACATCATCAAACTCCCGCACAATGGAATATTCTTAATCATGAGTTTCTCACCAACCATTTGAGATAAATAACCTTCATTTATTGGAATAAAGATATATAAGATGGAATAAATTTCCACTGGAAGGTTATGTTCATCCTTGCATCGATAGACGATCATAGATTGATCTAGAATATGAAATGTGACTTCCCTTATTTGGAAATTAATATGAGATCCATATAAAGAATGCCAATCCTTGCCATGAATCACATCAAATTCCACTATAGGAAGGATCACAAGATTGTATTCTTTAATACGACGACAGTCATAGAAAATTATTCATAAATAAAATAGTGGTTGGATCCAGGATCAAATAAAACATTTTCTACTTTAGAGTGGATGGTAAGTGTACCTTTCACCGCTTCATTATCGTACTCCAGGTCACTGATAGAAATTGCATGTTACATTCCTTTGGATTTAGCTTTAGGATTTTATTGATGTTGATCATCATCAATAACCCTTGGATTAGGTAATTGAGTAGTATAATACTCCATTTCCTTTCACTTATAACATTGAAGTGTAGGAAGTTCACTCTGTGTATCCTTTTATTTGTTTGCATGACTAGACATCTTCTTCCCATCATTGCAGAATTCAAATGCCCGATGAACTTCTTTGACACATTTGAAACACATACTTGTCCTTTTAAGACAACTCCCCCCATGATTCTTTCCACATTTTGAGCATAAGGGGAAACTCATCTTCTTTTCAGTGTGCTCTTTATATTTTCCTTTGAATTACATTTTCCTATTCTTATCAAATGCATATGACTGATGGGTTACTCCAATCTCCATCTCAACATTGAGAGCACATCGAACGATTTCCTCATATCTATTTAAGTCCCTTATAGATAACTCCCTTCGAAGACTTGGTTTTAAGCCACTAAAGAATCAATCGATCTTACACTCATGTTGGATAATAACCGCAGAAGCTTACCTTGAAAGTCTTGTAAAATTTTCTTCGTAGGTACCAACAGATTCATCATCCTTTTTCTTTAGTTCAAGAAACTCCTTCTCCATCTTTGTTCGATGAATATGAGGTAAGTACTTATTGAAAAATATGTTATTGAACTCGTCCCATTCCATGGACTCAATTTCATATCTGGGCCTCGTATTCTTGATAACATTCCACCTTTGATCAGCTTCACCTGCCAAACGATAAACTGCTAAGATGACTTTATCATGTTCAGAACATTGAAGAACTGCAAATATATTTTCAGTGGTACTGATCCATTGTTCAGCCACTAATGGATTAGTAGACCCGCTGATTGAGGGTGGACGCTGCCTCATAAAGGATTCAACAGAATGCTGCTCCTTCCTTTGCTCGTTTGGAAGTCCTGCCTGATTCATAGCATGAGAAAGTTGTTTGAGCATGGCTATAAGATTTTTCAATCCAGCTCTCGTAACGTTTGGCTGCTCAGGGGGACAATCATTGCATTTCCCATCAAATTCAGCATTAACACAGTTGCTTCGGGTTCCATCCATTGACTAAAACCAATAAACATAGTGTTAGAAACACTAATCATAATAGTAAAACCATATAATGAAGAATAAAATTTCACACTTTAGGTCTTATAATAGGTGATTCATGACCATTTCTAAAACACTAAGATTGTGTTCTATGCTTAGACTTATCCTTATGGTTCTTACTAAGGCTTTCACAACCTAGTTTCCAAAGGTTGACTATACCTTTTCTCTAATACCAACTATAACGGTATGGAATTACTTCCAGTGGACTATAATTGATACCTATCAGGGCACTCCATGGGCGGCTACACCCCCTGGGTGGGACACACCACCATCCCCAGTGGCATCCATTTACTCATGAAGCCCTTGGGCGGAGAGCCATGTTTCGTCCAACGCTCACATGTGAGAGTTCCCAATGATCAGATACATTCCTACCTCCTTTGCCACTAA
The DNA here is from genome assembly GCA_963277665.1 of Viscum album. Lineage (NCBI taxonomy): Eukaryota > Viridiplantae > Streptophyta > Magnoliopsida > Santalales > Viscaceae > Viscum > Viscum album. Next base: position 355,060,806 of record OY728150.1, on the reverse strand, counting down.
TACCAACTATAACGACCCATACCTTACATATATTGTTATTACCTAAAAATTTAAGCACACTTATTACAACTTATAACATAACCATGAAAGGACCGTATAGGTATAGTGTCTTTATAAACTGAGAAACATAAACAACTGGTTCATAAATCGTCTACACTGTCTCCCTTTTATTTTATCATATCTAGAGTCCCTTTTGGCATATCATACTTAATACCCATATTCCTAACCTATGGAAAAGAAAACATACAAAAGGGTTGTCTCAAATGTTCATTAAGGACAAACAAAAGAAATATCAATCATATCATATTCCTAAGAACATAACATTTTGAATATCATAACCTGCAAAAGAGATCATAATATCTTAACATGGGATAAATAATAGTAGTGAAATTTAATCCCAATAATCATAACATAAAACATGAAATTAATGGCATACACACATAATCATATAGAATCATTTCTTAGTAGTCAAGACTCTGCCAAGACTATCTTAGCGGACAAAGTCCATTTCTAAACCGAGTTCACTCCTCGTTTCAATCCTGTATCACTGAACCGGATTAACCTGCCATTCCAGCCATGTCTATCTCATGAGATATAAATCGTTACCCAATGCATTGGAGTGATATATAGGTCCCACCCATCTCATAATGATACCATTCTCATGTGTGCCAGAGGTTCAAAAAACATACATTATAGCATAACCCATGTAATAAAAATATGATTCTTAAACATCATGCCCTCATAACATAATCCATATAAGATAAAAGGAAATAATAAAAATAATTCCATCATTACATAAACAAATCAATGTAAAAATAGGGATAGAAACAGAACCCCATATTATCTTAGATGGAAAATAATTTTGATAAAACACTTGAACTCCATTCTTTAGGAAAATATCCTTTCTACTTCAAAAACATTTTTCCTTTCTTAAAATGTCATTTAATTTTAAACAAAAAGTAGTTGATTAAAAACAAACTTGAAAACTTGTAAATGAAGCTTCATGGAAATAATGTTCTAAAAATCCATTCAGGCCGTATAAGTTAAAAAAAACATTTTCTCATACTTTGGCAGGAAAAGTCAAAAAGTACCTCGTACTAAAAATGACAAAATATTCTTTTCATATATTTTTAATAAAACTCACCAATGGGTAAAATTGGATTTAAAAAATTGTAGGAGGATAGAAATAATATTACATATTTAGGAAACATGGATGTGGATGATAAATATTCCCCAGTAAATTCTGAAGTATAAACAATCTCGGATAAAAATGAGATTGCAATATTTTCCCTTACCTTAGGTCCAATATGCTTTTTACATGTCCGAAACACATGTATAATGATTCAAATAATGTCATTGACTTATTAAATAATTTTTATGATATCATATATGTTCATATTCTTATCTTCATATTAGTAATAATTGATTGCTACTTGTTATTCACGTGTTTATTTCTTTTTGTTCTTATGCGTGTTTTGTCAAATAAATTCTTATTATTATTTTTAAGTTATAGATTCCTAATTTCCATAATGGTATTAGTGTAACATAAATCATATTTATTCATTAAATTAATTTATATAATCATTATAAAATGAAGATCAAATAGAACGAGTCGCATCACATCGTGGAGATGGTAGGCCGTACGTACGCACGAGCGATGATATCGTTCCCATGATCGTGGTATTGTATTGAAGTGTATGTATACTATTTCAGAATCAATATCACTTTACAATAATCATATATATTTATTATGTACACCATTATACCCATCCATGTATGATGGTGGTGGAAAATAGATTACACCACGGCGTGGATACGGTATTCCATACGTACGCATGCATGCTGATTTCGTTTTCCGTAGGATGGATAGAAGGTGAAATAGGGTCGTTTCATATTAATACTAACATATCAGTATATTAGTGATACTAATGTTATTAATTCATAATGAAACAACTAAATATGAAGAAGTAGAAGAAGAAATAAATTTGAAAGAATCAGTAACGGATATTACCTCTTCTTCGACATGCCTCTTGGAAACCTCCACTTGGGGCAGTAAAATTGGTCTTTAAAGAAGATCAGGACCTATAAAATATTACTAGTGAAGTTGAGAAGCGAAATTTTTAGGGTTTGGCTGATCTTAAAGGCTCAATGTTGTGTAAAGAGGAGAGAGAGGAGGTACCCTTTTATAAGGGATGAGAGGGGCACCTTTGGAAAACATAAAATATTATATTATAATAAAGTAATATACGATTTTTAATAGATCCAAATTGATTTATTTCATTGATAAGGTGGGGATGGGTATAAATCCTCTCAACCAACAGATTTTAGAGATGTTTAGGTTACTATTTTAACCTTATCATTTATATTTAACTCTAAGTTTAATAATTTAACTTTTACTGTGTCTTCTTATTTTCTTACACTATATCATTTTTAAACTTACCATAACAATCCAAACGAACCCCAAGTTGTTCATTATTAATATATAAAACCTTATCTAAGTCATTTGGCCAAACCGTAGATTTTTAGGAATAAAATAACAATTAATAATATAATATTTGTTTTAAAAACTATTTTATTTCAATTTTGACACTATTTGGTAATTGTTTTTTGTGAAAATCATAACAGACTGATTAGTTTAGAAAACGTTAATTAAATCTATAATAATATGTCATATTAACCTATAAAATTAGTGTAATTCATAAAAAAATATAAGGCCCCATCCTTAAACATTACATAATCTTGAGTTATTTCAAGAATACACGTTGAGGATCTTTTCAGGTTTAGAGTTTTAGAGAATTAGATCATAAAACATGCAATACATTCCACATTTAAACAGAGTTGTTACATAAAATATTTTACTCATTTTTCCCATAAATGGAAACATATTTAAAATAAAACATGGATTCTTTCTTGAAACTTCATTGACACTATCATCACATCATGTACCTTTCCCATGACCTGTGAAAAACATTTCAAAAACTTGGGATGAGCATAAAAAGCTCAGTAAGGGATATAAAAATATGGAAAGGAAACATGAGTACATGTGTACATAAGAATCAATGAAATCATACTTTACTCATAAAACATAATAACGTTAACATACCTCATCAAATCATGAATAAAACATAGAACTTATAAGACATAAAGGTAACTTGAGGAATTTATAACATTCTTACGTAGGGAGTAACCCTCTTCGTTACGTTTGGAATACCCATCACTGTATATTCCCTAAATCTCTTCGGAGAAACCTTAACGTTTAGCGCCTTCACGTTACCCAATGCATTCGAGAGCTATATCAGGCTCACCCGCCCTTAGTTTATCACGGAACAACCCGTCCTCATAACAATTCCCAAGAACCATAACATAATCGTATCACATAAAACATGCATAAAGGAAACATAACAATACATATTTCAATCACAAGATATCAATAAAAAACATTGATATAATAAATACATTATGAAAACCATTTTAAATACCAAAATAAATGAAAAGTAAAACATGGTACATATTTTTCATTTTAAAAAAAGGTATGGCTTGTAGAGGAAGCCGAAAGTCAAATAATGGTCACGGCGGCGGAGAAGTCATTGTCACCGCATACATATGACAGAAAAATTCCCTTTTGTCATTTAGTAAAACACTTCGTATAAAAAAAATTCCTTTTCGGTAAACGTAAAAGTGAAAGGGTTTTATACACCATATAAAAGAAAGTTGTGTATAAAACATAATATGCCTCAATGAAAGGAGATTGAGACGAAGTCCCATATCTCGGGTCCGACTTGACTCGATCGTTATTTAACATCCTGAATAATATACTTGAGTTAATTTCTACTTGCTTAATAACCCTTTTCATGTTCATTATTCATTTTATATCACTTATTACCATGTCATGAACACTATGTAATTATTTAAGTTAATAACAGTCGTTTTAACGATCATTGGTACTTGAGTAAAAAAATATGCTCTTTATAATTACAAGTTGTTCAGGTATCCATTATATCCAGAGTTATACTCATGATGTATATATCATATTTATCATATATATCCAGTATATACATTCATTTATAATATTACATAATCATTTAGTGGTAAGAAATGAAATGCACCGTTCATAGAGAAGGTAAGCCGTACGTACGCATGAACACTACTTCCATTTCTATTTCATATTTAATGGAATTAAAACATAATGATAAATAATAGTATTATAATTCTAGTATTGTATCATATATAATATAATTCAATCTATACTTTATACGTACCACATATGGTATTAACAAATCAAATCACTTTGAGGGGGCGGTAGTCCGCCCTTCCTAAAATGAAGATATCGCGTTTACCCATAATGGAAACCATAAAGGTATGCCGTAAATTAAAAATAAAGAAGCTTAAGTAAAACATAAAAATATTATATATCATATATAATTAGAGTGACATTTTAATAGCCACCATTGAAGGTGTTATATGAGTGTTGAACAATCATCGTTTCGTGAGGCAGAAATTCTCCATCTACAGAAACAGTATGTTCTTTAGCCATTAGATGTAGTTGTGTGTAAGTGTAGCTCTAATAATTCTTATAAAAACATCCTAGTATATTGAAGATACTGGTGTTGTTACAAAACAAAGGAATAAAAAGAGTTTAGACGGTTGGAGAAGCAAAATAAAACATAAGAACACAAGAGAAACACTACCTTTAAAACAGTTAACTCTTTTTGATTCGAGCTCAAAGGCTTCCTTGGGAAGACTTCTACCCAAAGTAAGGCTTAAAGGAGTAAGAGAGGGATGTTTAGAGACAAAATGGACAGGGTTTGGCCGAGCTAAAGGCTTGAGAGGTGTGGGTAAGGTGGTAGAGGTGGGGGCCTTTTATAAGAGGAGAGGAGGGGCACTCTTGGAATGTTATAAAAGGTCATTTTATTATAAAATGATTTTCGGATTTAAAATCCCCCAAAATTATATATTTCGAGGATAAGGTGATAAGAGTTAGAAATCCATTCATCCAATAGGTTTTTGAAATGTGTAGTTCTTAGATTCTATATTATCTTTTCATTTTATTTAAATCGTTAAATAATGAGGTAATCGTTGCATCATCATGGTGTCATAAATAATTTAAGTTATTTAATGTCTAAAAATTATAAAAAAATATCATGATGTAGGAAATCTTTTTATATTTCTAATTAATATTTATAGTCAAAAATATGAATTGTATAACACCATTTATTTTTTTTTGTAAAACAACTCATGTTTGTGACATTTATATTTTAACATTAAATAAAGAGTTATTAATGTCATTTTCCTTCCAAAGTGGCTCCATGGGGTCCCCAAGTTGACCCATGGATTTTATTGGTCGTACATGACACATCCAATAAGGGTAGGACATGTGTCTAGGTCATTTCATATTATTAAAAAATTATTTTTACCTTAAACTACACTAATTACCTCGACTCGCGATTAAAAACTTAAAAATTACTATTCACCAAAAAATTATTTTAATCCCATTGAACCACATTTTACTTCTTAATGAAAACCATGTATGTTGGATTTTTGAAATTCAAAACACAAAGGTGGTAAAAATATCATTTAAACGAAAAATCAGTTTTTTTAGTACCACTTAGTGGTTTCACTATTCATCAAAAATTGATGTTTTTCAGAAAAATACCAAAACTTCACCCTAAGCTATATTTGATATTCCGAATTAAAAAATGATGTCTATTTCACATAATTAAGAACATATAATTTACATTAATTAATTTAATAATTAATTCCCGCGGTCAGAACAAATATCGTTTTTTATGAAACAATAAGTATCAAAAGATTGACACTAGTTTAAGTCCAATTTCAAAGTGAAATTAATTCCAATGACAACTATTAGATTAAATGGTAAAAATATATTAAAATTACACTTTAAGAACAATTAAAAAGATAATCTAACCATATAATTAAATTAGATGAAAAAGCAGTTTTGATGTAAAATGCAGTATTTTACTATTCATTAAAAAATGAACATTGTCAGAAAAATACCAAAAATTTATCCAATGTAAATTTCAATGTCCCAATCATAAATAATATCTTATTTTGACATATAGATATTATAAAATTTTCCAAAGTTTGATTTAAAAATGGTTTTCCATCAAAAGGCTATAAAACAATCTTTTAAAAATATTAGTGTATTCCATGCCTAAGATTGGATTTATTCTCATTTTAAGCCTCTAAAACACTATCTAATTCATAAATAGACATAGATAAAAATTTCTATTATTCATCACTTTCTTGGGATGTTACATCCTTCCCCCCTTTAGAAAATTGCGTCCCCGCAATTTATTTACTTATCGAAGAAGTGGGGGTATATAGCCCTCATTGCATTTTCAGATTCTCATGTTGCCTCTTCAATCATGTGGTTTTTCCAAAAAACCTTTACCTGATGAATCACCTTATTTCACAACACTTGCTCCCTGTGGTCAAGAATCCGGATTGGTTGTTCCTCATAAGATAGGTTCTCTTCTAGCCGAACTGCCTCTCGACTCAAAACATGAGATGGATCTAGAATATACTTTCTCAACATCGAAACATCACTCGTACAAAAACATTTTTTTACGCACCATTTTTCACGTCGGTTTTTTAGAACCGAAGTGAAAATATCTATAAAATGATTTTTCACATCGGTTATTATATAACCGTCGTCAAAATACATTTTCTCTTATTTTTCACATCGGTTATATAAGAACCGACGTGAAAAATCCATTTTATTTGATTTTTCACGTCGGTTATTATATAACTGACGTGAAAAAATAAATGTACATCACTTTTATACGTTGGTTATTAAATAACTGATGTGAAAAATCATTTTCCAGGAAAATATATTAAAATTTTCACTTATTTTTCAGGTCAGTTATTAAATAACCGACGTGAAAAATCAATTTTTGTGACTTTTTCATGTCCGGTATTTAATAACCGATGTTAAAAATTATTTTTACGTCGTTTTTTTCATAACCGACGTGAATTATGTTTACAAAAATGTATTTCATTTTTCAATCTTTAATTTGACAGGTCACGGAGCTCAAACGGAGTTACGGATTAAAAGTTGTGGCCTTCAGAAGTTGATCATCTCTAAACGATGTCTTAAGGATGACCAACTTCTAAAGGCCATAACTTTTAATCCGTAACTCCATTTGAGATCCGTGACCTGTCAAATTAAAGCTTGGATTATGAACACCATTTTTTTAAACTTTTTTCATGTCGTTTATTAAATAACCGATGTGAAAAATACTTTTTAACATCAGTTATTAAATAACTGACGTGAAAAAGTCATGAAAATCGATTTTTCACGTCAGTTATTTAATAACCTACGTGAAAGAGTGACGAAGATTGATTTTTCACGTGGGTTTTATAATAACTAACGTGGAAAATAAGTGAAAATTTTAATATCTTTTCACGTCGGTTATCATAAAACCGATGTGAATGAAAATTTTAATATCCCGTGAACACGAAATTTCAAATTTTTTACATCGCGACATCGAAATTTTGAATTTCAGCCTAAAATTTTTAATACCGCGATTTCTCATAGAATCTCAATTATATGTTTCCATTATACACACATCTTAATTTTATGATCATTTATTTCAACCATTATCATTCCCCCAAGTCGACTCTTTTTCTCTCGAACGTGAATCAATTATTTCTTCTTTCCGCGATCTCGTCAAGGAATATTTAATCACACATCCATGGTTTATGGTTTTTATGATTTGTTTTCTTAATTGACATAACATTTTACGATCATTTCATTCAACCGTCATCGTTCCACCAAATCAACTAGTTTTATCTTCAACGTGAATCAACAATTTCTTATTTCTGCGACATCATCAAGGTATTTGTAATTATTTTCCCATGATTTATATTTTCTATGAGTAGTTTTCTTAATTGATATACCATTTAATGATTGTTAATTTATTATAATGATGGATGATTATTTATATCATGGTAAATCTACAAATCCTCCTACGGATTCAAAAATTATTTCTAATATGAAGCTACAGTTGGCTCATTCAATCTTTCCTCGAAAAAAATATCAAACTTCTGATGGTCATAACTTTTGATCCGTAAATCCGTTTGAGCTCTATGACCTGTCAAATGAAAGCTTAGAAAATATTCTACAAGATAGTAAACTTTTTTTACGTATGTTATTTAATAACCGATGTTAAAAATATCTTTTAACGTCGGTTATTAAATAACCAACGTAAAAAATGACTTATACCGTAGGTTTTTTTAAAAATGACGTTAAAAACTACATTACCCACTTTTTACGTCGGTTATTTAATAACCGACATAAAAAATCATATTTTTAATGTCTCTTAAAATAACTTCTCCTAAAAACAGACGTTAAAAAGAAAAAAAACTAACGTAAAAAAAGGTTTTTGTACTAGTGCATGAAAAACATTGTGTACCTGAGTTAAACTCAGAGGTAAAGCCACTCAGTATGCAACTAATCCAACTCTCTCCAGAATTTCATATGGTCCGATGAACCATGGACTCGGCTTTCATTTCTTACCAAATCGCATCACACTTTTTCATGGTGATACTTGGAGAAAAACATGATCACCTACCTCAAAAGAGAGATCCTTCCTCCTGTTGTCTGCATAACTCTTCTGCATACTCTGAGCTGTTCTCATGTGTTTCTGTATCAACTGAACTTTTTCGGCCAAATCTTCTACCAATTCTGGTCCCATCAACTTCCTATCACCCACACTATCCCAAAAAGCTGGAGTTCAAAACCACTTCCCACATAACGCCTCAAATGGTGCCATTTGTATACTGGAATGAAAACTGTTATTATAAGAAAACTCAACCAAAGAAATATGTTGGTCCCAACATCCCTGATAATCCATCGAACAAGCACGTAACATATCCTCCAAAGTCTGAATTGTTCGTTCCGACAGCCCATCTGATTGATGATGAAAAGCTGTACTAAAATTTAATTCAGTACCCAATGACTTCTAAAAGCCTTTCCAAAAGTTAGAAGTGAACCTTAGATCACGATCATATACAATGGAGATAAGAACTCCATGTAACCTGAATATCTCTTTAAGATACAAATGGGAATGTTGATATAGGGAAAAAGTATGTCGTATGGAAAGGAAATGAGTAGATTTAGTTAATCGATCATCAATAACCCAAATTGCATTATTACCTCGAGATGTCTTCAGTAATACAACAACAAAGTCCATGGATATATTTTCCCATTTCCACTCTAGCATTGGTAAAGGCTGAAGCATCCCTTTCGGTAACTGCCTCTCTGCTTTAACCTGTTGACAAGTCAAACACTTCATAGTAAAATCAACAATATCCTTTTTCATTCCGTCCCACCAGTAATACTCTCGAAGATATCTATACATCTTAGTACTGCCAAGATGGACTGAAAACGGAGATCTATGAGCTTCACATAACAAATCTCTCTTCAACTGTGAATCACACGGCATACAAAATCTCCTTCCAAATCTCAAAACAAAATCATTATCAATATTGAATTCAGGAAACTTACCCTTCTGAACTAGCTCTACCCTTTTCTGCAACTCGCTGTCTTACTTATGTGCTTTCTTAATTCTGTCTGATAGGGAAGATTTCACTGATACCTGAAACAAAATAGAAGGACATCCTGCACCAACAACTTCTATGCCAAATTTCATCAAATCCTTAACCAAAGGATCACGTTCCAAACGCAACATTGCTAATGAAGCTTTACTTTTTTGACTCAAAGCATCAGCCACTTTATTTTCTTTTCCCGGATGGTAATGAATTGTACAATCATAATCCTTGATTAATTTTAGCCATCTCCTCTATCTCATGTTCAATTCTTTCTATGTGAATATATACTTTAAACTTTTGTGATCAGTATATATTTCACACTTTAATCCATACAAATGATGCCTCCAAATTTTTAAATCAAAAACAACAGTAGCTAATTCCAAATCATGTGCAGGGTAATTTACCTCATGAGTTTTCAACTATCGTGAAACATAAGTAATTACCTGATCTTTCTGCATTAAGACGCAACCAATTCCTTTCAATGAAGCATCACTGTAGATAACAAACTCCCCATTCCTGGAAGGTAGTGCAAAAACTTGAGCATTCACCAATCTTTATTTTAGTTCCTGAAAACAATACTCACATTATTTTTTCCAGAAAAAATTAACACCCTTCCGAGTTAGCTTAGTCATTGGACTAGATAACCGTAATAAATTTCTAACAAACCTTCGGTAATAGCCTGCCAAACCAAGGAATCTATGAATCTCTGTTACATTTGTGGGTCTTGGCCTTTCTTCAACAACCATTGTTTTCAAAGGATCAAGAGTTATCCCAGATTTAGAAACAATGTGACCAAGGAAAGAAATTTGTTGCAACCAAAACTCACACTTGCTGAATTTCCAATACAATTACTTTTCTTTTAATGTTTGCAAAATAACCCTTAAATGTCTTTCATGCTCATCTTTACTTTTAGAAAACACCAAAATATCATCAATGAAAAAAAACCAAAAACATATACAAGAACCCATGGAAAATTCTATTCATAAGGTCCATGAATACATCAGGTGCATTGGTTAGCCCAAAAGTCATTACTACAAATTCATAATGGCCATATCTTGTACGAAACGCGGTCTTCGGAATATCTGATTCCTTTACCTTCAACTGATGGTACCCCGATATCAGGTCAATCTTTGAAAAATACTGAGCTCCCTGGAGCTGATCAAACAAATTATCGATATAAGGAAGAGGATATTTGTTCATAACAGTGATGTTATTCAAGGCTCTATAATCAATGCAAAGTCTCATGGAACCATCTTCCTTTTTAACAAATAAAATAAGAGCACCCCATGGTGATGTGCTAGGTCGAGTGAAACCTTTCTCTAATAAATCTTGCAAGTGCTCCTTGAACTCCAAAAGTTCAATTTGAGCCATTCGATATGGGGGTTTTGAAATTGGCTTATCATCAGGAACAAAGTCAACCGTAAATTCAACTTCCCAATCTGGTATTATTCCAGGCAACTCATCAGAAAAAACATCAGGATACTCATTTAACATTGGCACATAATTATTCTGAATAGTTCCTTTGTTTTTAACAATATATGAATGGTAACATTCATTTCCATCTTTTACAAGTTTCTCAGCCTCTTGATATGTTATCAACAGTAAGGGTTCATTCTTGTACACAAACTGAAAGCCTTTCTGAAAAGAAACTTCTTTAGCTCTACAGTCAATCTTAGCATGGTAAATAGAGAGACAATCCATACCCAGGATAACATCAAACTCTACTAGAGGTAAAACAATAAGGTTTTCAAGTAGGTTCTTTCCACGGATAAGGATATGAAGATTCTTATGAATTATTTTTTCCTCAACATTTCCCCCAGGTGTTTTTTACCAAAAGTTCAGGAGTCATTTCTTGAGATGGTATTCCCATTTTACTAGAAATGTTTTCAGAGATGAAAGAATGTGTAGACCCCGAATCAAACAACACACTGGTATAATCTGAAAAAAACAAACAAAGTACCTGATACAACTTCATTTGATGGCACGACATCTGCTGAAGTATTTGCAAAGTATTTCACCACCCCTTTCTGCTTGTGTTCTAACTGCTTCCCATCACCCGAGCTCTTTGTCGGACACTCGTTTTCATAGTGACCCATCTCATTGCACTTAAAGCATTTCCCTAACTGCAAATCAAATTTTCACTTACCATCTCCTTGATCTTTTTCAGTGTAATAACGAGCCTTATATCCCATATTACCACATCAGTAGCACTTTCCAGAATTTAGAAGACATTCCCCAGCATGCCTTTTCCCACATTTATCACAAACTGGAAACTTAGTTTTCCTACCATCAGACTTTTTTGATGAATTCTTCCCTTTCTCCTGCCACCTCGGTCTCTTCTTCTGCTGGTTTGTAACACCCCGAGCTTCTATGATACGCTTCTCATTCAATAATGCAATAGCTTGCATTGTACGCAACTTCGAGTTCTAACACACCGCAACTAATCAAAGTAGCCATTATGAATAGTAATACACACTTTTTAAAATTATAGAAATGTTATATTTCAAAATGGACTTCATTTTTGTATTCGTAATATCGAAATTATCCTATGTTAAATTTTTTGTAATTTTCTGAGAACTTCCATTTTTTATGAATAGTGAAAAATACTTAAAAACAACTTTTTTAATCAAAATACTTTATAGTGATAAATTATACTATTTAGTGGTTTTAAAGTATAATTATAATACATTTTTACCATTTTATCCAATGGTGGTCATTAGAATTAATTTAACATTGAAATTGGAGATAAACAATTGCCAATCTTTTGATATAAATTGTTTCTTAAAAACACGCTATTTGCTGTGACAGCGGGAATTAATTATAAAATTAATTAATGAAACTTATATGTTTGGAATTTTGTAAAATAGACATCATTTTTGAATTCGGAATATCAATTATAGCTTAGGGTGAAATTTTGGCATTGTTCTGAAAAACTTCAATTTTTGATGAATAGTGAAACCACTAAGTGGTAGTTAAATAACTGATTTTTCGTTTAAATGAAATATTACCACTTATGTGGTTTGATTTTCAAAAATCTGACATACATGGTTGTCATTAAGAAGTAAAATGTGGTTCAATGAGATTAAAATAATTTTTGGTGAATAGTAACTTTTAAGTTCTTAATCGCGATTAGAGGTAATTAGTGTAGTTTAAGGTAAAAATAATGTTTTAATAATATGAGATGAGCTTGACACATGTCCTACCCTCATTGGATGTGCCATGGCCGACCAAGAAAACCCATGGGTCAACTTGGGGACCCCATGGAGCCACTTTAGTTAGAAAATGACATAAATACCTTTTATTTAATGTTAAAGTAAAAAATGACAGAAACATGAAATGTTTTACTAAAACAATTTTTACATGGGTTTATACAAGTCATATTTTTGACTATAAATATTCATTGGAAATATAAAAAGATTTCATATATCATAGTATTTTTTTTATAATTTTTAGACATTAAATAAATTAAATTATTTACGACATCATTATGATGCAGCGATGACCTCATTATTTAACGATTTTAGTAAAATGAAAAGATAATGTACAATGCAAGGCTTACACTTGTCCAAAGAATATTGGATGGGTATATTTCGAACCCTTATCACCTTAGACACAAATTATATAAGTGTGAGACCTTTAGAATCCGAAAAACATTGTATAATAATGTAAAATTTCCTTACTTTCCAAGAGTGCCCCTCCTCTCCTCTTATAAAAGGCCCCCACCTCTACCACCTCATTCACACTTTAAAGACATTTGTCTCGGAAAACCTCTTCCCAAATACTCTCCCAAATTCCCACTCTTACTCCTGGAAGCCTCACTTTGGGCAGAACTCTTCCCAAGGAAGCCTTTGGCTCAAATCAAAAAGAGTTACCCAATTTTGAGGTAATGTCTTCTCTAATGTTGTTTTGTTTTATTTTTCTTCTCCAACCCCCTAAACTCTTTTTATTCATTTCTTTTGTAACAACACCAGTATCCTAAATATACTAAGATGTTGTTATAAGAAGGATTCAAGCTACAGTTACACACAACTACATCTAATGGTTAAAGAACATACAGTTTCTGTGGATGGCGAATTTCTGCCTCACGAAACGATGATTGTTCAACACTCATATAACACCTTCAAAGGAGGCCGTTAAGATTTAAATATATTTATATATGATATATAATATGTTTAGTTTTTACTTATTCTTCTGTATTTCTCATTTATGGCATACTTTATGATTTCCATTATGGGTAAACGCGATAATTTCATTTTAGGAAGTGCGGACTACCGCCCCCTCAAAGGGATTTGAATCGTTAATGCCATATGTTGGATGTATAAAGGATGGAGTAAATGGTATTATAAACTATATTATACTGGAATTATATTATACATTTATATCATTATGATTTCATTCCATTAAATACGAAATAGAAATGAAAGTAGCGTTCATGCGTACGTACGACTTACCATCTCCATGAACGGTGCATTTCATTTCTTACCTCTAAATGTTACGTAATATTATAAATGAATGTATATACTGGATATATATGATATATATGACATCTAAATCATGAATATAATTATGGAGATAATGGATATTCTACCACATAAAAAACTTGTAATTATAAGAAGTTTATTGTTGACACAAGTACCAAAGATCGACAAAACGACCGTTATTAACTTAAAAAATTACATAATGTTCATATCATTGTAATAAGTGATATAAAAAGGATAATGAAATTGAAAATGGTTCTTAATAAGGTATATATTAACTCTAGTTTATTATTCAGGAGGTTAAATAACGGCCGAGTCAAGTCGGACACGAGGTAAGGGAACTTCTTAACCCAATTTCCATTCTTTGGGTTAATCTCCTACTTTCAAATTATGTCATGATATTATTATGTCCTATCCTATATTTGTACTTTCTTATGTGTGTACTTATAGTGAATACACATAATAGATCTATTATATTTTAAAACTGATCTTTTTAAGGATTTCGTCTCAATCTCCTTTCGTTGAGGCATATTTGGTTTTATACACAACTTTCTTTTATACGGTGTATAAACCTCTTTGACTTTTACGTTTATTCAAAAGGAATATTTTTTATACCAAGCGTTTAATAAATGAAAAAAGGGAATGTTTTTGTCGTACGTATGCGGCGACAATGACTTCTCCGCCGCCGTGACCATTATTTGAGTTTCGGCTTCCTCTACAAGCAATACCTTTTTTTAAAAGAAAAATAAATACCATGTTTTACTTTTCCTTTATTTTGGTATTGAAAATGGTTTTGAAAGTCTTTTTATTATATCAATGTGTTGTATTTATATCTTGTGATTGAAATGTGGAAATGTTATTTTTCCTTTATGCATATTTTATGTCATATGATTATGTTATGGTTTATGATATGTTTAAACCTATTCATATGAGGAATGCATTGGACTTAATAAGTGACGGGTGGAGCCCGCTATAGCTCCTCGATGCATCAGTAGGTCTCATGAGACAACTAGATGTGGAATTGGCCGAGGCCATTTCCCAATTTGATTTATGGTTTTGGCCGAGGCCTTAATCATTTTAGACGTCTTGGACGGGGCCTTGACAAAATGTTTCAGAATGTCCGGCATTATACATTCCCTCATTATGAAAGTGGTTATTGATATTTCATGTGATTATTCGTCTAGTAGAATATCCATGTGAGTAAGTAAGTGGCATTATTTGATTTTACTTTTTCCATATTATGCTGAAGTTCAAGTTTAATAAGGCTTTTGTTTAGTTATACATTGCCTTAATTGTTAGTTTTTATTTATGAAAGCTTCCGCAATATTGTTATCCTTACTGAGCATCTGAGCTCACCCCTTTCAATGTTTTAATATTTTCCAGGATGTGAAGAAGTATTTTATGAATGACCTGCAGGGATAGTCAGAAGAGGATATGAGTGTGGACTATGAAGACTTTGTTATTAGTTTTTCACTTTATGATGTAATGTAACATTTATGAATGTATATAGGGTTTCCAAGGCTACTAAACTAATCGGTCTTTCGAGACTTGATCTTTTGTGATCATGCCAACGTTACGAAGTAATGCACCGACTCTGGGTAGCTGGGGTCGGGGCTTTACATGGTTGTTATGGAACACTTGATCATCGGCAAACTCCATTTCCACCATCTCAGCACATCGAACAAGCTTTTCATAACTTTTAAAATCATGAGAAGCCAATGCCCTTTGATATTTTGGCTTTAATTCTGAGTAAAAACGATTGATTTTACTATCAAGGTCTCAGATAAAATTTGAAGCATACCTTGCCAATCGAGTGAACCTTTCTTCATAGGCAGCCACTGAGTCTTCCTCTTGCCCCAATTCCAAGAATTTCTTTTCCATCCTAAGTCGAACAGCCTTAGGAAAATACTTCTCAAGAAACATACCTTTAGATACATCCCAGTTGAGAGAATCAATCTCATCAGCATCCCTGATATTTCTAACCATCGACCACCACTGATCTACTTCACCCTCCAAACGGTAAATAGCAAGACTAACCTTTTGATTGTCTGAACACCCCATGAAATCGAAAATCTTCTCCAGTGATTTAATCCACCCTTCAGCTAGCACAAGGTCAGATGATCCTCTGAATGATGGGGGATGTTGCCTCATGAAATGTTCCACCATTGACATGTTCCTCTGTGGTTGATCTGGATGATCTTGTGCATGGATACCGCCACCATTTATCGCTTGAGTCAACTATTCCATTACTGCAACAAACTGTTCAGTTCCAATTCCGACTATCTCAGGATGCTGATTCGGAAGGTTATTTCCGTCTGTATGCCTTCCTATCACTACCTCACTGTTTCCTCTACGGAAAACCATTCTAAACAAACATGTCTTAGATGAAGAAACATGGTAATCTTCAAATGCTATATCATTTTTAATTTGACCATAAGAAAAATATTTTTGGATAATCATTTAATAAAATTCTAACTCCTAAAGTTATCTAAACCGACCTCTGATACCAACTATAAGGCCCCAGCCTTAAAAATTACTTAATCTTGAGTTACTTCAAGAATACACGTTGACAATCTTTTCAAGTTTAGAGTTTTAGAGAATTAGATCATAAAACATGCATTACATTCCACATTTAAACAATGTGGTTACAAAAAAGATAGTACTCATTTTCCCATCAAACGGAATCATATTTAAAATAAAACATGGATTCTTTCTTGACACTTCATTGACACAGTAATGAAATCATGTACCATTCCCTTGACCTGTGAAAAACATTTCAAAAACTTGGGATGAGCATAAAAATCTCAGTAAGGGATATAAAAACATGGATCGAAAACATGAGTACATGTGTACATAAGAATCAATGAAATCATTCTTTACTCTTAAAACATAAGAACGTTAACATACCTCATTAAATCATGAATAAAACATAGAAATCATAAGACATAAAGGTAACTTGAGGCATTCATAACATTCTTATGCAGGGAGTAACCCTCTTGGTTACGTTTGGAATACCCATCAAAGTATATTCCCTAAATCTATTCAGAGAAACCTTAACGTTTAACCCCTTCGCATTACCCAATGCATTGGAGAGCTATATCGGGCTCACCTGCCCTTAGTTTATCACAGAACCACCCGTCTTCATAACAATGCCCAAAAACCATAACATAATTGTATCACATAAAACATGCATAAAGGAAAAAAAAAATTCCACATTTCAATAACCAGATATCAATACAACACATTGATATAATAAAAACATTATGAAAACCATTTTCAATACCAAAATAAAACAAAAGTAAAACATGGTATTTATTTTTCATTTAAAAAAAGGTATGGCTTGTAGAGGAAGCCGAAACTCAAATAATGGTCACGGTGGTGGAGAAGTCATTGTCGCCGCATACGTACGACAAAAACATTCCATTTTGTCATTTAGTAAAATGCTTCATATAAAAAAAGATTCCTTTTGGACAAATGTAAAAGTCAATGGGGTTTATACATCATATAAATGAAAGTAGTGTATAAAACATAATATGCCTCAATGAAAGGAGATTGAGACGAAGTCCCATACCTCGGGTCCGACTTGACTCGATCGTTATTTAACGTCCTGAATAATAAACTTGAGTTAATTTATACTTGCATAAGAACATTTTTCAAGGTCATTATTACTTTTATATTACTTATTACCATGTCATGAACACTATGTAATTATTTAAGTTAATAACTGTCGTTTTAACGATCATTGGTACTTGAGTCAAAAATATGCTCTTTATAATTACAAGTTGTTCATGTATCAATTATATCCAGAGTTATACTCATGAAGTATATATCATAAATTTCATATATATCCAGTATATACATGCATTTATAATATTACATAATCATATAGAGGTACGAAATGAAACGCACCGTTCATGGAGACGGTAAGCCGTACGTACGCATGAACGCTACTTCCAATTCTATTTCATATTTAATGGAATTAAAACATAATGATACATAATAGTATTATAATTCCATTATTGTATCATATATATAATATCATTTAATCTATTCTTTATAAGTACCACATATGGTATTAACGAATCAAATCACTTTGAGGGGGCGGTAGTCCGCACTTCCTAAAATGAAGATATCACGTTTACCCATAATGGAAACCATAAAGGTATGCCATAAATTAAAAATAAATAAGCTTAAGTAAAACATAAACATATTATATATCATACATAAATATAGTGACATCTTAATGTCCACCTTTGAAGGTGTTATATGAGTGTTGAACAATCATCGTTTTGTGAGGCAAAAATTCACCATCCACAGAAACAGTATGTTATTTAACCATTAGATGTAGGTGTGTGTAAGTGTAGCTCGAATACATCTTATAACAACATCCTAGTATATTTAAGATACTGGTGTTGTTACAAAATAAAGTAATAAAAAGTGTTTAGAGGGTTGGAGAAACAAAATAAAACATAAGAACACAAGAGAAACACTACCTTTAAAACGGGTAATTCTTTTTGATTTGAGCTCAAAGGCTTCCTTGGGAAGACTTCTGCCCAATGTGAGGCTCAAAGAGTAATATAGGGATGTGTAGACACAAAATGGACAGGGGTTGTCCGAGCCAAAGGATTTAGAGGTGTGGGTAAGGTGGTAGAGGTGGGGGCCTTTTATAGGAGGAGAGGAGGGGCACTCTTGGAATGTTATAAAAGGTTACTTAATTATAAAAATATTTTCGGATTTAAAATCTCCCAAAATTATATATTTCGAGGATAAGGTTATAAGATTTCTAAAACCACCCATCCAATAGGTTTTTGACATGTGTAGGTCATATATTCTACATTATCTTTTCATTTTATTTAAATCGTTAAATAATGAGGTAATCGTTGCATCATCATGGTGTCATAAATAATTTAATTTATTTAATGTCTAAAAATTATAAAAAAAATATCATGATGTAGTAAATATTTTTATATTTATAATGAATATTTATAGTAAAAAATATGACTTGCATAACCCCATTTAAATATTGTTTTAGTGAAACAACTCATGTTTGTGACATTTTTATTTTAACATTAAATAAAGATTTATTAATGACATTTTCCTATCAATGTGTCTCCATGGGGTCCCCAAGTTGACCCATGGATTTTCGTGGTCGGCCATGACACATCCAATAAGGGTAGGACATGTGTCTAGGTAATTTCATATTATTAAAACATTATTTTTACCTTAAACTACACTAATTACCTCTAATCGCGATTAAAAACATAAAAGTTACTATTCACCAAAAAATTATTTTAATCCCATTGAACCAAATTTTACTTATTAATGAAAACAATGTATGTCAAATTTTTGAATTTCAAAACACAGAGGTGGTAAAATTTCATTTAAACGAAAAATCAGTTTTTTAAGTACCACTTAGTGGTTTCACTATTCATCAAAAATTGATGTTTTTCAAAAAAATACCAAAACTTCACCCAAAGCTATATTTGATATCCAAAATTAAAAAATGATTTCTATTTCAAAAAATTCAAAACATATAAGTTACATTAATTAATTTTATAATTAATTCCCGCTGTCAGAACAAATAGCGTGTTTTTATGAAACAATAAGTATCAAAAGATTGACACTAGTTTAAGTACAATTTCAAAGTGAAATTAATTCCAACAACCACTATTGGATTAAATGGTAAAAATATATTCAAATTACACTTTAAGACCAATTAAAGAGATAATCTAACCATATAATTAAATTAGATGAAAAAGCAGTTTTGATGTAAAATGCAGTATTTTTAACTATTCATTAAAAAATGAACATTGTCAGAAAAATACCAAAAACTTATCCAATGTAAATTTCAATGTCCCAATAATAAATAATATGTTTATTTTGACGAATAGAGATTATAAAACTGTCAAAATTTTGATTTAAAAATGGTTTTCCATCAAAAGGCAGTAAAACAATCTTTTAAAAATATTAGTGTATTCCATGCTTATGATTGGATTTATTCTCATTTTAAGCCTCTAAAACACTATCTAATTCTAAAATAGACATAGATAAAAATATATATTATTCATCACTTAATTGGGATGTTACAAAAAATCTCAAATTACATTTTTTTGGGTATTTATAATATCAATTATGTTAATATTCCTTAATAAGGTAATTACTGCATCTTCATTGTGTCATAAATAAATTAACATATTTAATGTATAAAAATTAAAAATAAAATACAATTATGTAGGAAATATTTTAAGATTTCTAATGAATATTTATAGTCTAATTTATCTTATTTATAACCCTATATTAAAAATGTTTTAGTTATTAAACGTTGATTTTAAATATTTTAACTCCTCTTTAAATAAAATAATATTAAATGTCTTAATATAATCCAAGTGGACCTAAATGGTCATATTTTATTCCTAAGGTTGTATTTGGTAGAATTAAACATATCCAATAGAGTTAGGACATGTGTTAAGGTGATAATAACACCATTTTTACCCTTAATAACCCTATTTACTTTTAACAGTGGTAAATAAAAGTAAAAAGTTACTATTTACCAAAAAATATTTTTATCTTATTGAACCACATTTTACCCCTTGATATTAACCATGTCTTTCTAATTTTCTAAATTCACTCACAGGAGTGGTAAAATTATGTTTTATGTAAATTTGAAAAAAAGCTCCTAGGAGGTAGGTAATAGATGGTGAAAAGTTCAATATTTTTTTTATATATCTAAAATTATTATAAATTGACTCCAATGAATTAAATTTAACTTATATAGGTATTATTTATTAATTTTTACCTAAAATAAATTTAAATAAAATAAATAATTATTTAAACAAAAAGTCGGGTTTTAAATAGTAACAATGTATTTTCACTATTCCTCAAAAATTGAAAGTTTTCAGAAAAATACCAAAAATTCACCCTAGGATAATTTCGATATTCTGAATCCAATAATAAAGTCCATTTTGAAAGATAAAATTTATAAAGTTTCAAAAAGTGTGTATTACTATTCATAACAGCTAGTTTATATGATATTTTAATAGCATATCGTTGTTTTGTGAAACCTGGTATTGCGTAAAACACACGCTATCATGGAAGGTCGCGATTGCTTGTAAACCAAGCCAAGACAGTGTTGTGTGTTGTGAAAGATTCCTTTATATAACATTATACATAAAAAGAAAATGTTTCTCATAAAATCTCGGGTGTTACACTTAGTATCCTAGAGTTGATAGTAACTTTATCACATTGATAATACACAAAAGTGATCACCTCCCACCGGACTAAATAGTTTAGTAATCTGGGTAAAAAAATATACATACATTATTCCCATATTATATTTGAAAAAAATTAATATATATATTTTGATAAAATCCTAATTTACCCTAGGATAACCTTGGTTACCATTCATAGTAAACTTCTTGGATCCCCATGAATGAAAACAAAATTGGTATGAGCACAAATTATTAGTAAGGATTAAATACATCATCATATACCCTAAATAAAATATAATACTCAATGTGTTGTGATAAATAACTTAATACACACTCCATTTAAATAACATTACTATCATGGATAGATTAATCTTAATAAATATGGTAATGTAAATAATTGAATACACATTCAATTTAATTAATTAACATTGAATAAAACTCATCTATAGATAATAAGAGTTTGAATATATCATGGATAATTTTAATAACTAGATTATTAATGAATTTTATTATTAATTATTGTGCATCATTATCTCAAACATAATGATACCTCTACAATCAATACCTGTCAAAAGATAGTATAATAATCTGTGTAGGTATACACCCAAAACCCAATTTTAATAAGGATAACCATCTAATTTTTCTCATGATACTATTGATGAATCAATGGGATATATATTAAAAGGCCTCACCTATCACTTCATGTTAAAAAATTTCCTCATATATTAAATAACAGATTTTATTCAAAAATAATGTTCCTTGTCATAAAAAAATGTATTCAGTAAATAATTTTTTTTCAATATCTAACAATATAATCAAAAAAATTAAAACTTGACACCATTTATACAAATAGTACGTGGTTTATAAAATTATCACAGACATGAGATATTTAATAGAAATTTAATTTCTATTGAAAAATGATCACATGAAAGTTATTGTCTCAAGATAAAGCTAACAATCGAAAAAATAAACATGAAATGAGGGGATACCATATATTCATACAAAATACACATTTTTATAATAAAGTAAATAAAAAATATCTATTCATGTTAAATGATTCAAATTGGTATCATATAAAAAACATAAAACTGAATATGTGTATATTAACAAATTTTTCTCAATAAAATGGAAATTTAGACGAAATCCTTTAAAATTATCATAATGATGAAGTGAGAATCCATCAACGAAGTAATTGTGTCTATCAAATGAAAATTTTCATACAAAAAGTTTAAATACAACATAATATAAAAAAAATTCAATACAAACATTATATTATATTATCAAAGGCAATGAAGAAGTAATATAACCCAATAAAGATATATTGACCTAAGATATTTTTTACCACATGGCAATGATCAAGTTGGATCCCCTCAAATGAATTAAATAAAATGAAAACAAAAATGACATTAAAATATGAATGATTCGTGATATTACATATAAAATATTTATAATATACACTATATAAATTAATTTAGGTGCACAATAATAAAATATGCCTCAATAGTTGAATTTGACATGATGTCCTAACCTCATATGGAATATCTTTTATACCTGTATGTACATCCAATGTAATAAATATATATTTACTATATATATTTTATTGAATCATATTAATATTTATAATATCACATATGATCATTTATCACATTTAACCACTCAATGTTTAATAATATTTTATTTTATTCATTATTTTATTGGTTAATTACCATTTTCCTCTTGTGTGATTTTCCATTATGTTTTCTATTTATTTTGTATAGGATATTGATCCATAAAATCCAGAATGATAATAATGTAACTAAAATCATAATTACAGATTAGGTACATTTTTATCATCAATCATGAAGGTTGGTCATCGAATGTCAATCCCATCACATAGTAAAGATGATAAGCCATATGTATGCATGAGTGACAATATCATTCCCTAAATGAGTGAAAGGAAAAGGAATATGATTTTATATTTATTTTGATGAATAAAAATAATTCCACATATATCGTATATATTCATTAAAAAATTACTTATTACATTCCATGTGAACCGTAAGTGAAAAATTAATTAAAGCTCTTCACAAGGTGGTAGTCCCACAAACAGTAGAACTATGTTATCCTATTTTAAACATCATTGAATGTAAGAAGGTATATGTGATGTTATTATTCCATAAGTATAATAATATCATAAATATAATATTCATTTATTAAATCCATAATTATATAAATTTTTTGTTTTGTTGATGGAGAATGAGTTACATTTAATAATTAGTCAGTAGTCTTCGATACACATGATCGAATATTTCATTTTACATCTGAAAGAGTATGCTATGGATAAATTTTATTCCCAAAACAAAATTCAATATCTATATAAGTAATATACTTATTATATTATAAATTCATGTTTTAAAAATATTTAAGATAGTTTTAAGTAGAAATTAAATTAAAATTCTCTTTTAAGAATATTGCATCTTCTTCTAATAACATCATTTGGACTCCACCACTTCCTTCCCATGATGTATTTTTAATCAATCTTAGGCCTATTGGATGTATTTTTAAATGTAATAAGGAATGGTTTCATGTATATTTTGAACCAAATGTCTTGAGATTTTTGGGTAAGTGAAAAGAGGGAGTGGATTTTTATTTATGGGGGTGAAAAAACACATAGATCTTCTGAAAAGAATAAAAATAAACCATGAATTTCCCATGAAAAAAAGATAAATATTTTTCATTATTGATCCTTATAGTAGATAGGGTTGAATTATTTTAATCCAATGTGTTTTTGAAAAACTATTTTGTTAGTTTTAACTATGATCTTCTAATTTTTTTCCCGAGTGAACTCGTTTTTACCTCAGCCTCAGTAATCAATATTTTATGTTATCACTATTCATTAATATAAAAATATTTATGGGAATTATTAGGTAATATAAAATATTGTTCTAAAAAACTAGGAATTCAAATGTCCAAATTGAAATCATTGAAGTGGTAGATTTCAATTTAGAATTAAACCCATAGACGCGAGAAAAAAAATCAATTTTTGTATGTAAAAACAATCAATGGTTTAAAATGATTATACAACAAACATCACTCTAGAATTGATTAATATGAACTAATTTGGATAAATAAATATTTAATTAATTTAAAGTTATACTTGAACCCATATTAAAATATAATGGGCTTTGTAAATTCATTAAATGACAGTGTAGATTTTTTAATCCATGTTTTTACTATTCATCAAACAAAACTTTTCAGAACGACCCCAAAAATTTACCGTATAATAATTCTAATATAATTATTTTAAAATGAAGTTATTTTTTCAAAATAAATTTTATAAAATTTTTAATAAATAATTTTATAATAACTACTAAACTTTTCAATGACTTTTTTTATTTAAAAAATACAGTTTTTAAAAATCATTTCATTTTGTTAAGACTAGTTATTATTTTATATATATTTAATACATGTCTATTGACCACTTATTACAAGTATAACCAAAATTCATTTCCTAACTTAGTTATTCCTATACATAACCACTAGCATAACAACTAGGTTATAACATCTACACTTAAATAATAATAGTATAATAGGGTATTGTGTTTCGTTCAAAACACGTGTTTTGTCATCATAAGAAATCAAAAATATTGAATTTAAGAAAAATATATATGTTAATTCCTCAGGGTGTTAAATTATAATATAAGCTTGTTGTTCAATGTACTATGCTAAATGTCACTCATTTTTCTAATTTTAAAATCTCAGGGTCTTATATTCTTCCCCCTTAATGAAATTATATCCTCACAGTTTAATCTTGTCATCTGTAATCAAGGGTTTTACATTAAAACATACATATGTTTTACACCCACATAAAAAGAGGGGTTAAGTAAAACCTTCTCTTAATAAGAGAGAAAGGTAAGTACAGTAGTCATCTAAAATAACTCATGCTAGGTTATCAAATATGGGAACATAGATTGTAGGATATGATAATAGAAAGGATGAAAAGAGTAAATAATTATTGCGGTTGATAAGGATCATTTATAATTAAAAAAAATGAAAAATCAATGTAATTTTATGGACCAAAAAACAATAATCATTGATGATTTAATAGAATTTTTTATTCATCTAATAGGAAGGTAATAGTCTTTTTTTTTGTTTTAGGACAATTTTCCCTAATGATATAAAATTTATTTACTGAAAGTACTATTAACATAATGTAATATTCTTGTTTGATAAAATTATTTTTCAGAAGGATAATTTAATCCATTGGTTGGGATACAATTATTTTCTAATTCATCTCTTACTCTAATAAATTAATATCAACAATTTTAATTATTTTTTTTAAATGCCTAAAATTATCTTCAAAGAGATCATAAGATCCATAAAATATTGAATATTCCTTTCATCTACATCTAAATGTTTTCCAAAAAATGATTTTATTTTGAGAAGTTGTGAAACTAATACATAAATATCTAAAATTCCTTATTAACACAACTAGTTCAACATTTATATTTATTCAGTATATCATTTAAGTAAAAATATTGATATATGTTGACCTCACCAGATTTGATAATACCAATTATGCTCTCACATACATTGAATTAATTCTAACTCATTCTGATATGTTTTGCATAAAACAGATAAGTATTAAGTCATTAATCTTCTTATAGCTACTGATACAGATCTACCAGTACTTAGTCTACCGATAGACATAGTCACCGATAAGCTAAGTTCACTGATACGCAGGGCTATAGATATGTATAATTCCAACGGTTAGCACATGTCTGAAAGATCAAGTCCACCGGTACATAAAGCTACCGAGAGAAAAAGTGTACTGGTACGAATAAGTCTACTGATACATATATAACTGGTAAAAAAGCGAACTACTGATACTGATAGTCACTGATACATCAAGCTACTGATACAAGCTACTGTTACACCAGTGTTACCGATAGAGTAAGTCTGCCGATATGAACAAGTCTACCGCTATAAAGATACCGATACAAAATGAGCTACCGATAGAAGTAAAGTCTACCGATAGATGAACTCACCGGTATATAGAGCTACTGATACATAGAGTAACAGCTACCGATACCTGGAGCTACCGATAAATGATCAAAGAGCTATCGATACATGATCAATGAGATACTGATACAAGATCAAATAGCTACCTATATAAGGAGCTACCGGTACATGATAAAAGAGCTACTGATCGAAGGTCACTGCTACATAAAGTCAACTGCTACCAAAATAAGGATACTAATGAAAGCTTGACCAGTCAAACTCTATACTCTCAATACTATTTATTTATTAAATCAATGGTTATGTTTTATGATTTTAATGCAATTAATGTTATTTAATGATATTTGTTGGCATGTTAGGGAATAGTACCTAGTAACCATGGAAAAGGTAATCATTCTTTTTATAGGAGTTGAAAGCTTTAAAAGGAAGGACAAATACCAGGTAGAAGACAACAATGAAGAAGGAACATGAAGGGTGTAAGTGACAAGAGATGAACAGTATTGAAACATGGTGTATTCACACAAAAGGAAAAAATATACATTCATACTGGGAGAGAACTGGAAATACAATAATCCATTCATTCTAGAGGAGAACATAAGCTGCATCTTGATTGAAGAGCTACAATGAACTCTTCATGCAATCAAGCAGATAAATTTGAACCTGAAAACCATGGAAGAGAACGACACCCTATTTTTCATAAAAAACTAGAGAAGGACTCAGCAGCATTTCTGATTAATCAAAAGAGTCCATAGCTGCACTTCACATCACTAGAGCATTCTAAACTCTTATCTATTCTCTTAGTGATTCTTTTATTAACATTTCGAGCAGTGTGTATAGTTTGTATATTTCTTACACACATTGTCTTTTATGCTAATCTGGAGTCTTTATAAATCCTCATTCAAACTCTATAACTCCCTTGTATCCCACTGTGCACAGTGGTAGAGGTCAAGTAAGACCTGGACAGCCTGTGAGCTGTTGTTTGTATTCCCACGTAAAACTGTGGTAGAGGTCCTTGTACATGGATAGTGTTTGCACTCTTGTTTACCCCGATCCAGGGTGTGGATCAAATTTATATAAGTTATTTGAGAGGACCGAGTCATAGTTTGCGGCTGAACCTCTTTGTTATATCTAATGTTCATCACAGTTTAAATCTAATGTATATTATATATATATTATATTCCGATTCTAATTACTTTGAAATAAATTTTGTTTTAAATAAACTTTGATAGTTAAACTATAATGTTTTTATACTTATTTGTGTACTAGTAAGTTAGTCTCAAAAGTTAATTTATTCATCTAATTAAATTAACTAAGGCGTAATCAATCTTTGATAAACTAATTGAAAACATACAATCTGTATAAATTCATGACAGTTTAACTTGTTTTTAAATAGGTGGATTTTAAGAGAAATATTTTTAACAGAAATTTTTAATTGGAACTGAATTCACCCCCCCCCCCCCCCCCCTTGAGTATCCACTCCGACCAACATTTGGTATCAGAGGTTGTTTTTATTAATACAGGATTTCAAAAAACTATATTTTTCAACTATGATTTTATTTTCATCTTTAAATATATTAAATTTTTGTTATTTCTAAATTTTATCTCTTTAAACATATTTTCTAAAAATCAAGTTATGGAAAATATACTAGAAGGTGATGCTACCAACATTCCACCTTTATTTATTGGTAAAAACTATGCCCATTGGAAACTTAAGATGAAAATTCACTTAGAGAGTATGGGATTTGATATCTGAAGTGAAATAGAGACTCAATATAAAATTCTTGAAACTAATAGAACCACTTGGGATGAACCAACTAAAATAGCTTACAATAATAATTGTAAATCAATGAATTACATGTACTGTTCTCTTGGAGATGAAGTGTTTAATAGAATATCTACTTGCAAAATTGCTTATGAAATATGGGACACTTTCGCTACTTCCCATGAGGGAAAAACCAATGTCAATGAAATGAGTCTGAATACCTATACTATTAAATATGATAATTTTAAAATTAAGCCTGATGAACCCATTTATGACATGTATCTCAGGTTCAATGAGATTATCAACCCAATGAGCTCTCTTGGTAAATTTGTTCTTGCAAAGGAGAGGATAATGAAAATATTAAGATGTCTACCAGAAATATAGAGAGGCACATCTGTTTCCATTAGAGAATCGTGCGACATCAACAAAATACTTGTTAAAGAATTAATTGGTAGGCTTATGATGTATGAGGAAGAAATCAAGGTGAATAAGTAAGAAGATGATGAACCTAAAAGGAATTCAGTGGCATATATGTCTACAGCCTCAATGAGAAAGGACAAAGAGAAAGTTCACATACCTACTGAAAGCTCAACAAGTGAAAGTTCAGTCTCTGATAGTGATGTAGAGATAGCTCAAATAGCCATAAGATTTATGGAATTCTATAGGAAGATGAAATTCCTCAGAAAATAAAACTACAATGAAAAATATGACAACAATGGTCATTGGAAAAAGGACTAGAATATTCCTGATAAAGGTGATGAGATTATCTGCTATGAGTGAAAAAGGAATGGACATGTAAAAGCTAACTGTCCAAAATTGATGTTCAAGAAGAAGCATTACTACGAGGACAATAAGTATAAAAAAAGCAGTGAAAGAAACTTTGAGTGCTTCAGAAGACACTTCAAGTGACTCTGCTAAGGATGATGATTCTCATAAAGCTAACATTTGTTTTATGACAAACACATCTGAGGTAACACTGGATACTCCTTTAAATTCATATTATTCTAGAGTTGATTTTGATTCTGAATCTAAAAATATGTCTAGTGAAGAGTTATTTGAATACTGGAATATGCTAGAAGATAACTGCAATGAAATTAAGGATAAGTAAAAATCCTTAAATAAATAGAATGCTTTAACTAGCACTGTTAAATATTCCCTTGATATTGAAAAGGAAATGAATGCTCAATTTCTTAAGGAAAATACTGAACTGAAATTGTCTAATGAGCAATGAAGGAAGGACTTAGAAAAATTCACAAATGGAAAAGATAAACTCACACAAATTCTAGGTAAAAAAGTTTCACCAAAGTACACTACTGGTTTGGGATACCAACCTAGACAAAGACAGTTTATAAAAAATAGATTTATTCCAAAATATGAAAAAAAATCTGCTAGTTCTAGTTCTGGAAATTCATAAACATCAACTAGGTATTCACATTGGTATAGATCAAAAAAAGTTTATATTTCAAAATCAATTGATTCTATGAATTATATGAGACCCATATGACAAATTTGGGTACCTAAAACATTACTTGCTAACCTGTCTGGACCCAAGAATATCTTTGTACCAAAATCATTTTCCATCTAAACCTGTTTTGTAGGAGACCTGCTTAAAGAGTTATCATAAGAAGGTATGGTACACGGACAGTGGATGTTCAAGGCACATGTCTGGAGAGTATTCATGCTTTAAAATCTTAATAAAGTTTGATGGAGGCTATTTCACCTTTGGTGATAACTCTAAAGGAAAAATCATCGGCCTAGGGATGATTGGTAACATTAATTCAGTATTAATTCCTAAAGTTTAATTTGTTGACGGAATTAAATATAGTCTGTTAAATATTTCTCAGTTATGTGATGATGGTTTCAAAGTTATGTTTGAAAATGATTCTTTTAATGTTTTTAACTCAAAAAATGCTTTTGTATTTTCTGCATTGATAAATGAAAATTTTTATGCTGTTGATTTTAATTCATTAGCCAAGAAAAATGTTACTTGTTTAAATGATTTTCATAAAGAATAATGGCTTCGGAACAAAATATTAGGACACTCCAACATTCAGTCACTTATAAAATTGAATAGTAAGAACTTAGTTAGAGACCTACCCAAACTAGAATTCCCATCAGACAAAGTTTGTAATCCCTGTCAAAAGGGAAAGCAACATAAAGTTTCTTTTAAAGGAAATAAAGAAGTTTCAACTTCTCAACCTCTCGAGTTGGTTCACATGGATTTGTTTGGACCTTCTATAGTTTTAAGCTTAAATGGGAAGCACTATTTCTATGTCCTAGTAGATGAATTTTATAGATATACATTGGTATACTTCTTAGCTCACAAAAGTGAATCTTGTTCTTATTTTGTCAAATACTCCAAGTCTGTAGAGAACCTTATTGGACTTAAGATTATGACCCTGATAAGTGACCATGGTCGTGAGTTTTAAAATCATGAGTTTGAGTCTTATTGCTCACATAATGGCTATAGTAATAACTTTTTGGTCCCTAAAACACCTCAGTAGAATGGTGTAGTAGAAAGAAGAAATGGAACCCTTCAAGAAATTACAAGAACCATGCTCAATGAGTATGATCTACCTATTTATTTTTGGGCTGAAGCTATGAATATAGATTTTAATATTATTAATAGAGTCTTTATTACACATGTTCTTAAGAGGACCCCTTATGAATTTTGGAATAATAGAAAAACTAAGGTTAATTACTTCAGAGTTTTTGGATGCAAAGTTTTTATTCTCAATACAAAGGATAATCTTGACAAGTTTGTCTCTAAAACAGATGATGGAATTTTTCTAGGTTATTATTAAACTAGAAAAGCCTATACAGTCTTTAAAAAAATAACCAAATGTGTGGGATAATCTGTTCACATCATGTTTGATGAAACTTATCCACATGAACCTATGTCTTCTCTTGAAAATCATCAGGAAGATTTGACTATTCTGGACCTTAATGATAAATCTAAAGAACCTGCTGTAAAAACTACCAGTTCTAGACATATTCCAGAATCTGCTTCTGTTGAACCTGAACCTATAGATGAACCTGAAATTTATAATCCTACCTTTACTAGATCAACTAGGATCCTAAATAATCATCATTTGGATGTTGTTGTTGGTAATATTGATAGAGGGACACAGACTAGTACTTCTCTAAGATACTAGGTTGAACATCAAGCATTTCGTTCACAGCTAGAACCTAAAAATTTCAATGATGCAATCAATGATGAATTTTGGGTAATGGATATGCACGAAGAGTTAAATCAATTCGAAATATAAAAAGTCTGAAAATTAGTTGACAGACCCAAAGACACTTTGAAAAGAGGCACTAAATGGGCATTTAGAAACAAAGTTGATGAGTCTAGAAATATATTTAGAAACAAAGATAGGATTTTTCCACAAGGATATAGTCAAGAGTAAGGTATAGACTACGAAGAAACCTTTTCACCTGTAGCTAGATTAAAAGCCATTAGTATTCTACGTGCCTATGCAGCTCATCTGAATTTCAAGTTATATCAAATGGATGTCAAAAGTGATTTTCTAAATGGTTTTATAATTGAAGATGTTTTTGTTGAACAACCACCTAGATTTACTAATCCTCATTTTCCAAATCAATTTTTCAGGCTATTAAAAGCTTTATATGGTTTGAAACAAGCTCCAAGAGCTTGGTATGGAAAACTTAGCAATTTTCTTATTTCAAAAGGTTTTACTAAAGGGATTGTTAATCCAACACTTTTTTTAAAAGAATTTCTAAAGATGTTTTGATAGTACAAATCTATGTGGATGAAATTATTTTTGGATCTTCTAAACATTCCTTATATACTAATTTTTCAAAAATGATTCAAAATGAATTGGAAATGAGTTTAATGGGAGAACCCAAATATTTTATAGGATTTCAAGTTTTTCAAAATTAAAATGGTATTATTTTGAATCAAAGTAAATGTACAAAGGATCTTTTAAAACATTTTTGTTTGGATAGTATTATGGAAAGTGACAATCCTATGAGTATTGTTTGTAAATTGGATGCAGATGAAACTGGGAAACTAGTGGATCAAACCAATTACAAAGGTATGATTGGAAGCATACATTACCTTACTTCTAGTTGACCAGATATTATGTTTAGTGTGTGTATGTGTGCAATATTTCAAGCAAATCCAAAAGAATCTCATTTACTTACTATTAAACAAATTTAAGTATAAAAAACACATTGTGAATTTAAGTTTGTTTAAACCAAAATGACAATATATTGAGCTAATTAGTTATTCTTATGCTGAATTTGTTTGTTGCAAGTCTGATAGAAAAAGTACATCTAGAACATGTCATTTTCTAGGTAATTCCTCAGTATCTT
The DNA here is from genome assembly GCA_963277665.1 of Viscum album. Classification (NCBI taxonomy): domain Eukaryota; kingdom Viridiplantae; phylum Streptophyta; class Magnoliopsida; order Santalales; family Viscaceae; genus Viscum; species Viscum album. Next base: position 355,028,449 of record OY728150.1, on the reverse strand, counting down.
GGTTTAGTAAAAAGTAGAATTTTGTACCTTTGTATACTGCTGAAGTAGAGTATATATCTACTGGTAGTTGCTGTGAAAACATTCTGTGGATGAAACCCACTCTTTTGGAATATGGATATGATTTTAAGAATGTTTCAATTAACTGTGATAACACTACTGCAATAAACATTTCAAAGAACCCTGTATCTCACTCTAGTACCAAACACATTAATGTAAGGCACCAGTTTTTGAGATATCATTTACAAAAGGTTGTTTTACTCTAGAATTTATAGGTACTGAACATCAATTAGCTGACATTTTCACAAAACCTTTAAGTTTGGGTAGGTTAAGTTACATTAGAAATGAGATAGGAATGATTAACCTTGATGGGTAGATACCTCCCTGATGTGAAAACCTCACCACTGGGAAAACCTCACTGATGTGAAACCTCACCGATGTGAAAACATCACCGATGTGAAAACCTCACCGATGTGAATTCTCAGAGATGTGAAAACCTCACCGATGTTAAATCCTCACCGATGTGAAAACCTCACCGATGTACCTCACTAATGTGAAACCTCACTAATGTGAAAACCTCACCGATGTGAAAACCTCACCGATGTGAAAACCTCACCGATGTAAAAAACCTCACCGATGTGAAAACCTCACTGATGTAAAACCTCACTGATGGACTCACTGATATGAATTCCCACCGATAAACCCTATCGATGAGTACACGCTGTTTTAAACATCTGCCTTCCACTAGAATTTGTATCATTTTTACTTCATTTTATTTTATTTATTTATCGATTATTAAATGATAAAAGAATGTCCTAGTTACTTCTCAATCCACTGATCCTCAAACCCTTTACCCTCAAGCCTTAGCTCCCGAACCTCTAAAAACACAATGTTCCTCGAACCAAAGATGGAAAAAACAAAACTCCATATTGTCAGAGATGACATTGATGAGCCGAATGCGAAGAAGTAGAAGGCCGAACCCGAATAAAGTGGTAGTGTTGGTAGAACTAGATCAGGAAGGCAACCAGTGAACCATCATTTACAAAATAGAGCTATTTTAATATAGAATGAGCTTCGCATGGAATTGATGATGTCTAGTATCTCTCTAGTTCTCGAGGTGCTAGAAGATCAGAAGTGGGTATAATGCTTCTCAGATAATAATAGACCATACTATCCGAAGCTAGTAAAGCAGTTTTACGAGTTTGTGAGTTTTGAGAAATCAGAAGATGAGAACCGAGTGATTTCTTTTGTGAATGTAAAGGAAATTCCTTTTTCATCTGTTGAGTGGGATGAGTATCTGAGAGTACCACATGAAAGAGTTTTTGGTTACACATTGGAGACAATACGACCTAAAAGTGATATATTTGACTATGAGACTGCCTTAGAGGAGCTCACGGGTAGTGGAAATCATAGATAAGTGGTGGATGCTGATATGGATGGACAGAACAGATTATTGTTCAGGTTTGTTCAGAATGTCTAAATTCCAAGGAGATGTGAATTTTCTAATTTAATATATCAGTATATCTATCTCCAACATCTCTTGAGACATTGTGTGAAAGTGAATCTGTGCTGATTTCTAATGTTTCAAATGGAGAACATGGCTAGTCCAAAATCAAAAACCAATTCCTTATTCTTCACCAAGTTGATCTCAGTAATGATCCAAGTGAAAGGAGTCGCTACGTCTCAAGATGAGACAGTGGCAGTAAGGAATATTTTATGTATCACAAATACAGTTTGCAAATACATGAAAATAAACTGGAATCCATGGAGAAGAGAGTGAGTTAATGATGAAAAGAATCTTTATGATAAATTCAATATTTTGAATCATCCTTCGAGGCCTAAGGATTTGAGGGATCCAAGTCTAGGACCTGATTAAGAAGAACCTGATTACAGTGATGAGACTGATGAAGATGAGACTTCTATGGCTGATGGAAGGGATCCAGACTTGCCCCCAAGTCCTGCTGATGAAATTCTATCTTCAGGAAAGAGAACTTTATTAGAAGAAGAGACACCTAATATTGAGGAAGACCATGAAACCCCTGATAATGAAGAATAAAGAGAGAATGAATCTGAAGTATCTGATTCTGTTTGCTTATGTCTGAGTCCATTGATTGGAACCTCAGTTGTACCTATTAAGGATGTAGTGGGAGAGATGGACGAACATGTGGCTAATACAAAGGAGCCTTTTGATGTTGCAGCAATGGAGTTAATTGTAGAAGATTCTTCTGAGTAATAAATACCTGCTGAGAATGCTATTGATGTACAAGAGAATGCACCCACTGAGGGGGATCATCATACCAGGTTTGGTAGTGTTTCTGTGGCTGTTGAAATTGAGGATTGGGCAGAAGACACAGGTTTTGTGGTTTGTGGATTTGATTATCCTGATTATAATAAGGAGGCATCCTTCAATAGACCAAAAATCAATTATAATATTCAGACTGAGTTGTTACCTGAAGATGTGGTCATAATGCATGATCTAGATAAGCTCAAGTCTGATCTCAAAATTAGTTTTGTGGAAGAAATAAGGAAAATGGAAGATTCACTGGTGTGATCAATTCAATCAATTATGAATGACTTAGTGACTAGAATAGTCTTTGGAGGAGCACCTATTGTGATTAATCCTAATGATATGATCACCAGCACTAATCTTGAATCCTTAAAGAATGAGCTGAAAGAGACTTTTAGTGCCTCTGTTGCCGAGTTAATGCACTGCTTTGTTGAAGAGATAAGAAAATTGGAAAAGTCTTTTGAACTCTCTCTTGGCTGTAATGTCTCTACCTTTGTTCCAGAAATAGTGGATGAAGTTACAGCTTTCTAGAATCAGTTTTCTAGACTGGAAGAGGATGTCGAAGTTCTAAAGAAATCTGTTATCTCTTTAGAATCTTATATGAGTTCTAAATCCCAAGTAGATAAAGATTTAGCTTATTTCGAAGGTGTTGTGAGCCAGATGGTATCAGTGTTTGAAGGATTTAAAACCTATATGAAAGACCATGTCAGCACCAAGGATTCCCAAGTCAAAAATCTTATCAGTGGGTTGACAAAAAATTTCAAGGAAACAATATCTTTCTCTATTGGTTCTCCTGCCTCCAGACCTTCAATTGAACTAAACCAAATTCAAGCTGTGATGAAGGAGGAGCTTGGTTCAGCATCAACCAGTGGCTCTATAGACTCATCAGATCTGACCAAAGTGGTGACTTCTACTAGAGATACCCCTAGAGATATAATGAAGATTGTTCAGGACTATATCAGAGAAGCTTGTGCCTCTCAGAAAGAAGTGAAAGAAAAGGTAGAATACTATATCAAAGGATTTATACCAAACATCAACTCAATAATCCCGTCAAACATCTGTTAGAAAACCCGAAGTTACCTTTTGTAAATCAAGCCTTCAGAGAGAAATTCAGAAAGCTATGAGAACTGACTCCAGCCTTGAAAAAATTCATGGAGAACAGGGATGATTTCATATCTTCTATGGAGAGAGGAGGAGGAATAATTATGGATTTCAGAAATATTTTTTTGCCTTTCTTTCATGTCGATTCTAGACCAGTGATTATACATCCAACTTTACCTTCCTCTTCCTCTATTGCTTCTCTTGTTTAGATGACTCCAGCCCAAGCCATTCGAAGCCTTACTCATATGATCACTCAAATAACTGCTCAGTACATTCCAGGAATAGTTTCAGTGGATCAGCCTCCTGTGATCATTTCTATAATTCCTAAGCATTCACCTGCATCCACAGAGCCTGAATCCTCTTCTTATCCCAAGGGAAAATCTCACATTGAGGACGTGGATTGAATAGGTGGTTCAGATATTTCATAGGACTCCCTTGTATTTTGTTTTATTTACTTGTACCATTTTGCAACATGAAATACAAGTGGCTTTCTCTTCTTTCGAATTTTTTTCCTTCTCTCTTTATTCTTTTCCACTTTTTGATTATCAAAACAGGGAGAAACATTATAAGGGGAAACATCTCTGGGAATAATAACTTTTATGCGAAAGGGGGAGAAACATTATCTAAGGGAGAGATACTATGCTTTGTAACTTGTACCTTTGATACCATTGCATTTAATTATACCTATGGTATAATGAATATTATTCTTTTCTCTGATACAATTGAATTTAATGATATATCCTCTGATACAATTACTAATTATTTTGAGATTATAATATCATAAGTTTTGATTATAAAAATAGGGGAGATTGTTGACCTCACATTTTTTTTGATAATGCCAATTATGCTATCACATAATTTGAATTAATTCTAACTCAATAAGATATGTTTTTCATAAAACAGATTAGTATTAAGTCACTAATTTGCTTATAGCTACTGATACAGATCTACTGGTACTTAGTCTACCGATAGAAATAGTCACTGATGTGTATAAGTCCACCGGTAAGCACATGTCTGATAGATCAAATCCACTGATAAAAAAAGATACTGATAGAACAAGTCTACCAGTATGAATAAGTCTACCGATACAAATATCACTACAACTGAAGCGAAGATACCGATACAGATAGTCACTGATACATCAAGATACTGATACAAGCTACTGTTACACTAGAGTTACCGATAGAGTAAGTCTGCCGATATGAACAAGTCTACTGCTATGAAGCTACCGATATAAAATGCACTACCGATAGAAGAAAAGTCTACCGATAGAAGAAAAGTCTATAGATAGATGCAGTCACCGGTATATAGAGCAACTGATACACACAGTAACAGCTACCGATACATGATCAAAGAGCTACCGATATATGATCAAAGAGCTACCGATACAAGATCAAATAGCTACCGATACAAGGAGATACTGGTATATGATCAAAGAGCTACAGATAGAAGGTCACTGCTACATAAAGTCATCTACTACCAAAAGAAGGCTACTAATGAAAGCTTGACCCGTTAATCTCTATACTCTCAATACAATTTATTTATTAAAGAAATGGTTATATTTTAAGATTTTAATACAATTAATGTTATTTAATGATATTTGTTGGCATGTTAGGGAACCGTACCTAGTACCCATGAAAAAGGTAATCATTCATTTTACCAGAGATGAATTCTATAAAAGGAAGGACAAATACCAGGTAGAAGAAAACAATGAAGATGGAAGATGAAGGGTGTAAACAGTAAGGGCTGAACAACATTGAAACGTGGTGCATTCACATAAAAGGAAAAAGCTACATTCCTATTGGAAGAGAACTAGACATACACAATGCCATTCATTCTAGAGGATAACACAAGATGCATCTTGAGTGAAGAACTTTAAAGAACTCTTCATGCACTCAAGAAGATATAGCTAATCCTGAAAACCAAGGAAGAAGATGACGCCCTTTTTTTCAGACAAAAACCAGAGAAGGACTCAGAAGCATTTCTGATTAATCAAAATAGTCCAGAGCTGCACTTCACATCACTAGATAATTCTAAACTCTTATCTATTCTCTTAGTGATTCTTTTATTTACATTTCGAGAAGTGTGTATACTCTGTTTATTTATTACACACATTGTATCCTATGCTAAGCTTGAGGATTTCTAAATCCTCATTCAAACTCTATAACTCCCTTGTATCCCACTGTGCATAGTGGTAGTGGTCAAGTAAGACCTGGACAACCTGTGAGTTGTTGTTTGTTTTCCCACGTAGAACTGTGGTAGAGGTCTTTGTACCTGGACAGTGTTTTCAATGTTGTTTACCCCGATCCAGGGTGTGGATAAAATTTATATAAATTGTTTGAGAGGACTAAGTCTCAGAATGAGACTGAACCTCTTGGTTGTATATTTTATGCATCATAGTTTAAATCTAATGTATATTATATATATTTTATATTCCACTTCTAATTACTTTAAAATACAAATTGTTTTAAAGTTACTTTGATAGTTAAAGTAGCAAGTCTTTATACTTATTTGTGAACCAATAAGTGAGTCTCAAAAGTTAATTTAATCTCATGATTAAATTAACTGAGACCTCATCAATCTTTGAGATACTAATTGCAATCTGTATAAATTCACTACAGTTTAACTTGTTTTCAAATATGGCTATTTTAGGAGAAATATTTTTAACATAAATTTTTAATTGGAACTCAATTCACCCCCCCCCCCCAATCTTGATTATCCACTCTAACCAAAAATATATTCTCTTGAACATCACATACTCTAATGGTATGTTCAACACCCCTTGTCACCCATAGTTTATAGGCTCTGGCCTCACAACCATGCATATTGTAACGGGTTATCAATCGGCATGTGGGATGTCATTTTTGTAAGACCATATTAACCAAAGATATTTAACATACCCAAAGTTTAATAACCCATCATTACCACCACATCAATGATAATAGAATCTCTAATTTCTATAAATACACATAAACATATGCCCAATGAGTAAGAAACTTATTCCTTAAATAAAACATTCACAAAAAAATTTACTAACCCAATTGGTTTTGTTTCCATGAATATCTCCAAAAATATTATTAACATCAGTACAATCACATAACATTAAAACTGAAAAGTGGTTATTAATAATTTGAACTTGTGATATACTTCAAAATCATTAATCCATGTTGATATCCATAAATCTAATGATGATTATGACGTATATTCTTCTAAAATTTAGCAAAATCCATTGAAAATTTATGATTAATATAACGAAAATACCGCTGAAAAAAACACTTATATACTGTAATTATAGAATTATAATATATAAATAAATCAATCAGTTCATTTCAACATAGGTTCATCCTTGCTCTGAGGGTTATCCTTTATAGGAGAGCATTGATTCAGATAAATAATTGGATACCTCATTTGTGAAAATGAACTATAAATAGATTGCTTGAATGAAAATTATTTCCTTAAATCATACTATTAAATTTTCATTTGAAATAAATTACATATTACTTTATTTTCCACACATATAAAAATTTTCCATTTCATTTAGACACTTTTCATAGTGTATCATTCCACATTTCTGATATAAAGGTAATTTATCCTTAATTATTATATAGTCAACAACACTCTATATATAGACAAAATCCATCATTTTATACTATGGAGACTCTATAAATTTTTCATGATAAAGGATGTTAATCACATTTTTTGGATTAATTTATAGGAATAAACCAGATATATCTCAATCCTATCATTAACCAATTTCATTTATCATAATCACCACATTTCCCTTCATATTCAATGTTAACGTGATTTCATCATGCTCTTGTCATTATCTAAAACAAAAAAGAATAGTGCGAGGAATAATATACATAGTTGGAAAACCCTATAATCATTTATATTATTTATCATTAATGATACACTATATCAAACTATAAAACTATAGGTCTATCCAAGGTTATTCATTATCATCATCTATTAAAACAATTCACAATGCTTTGGAATGAATATTTGAATTACTCAAAGAAATATCATATGAGATCCTTAAAAATTGTGAAAAGTAAGACTTCATGTTTTGTATTAAGTAACACTTGAGTCATTTATGATGAACCTTTTTAAAATTTAACATCCCTATGTAAATCTAATAAAAAACAATGTTATCTTTTACTATCCACATAGGTATGTATTTCAAGGAAAACCACATAAGCACTTCCATTCAAAAACATTTTTATTTTATTCTATGCTTATCATCATAATCAATATTCGGCTAATGCCCCCTATTCCATGTTTTCAAAAATAGTGTTCCCAAGGTTTATGATAAAATTACTCTGATACCAACTATAAATACCCCAACCCCCATAGCCTTCAATTGGTGGAAACTTTATTAAATTGGCACTACAAATATGTGATCACATCACAATGAAACTAAATTGTTTTGTATGATTGGTAAACTAGATACATTTATAAATCCTATATCACATTTTAAATTACAAATTAATTTTTTTTCAATAATATCATCATTATATCAAGAGAATCCATGAATATCAATATACTTACTCTTCATAGAGTCCCGAGGATGGGAAAAAATAAGGGTGAACTCAAATTATTATTAAAAGTTAAGTGAAATGGAAGCTATCTTACATAAATAATCATATTCAATGTGTAAATGTAAATAAATGAACACTCATTCCAATTAAATAGCTTTATAATCTTGAATATATATGCCTTAATAAATAGAAATGTCTATTTGACACTCCTTATCCTCTCTTGTTTTGTTTTAGTTTTCCTATCTATATTGATAATGGATTTATTAATTATAACTCATATATACCTTCAATGAGTCACCATCTGAATATTTTTGGAAACTACACCATTTTATAATTTATTTTCTAAGTCAAACACCAAATGTATGATTTATAATTATCTATAATTCCAAAAAGGACTATCAGGGTATTTAAATAATTAATTAATGTTAATTTTAATTCTTTCTATTGATCCCTATCAAATTAGTTCATTCAGTATCTTATGAAACATCTTATTAAAATGAGTATATTATTTTATCTTGGTTTAGTGGTCTAGAACTACTCATACATCAACCACACATCCAAACATCACTTGAAATACTTATTTAGACTAATGTAGTAAATTTTGGAAATTTTACAATACAATCATAAATGGATTCCTTCCATGAAAGATCTCTGAATCTATCCTCTTCTCACTAAGACTTATCAAATCCCAATTTTGACTGTAAACACCTATTGTGCACTGCATACATTAAAAAGTGGAATGAAACCACACACATGATGAGCACTATTCTCATCATATTGTAAACTTTTCAATATCACATTCTAATAACTCACCTTTGTTATGTTTTTCTTACCAATGACACATTATGTGAGTATATAAGTTTCATAAGGTAGCTATCAACATAAATATAAAATTAATCCAAATAATTATGAAATAGTATAATTTTTTTGACCATTTATTTTCATCTTTATCTCACCTCTAAAATCTTATGGTGTGTTCCATCACATAATTTTTTTTAATAAAATCATAATGTTATATTCTAAAATATAGTTGATAAGTCATATTTTTAATAAAAGTTCCAAAAATATTGGATTGATATTGAGTAATTTCATCCGAAATGATTATATAATTATATTAAAATATCATTTTATATTTTTACTTTTGAATTTTGAAATTATGAACATTATTTCCAGATGTCAGCTTCTTTAAAAATATAATTGTTTAATAGTTATTGAATGGTAAATTTCATACATGAATACAAATAATTATTTCTTTTATATTTTATATTAAAATTAATATATATTTTTATTAAATTTTTTAAGTAATTTTTTATTCTAGTCATGTACTGTTTTTTGTTAAATAATTTCTAAAATTCATTAAAACCTTACTTTAGATAAATAACATTATTTATTTAGTATTTTTTTAGAAGAATCATGATTTTTCTAGTGGTATATTTAAAAATCATTGAGAGTTTATCTAGTAAAGGGTAATTAAGTTATTATACATATTACACTATAGTATCTCCGTGGTATTATAAGAAATCTAGTCAATTACATAAAAATAACTCAACTACCCTTTAATTGGAATACATTTAATAATGTAGAAACTAGTGTAATGGATAACTAACCCCACGGTGTTACATTCAGTAACCAATTATATGAGATACAATGCATGAATTTCAGTAAATGAGTTTTATATCCTATATTGCTGAAAAAACTAATAACCAATTTATACACCAATATCCCAATAAAAAATATAGTCTAAATTTACATATAAATGTTTTAATTGTTATTATACATAATTCTTGGTATTAATTTTCCATAGGGATAATGTTAATGGTTTTGGGAACATTCTTATACATGAGGTATTATTGATCGTTCGAAAAGATTCATTATTTTGGTCTTTAAAATTATATTATTCTGTTCCAAATGCCCAAATGTAGTGTTTTTCAGTGTTACTTTTTATTTATTCGATTTTATGAAATTATTTGTATTTTTTGGAAAATATAGTGGAAAAAACTAGTCATATTAGTTATATAATGGTTTATATAGAGGAATCCCCCCACTCCCACTTTTATTATAATAATGAACACCATTCAATAAATATATAAGGGTGAATATTATTTTTCTTTAGGGAATAAAGAAAAATCAAATATGTATATAAATTATAACCATTAATTTAATATGATTTTTAGCCACTAATAATAGTGCCTCCCTTAATGAGTGTGATTATATACAACTCTATTATGAGGTTAATCCATGTTCCCATTAATTGAGAAGATTTTTAGTTTCTTCGGAATAGTAAATGACTAAAATTCTCCTAGATTTTATAATGGAAAATAATATTTTATTAAATAAAGTTCATCCAAGTAGAAATTATAATAACAAATAAATTTTAGTATAGAAATGTATAGACATTATTTTATTTAAAAAGTTTTTGTACCCTGACATCAAATAAAACATGTGATCAACATTTCAGATTCATATATATTGGATTTTCTATACGTTCATAAAGTGAATTAATTATAGCTAATACCCCTTAATATATATAATAAGTGAGTTCAAGATGATCTATATTTTGGAACAAATGAGGTTAAAATTGTTGTTTCTTGGACATTAATTCCATATAGCATGAGAGTGTCTATTTGTGAAATATTAACCAAGGCCGATTTAGATATAATCATTAAGTCAATTGTAATATATTTAATGTCCATAATATGTCCATATTCACGTATCCATGCTAGTTTTTCTCATACTAGTATTAGTGATTTTATATATTGGATGGGTTATATTTTTAATGGTTTTTAAGAGTGAATTTTATGAATTTTACTACTATATTTTCCAATCATTTCCAAGAACTTGCTTGATGATTGAGAGTAAATAAAAGAGAAGATAATATACCTCAAAAGAACTGATATTTTTTCAAAAATATCAATGTGTGTGATATAAAATATCATGGATATTACACATAAAGAGGATGGGATGTTTGGAATTTCAACATTCATATCAGGTATACCATCAAAAAAGAATAAAATTATATTTAAATTTGACAACATTAAAAACTAATTGGAATATTACTTATTAAAAACAGTGTGTTAAACTAAATTATAGTCCAGATTAGCTATATAATCTATTCAATTATGAAAGAAACGTATTTTAATCTTATATTATTGGAAGAACAATGATATGTTTTTTATTCTCGTCATTAACAACTGATTAACTATAGTCATTAAATTTCATAAAACCTATTATAATTCCTTAAAATGATATTAAATATCACTACCATTTATATTTCAAAAAAACACATGATAATGAGAGGCTTTATTCCCCTTATGAAAATTGTTAACTTTTCATGAAAAATATGATTTTAAGTTTATAATGGATGATGTGGAAACTTACCAAAACACATGAAATATGTGGTGTGGATTATAGAATGTTTCAAAACCACTTTAAATACAAAATGTTCATGAAAATAGGCATTATAAAACAATTATTATTGTAAAAGACATGGAGAATAACTTTTAAATCCACCATTGAATGATTTTGAGTCAAAAAATAAAGAAATATTTTTTTCAACACAAAATATGGATGGGTATTGGTCCTCTATATGATAGGTGCACGTGGTGTAATAATAAGGAAGTGGTTATTGATTGTTAAAAAATAATTCAACAAAATTTCATTCATTTTTGAAATAATTAGATAGATTTATTACAAAAAAAATTAGGCATTAAATTTGGTTTATACATTATAGGATTTTAAATACTTATTTCGGAAAATATATTCCTCAATGATTTTTTTGAGGCTCTTTTCAGATCATTATAGAAAAATAATTTCCGAAAATACATTTTTCCTAGTTGACTACACTATTTTTTTGATTTAATACACAATTTATACTATTAGTATTGAATGTATGAAATAATATGTTTTTTTATAAAGCATTAGAATCTATCGATATATAAACTCTATACGGATAGTGATGGAAAAATATATTGTAATGGTTTAGAGGTTTTAGAAAAGGGTTGAGTTTTACTTGAGAATGATAAACCTAATGTCAGGTATAATTTTAGTATAAATGATTCAATTTGAAGATACATCCAGGTGAAGGTCTTGTATGATAGTATAGTTGGTTGTAACTAGCAGATTATTCATTTGGAGGAGTTATTAGAAGTTACACTTAATCCATTATCTAGGTTATAATATGTGGAAAATCAAATTCTTGAATTTTTGATTTAATGAGATCATAAAGTAATAAACAATATACTAACTGTTCAATTTGATTTGGTGACAGTCATTGACTGAATAGAGGGTTTATTCATGGAAATTAACATTCTAGACATCATCCCAAAAAAATTGGGAGGGGTGAATAGTATATGAAATATATATAATATAATATAATTATTTGACTAAATCACTCAGGATAAATATATCATACCATTTTAATTTTATTTTATTTACATGAATAGAAGCAGTTGAAAAATTTCCACTTTTGGATTAGGACACCAGCCTTAATAATGCAATATTTTTGTTCATTTTACTTTATCTCTTTACTCTAATGTTTTAGGAGACAGGTGAGACTTCTCAAAAAGAAATTAATTATAAAATAATAAAATATAGATGAAATAAATGTATGGGGTTAAACCACAACATTACCTTATACATAAAAGGTAGCATATACATGAAGAGTGTTTCCATAATCATCATATTACTCATAAGAATTATGAGATTTAATTATGATTGTGAGTTAAATTTCTTAAAAATAATAGAATATATCCCCCTGTACTTTTTCTACTCTAGAGTGATCCCTTAGAAGGATGACGTGGTTGATACCCTTGTATATCCTCTCCCACTATCCCAATCAACATATCCACTCCCTATACCACCAATTTTTGGATGTCGACATGGTGTCTAGGTTTTAGTTTGTTATCAAGAACCTTAAAACTCTTCCTTATTCAAATCATAAATTTCATTCTCCAAGCGGACCTAATGGGACCCTACATCCCATTTCTAGGGACAAGAAATCACATTAGAGGTTTGTACCATACCCATACTATTAGAATCAATGTCATGGATCTTATTATTCTCTTTAGATATAACATGGGATTTCTCATTGTCAACTTTCTAATTAGCAAGCTATTGCATTTCATCAACATCAACAAATTGAAAATTCATTGATTCCTCTATAGACCCACTATAAGATGATGGTTTCTTCCAAAATCGTATTCCTTGACTATTTTAAGAACCCATAGGCAGAGTTTGGACTCTTTATTATTAAATATATGAAGAATAACATCTTTAAATGAGCTATGATCCTTAGGCTGGGGTTCATTATACGATGTATGACACTGAACATGATTGATAGAAGTTAGAACTTCCTCAACAACAATGACCTAAGGTTTAGAATGTTAGTTATCATACATCATGGACTTTCCAAGGTTTTTCTAGGTAAAATTATTTCCCATTTTTAGGTCCTTTAATTATTAATTCTTTCAAAAATCTATGGAATAATGACCATTTGCTCCACATTCCTCATAGAGAGTATTCTTCCAGAAAGTCTCCACAGTGTGTCCAACTGCCATGTAGTCCAATAAAAAAGACGGACACATATCATATTCAACCATAATCATGATATCATCATAATGGGTTGAAAGTGTGAAATTATGAATTATAGTAGAACATAGATCAATTTTATCAAATATTCTAGAAAAATTCCAAAGTAGGCATTCTCAGTTTCATTGTCATGAAAAATTGTAGTCCCAATTTCCACGACAATGTCATGAAAAATATTAGGATGCCACAAACATAATTGAAACCATACAAGAGAACCCATTCGTGGGAAAAATAATTTCATACTCATGATGCATTGAAGTCAAGAGGTCATTCATGAAGATGAAGAGATCCGAAAATCCAAGCATACGCCCTGGATTAATATGAAGTGAAAATTCAAGGGAAAAATCCTCAAGCAAGTGATATGAACCTCCACCTTGGGAATCCCCAAATATAGTAAACCAGATTAAAAATATCATCAAACATCATTGAATTTTCTCCTTTATTAATAACAAGATGCATGTTAAGGGATTTATGTCCCAAGCATTATTTATCCAAAAAAGCCTCTGGATTTTCCACCACATGAGTAGATGATCCATTTTTCAAGACTATGCATGTATAATAATTCATATACACTCCCATAGAAATTAAATCTCCCACAGGTTTCAGATCTACAGTAGAAATATCTGTCATAGCCGCCTTCAAAGAAATGCCACCAACAAATCTCACACAGTGAGTGCCCAAACCAGCACCTGACTTACAAACCATGTCCAAAGATCTTAGATCACCCAGATCCATCTGAGACTCATGATAATCTAGCACGCCACCATTAGTAGTGACTTATTTTAAAAAAACAATCCATCTACAAAGTATTGTTACCTTTAAAACACTCTTCTACACACTAGGTTGTAGATTTATGATCTAGATCTATCCTCCGAGAAATGTTACCTCCAATAAACCTATCTGAGTGATGCACAATAGATTTTCAATACATATTCATCTGCTGAGTATAATCCCCTCTAATTGACTCATCCACACAATGTGTGTTAGTACACCATGCACCCAACCCTTCCATTCATGAATCCCTATTTTCTATCACTCCTCAATGATCCTATGATGTAGTATCAGAGTGATTTAGTTGGACTGTTATGCAATGTTATACCCTGGTGACGTTTTCTAGGGATTTTTATCATGATCAATTTTCTATTTTCCATGTTGAAAAATTATTGTAATGTAGTTTTGGACCACTTTTCTTATATTGATCAAATGTTATTGTGCATTATTTTTTTTGGAATGTTGATTTTAAAATAAGGTAATGTTAATGTAGAGTAGTTTATATAATGGATGATTGGTTTGGGAAGATGTAGATAGGAAACTGTATAATATAAAAGAACCCTGATATTTCATTGATGGGTAGCAAGCCGGAATCATTGAAAAATAAATTTTTTGTATGTATAGAAAATAAATCATTAGCTATTAGGAATATTTCATTAGCCAAAAATATTTATCTTAACACATGGGACGTGATGAACATAATTGAAATTTGGTAGACCATTTCATACATATATTACAAGAATATAGTGCTGAAAAATTTGTTCTTCTTGAGTATATAATAATATATATGAGGATGTTACAAATAAATTCTTATTTTGATCATATTAATGAAATAAAATAATAAGAAATTAATTACTACTAGTAATGATAATTTTAAGATATTAGGAATGGGAAAAATGAATACATTTATCCCTCCCAAATCTATGTGATAAAATATTCACAACAATAAGTAAGTAGAGAAAAAATGTATCCTTATGTTTACATATTCCTAGGAAAAAATCATGGATGAACTACATTATATGAAATAGATCCATTCATCCTAATATAAGTTTTATTGTATTGAATGATGATGGAGGCATGAATTGTGGAAGGGTTATATGAAAGGATAAGGAATGAAGAGATGATGAAGGATAAGTTCAATGGAAGGTGGTCCATGTGCTTTTAGAATCAGAACCAATGTCTAATTTAAAAGGAATTCAATGGATGATTGCTTAAAATTCTAAAACACACCTTATTATGTGGATCCAAAAATTCTACTTTAGAATATAGGGGTGGATTACTCAAACCTGGTTCTCTCTCAACCGATTCATTGGTGACCTACTATGGAGTTTTATTTTACTCAATAACCATGTGAAGATGTAGGGAGAACTATATTTATAAATTATATTGATGGGTTTATCTAGTGGGTAATAAATATCTCTAGAATGTAGGAATCAGTGATGTTTCCATTTAAAAAGTGAATTTATGATTGATGATATTGAATGGAGTTAATCATATCCATGAGTTAATAATGTATTTAATATTCATTGTATATTTAGATTATATGAGAATTTTTTCAATGTTGAATGATGGATAATGAATGATTTCGCACTAATATATGTCTTCTATGAAGGAAGTGATGGACAAGACTCTAAACATAATAGGAGTATAAAAAAGTATATTCTATGACAGACATGAAAAATCTATGAAGTTATCAAATTCAAATTTTTCTAATGTTATTGAAAAAGATTTTATCATACAACTTTCCAAAGGGGATGTGATTTATAAAATAATAAATGTGTAAAACATAATAGGAACGAGTCCTAGAGAGAGGTATTCCATCCAAACAGAGGGAAATATGTTGAAGAACTAAAATCTATAGAAAATGCATATAGACAAAAGAGGACTGGAAATATTTTATTCTCACAGAGGATCACTATACAATATTCCTTTAATTGATGATGAGTTATAAAATGTGTGGTTATATATTGTGAATAAGAATTATATATTATTTGTATTTATCATATAATGGAGATCATTAGTAGAAAAAGAGACCAAATAAAAAGTAAAATTCTTATCATCAGATAATTTTGGGGAGTATAGAAGTAGGGTATTCTAGAGATTCTAGTAGAAAGGTATACTTGTTATAAAGATAAAATCATGATATAATGAAAATAATAAGGTTATATAGTTGATAATCCTATAGATATTTTGAAAGAAAAGTATTATCATAAATCGAGAAAGGAACACAAATTTATTTTTTGGAAAATCATTGAATTGGGTGACATGAATATTTAACTAAAGTACAAATTCACTATTGGGGACAAGACTTATTAATTTTTCTAGTATAAAATGAAATTTGACTACACCCATATCAATGTATTTAGTGTTATCACCTAAATCAAAATTTATTTAGTGAGAGAGACAATCTTGACACTAAGTCCATAGAATTTTATATTATATCTTATAGAAATGAAGAGTTAGGTTTTTAAATCTGGGAAAAACCAATAATTTTTTTGTTAGAAGTCGAATGTGATAAAAAATTAATAGATAGTATGGATGAATTAGAAATTAAGTGATAATTATAATGTAATAAAAGTATCATCAAATAATGAAGTTTATGTAAATATATTACCAAACATTATATATGTTCTTAAGAATTGAAAAATTACATCATTAATGGGAATAATATACTCTTTACGGAAGATTAAAAAAATTAGTAAAATATTATTGGTGTTTTGATTTCATATATTACCTACGACCTCAGAGACTGTTGAATTTAGAAAAGAAAATATAGAGGATAACACTCTAAACATATTAGTGTTAGATGTAGTTAACCTATAAAAAGAGTTTTGAATATCCACCAGAGTGAGTCAATAAGTGTATAGGTTCAATAATAATATGCACCAATTTAATCTATTGGTTGATGGAGTTATATATATCATTCAAGAGGGTATAATATTGAATAAATCTAATAATTGTGACATAAATTTACAGATAAAACAGATTCCCTTAATTTTTTCATTATAATGGACCTGATGGAGATAAATTTATTGAATAAATTCAAAAAAAACATTGGAATATAAACTAATGGAATAAGGGGGAGATGAGTTGTCACATACAGGAAATCTAATCATCATGGGTTTTCAATAAATGGGTTTTTTTTTGTTTTTTGTAGGCCTTCTCTCAGATAGTGAACCCCAAAACAATTCAAACAATGATGATTATGGTTTCAATTGAAGGAATTAATTTAGTATAGTTGGGGATGAAGAAAATATTCTATCATGTTGACATAGATGAGGATATTTATCTAGAGTAACAGGTTGGATTTTCGGATTAGTGAAACTAGGACCCTGTGTGTGATCAATTTTAAAATTTATGGTTTATATCTGGTGATAAATAATTGGAATGATATGTTCAACCACTTCATGATGGAGTGTATGTTATTATAGATTAATTGAATACACTTATATTATTAAAATGTGTACAATGATGTCATTTCATTTTATTAATTGCATATATTGATTATATGATGACTGAAAATATTATAAATGAAAGAATAAATGATTTTTAACTGCAATTGGGGATTTATTTGATATGAATGTTATTTTTATATTAATACATATATTTAGGATGGAAATAATGATAAACATATATTTTGATATATTTTTATGGATATAATCTGATTACATCCAAAATTAAGTGGAGATATTTAGTACAGGTGAGTTCAATCCTAAACAACACCCTTGGGATGATATTTATTTCTATATAATTATAAGGATTTGTGAACATAATATATATTCCTAACCATTATTATTATTCCTTTTTTATATTTTTAGAATTCTTTACATATTCCTTAATTTTTATCATCACAATATTGCACATGTAGTGTGAGTTGTTAGAAGATAACAGATGAATTTTATAAGAGAATGTTGGAAGGAGTTGAACCATATCCATTGGCTCATAATGGGTTATATAATCACAGAAAATTTCCATTGAATGGAAGATCCACTATAAGGGTATGTAGGCTCATAATTTTCAAATTTGGATAAGCCTAGAAAAATGACTTATTTTTCATTCATCGTCATTTTAATGATAGTCAGTTAGATATTAAAATATAAACAAATTTTTTAATAGTAGATAATGGATGTATATGGTATCATAATTATAGAAGTTTGGATTATGCTAATATGGAAATATATGATGGTGGATCATCTCATTAGAAGGTAAGATAATGGGATGCTATTTTATTAATTCAAAAAGTGTGATTCACTTAGGAAAATATCAAAATTTTGATTCAATGATAAATCACATTCCTCAAATGTATCACATCAATTGGATAATTTTATATGATGGAGTGGTGGACCAACATAAGATTTAAGGGACTCAAAATCCTGTATACATGTTGGAAAAGTTCATATTCAGGGATCTAATCATGAAATTTTGTTCCTAAGTTTTCCTGGGATGTCAAAAAGTGCGGTGAGGGAATAGTAGAATTTTTTAATATATGTTTGATGAATATAATTTTTTTTGAAGATACTAGAGGGATTGATGGTTAAACATAACATTGATTCTCATGAGGGAGATTCTTCGCAATGACCCAATATCATGCTATATAATTTTCTTCTCTAAAAAAACAATTTTATGAAATAATATTCAGTCACGACACAAAACTAAAACAATATAAGAAATAATAGATAAATTTTTTTCTAAATGTAGTAAGACATGTTGTATATAATAACATTTCAATGAATTATAAATTCATTGAAAATAGGTTAAAAAATACTCAATGTTTTAAAAATGAATTTTTAAACAAAAGAAAATGGTATTTAAATATTATAAATATTATTTTAAAACATATATTATGAAATTTTGTAACTTTAATATCATTAAATTAAATTCAAATATTAATTATACTTTTAAAAATTATAGTAGGTTGATTTTTTTATATTTCTAAAACAATATATTTTATGGTGAATAGTAAAAAATATAGTTTTTACCAAAACTATAAATTTTTCTATTATAAAATAAAATTTTAAATGATTATGAATCCTTTTAATTTGTAAAATAGTTATTTATGAATTAAAACTACAAATTTTAGAAATACTATTCTAAATTTTGAGAACATATTACAAACATTTTGACAACATAAGTAATATTTTCCAAGTAGCATCTGATCTGAAGACATGGAGCTACTCTAAATTCCGTCATCCGGACCGACAATGCAATTTTCTTGAAAGGAAGATTGGCTATCTTCTTAGCAAACCCCCGTCTAGCAGCATTCTCTCCAAAATAAGTGAAACCCAACGAGAGCTGGATGTTGCCCTGCGCAATAAGGAAGGTTTTTGGGCTATGCGAGCGCGTGATATTCATATAGCAGAAGGGGATGCTAATACCTGTTATTTCCACCAGAAGGCTTCAGCAAGACGCCGGAAAAACATCATTTCTGGCATTCTTAATTCAGATGGTAGTAAAGTGTCTGACACAGGGGGAATCCAAGAAGCATTCCTGAGCCATTTTCAGAAACTCTTCTCTACAGGCCATTCTTACATTTCTCCCGAGATTGAGGACTGCATCAAACCTGTGATTTCTGACAATATGAACAGACAACTTTCTAAAGATGTGTCGAATGACCAGACTCTTAAGGCCTTAAAGCAAATCCACTCCACGAAAGCCCCGGGACCAGACGGATTCCACGCCCTCTTTTTCAAGAATTACTGGCACATCATCGGTCCAGACTTTTGCAATTAAATGCGGGATATTTGGGCGGGGAAAGCGGACCTGTCTTCTCTTAATGAAACTATTCTTACTCTCATTCCCAAGATGAAAAATCCGCAAGGGGTGTCGGACTTTCGACCGATCAGTCTGTGCAATGTCTCGTATAAGATCTTCTCGAAAATCCTGGCGAATCGGTTGCGTCCTTGGCTACCCGACATCATTTCAGAGAACCAAAGCGCTTTTGTGGCAAAAAGGTTAATCACTGATAATGCCATTATTGCTCATGAAATTTTCCATTCCATGAAAACACGTACACGAGCGAAGAGAGGGATCATGGCGTGGAAATTGGATATGGCTAAGGCCTATGATAGAGTGGAATGGAACTTCCTCGAATTTGTGATGCTCAAGATGGGTTTCTGTACCAAATGGATTGCCATGATCATGCAATGCATCTCGTCTGTTTCCTTTTGCATTAATGTCAACGGGGTGCTCACCCGAGGCTTCTCCCCATCCCGTGGGCTTCGCCAGGGAGACCCTCTTTCACCCTTCCTTTTTATTTTAGTGGCTGATGTGTTTTCTAACCTCCTTTCCAGGGCAGCCTCGCTTTCCATAATCCATGGGGCGAAAGCGTGTCGCAAGGGCCCTCCGATATCCCACCTCTTCTTCGCGGATGATTGCCTTCTTTTTTTTTCGAGCTACCCCTAATGAGTGTACTGCAATCTGCCAGGCGATACAACAGTATGAACGGGCTTCAGGACAAATGATCAATCAGAGTAAATCAGAAATTTCTTTCAGCTCTGGAGTTCCCCAGCCGAAAAGAGAAGATCTCTGCTCTTTAGCACGCATTCCTGGGGTCGATAAGCACCAGAAGTATCTTGGGCTCCCG
Source organism: Viscum album (assembly GCA_963277665.1). Taxonomy (NCBI): domain Eukaryota; kingdom Viridiplantae; phylum Streptophyta; class Magnoliopsida; order Santalales; family Viscaceae; genus Viscum; species Viscum album. The sequence goes on along the minus strand of OY728150.1, from coordinate 355,007,586 downwards.
ACGGTGGTTGGACGGTCAAAGAAAGAAATCTGTTCAGCTATTGTGGATCGAATTGACAGAAAAATACAAGGTTGGACCCCTAAAAAAATCTCCAAGGCCGGCAAGGAAATCCTCATCAAGGCGGCACTTCAATCTGTCCCCAGCTATTTGATGTCTATTTTTAAACTCCCTGATGTGGTGCTTTCAAAGATTCAATCCAGTACATCTAACTTTTGGTGGGGACGAAAGGACGGAAAAAATAAAGTCCATTGGATCGCCTGGTCTGCTCTCTGTCAACCAAAATCTGAAGGCGGAATGGGCTTCCGGGACCTTTCTCTTTTTAATGATGCTTTGCTGGCTAAACAAGGTTGGCGTATGATTAATAACCCATCATCCCTATGCACACGTGTTCTCCGGGCTAAATATTTCCCACATAAGGATTTTATGGATTCCCATCTTGGCTATCGACCCAGTTTTCTCTGGAGAAGCATTTGGGGCGGTCGTAATCTACTGAGGAAAGGACTAGGCTGGAGGATTGGGAATGGTTCTACGGTCAAGATTTGGACCGATCCTTGGCTTGTTGATCTGACAGGCACGAAGGCGTCATCCCCTGTTTATCCAGGATCCGAACATGCCACAGTCTGTTGTCTTTTTGATGATCAAGGGCCGGGATGGTGTCTGGAAAAACTCTTCTCCTGGTTTAATGAGAGGGATAGGAGAATTATTCTGAGTATTCCCTGTGTGTTAGACGCAGGGCCAGATCATCTCTACTGGACAAACGACAGCTCAGGTGAGTATACAGTGAAAGCTGGCTACCAGCGAGCTCTTTCTGCTCAGATTTCAGAAGGAGATGCGAGGCCCTGGACATCAATTTGGAAGCTTAATGTTCCCCCTAAGGTTCGCTTTTTCTGGTGGCAGGTGTGTACTGGTATCCTCCCAACTAAGAGCCTCCTTGTCTACAGACACTTTTCAAACGACAACTCTTGCCCTTTCTGCCCTTCTGTGACTGAATCCCCTTTCCATGCTCTTGTTCAATGTCCCGGGGCTCAGGAGGTTTGGAATGGCTGGGGATCAACTATAGAGCTGTTCCCGGACACCGCCTCAGATCTTACATCTCTCCTGATGCGATGGTGCTCCTCCTTTTCGCCGGCTAAAGCAGGCACCCTATGCATTTTGGCTTGGATTATCTGGAATAGGCGGAACGAGGCCATTTTCAATCATTTCCGGAGGCCCCCCCAGATTTTGGATTGACCGGGCATTGTCATGGATTGCGGTATGGCAGAACCACCCTGAACAACAAAGACTTTCCACCCACCCTCCTCTTCCCCAACATTGGTTCTCCCACCGGAAGGGATTTTTAAGATCAATGTGGATGCCTCTCTCCCTAAGGATGGCCCAATTGGACTTGGTTTAATGGCCCGAGACAACCTGGGAAATCTTATCGCTGCCAAATATGAAGCACGTTATGCACTTTGGGAGCTCTCAGTCGCGGAGGCCGCCGCCATCCTTGCTGGATTAAACTTCGCAAAAGATTGCGGTTGGGATTCTATTCACATCGAATCCGACTGTCTCACTGTAATCAATGCCATCAATCTCACTGACGGCGGGCTTCAACCTTTCGGTCCCATTATCCGGTGTATTCACTCGCGGAGACAAGGCTTCAATTCCTGCAATTTCTCATTTATTAGAAGGGAAGCGAATGAAGCCGCTCACAAGATGGCAGGCATTGGCCCTCCCTACGAGGATTTGCTTTGGTTCCATCATTTTCCATCGTGGTTATGCTCCTGTATTTCTGCTAATCTCCATCATTAATGGATCCGTCTTATTTTGTCAAAAAAAAACTTTATTTAGTTTTAATATTATCCAATAAATATCATAAAAATCAATTAAATCGAACAATGTACCCTACAAATAATTTTTATGGTTACAAATTTATTATTTCTTAAATGTTTTCACTCATTAAATGTGCTATTGTTAAAATTGATTTTTCTTACACATATAAATTTTAATAAATAAATTAGATTTCATATTTTGGATTTATAGGTAAAAATAATGTAATAATTTCTGTAATATTTTTAGGCGTTAATAGTATATTACTAATTGTGAAATCTAGTTACTAAGGTAACATTTAAAAGGTAAATTTTAAAATTCTAATATTAACGGACATAAAAAATGATTCCAACATGTGTTAAAATTAACATTTAATTTATTCTAAATCATAAATCATCCAAAAACAATTATTTTTCATTTTGGAGTCATCTTTATATGTGGAACATGTACACGTTATTTATTAGGTTGAAATATTTATAAAAATTATATTCACAATAATTATAAAAGAGAACACTCTTCACACCATCAAGACCACCCTGCAAATTTGGTTTCATATTCAAAATATTCCCTTTTAACTACACATATATCCATCTTCCATTTCCTTTATCCTCCATCCACAAAAGATTATCCTAAGACTTTCATTTCTAAGGATTCATCCAAATGAATTCTAATGTCCTCAACATGAGTACATTTTTCCTAACTTCATTCATTTTCATTTTTACATTAAAAATAAATTAGTAATTCTTAAACTATTACCACATAATTTATTTTATACTGACTTTTATTTTTCTGATGAAATAATTATTTACCATCTTTCCATTTTTCAATTAAGAAAAATGAAACCTTCACTCATGCATTGTTCTAAGTGATGCCCCTTAAAGGGACAACAAACTTTTTATTCACCTACAACTACATAAATTTGTTATAAGGGGGAATATAGAATATAGCTATAAAATATGAAATTTAATTTTTATTACTATGAAAAAATATATAATCCATCATTCTGTCCTCTCATTCTCTAATTAATGAAAATGTCTAACATACCATTTTTGGACCACCTCCTCCATAATGCAGCGTATCTTATATTCCATTGATTTTCATTAATATTTATTATGCCCTCATAGAACATGATAAACACTTTTAAATTATGAATATTATATCATAAGTATTATATAAAAATAATATCAATAAGAAAGGAACCGCTTTATTAATCACAAACATCATTAAATTATGGTATGTCAATGTTTTGTGTAATTTTATAAACCTACTTAAATGATTAAATAAAATAGTATTATGGAAGAAAATGAGAACGGAACTACTAATTTTATTTTTAAATAATTATTTTTATTGTTTTTCATAAATATTATAATTAATATTATGATAATATATTATATTCCAAACATCCATTCATTAAAAATCACTGAAATATTATCATAACCAAATGCATCATTATGGAGCGTAACCAAAACTACCATAAAATTAAATTATAATATTTTCAATTATGGTAAATAATTATTTAAAATACCTTGTATAATCATGTAATTATTATATTTTTTGTAAGAAAAAATAACAACACATTTATTATGAAACTATTTCTAAACAATCACGAAAAATCACCCCTGATATTGAAAATAGATGAAAAAATAATAATATAAATGTTTCGGTGCGGATGTGCGTCGGGTTACGCTGTTCCGCCAGGACGCGTTCGCGCGTGCACCCGTCAACCCGAGGGGATGGGCGCGCGGCTTGTGGTCCCGCAGTCCCGCTTTCCACGGGCGGGCGGCATCCGTCCCTTATTCAGGGGCGTCTGCTCCTTGATCGAAACCGGGATGATGGGATGTCGGCTCCTCCTTCCTTGGACGTCTCCTCGGAACTCGTCGCCTAATCCGGGTCTCCCTCATAGACTTAAGAATGTTCGTGAATCTCGTTCCCGGCGCCATATCTTCATGGACACCGGTTAATTACGCTGCTTCCGCCCGGACGTTCCAAGGAGTCTGGGCGGGGCAGCAACCTGCGGTAAGAAGGCCGGGTGGCTCTGGGTGCTGGGGGCGTGTCGTAACACTGCGGCTCTGCACATCTGTCTTCCGTCCCTAATAGGGCTTCTCGAAGGCATAATGGCCTGAGGCATCCCGTACTAGGTGCGGGGAACTGTGTCACCTGAGGTTTTCCTCAGCTTCCCGTGTTTAACACGGGGTATGCCGCGAGTTTAACGTCCAGCGGGGACGGCATCGGACCGATCAACACGAAAAGTGGATCAGATGACGGAACCCCTTGCGGGGAACCTCCGACGCTGGGGCCAGCACATGGGCGGCTTCCCAAGTAACGTGGAGTGGAGTGAAGTGGCATGACCCCACCGGGATGTGGCGGCCCGGGTAAGGATCAGGATGGATGATGAAGTGAAGAGCTTGGACCCCAGAGGGGCTTCCTACGTACCGCGCGTTAGCACGGATCAAAGTCGACGTAGTTCGGGTATACAGTTTAACGTCATGCTGGACGTCGGCAAGCCGACTCACGAAGAGGTCGAGGCCGTCGGGCGGAGGATTGAACCGAACCACCTCGCACAGAGGGGGATGGAACGGCCGGGTGGATCACAGTTTCACGTCATGCTGGACGATAAAAGGGGAAATGGAAAAGGGGGGCTGTGGGGAGGCACCGTGGAGATACACATGGGCAGTCTCCCACAGGGGCGGATTCATAGGTGAATCAACGCAAGCGTGAACCCTGGCGGGGTCCACTGATGGACGAACCGACGTAAATACGACCGGGACGACCAGGTGGTGGGCTTGAACCTCAGGGAGGCTTCCTACGTACCCTGTATAGAAGACAGGGATCAAAGTCCACGTAGTTCATTCTGTCAGGACTTACGCACTTGAGGCAGCCCGGTTGCGGCAAAACTCAGTTGGAAGGGACTTGGACCGAAAGCAGAAGACACCTCGATCCCAGTCAGACCCTCTACTGGCTTCGGCAGTGGGGAGGCGCAATGGAGATACACATGTGCAGCCTCCCACGAGAAACTAGGGGTTTGTAATACCCTGCCCCCGTAGGGAAAAGCCACTCCCATTAAATCGTCCCTAAAGAGGGGCAATCCCGACATCCCTGCAGAGACGAGCGAGTGGGGGCCACATCCAAACCGGGGGAGATCCTGCGTGCAGTGCACGGGATCGGATGAAGCGGACGGTTTAACGTCTTGCCGGACGAAGTACAGTTTAACGTCATGTGTTGAGGACGAAGCAGACGGTTTAACGTCCTGCCGGACGAAGTACAGTTTAACGTCGTGTGTTGAGGACGAAGCACTTGGCAGTTTAACGTCTTGCAGCGCGGACGATGGGGGCTAGGCAGTTTAACGTCATGCAGCTTGGACGGATGTGCAGTTTAACGTCATGCTGGACGAATATGCAGTTTAACGTCATGCTGGACGTATGTGCAGTTTAACGTCATGCGGGACGAATGCGCAGTTTAACGTCATGCGGGACGAATGTGCAGTTTAACGTCATGCTGGACGAAGGTGCAGTTTAACGTCATGCTGGGCATAGGTTGCCGGACGAATGTGCAGTTTAACGTCATGCTGGGCATAGGTTGCCGGACGATGGGTGCATGTCACTTCGCACGAACCTGGAGGGCCGCACGGGAAGACAACGCACAGTGCGGGCACCCAGGATGAGGAGCATCGGGCGCCACGCAGGCAGGTGCCCTCAGGGGGTCGAGGGGACGACCCTGGCAGATTGCGCGCAAAAAAGGATGCTTTGCGCGCAATACTGCGGGCCGGCGCGCAATCGGGGCGGCTGGCGCGCAATTGGGCCAGTGCCTTGCGCGCGGGTGCTTGAGAATGCTCACACCGGGCTTCGGATAGCGCGCGGGGGCAACGGCTCATTCTTTAACGAATGGCCACTTGAAAGAAGGGGGGGTGCGCGCAATCGGGCCGGATTGCGCGCACCCCGGGGGCAATTGCGCGCAAGCGGGTTCTTTTGCGCGCAAAGGCCTTAGGGTGAGTTTTTATTCAAATGAAAGGAGCCAGCGGGGATTGCGCGCGAAGGCGGACCCCGAGGCTTCCTTGCGCGAAAGAAAGGAGGTTACCTGAAGTTCATCATTTGCGCGCGGAAGGGGTTGAATTGCGCGCACGAGAGACGTTTCGACTTCCAGCAACCTTTGAAACGTTGGGGGTCGCCTTATATTTATAGGCAACCCCAGGCGCGGAATCCAAGGCGCGAGCGCGAAATTCTTCTCGCGGGCGCGGAATCGGACACGGCGCGCAAAGGGAGCCGCGCGGGCCTGCGGCGCGCAAAATCTGCGCGCCGGCCCGGCGCATTGCGCGCATCCCGGGGGTTTTGCGCGCGGATCATCACCTTTGCGCGCGGACCTCTGAAATTCCGCGCAAGGCCTCCGGGCCCTCCGAAACGTTCTTCCGACTCCAAATATCACTTCGCTTTCCGCATCCGGAGCTTCGTTTGGGAACAACGGACTTTTCCGGCGTCTACAAAAGCCCCCCCTCGGAATCTGATCGGCGAGAGGTCGCAACGATCGGGTTCCGAGGGAGACGCCGGAATGCCGAAGTCCTGGGCGACGCGGGACTGTGGTGCGCAAAAATGGGTGTCTGGCGCGAAATCGGCCGATGCGGTCGCGCAAAGCCTTTTCCGCGCAGCGCGGACCCCGGCCTCGCCTATAAATAGGGGCACTGGGTTTCTGGAGAAAAGAGGGAGGTCATTCCTAGGAAAGGAGACCTCAGACCTAACCAATGTATCATCCCCCAACTTGTTCCAACACACGAGCGGGACAACGCTAGGGGCGTTGAGATTTTATCCGAACATAGGGAAATGAGAAAGGGTGAATCGCGTGTCCCGAATCCAGACATCCACAACGGTCGGCCTTCCAGGAAATGCCCAAGACGGTAGGCGGACAGTGGATCGACCATAACAACTGCAATAGACGGACCGAAAAAGGCCATCATTCATATTGCAGGAGGCGGACCACATGTCATCATGAATACCGCTTTGGGGTTCCTTCAGACACAAGGGTGGAAAATCCAGATCAACAGGGCATGCGAAGCGTGGGGCGAAGTGACGATTTGTTCGGACAGAATCCAACTCTCTCAAAATTGCGCCACCGTGGGGGAAGCGTATTAGGCGGATGCACTAATCTGGCTGTGAGTCACCTCAATTCTCAGACAGCACCTCTCTGACGAGGAAACTGTCGCTTCCCATCCTTGCGATGGGGCATCCCGAGCTGAATCGGGGAGAATATCACAACTGCACCACTCTACCCGAAGTCAGGCCAGACGGCCGGCGACGAGGAGGGGCGGGACTTAACGGTCCCTAAGGCTGGACCCGAGTCGAAATGCCCGGGCGTTCCTACGTACTCCATCAAGCTGGAGATCAAGCCACACGTAGTTCTGAGAGTGCAGTTTAACGTCATGCAGGACGTAGGACCCCATTTGGGGTAGATCTTAGTTTAAGGTCTTAGAGCTCGGACCATAAGGGCTGGATCTTAGTTTAAGGTCTTAGAGCTCGGACCATAAAGGGGGGATCTTAGTTTAAGGTCTTAGAGCTCGGACCATAAGGGTGGAGGATCTTAGTTTAAGGTCTTAGAGCTCGGACCATAGGGCTAGAGGATCTTAGTTTAATGTCTTAGAGCTCGGACCATAAGGAGAGATCTTAGTTTAAGGTCTTAGAGCTCGGACCATAAGGGCTAGATCTTAGTTTAAGGTCTTAGAGCTCGGACCATAAAGAGGGGTCTTAGTTTAAGGTCTTAGAGCTCGGACCATAAGGAGAGATCTTAGTTTAAGGTCTTAGAGCTCGGACCATAAGGGGAGATCTTAGTTTAAAGTCTTAGAGCTCGGACCAGAAGGGGAGATCTTAGTTTAAGGTCTTAGAGCTCGGACCATAAGGGCTAGATCTTAGTTTAAGGTCTTAGAGCTCGGACCATACAGACCTCAAAGCACGCCACATCGTGGTCATATCCCCTGGATATGCGAAGATGCACTGAGGGATAGTGTCAAGAGTGTCGAGTTTTCGCCTGGTCAGGATGGGAGGTGGGAAATGTGAATCATGCGGCCATTCACTCGAGGACTGGGAGCACCGGCGTGACGATATGAGGGTACTGCCGACCGTGGCGGAAAAGCAGCATCAACATCGCACTAACCGTTGGTGGAATGAGGCAGCAAACGAGCATCGACCGCTCAATCGCAGGATTCATATCGATTTGCTGCCCGAGGCCATTGGGGGTACCGGCCCGAGTCGGTGGGAGAGCACTGAGGCATTGTGTCCGAACCGTTCACGGGGGCTCCACCCAGGGCGTAGACGATGGGTCCGAATGAAAGGGAGCACGAAGCCTGAAAAGTGGAGGAAACCTGACCAAGCGGATCCTGACCCTCCTGGCAATAAACCAGAGTACTCTTGACACCGGTGGACCACGACAAGGGGTCGGGGAACACGCCTTGAGGGTGACCTGAAGGCGGCGGATTCCCCAGAGAAGGGGGAATCTCTAAGAGGTGGGGGGCTGGACCCGAAGTTTCAAACATCCGGGCGTTCCTACGTATCCCATAAGGATGGGAATCAAGCCGCACGTAGTTCTTGAAACGCGGTGCAACACAATCGGGCACCAGCGCGGGGAAGAGTGCGGGTCTGACCCTCGCACACAAAAGGAGCGACATTTGATATTTCTTGTTTTTCCTTAAAGATGAATGGTTTTTATTTGTGCGGCGACATGCCTGTGATTGAGAAATCTCTGGCGTCGCCGCAATAATCAAGCCACGGAAGGCATTGATGAATGGCGTGGTTATTAACCAGCGCCCAACATGAGTGTCCCCTGAGGGGAACATCACGATGCAGTGCCGTTTTCTCGTCGGGCGGCCAAGACGATCACAGTTTACGGTCGTGTTGTAGGACCAGACAACACAGTTTAAGGTCGTGTGGTTCGGACCATGGAGGAATCCGCTTATTGCGGTACGGCGGACACGGCGGAGGTGGGAACATACCCAGCCCTGCGGTCACGCACGATTCCAGGAGAAGAGTCTTGGGATAGGGGTCTGCATATGTCCATTACCCGAGGGGCAGAGATGCTAGCCTCCAGATATACTGGGCCCAGAACGCAATTGTTCGGGCGACTCCCTCCTCCTTATGGGGACGAGGGTCCAGCTACGCATGGCCCTTAGGGAGGATATCTGCATATATCCTTGGTACTCAGATCATGGGAGCCTCGAACGACATCATTACCCTGGTTGGTCTGCCTAACGTGTAAAGGCGTACCGGATGTCAGTATGAAAAGAGTGCCCAGATTCCACTACAACGCACAAAGGCGGAGTGTGATGAGGACTGCGCAACCAATGTTCAGAGCCTGAGAGAGCTGACATGGCGATCAAGGACGTTGCTGACGCATTCGCAACACAACATCCGATCGCGTCAGCCTAAGACGGGGCAAGCAAACGAGCATCAACCGCTCAATCGCAGGATTCATATCGATTTGCGGCCCAAGACCCGCCGGTAAATCGACCCGGAGCGGTGGGAGAGCACTGAGGCATCGTACCCAAACCGCTAACGAGGATCCCTTTGAGTGAAGGCTCGAACAAGAGGAAGCGCGAGGCCTGACAAGCAACACAGGACTTGTCGGGGTTGAATCTGACACTACGAGTCATAGACCGAAGTACCCAAAACATGTTAACAGATCTCCGGAAAGGGTCGGAGGACTCACCCTGAGAGCAACCAAAAGAGGGCAGATCCCCGTGATCAACCAAGAGACGGGGCTGGACCTGAGACACAAGCGTCCAGGCGGTCCTACGTATCCCATAAGGATGGGAATCAAGCCATACGTAGTTCTGGAAAGGCAGTTTAACGTCATGCAGGACGATGAGGAAAAAAGAAGGGGGGAGCAGAAGGCATCCCCAAACGTGGGGGGGGGGGCGTACAGCGTGACGAACAAACCGACGTGAATGAGGGCATAGCCCCGCACTCACACCATACGCCGCACACCCCGGGGCAACTGGGCCAAGGGCCCGAGATGGGATGGAAATTCCCGAAGGATGGGGCTGGGCCTGAAACATGAATGTTCAGGCGGTCCTACGTATCCCATAAGGATGGGAATCAAGCCGCACGTAGTTCTTGAGGGGCAGTTTTACGTCATGCAGGACGAATGCTGAACAGTTTAACGTCTTGTAGCTCGGACGTAGTGCAGTTTAGCGTCATGCAGGACGAATGCTGAACAGTTTAACGTCTTGTAGCTTGGACAAATGCAGTTTAACGTCGTGCAGGACGTGGTGCAGTTTAGCGTCATGCAGGACGAATGTGCAGTTTAACGTCTTGCGGGACGAATGTGCAGTTTAACGTCATGCTGGACGTATGCAGTTTAACGTCGTGCAGGACGTGGTGCAGTTTAACGTCATGCAGGACGAAGTGCAGTTTAACGTCTTGCGGGACGAAGTACACTCAGGCAAAGTACTGCTTGAGGAACCTAGCGTTGGTGGGAGGAGTGACACGCTCACCATCCATAGTCTCTAGGGAGTACGCGCCATTGGGATAGACCTTGTGGACAACAAAAGGTCCCTCCCACTTGGGCTCCAACTTGGGCGGCTTCCTGCCGGGGATCATCGGTGCTCTTAGGGCTAGCACTAGATCACCCTGCAGGAAGGAGCGGAGGCGAACCTTCTTATTGAAAGCTCGAGCCATTCTGCTTTGATGCCTCTCCAAGTTGTGCAAAGCGCGAAGTCTCTTCTCATCCAGTGCTTCCAACTCGACTAGACGGGCTTCAGCAACTCTGTCCGGCGCTTGCTGGTCGTAGACCGCAGTGCGCAAGGACGGTAACTGGATCTCGATGGGCAGGACGGCCTCAGCTCCATACACCAGGGAATAAGGGGTCATCTGGGTGGAATTGCGTGTCGTCGTCCGATAAGCCCAGAGGGCGTTGGGGAGCTTGTCCGGCCAACTCTTCTTGTTCTGACCAACCATTTTTTGCAGAATGTTAGAGAGGGTTTTGTTAAACGCCTCGATCTGTCCATTCGCCTGCGCATGATAGCGAGATGTATGGTTCGAGCGGATGTTATACTTGGCGTACAACTTCTTCAACTCGGCTGCTCGGAAATTGGTTCCGTTATCCGTGAGGATAGCGTGAGGCACTCCAAATCGATAGATGATGTTGGAGGTCACGAAGTCAGCGATCGAACAGGATTTGACCTCTCTGAGCGGAATCGCTTCTGCCCATTTGGAGAAGAAGTCCGTAGCGGTCAGAATGAACCGGCACTGGCGAGCTGTCGCCGGCGGGTAAGGTCCCACAACGTCCAGTCCCCAGACTGCAAAGGGCCAGGAATACCTTGTGGTATGGAGAGGCTCCGGCGGCCGATGCACAAAGTTCGCATGAACCTGTCATGCATGGCACCTCCTGGCATACTCGATGCAGTCATGGATCATGGAGGGCCAGAAGTATCCCAATCTCCGAATCTGGTGGGACAGCTTCGGCCCAGTCTGGTGGGCGCCACATGAACCAGCATGAACCTCTTGCATGACTCGTGGGATCTCAACTCCCTGAAGGCAACGGAGGAGAACACCATCAAATCCGCGTTTGTAGAGGATCTGCTCCAGGCCGGGACTGCTCTGGAGGACGAACTGCGATGCGCGGCGTCGAACTCGCTCGCGCTCGGCCCGATCTGACGGAAGAATGCCATGTTGGAGGTACTCAACCAAAGGCGCCCTCCAATCACGGGCTGATTCGACTGCTATATCTGGGGTACTCGGGGCTCCGGGCATAGGGGCAACCGTGGTGAGGTTACTTACCAACGGGCCGCGATCTTCTTCCGGGATAACGGGAGCGATGAGCCTGCGGCGCGTCATGCGGACGATCAGGTTGTCCTGTTCAGGTTCCGCAAGTGACGCAGCCAGGCTGGCCAAAGCATCTGCTCGACCGTTCTGCGACCGGGGAACATGGACAATTTCCGGCCGAGAAGGGAACCGGGCCATCAGAAGGAGGGTGCACTCCAACAATGGCACAAGTTCCGGCTTCCTGACAACGTAGTCGCCATTGATCTGCTTAACGACCAGCTCGGAGTCCCCTTTCACGCACAGACGGGGCACGTCGATCTCGAGAGCCAACTCGAGGCCGGTGATGAGGGCATGGTATTCCGCCTCATTGTTGGTACAGCCCTCTGACAACAGGAAAGAGTATGGCATCACGGCTCGCTCCGGGGTAATGAAGACGATGCCCAAGCCCACTCTATTGAGCTTAGGATTATCGAGTCTTCTACCGGTGGGGCTCCGGGAGGCACCGTCAAAGTGCATCTGCCAGCATGGATCGGCTCGATCAACCGAGAGAATGGTCTCATCAGGAAAGCCTAGATCCAGCGGCTGATCCGCGGAGGTCGGGTGAGCGGCCAGAAAGTCTGCCAACGCTTGCCCTTTGATGGCCTTCTGAGACACATACTTGATGTCGAACTGCTGGAGAATCACAGCCCACCGCGCTAGACGGCCAGTCAACATAGGTCGGCTCAGGATATATTTCAACGGGTCTACCCGAGAAACCAACTGTACCTCATGGTGCTGCAAGTAGTGCCGTAATTTCTGTACGGCAAATACGAGCGCCAGGCAGCTCTTCTCGATGGGGGAATACCTAACTTCCGCATCGAGGAGCATGCGACTGAGGTAATAGAGGCTATTCTCTGTTCCCTCGTTGTTCTTCTGGGCGAGAAGGGCACCCAGGGACCGTTCCAGGGCGGTCACATAAAGGACCAGCGGCTTTCCGGATACGGGCGGCATCAGGACCGGAGGTTGAAGCAGGTACTGCTTGATTTCCTCGAAAGCGGTCTGACACTCTTTATCCCATACATAGGTGGCACCTTTCTTCATAAGCCGAGAAAAGGGCTTACACTTGCCGGCCAGATTCGCGATGAATCGGCGTATATAGGCTAAGTGGCCTTGGAACCCTTGCAGTTCCCGGATGTTACCCGGGGGAGGCATTTGGCTAATCGCCCTGATCTTCTCTGGGTCGATCTCAATACCCCGGTATCTTACCACAAATCCAAGGAACTTTCCGGAGGTGACCCCGAAGGCACACTTCAACGGGTTCATCTTCAGGCAGCGAGACCGGAGGAAGCCGAACACTTTCTCAAGGTCTTTGAGATGGTCCTGACGCTGGCGCGATTTGACCACCAAGTCGTCGACGTAGCATTCCACCAGTGTGTCGAGGATTGGCTTGAATATGCGGTGCATCGCCCGTTGGTAGGTGGCTCCTGCATTCTTCAGGCCAAAGGGCATGACCCGGTAGCAAAAGGTACCTTGGGGGGCCCTGAAGGCAGTGAACTCCTCATCCTCAGGGGCCATCCGGATTTGGTTGTATCCGGAGTATCCATCCATAAAGGAGAGGGCTTGGAACCCTGCCGTGGCATCAATCAACAACTATGTCACTGGAAGGGGAAAATCATCCTTCGGACAGTGGCGGTTGAGATCGCGGAAGTCGATGCAGACTCTAATCTGCCCGTTCTTCTTCCTGACCGGCACAATGTTGGCCAGCCATTTGGGGTACTGCACTTCCCTCACGAAGTTGGCTTTGATAAGCTTGTCAACTTCGGCCTCAACCATGGCACCGTGGGACGGGTGCATCTTCCTGGGAGGCTGCTTGAACCCGCGATGGTTCGCCGGGAGACCAAGGCGGTGGACGGCTACCTGAGGATCTAGCCCCGGCATCTCGTCATAGCCCCAAGCGAATACATCACGGTGCTGCCTGAGAAAGTCCACGTACTGTTGCCGCTCCTCAGAGGGCATGGCGGCACTGACCAATGTGGGTCTTGGATCTGCCTCGGTTCCAAGGTTCACCTGTATTAACTCATCGACCGTGGCGGGGACGCCCTCCTCAAAGGCTGGGGGTGCATCTTCCACGTCCTCTCCACTTGGGGAGGGATCATCCACGGGAGAGACTGCGTTGGAAACTGCATTGGGGCCACCAGATCTTGCTGGGCCGCTGGTGCTGGCACGGGCGGTCGCGGTCATCTCATCAGGAGACTCACAGGCCGTCGAAACCATGGCTACGTCCAACCGTTGAATCGGGAGGACGTAGGCGTCATCCAAGCTGGCCCATGGGTCGCTTACAACAGCGACAGGCTCAACCTCACCTGCCAGAATCTGCTTGTCCTTGCTCTTGTAATAGTCCGCGTCCAGATAACGGGCTTCACATGAGGCAAAAGGAGAGGCATCTCCTTGAAGCACGCCCACTCGACCATTAAGGGAGTATTTGAGGCATTGGTGGTATGATGAGGGAACCGCCGCATGAAGGTGGAGCCATGGCCTGCCCATCAATGCGTTATACGCAGTGTCCTGAGAGACTACCATGAATTCGGTGTTGGCAACCAAGTCACCGAACTGGGTCTTCAAACGTATCTTGCCGACCGGGGTTTGCTCGGTGCGGTCATACCCCTGGATCCTGAGGTCGGAGGGGATCAAGTCATCCTCAGACAACCCCAATCTCCGGAGCGTCCGAGTCGGAATCAGGTTGTTCCCGGATCCCGTGTCGACAAGACAGCGCCGGACTTCAAGGCCATTGAACCGGCCAGTGACATACAGCGGACGAATGTGTCCCTGTATAGGAGGGTCTTCATCCTTACCAGAGAACGAGATAACTGCCTGACATTCGGCGTCCTCGATCGTTTCGGCGTGAAAGGCCTCTGCAGCCGCAACCTCTGTCTCAAACTGGAGGGGGCTCTTCAGGGCTTCAGCGAGTGCCTCGCGCATCTCAGATGACATGCGCAGAGCTTCAAGGATGGAGAGCCTTGCTGGGATGTCGGCCAAGTGCTTCAGGACATCATACTTTTTGGCCAAGCGCGAGCTCCTGGTTGCAGGAGGTTGCTCTGCGGTTGGTGGCATGACGTGCCTTACCGGTTGGATCGGCGGCCGACTGGTACATGGCGCATCTCGCTGTTCACTGGTCGCAGTCCGGGAAATGGTCACCGTACTGGAGTCAAGAGGCCGGGATGGACTTGTGGCAGGGCGGAGCTGGTCGCGACGCGGCTGAGGCGGTTCTGCCTGGTCCCACACCACAAACAGTGGCGGAGGCGAATCCGTTATCCCTGGCTGGGGAGCCTGCGCACGTTGAGCTCGATCTTGAGCCTGCTGCCTAGTCTCAGTGGCGTGCACGGCCTGGTCGGAGGTACCGACGGCTGTGCCCCGGCGACTCCTGCTGCTGCGGTTCTTCCGACGGTGGCGACGACCGGGGACACTAGGGAGGTCCACCTGGTGTTCTTCAACGTCGGGAACCGAAAAGGGATTTACCAGCTCGACGGTGTTAACCGAAGCGTACCCAATACCGTCATCGGACGAATCATCCATCACCGGGCGGATCCGAGGAGGGACCCCCATCTCCGGGGGCATGAAATCGCCGAGAGTACGGGATAGTGGCGGAACTGGCGGGGCGCACTCTTCCTTCTTGCGCTGCCGCCGTTTGCTCCTCTTGGAAGAGGCAGGCTGGGACGACGATGCCGAAGCAGCACCCGCGGATTCTGGGGGCTCAGGCTGATTCAAGCGCGCACGGATGATTCCATGGGCGCGAATGGTCGTCTTGCGGGCCATCCAGTTATTATACTTCTGGGATCCGCGGTTGGAGACCAGCTGCCATTCTTCCTCATCGCCACCATCGTCATCTGATCCCACGAACACGCCCGCTACCTGTGCTGGAGCTGGGCCCAACCTGATTACATTGTTGTTAACCTGGTCTTGGAGCCAGTCCTTAAACACATAGCACCGCTGGATGGTGTGCCCCAGGGCCCGATGGTAGGGGCAGTAGCGGGGGTTATCTGTGAGATGTGCCTCCTCTGGCTTCCAACACTCAGGCAGTCGCACAATCCTCTACTCCAGGGCACTCCGGAAATAGCCGGGGACCTGATCCTCGTGAAATGAGTAAGTCAGGTATCGCGGGCCTCTGGGAGCGCGGTCTTGACGAGGGGCTGGAGGGGCCTGCCGAGGAGGTGGACCCTGATTATCTCGCCTAGGTTGTGGCGGTACATTACGCGGAGGGGCCGGCCGGTTCTGAGGCTGCCGTTGCTGGGCCGGGAACTGAGCCCGTGGAGGCGGATTCCTGTGAGGCTGTGGAGCTGGCCTCACCGGCAGCAGCTCCAACGGCCTGGGGGCCTCTATCTGGGTCACAGCAGCGGGCTCAGCCCTGCTGGCTCTCCTTGCAGGAATCATAGGAGGCAGCGGGTGTGCCTGGCTGGCCTGTTGCAGGGCTTCCTCAAGACGCTGAGCTTTGTCTGAGAAGTCCCTGAACCCTCCGGGGTAATTCTGAGTGATCAGGGAAGGGACCAGCTCGGTCTTGACGTTCCCGACGCACATTGTCAGCAACTGCTCCTGAGTCAATGGCATGTCAAGGGAATACGTGAGACCCTTCCATCGGGCGACGAAGTCCGCGACTCGCTCATCAGGCCTCTGCTTGCACTTGAAGAGGTCTGCGATACTCGTCTTCCGGGTCGTGGAACTGAACTGGTAGAGGAATTGTCTACGAAGGTCCTCCCAGCTAGTTATCGACCTGACGGGAAGCTGGCTGTACCAGACAAATGCTGGCCCTTCCAGTGTCTGGACAAAGCAGCGAAGCTTAGCGGCCTCTTGCTGCGCCGGAGTCCCCAACATAGGCCCGCACCTCGAGTTGAAGTGGGCTAAATGCTGTGGCGGATCTCCAGTCCCGTTGAAGGGGGCGAAAGTGGGATTCCCGAATCCCGGAGGCGCCGGCATGTCATCCACCCATGCTGGGTAGGGCTTGCCGTCCGGTGGGATCGCCACCTGCCGAGTCTCCAAGGCCTCCAAACGGGCGATGAGCGCCGCCATCGGATCGTCCGGACATGGGTTCCAGTCCTGGCGAGGATCTCTAACCACGAGCGCATTGCACGGCCCTTCAATCGGGTCGTCGACCGGGTCGTCGAACTCGGCAGCTCGTGGGATGGCTGGCGGAGCGGCCCTTGGGGCAGCGGGAGGAATCCGAGCGGGGTCCCTCAAGTAGTCCCGCCGCTCGGGAGGGTGTGGCGAAACATACCGCGCCCTCTTGCCATAGGCAATGGCCTCTCTCCTATCGGCGAACACGGCATGATCACGGTTGCCCGGGAGGGTCTCATCAAGGAGCGGTTGTTCCGGTCCCTGCTGTCCTGGCCTAGGATCACCATAGTCAGGCCGCCGTTCTGCAGCGCGCTCGGCGAGGAGCTGGTCAACCAGCTTCTTCTGTTCGGTGAGCTGCTGACGTAGCGTAGCCTTCTCGGGATCCTCCTCTGCCCTCTGCATGGAGGCAGATGGGTCGGCGGGCCTTATAGCCTCGCTGTGCTCTTTTCCTTTGCTGACGTTTCGGCTCAACGTCAGTGCTTCAGTGGGTGCGGGGAGCCCCAGGAGGTTTCTCTGATGACGAGTAACTCTCACTGATGGATCTGACGACGGCTTGTCTTCGGGGGGGAAGCCCCCGTCGAGAAGTTCCAAGTCGTTCCCCTCTCCCGACAGGTCAGCCATGTTGACCGTTCCTGTCCCTGGGGATATACCCTCAGGGCCACCCAACGAATCGGGCTGTCGGCGGATCACACTGAAGCGTAGGGCAGCGTACTGCCCCCATCCACGGATATACACGTGGGGAGTGGCTTCCTTGATAACTTTGCGGAGTACTTGAAAACACTCAACGCATCGTTGTTGGAGGGCCTCGTGGTGCCCAAATGACCCGGGGTGCCGAGCCGCGGGGAGCATGGCCAGGTCAATTTGACGGCACTGCTCACCAATATCCTCCAGGTGCGCTTGACTCCCGGGGTATGGCATTTGTAGGCAGTGAAGACGGGAGTGAGTCTCCCGGAGAGTTCTGCGGAAGCATTCGAACTCATCCGGGGTGAGCGATTCGGGTGCATCAAAGCCCGGTCCTGCGACTGGCCAAAACTTCTCAGGGAAGTGGCCCTCTGCAAGGACGGTCCAGAAGCTCCACGACTCAAACTCGGGACCCAGATCTCCTTGGTCCTCTTCCATGGCTGGGAACGGACGGGGATCTGGTAGTGGTGCCGAGGCGGGCCGTCGGGCCGACGGGCTGGCCGGCGGCGAATACGGCGAACAGGACGATTGGCCTCCATATCCCGGGCCTCTCCCTGAGGGTGGCGGTTCCCCAGCTACCACATCACGATAGGACGGGCCGGCGAGCGAACATCCTGCCGTAGCATCGGTGCTCGCCGAGGGTGCACTAGATCGTGGTTCGACCGTCGGTCCCCAGAAAAAGTCTCCGGCTTCTCCGATCGAGACGGAAGGCACTTCCGGAGGGGCCGGTACCAACCGCAAGTTTGATCCTTGGGGGTCTACCAGGCCCTCGTTACTCCGGATATACCTTCGGAGAGACGCGGGGATCACATCGATCTCGCTCTCGGGGAGCACGAGGCTGACGTGCCGCATTCCTACCCCTGCCCTTGACTGGCGGGATTGGGGAAGGGGCTCTGTCGCCGAATCGTACTCCGCCTCTGAGTCAGAGAAGCAAACCGGTCGGATCTTTGTCCGGAATTCCGCAACATTCTTCCCTCGGCGTCGACGCCTTGCCTTCCTGCCCCTGGGTGGTTCTTCGGGGCAGGGCTGATCTCTGTCCTGGCGTCCTCCGGCCGCACTGGTGCTGGGGCCGAGAGGACTGGGAACCGAGGTGCGAAGGGCACCGGGACAGATATCGAAGGGGACGCGGGGAGAGATGATTCCGGGCAGGACTCCGGGCCGGGATCGGAAGGTGGGATGACCCATGCCTCCTGGATCGTCCACACAGAGTAGATCCTGCCGGTGAATAGCGCTACCGCGAGGTGGTCCGCGGTGGCTACTGCCAGTGCCAGCAACCGGGAGAGTCGACCCAACCTGCCTTTGGGGCGGTCGGGGCCTCGATCCAGGTCGGGCATAGGAGTTCCCCCGCTCAGGATGCGCAGAGGCCTGGCGACTGGAGCCAGCAGTGGCTTGGGCCAATGCGGCCGCTGTTGCTAGAGCCCCAAGGTGGGCATCCTCTTCCGCTCGTGCCCGACGTTGGCGTCGAGACAGACGAGTCGGGATGAGCGGCGCGGGCAGGTGGAGAGCCCGCTCTTCGACTGGAGAGGCCTGGCGGCGGCGTCGCCGTGGCCTGGAGGGAGTCCTTACCGAAGATCCCTGGAGCGAATCCCGGATAGGGTGATCCCGGGCCTCTTCCACCTCATCCGCGTAGGGAAGGGAACTGTCAGAGCGCTCCGGGGATAAGCTCCCGAAGCGGTTGGACGTTGAGGAAGGCAGCGGTGCCTCCCTGCGCGGCCCTCGGGGGCGGCGGTGGTGGCGAGGCGCAGCCTCCTCAAGGTCTAGGCGAGCCATTTCCCTAGTGGGGATGACTCCCTCTTCCTCGTATCTCCGCACCAGGGTGTTGATCACCCTTCTCTGGATGACCTCCGAGGGGGAGAGAGGGCGTGGTCGTCCCGCAATAGCGGCTGCTGGGACGGCTGCGGAACGGGCGGGACCGCGCGGAGTAGCCGCGTCGGTGTTTCCCCTGTCCCTGCGCCAGTGGGCGGGTGGCGATCGGGCACTGGATCGGGCGACCTGATTTCTGAAAGCAGGGAGAACGACCCATTAACACTGACAGGAAAAAGGAATCGACAACCAACCATTAGTGCCACGACGCCTTCCGTGGGGGGAACCCAGGCCCTCGACGTTGCGAGACGGAGTGCCCGATTTCACTTCCCCAGCCCCTGGCGGGTAAGACTGAATGCTTGGCCGGGCAACACGCCGGTCTTCCAACCCCTCTGAAAGCCATCGGTCTTCGTATCGAGGAGAAGAGATTCACGTCGGGTTCACCATTTTTCTGTTTCGGTGCGGATGTGCGTCGGGTTACGCTGTTCCGCCAGGACGCGTTCGCGCGTGCACCCGTCAACCCGAGGGGATGGGCGCGCGGCTTGTGGTCCCGCAGTCCCGCTTTCCAAGGGCGGGCGGCATCCGTCCCTTATTCAGGGGCGTCTGCTCCTTGATCGAAACCGGGATGATGGGATGTCGGCTCCTCCTTCCTTGGACGTCTCCTCGGAACTCGTCGCCTAATCCGGGTCTCCCTCATAGACTTAAGAATGTTCGTGAATCTCGTTCCCGGCGCCATATCTTCATGGACACCGGTTAATTACGCTGCTTCCGCCCGGACGTTCCAAGGAGTCTGGGCGGGGCAGCAACCTGCGGTGAGAAGGCCGGGTGGCTCTGGGTGCTGGGGGCGTGTCGTAACACTGCGGCTCTGCACATCTGTCTTCCGTCCCTAATAGGGCTTCTCGAAGGCATAATGGCCTGAGGCATCCCGTACTAGGTGCGGGGAACTGTGTCACCTGAGGTTTTCCTCAGCTTCCCGTGTTTAACACGGGGTATGCCGCGAGTTTAACGTCCAGCGGGGACGGCATCGGACCGATCAACACGAAAAGTGGATCAGATGACGGAACCCCTTGCGGGGAACCTCCGACGCTGGGGCCAGCACATGGGCGGCTTCCCAAGTAACGTGGAGTGGAGTGAAGTGGCATGACCCCACCGGGATGTGGCGGCCCGGGTAAGGATCAGGATGGATGATGAAGTGAAGAGCTTGGACCCCAGAGGGGCTTCCTACGTACCGCGCGTTAGCACGGATCAAAGTCGACGTAGTTCGGGTATACAGTTTAACGTCATGCTGGACGTCGGCAAGCCGACTCACGAAGAGGTCGAGGCCGCCGGGCGGAGGATTGAACCGAACCACCTCGCACAGAGGGGGATGGAACGGCCGGGTGGATCACAGTTTCACGTCATGCTGGACGATAAAAGGGGAAATGGAAAAGGGGGGCTGTGGGGAGGCACCGTGGAGATACACACGGGCAGTCTCCCACAGGGGCGGATTCATAGGTGAATCAACGCAAGCGTGAACCCTGGCGGGGTCCACTGATGGACGAACCGACGTAAATACGACCGGGACGACCAGGTGGTGGGCTTGAACCTCAGGGAGGCTTCCTACGTACCCTGTATAGAAGACAGGGATCAAAGTCCACGTAGTTCATTCTGTCAGGACTTACGCACTTGAGGCAGCCCGGTTGCGGCAAAACTCAGTTGGAAGGGACTTGGACCGAAAGCAGAAGACACCTCGATCCCAGTCAGACCCTCTACTGGCTTCGGCAGTGGGGAGGCGCAATGGAGATACACATGTGCAGCCTCCCACGAGAAACTAGGGGTTTGTAATACCCTGCCCCCGTAGGGAAAAGCCACTCCCATTAAATCGTCCCTAAAGAGGGGCAATCCCGACATCCCTGCAGAGACGAGCGGGTGGGGGCCACATCCAAACCGGGGGAGATCCTGCGTGCAGAGCACGAGATCGGATGAAGCGGACGGTTTAACGTCTTGCCGGACGAAGTACAGTTTAACGTCATGTGTTGAGGACGAAGCGGACGGTTTAACGTCCTGCCGGACGAAGTACAGTTTAACGTCGTGTGTTGAGGACGAAGCACTTGGCAGTTTAACGTCTTGCAGCGCGGACGATGGGGGCTAGGCAGTTTAACGTCGTGCAGCTTGGACGGATGTGCAGTTTAACGTCATGCTGGACGAATATGCAGTTTAACGTCATGCTGGACGTATGTGCAGTTTAACGTCATGCGGGACGAATGCGCAGTTTAACGTCATGCGGGACGAATGTGCAGTTTAACGTCATGCTGGACGAAGGTGCAGTTTAACGTCATGCTGGGCATAGGTTGCCGGACGAATGTGCAGTTTAACGTCATGCTGGGCATAGGTTGCCGGACGATGGGTGCATGTCACTTCGCACGAACCTGGAGGGCCGCACGGGAAGACAACGCACAGTGCGGGCACCCAGGATGAGGATCATCGGGCGCCACGTAGGCAGGTGCCCTCAGGGGGTCGAGGGGACGACCCTGGCAGATTGCGCGCAAAAAAGGATGCTTTGCGCGCAATACTGCGGGCCGGCGCGCAATCGGGGCGGCTGGCGCGCAATTGGGCCAGTGCCTTGCGCGCGGGTGCTTGAGAATGCTCACACCGGGCTTCGGATAGCGCGCGGGGGCAACGGCTCATTCTCTAACGAATGGCCACTTGAAAGAAGGGGGGGTGCGCGCAATCGGGCCGGATTGCGCGCACCCCGGGGGCAATTGCGCGCAAGCGGGTTCTTTTGCGCGCAAAGGCCTTAGGGTGAGTTTTTATTCAAATGAAAGGAGCCAGAGGGGATTGCGCGCGAAGGCGGACCCCGAGGCTTCCTTGCGCGAAAGAAAGGAGGTTACCTGCAGTTCGTCATTTGCGCGCGGAAGGGGTTGAATTGCGCGCACGAGAGACGTTTCGACTTCCAGCAACCTTTGAAACGTTGGGGGTCGCCTTATATTTATAGGCAACCCCGGGCGCGGAATCCAAGGCGCGAGCGCGAAATTCTTCTCGCGGGCGCGGAATCGGACACGGCGCGCAAAGGGAGCCGCGCGGGCCTGCGGCGCGCAAAATCTGCGCGCCGGCCCGGCGCATTGCGCGCATCCCGGGGGTTTTGCGCGCGGATCATCACCTTTGCGCGCGGACCTCTGAAATTCCGCGCAAGGCCTCCGGGCCCTCCGAAACGTTCTTCCGACTCCAAATATCACTTCGCTTTCCGCATCCGGAGCTTCGTTTGGGAACAACGGACTTTTCCGGCGTCTACAATAAATTTGGAGGATAATTATATAATATGGTTAAATAGATCATTTTTATGATTATAGTTATAAAATAATTGAATATAATAATTATATTTGTAATATAATACATTAAAGTGTATTTTAATAAGGAGGAATACAATATATGGGTTTATTTGACTCATTTTCAACTTCATTGGGTAGGTTTGATATTGTGTACCATTATTTATTTTATATTATATATTAAATACCCCATTTATTACCCTTATAAAAAATATGACACATTTTTTATATTTTTTTTTCATTTCACGATCTTTCTTTGAATATTGTTTGATTCTCACATTACCAATACTAGAATTTTTTTGTTAACTCAACTCCCATAATTGAGATAAAATTATTTTTCTTAAACCTTGTTTTCCATGATTTTTTTAACATACTATGATATTATTTCATTATATAATAATCTTCCTCTCTTAAGTAAATTTATTATTAAATAAAATTATTTTACGTTGATCAATTCTATTCTAAAAAATTATATCAATGTTAAGCATAATTTCAATCCTATTTAGTGATGTGTGTTTCCAAAATTCATTGTTTTACAATCCTACCAATGATCTCCTTGATATTTGGAGACCTATTTATGTTACATAACATTGGACCATATAATTTAATTTCTCATCCTTTAGAGAGGTTTTTTTGTTACTATTTTTATGATGTCGAATTTCAACAATGATATATTAAAATATTTCGAATGGGTTTCTATCATTTTAAATATAATACATTATTTTCCACTCCACTTTTCCTATAATAAAAATTAGGCTTTTCAAGGGAATATTATTGATATATTTGTTTAAAAAATGTAATTATGTTCTAAGGATTTGACTTCACCATTTTTAAAATAACTTTTAAAAGCGGTAGTAACTTTACTTTTATTTATAATGATAATAATGTTTTATAAAATTAATTTTTTATTTCTTCTAATGAAAAATATATTTGCAATAAAATTATCTATTTATTTGAATATATATATATATATATATGTTTTCATGGTTTATAAAAAAATTATATTTCTCTTATATTGTAATGAATCTCTTTTAATATTGTTTAAACTAATTAAGGATATTTATTATTCCAAAAGTTATTGTTCTAAAACTCATAATTTTTCTTTTATTTCATTCAATATTGATATATTTTATGATATATCAATTACATTCTTAAAAGGTTACCATATACCATATTTTATGAATGGAATATGTAATGTTTTTTCCTTAAAATATATGACCCATCCCTACATTTTTTCTTTCCTAACCATTCAATATGGATAGCTATTATTTATCATTCAATTACCTATCTATGTAAATAAACTATTTTTATATATTTTATCATAATTTCATCCAAATATTCATTGAATATCTCCATTCTTGGTTGATGCTTCTTAAGAGTATGATATTTTGGCCTAAAGAATAGTGTGAGATATGTGGTTCTATAAAAGGGTTATTGGAGCATCTTGAAGGATAGTAACATAACACTACATGATCTGGTAACATGAATAAGGAAATCCCCAAATATTATAACCAATAACCTTTTGGTTAACATGAATTTTCTCTTGAATAACTGTGATGAAATAACCACACTCATACAACTCTAGGTGAGAAGAACATCCCACCTTTCTATACATAGATCCACTATTGGTCATTGCATTCAAATGCACTGTCATAGTGTTGGTCTGACACACAACACTAACAGTTCATACAATATAGGCATCATTAGAGGAGATAGTGTTGAATTTCATTGAGGTGTTATTTCATCTATTATTTCTCTCTATATTTTAGTAGTGGTAAAATCAAATAGGATAATGTTAGGGAGATGTTAACTTGATTTATTTTATGTTGTCATAATAATATTGGCCTTGTGGTAGTCAAAACATACTCCACAATAGTCTATTATTCCCTTTATAACTGAGTTATCATCCCTTGTTCATTCACTAATATCAGTGGAAGATTTAGGGATCTTATCAACAATCACATGGATGTCCTTAATATCTAGAAAGTGGTTAATAATGGGTAAGATATCCATTCCTCATATTCTATCCATGGGGAACATATTAAGTTTTTCAAAATCATAAGATCATTGCCATATGAGGGCGTGATCCTTGTGATAAGGGATGACTTGGGATTTATTATTTCATACCCCGTTAATGATCTATGGTTTACTGGTATTTTTTTAACTATTAATTATTTTAAAATAAATAATAATAATGATGATAATGGATGGATGTTCACCTTTATGTCATATATTGATTAATTTGATAAAATTACTGACAAAACTATAAACATTATATATATATATTTTAGATAACATATTCCTCATAAAGTTAATTCAAGGGTGTTTAGCTTAACCTTTTCTAAATAAATTTATATTCCCATTTGTTTTCTATTGATTAATAATTTGATGAATATTGATGGAACTAGGATTTTTTAAATGATATAATACCCATTTTCCTTTATTAGATTCTTTATGATGTGTTTAATTAAACCTATTTTATTTCTATAGGTTCATTTTGATATGGTCCAAGATTGATTTATTATAGAACACATAAAATATTATAAAATATGAGATGGGTCTTGTATCACCCTCTAATGATTTTGTTAAATGTTTATAATTCATTGGGAAATGTATTCACGTGTTAGGTTTTTTTCTTTTAATCATGGTCACAGAAGGTGTACCTCATAAATGAAATTTTTCCTATACCAATGTGTATTTTGTATTTGAAATATTATAAATGCCTTTTTCTTTTTTCATTCATGGTGTGGATCCATAAAGTAGTGTTTATTAAAGTAGTGTCTGTGAAAGAATTGCATTCTTAGACTTATGAATATGTTGTTCACATGGATCATGTTTATTGACTCGTTGTTTCACACTTATTTGATTCATATCTAATGTTATACCATTCCATAGTCCATAAATTATGATATCTGTTTTACTAGGGTTTGATTTTTCTATCAAACTTGAGTGTACCAAAATGATTATATTATACTCACTTATGATCATTGATTGTTATAACATACTTTCACCCTTCCTAATAAGTTCATGTTACACATTCTTATTTTACAATTTTCATAAGTTATGAATAAATATACTATGAATTATATTTTGAGAAGAGTATTTTTTGAAGGAATTTTGGGGGAAGATATATACATTTTATGTATTAAAAAATTTCTCATATTGTTGAAAACATGTACATTTAATAAAAAATTCATGATCTTTTTTAGGTAAACGTTATTCCTAACTCTCTAAAACACTATAGAAGAATGGCCCTTCAAATGTATGTGACAATATTTTTTGGGGTTAGTGATATTTTTTATAGTAAAAACTATGTCACTTTAGTTAATTTTAAATAATGTCTGAAAATAAGGTACTTTTTAGAATAATATCATTGAGAGTGGGTCTGGGATTTCGTAGTTAGTATTAGTGGAGGGTTTAAATAACATTAGATGATATTGAATTATTTACAGTAGATAAATTATGAATTTTAATGTCTAATATAGATTTATGAGTTATGTTAAATCATATATTATATGGTATAAACCATTATGTTTGGTTTACACAGAGCATTTAGTTTTATGGAAATTAAGATGAGGGAACTATAGTAAAAATCATAAGGATATGTTTATGTATTGTAAAAAATTCCATATGTTTTTTTAATGGTTGGATTGTGTGGTCATCATACTGCCTATATACTTATCAAGATAATGGAATGTGGATACAATTTTTCCAAAAATTCACCTTGTGGTGATCACCCTAAAAGGAATGGTGAGAATTGACTTGATATTTAAATTCGACAATCCTTATAGAATATATGACTATACACATCGAGGGACACTTTTGGGGGGATATGCTATTGTAGATGCCGAAAAGTGCTCAAGTTCTGAATAAGGCTTTGAAACGACAAAGTGATGTCATATTCGGACCCAGGTACCCCATCTGGGGGGCCCGGAGGGGCCACGCAAAATAAATTCCTTGGCATGCGAAAAAATATATCCCGCACGGAATGTTTTGAGATTCACGAAACTCCTTTGGCTTGTGCGTGAAATATTTCGCGCCCCGACTCGTGAGGTCGTCATTTCGCGCTGCCACATACATCGCACAATTGTTATCCAACGACCTGGTTTCCATGCCCCCGAAATCCTATAAATAGAAGGCGACCCCCTTCAAATTTGGGGCTAAAGAATCTGAACCAGATCTCATGCATGAAATTTGACTTCCTCATGCGTAAATATGGCCTTCACGTATGGTTCTTTTTTCACCAAGTCGCCCTGGGGTCCGCCATCATGTGAGATCCCCATGGCATAGATTGAATTAAATTCCCTTCGTGGTCCATACTTTTAACACAACCCCTTCAATTGCGCAGGTCGCACAATTGCATGTAACCCCTTCCATTGCATGCACCCATGTCATTGGGAACAGTCTCTCCCACTTGTGCGCATTTTCCGTACCTTGCATGCAATCCTTCTAGTCGGGTGCAAAACCACGGCTCCAATTCAGCGCAAGCATCCCCGATTTCGCGCCAACCCTGTGTTTTTTTCGTGCAGGTCCCTTATTTCACGTGCATTCCTGAAAGGTTGTGCGCAATTCCTCTGGACCCTTCCCCTCAATCCCCGGGAGCCTCCTTGCGTGGGTGTCCGATGCCCTTTTTATGGATTCCATTCACGGGTGCCTTTCATTCCCCAGGCGTCCATCTCATGCATCATTTTCCCATGCGACCTTTTAGGCTCGTGCAAAGAAACCTCAAGGTCCCTTGGACAATACCACCCGTTGTGTTGTTTTTCCTCATGCTTCTTCCCATAGGCACGCTAATGGCTATTGCTTCTTCGGAAATCCATGCTAATGTAGACCTCTCGATGGTTCGCTCTGCGACACCCCCTTGCTACAGTGTTGCCAATGCCTTCCCTCCCACAAGGATCAGAGGGTACCTGTTATGTAAGCTTTAGGGGTTCAGAGAAAACCCACCTCGTCCGAGCTGCAAGATGTTAAACAGCCTAGCACCATCATCCTCAGCACACGACGTTAAACTGTGACATGGCCCTGTGCCTCACAGGCTGGGTCCCCCCACTTTGGACAGTCTCCACGCCCACTCATCTCCAAAAGGATGGGATCACCCCTCACATGGGATTATATCCTCATTATCAGAGTGGCGTTTATTCGCGGGGAAGGGAAGACACCTTGGTGTAATCCCCTAGCCTTTCTTACAAGAGGTAGCATCCATGCTCCTCCTCACTTCCTTAGTGACAAGGGCCATGATGGGAGAAGGGGATAGGGTTTTTATCACTCTTTCCCTCTCCCTCTAGGCTTTGTGACCATCAGGCCTCCATCCTGGAGTAAGCCTCGACTTCCTGGGCTGCTCCATGCATAACCCCCACTCCACATCCCACATATTCACCTTTCACAACGTGATCATCAGGATTGTGCTATCTCTTGTTTCTTACACTGAGCATGACTCAGGTGAGCTTAGAGCAGACACCTACCATGACCCAAACACCGTGGGACACCAAAGAGTGTAAGCCCCAATCCATCCCTAACTATAGGGACTTCGATCCATGTCAAGGCATGGTACGTAGGAAGCCTCCATGAGGTTCATGCCCCAAACACCTTGGGCTGCCTCACAGTGTAAGCCCCAATCCATCATGTACTTTGGGGACTTTGATCCATGTCAAGGCATGGTACATATGAATCTTCCACAATGTTCAAGCCCCACAACAACCTTGGGCCGCCTTAGAGTGTAAGCCCCATACCACCTTGGGCTACCCCAAAGTGTAGGCCCCATACCACCATGGGCCGCCTTAGTGTGTAATCCAAATACCACCATGGTCCGCCTCAAAGTGTAATCCCCATACCACCATGGGCCGACTCAGATTTTAAGCCTTATACCCATCCGCAACTATGGGGACTTTGATCCATGTCATGGCATGGTACGTAGGAAGCCTCCCCAAGGTTCAAGCCCCACCTCCTTCGGCCGCCTCAAAGCGTAATCTCCATACCCATCCCGAACGACAGGGACTTCGATCCATGTCAAGGCATGGTAAGTAGGAAGCCTCCACAAGGTTCAAGCCCCACAACATCCTTGCGCCGCATTAGAGTGTAACCCCCACACCCATCCTAAACTATGGGGACATTGATCCATGTCAAGGCATGGTATGTAGGAAGCCTCCACTAGGTTCATGCCCACCAACCGGTCACTCTGACCACCTTTAGGTTGGTTCTCCCCCCGTCCTTCATGACGTTAAACTATATTTTCCATCTAAAGTATGTTGTATTTGACTCCCCACCATGGGGATAAGTATGAATCCTCCACGAGGTTCAAGCCCATTACTCATGCCCCATACTAATCTATCCCTCGAGCCCATGAGTCTTGAAATGCTCACTCCCCATCCTGGAGGTCCTACTTCCTCTAGGTCCCATCCATGCCTGCATTCTCACAGGTCGCCTCCTCAGCCATACCATCGACTCACCGAACTACGTGGACTTTGATTCCCCATCCTGGGGATAAGTAAGAAGTCTCTTCGATGCTCAATCCTAAATCCATCGTTCATCGTGGTTCATACCCGGGCCTCCACATCCTGGTGATATCATGCCACCCCACTCCCCAGTCCATTTGATGTCATTCGGGAAGCCACCCACGTGTCAGACCCCATATCGGTGTTCCCTCTAGGGGGTTCGTCAATCTGATCCACTCTAATCGATGTTCTGATCTGTCTGATCTATCTCCTCCAGACGTTAAACCTGCGGCATACCCTATGTTTAACAAGGGAAGCTTAGGATAACCTCAGATACCTGCCAATGGAATATGATTCACTGCATCTTATGCGGGATGCCTCAGGATTTTGCTTCCTCGAGAAGCCCTATAATAAGTGATAGAAGATAGACATGCCAATCCCCCAGCTTCAAGACATGCAAGTGGTGCCCAATGTGACTACTACCCTAACCGAAAGTTTATGACCTGATTGGACCCCATGGAATGTCCTAATAGAAGAAGTTTAATGAAACGGTGTCCATGAAGATATGGTGCCAGGAATAGTTTCACGAACAATGTCTAAAATCTAAGAGGGAGACCCAGACTAGGTGATGAGTTCCGAGGAGGAATCCACGGAAGGAAGAACTGACATCCCAACATCCCATTTCGATCATGGAGCAGACATCAATGAATAAGGAGTGGATGTCGCCATCCGTTGAAAAGCGGGAATGCGGGGCAATATCCGCACATCCTCTACTGGACGGATGCGCACGACCCAGAAAAAGCGTCCGAAACAAAAATGGTGAACCCGACATCAAGATATTCTCTTAAGAATGGAGAATGGCCGTGTTTGTGGAACCAATGGACTAGCTTATCATCATACCCAGTCACCCGACACCAGGTCCCCTAGAAAATAGTGGGCCTAACGTCAAACTCGCCAGAGGTTGGGATAGTCAGGACATTGAGCATTTTGTTCTACGACGTTTATAGCGTGGATCCCTCTTACCGGCCACGAATGACGGAACTGCACTGGGGCATTGGTTGTCGATTTATTTTCCTAGCAGTGTTAATGATTTCATATCCCTGCTTTCAGGAACCATGTTGTTGCATCTGGAGCACGATCACCTACCTACTAGTACAGGGGAAGGGGAAATATTGACGCGGCTACCCCACATAGTTGTACCTCTCCTATGAGGGCTTCGACCACCACGTCGACTGGACGCCCACAGCCCTTGTCCCCATCGTAAATTATCCAACGAAGGGTAATTAATGACCTTGTATGCAGGTATGAGGAGGAGGGATCATCCCCACCAGGGAGATGTCCCGCATGGATCTCGAGGCAGCTGTGCCTCGCCGTCAACGCTGCCCCCGAGGGCCGCGCAGGGATCCGCTGCTCCCCACCCCAACATTCAATCATTTCGGAAGCTTGTCCCCAGAACGCCTTGAAATCTCCATACCCTATGATGATGAGGTAGGGGATACCTGGATTGGCCCAATCAGAGTCCCTCTTAAAGGTCTCCTGGTGAGGGCTCCCACCAGGTCGCTTCAGCATCGCCATCCAGTTCCTCGACCCAACGAGCAGGTAAGGCATGCGCCTGTACCACAGGCTCCAGTTCATTTGACCTGACGCCAGCGTCTGGCACAAATGGAAGTGGCCTCCCTCCATGGGGCATCAATGTCAGCAAAAACTATGGCTCGGGCCACTGCTGACTCACATCACCATCTCCCGGCATACGATGAGGAGAGGAAGTTATATGAACGACCTGGATTGAGGCCCCAACTGCCCCACGGGCAGGCTTGGTCGACTCTCCCGGTCACCGGAAAAGGCGATGGCCACTGCGGACCAATCCACAACAATTCCATCTAGTGTGGATTCCCTCTCCATTCCACCACTATGGATGGTGTGGGCCCTCCTTGTTTCAAACCTCTACTTAGAGGTCAACCCCATGCCACTATCAACCAAATCGAGGGTCTTCCCCATGACAGCAATACTCCGTATGGGGGTCTCTCCCGCACTCACTACACTGGGTATGGGGTCACTCCCCCATCCTTATACCGCGGGTATAGAGACATTGCATGTTCGGTCACTCGCCAGCATGGAGGTCCTCCCCATGTCCCCATGCCAATTGGCGAAGGTGCTCCTCGCCCCAGTGGTCGAAGAGGTGGAGGACAACTTCACTTCATTGACACTCAACACGGATATAATCCATGTGTCCCTATTGAAATTTGTCCCGGTGATCCTCGCACGCCGGATTTCTCAGGTGGGAACCCACTCTGACCCAGGACCATTGCGGCCAGATGACCCCATATCATAAATCCGCCCTATCCCAGGGAGCCACCCAGAGGCAGGTAGGTTGGTCATCGCCACCGCAAGAGGAATTTTGGGGAAGGCCGGACAGGAATCAGACCAGTCCACTTCTCAGACTCCGAAGTGGAGTGTGACTCAGCACAGGAGCCCTCCCCTCAGTCCTCCGAGTCAGAGGCTGGGGTAGGAGGGGTAGGAACGAGGTGCATCCGCCCTGTACTCCCGGAATGAGAGTTCTATTGGATCCATGCCTCCCTCAAGAGGTATATCCATGATGACGATAAACTAGCATGCCCCCAGGGACTGACCACATAGTCACCACCATCATATTCGGTAGCGCCCTCTGCCTCATATAGGGACTACGAAGAGATATTTTGGGGGTTATTGTTCGAAGAGATGTAGCATATCCCACCCTCGGCAGATGTAGATGTTGTGATAGAAGGCATGGTCTCCGATCCATCCTATCGTGATATAGCGGCTAGGTCGCTACAGTCCTCAAAGGACAGCCTAGCATTCAGTGGCCAATCAGCCCACTCGCAGTATTCTCCGCCAGCAAGCCTGTCGTCCCAGCGGTCTTCCTCAGTGCCGCCACCTGTTCCTCATCCACCCTTAGTTGAAGACTGGGGAAATTAAATTCCAGACCCTGAATCCGAGCCAAGGAGCTTCTGGACTAACCTTGCAGCAGGCCACTTCCCTGAGACGTTTTGGCCGGTCAGAGGACCAGGTTTTTTGTACGCCAGAATCTTTCACCTCGGAGGAGTTTGAATGTTTCCGCCAGACCCTCTTGGTGACTCACTTTCTTCTTCGCCACCAGCGAGTGAATTATCACAGGACCCAAGTGCACCTTTATGACATCGACGAACAATGTCACCAGGTTGACCTTGCCACACTCCCCGTGGTCCAGCACCCTGATTCTCCTGGTCAACATAGGGCACTGCAACAACAATGCGTTCAGAGTTTTCAAATACTCCGCAAGGTTATTAAGGAAGCTACCCCCATGTGCAAGTCCATGGCTGGGGGTTGTACGATACCGTTCTCTTCAGTTCTATTCACCGGCAGCCCGACTCGCTTGGTGACACTGAGGGCATGCCCCCGAGGAGAGTCACAGTCAACATGACTGATCTGTCGGGAGGAGAGAACGAGATGAAACTACTTGATGGGAACGTCCTCCATGAGGACGTACCACCACTACTGGACCCATAGAGGAGGATCACCCATCAACATAGGATCCTCCTTGGTCTCCCCCTGCCCACCAAGGCATTGGTACTTAGCCGGAATGCTAGAAAGGGCAGGGAGCACGTCAGAGCTTTCAAACACTCTGACCCATTTGCCTTAGTGCGAAAAACGGTGGAGGACCCTGAGAAGGACACGCTGCGCCAGTAGCTTGCTGAGAAAAAGAATTTGGTCGATTAACATATGGCAGAACACATTATAGAGAGACGACCCAACTACGGTGATCCTAGGCCAGGTTAGTAGGGGTAGGAACAACTACCCATCAACAAGATTCCCCCACGCAACCCTGATCATTCCGTATTCGCTGACAGGGCGAAAGCCATAGCTCACGACAATAGGGTGTGGTATGTCTTTCCAAACCCTCATGAATGGTGCGACAATCCAAGGAACACCTCTTGGGATCCTCCGGCTGCCCCAAGATTCACTCTACCAGCTTCCCCACGAGCTGTTGAGATTTTCTATCGCATTGAAGAGCCAGGCAACACGGTCGTTGTTACGGACCCCCATCAGGACAAGGACCCCATTCCATACAATCTAATCGAAAAATTCATTTCCCAATTAGAGGCTTTTGAAACCTGGAAGATGGCCATCCCACCGGATGGCCACCCATACCCGGATTGGGTGGATGATATTCCAACACCCCTAGGATTTGGAAACTCCACCTTCTACAACTATAACAGGAAGGGGGACCTACCACATCACCTAGACCAGTTCAACTCAATGTGTGGGACTATGCTGGGGACCCCAGCACAACAGGAGGCTCCCATGATCCGTTATTTTGTTCAGACGCTAGAGGGGCCGATATTCGTTTGGAACAACCAACTCCCCATCAGATCTGTGAAAATCTGGGAGGACCATTGTAGGCAGTTCCTTTACTAGTTAAGCTCTACCGCTCGGAAAACAAACATCAAAAACCTCTTCATGTGCAAGAAAATGGCTGATGAGGGAGTCACGAACATAGTCACCCAGTAGAAGGGGCTCACATACTCCTTTGACATCCCACTGACTCAGGAGGTATTAATGATGATGTGCATATAGAATTTCAAGACGAAAGTATTTCCATCATTGATTACTCATAAATATCCCGGAGGGTTCCGAGACTTCTCAGATATGGACCAGCACCTCGAAGAAGCCCTCCAACTGGCCAGCTAGACACGTCTGCTGCCCCCTGTAATCCCAGCAAGGAGGGCTGCTAGAGCCGATCCCGTCATGGTGGCCTAGGTAGAGGCCCCCATGCAACTAGAATTGCTACTAGTGGAGGTAGATCCGTAGCCCCACAGAGGTCCACCACCATGAGTACAGCTTCCAGCCCAGTAGTATCCACCTCAAAATTGGCAGGCACCCCAATGTAACGTGCCACAACCACCTAGGTGAGATAATCAAGTTCCGCCTCTATGACAGGCTCCTACGGCCCCCAGCTAGGGTCGAGTTCGTTGAGCCCCCTTTCAGAACAGAATAAATCAGACCTACTCATTCAATGAGGCCCAGGTCCCCGGTTACTTCCGTAGCGCCATAGAGCTGAGAATTGTAAGACTGCCTGAGTGCAGAATGCCAGAGGAGGCAAATCTCACTGATCGTCCCAACTACTGCCATTATCACCGGATCTTGGGGACACCATAAAGCAATGCTATGTGTTCAAGTACTAGATCCAAGACATGATTTACAACAACATAGTCAGGTTGGGCCCAGCCCTGGCACAAGTGGCAGGTGTCTTTGTGTGGTTATATAGCAGTAGCAATGACGAAGGTGAGTGGAAGTATGTTTCTTACCAGTGGTCCTAGAAGTATAATGAATGGATGGCTCGCAAGATGTTCACTCACACCAATGGAATTATCTATGCATATCTGAATCATCCAGATCCTTTAGAAGCTACAGCCACCACTTCTATGTAATCCTTCATCCTACATCTTCCCAGAAGAGAAACCTTCGGCGGCGCAATAAAAATCAATGCGCCCCGCCAATGCCATCGTCAAATTGCACTCTCGTTGACTTTATTCCCCTAGAGATGGTGATTTACCCCAGGATTCGCCCAATGGTGGATGATTAATCAAGTGATAGTCAAGGGTACACTTCAGTTAATTCATTTGAGTTGTTAAACTCCTATATGACTCCCAATGAGGGGGAGCACCAGGCGAACTTCCCCAACGTCCCCAGACGACGCCAAATATTGGCGGAGCCTCGGCCATATGGGTCGTCGTTCATGTATATTAGAAACACTAGCCAGTCTGTGCATACTGTGGAAACCAGACAGCAGGCCCAGCCTATAACTCAGCACACACAACCTTTTCATCAGGTGTCAACAGGCCCGCCTCCACCACCATTTCTGCTACTGGATCAGGCAGAACCACCTTGGCTGTGCCGGGACTAGATTATCCCCACTAATGGCCGATCGAAGTCGTCCTGTACTCATACAATAGCTACTCTCTGGGCTTCGACCAGTGAGAAGTGGGATATTCCCAGTACCAGTCAGCCGTCGGTCCGACTGCTAGGGCCCTCCATGCCTTCCAACATAGAGCGGCTCCCAGCAAGAAGAGGTTCGTGCCTGAAATAGAAGTAAGACATTCTCAAGCACCTAACTAGTATCCTATTGAGGCTTTCCATACTTTAATCCCTTCACTTGTTTCCCGATATGTGCGAAGAACTCGTTGAGGCTTTAAGGAGCCCCCTCTAGTTTGAGATGGAGATAGCAGCTGCAGAAGCGTTCCATGCTGAAACAGTTGAGAATGCTGAATTTCAGACAATCATTTGGTTGTTTGGAAAGGATTAAGGCTCCCCCATACATGGGAACACCCGTCCGTTGTATATCACTGACCAATTCAACGGCCTATAGGTTCAACGCCGCCTCATTGACACCAGCTCTGGGATCAACCATATCCTGACGCGGACACTGCTGAAGCTAGGGTTTTCTGAAGATGACCCGACCCCCTCTGATTTCAGAATCCAAGGGTATGATAGAACATAGCAGACCTCGGTAGACAATATCTTCTTGAATATCCAATTCAGTGGCCATGTTTCCAATACTGAATTTAAGGTCGTCTCCAAGAACACTGTGTATAATGCATTAATGGGAAAACCATGGCTCCATCTGCAAATGGTGATCCCCTCATCGTATCACCAATGCCTTAAGTACCCCCTTAATGGTTGAGTGGGTGTACTCCAAGGTGACACATCTCCTTTCACCTCTTATAAAGCTCGCTACCTGGACACTGACTGTTATAAGATCAAGGATTAACAAGTCCAGGAAATCAGTGTTGATACCTTCACCACTACGACCGACCCTTGTGTAGGCCTGAATAACACCTACGTCCACATCATCCATTGGATGGAGGCCACGGCCACTATCATGGGGTAATGTTTTTTCATTTCTGGGAAAAGGGGTAACTATGATTTCAAATCCAGGAGACGTCAGAAGATCACATTGTATTCTTATACGAACCAGGCTTCAGTGATCCCGAAGGCTTCCACTCCCATTAGGTATCGGGGCATCCTTTTCATGAAAATGGCGGTATGTCATACATGTATGTTTCATCGGGCTGGAATAATTCAGCTCTGGATGACACTCCACTATTGCTTTGATATTTTCAAGTGTGGCCCCTTGGGCCGGAGACCAGATGGGATTGGGTCGACAGTCATTGTCACTATGGTCTCGGCAGCACCAAAGATCCCTGATGCAGTAACCACTACCGCACAAGCTGGTACTAGCCTACCATTAGGGCCTGGTAACTCCGAAGAAGATTCAACTACGGAGGATCCCTCTGTAAGTGGAGAAGAGGATATATTGGATTCCCCCTACATTTGAAGAAGGCATCTCCGCCACAGTGAACAAGTTGGTACAGGTGAACCAAGGAAGCAAGGTAGACTCGAGATCCACATTGATCAATGCCTCTATGTCCCCTGAGGAGCATCAGTGGTACGTAGGATTCTTTAAACAACATTGTGATGTATTCGCCTGGAGTTACGATGGGATGTTGGGACTAGATCACCAGGTAGCCATCCACCACCTCGACCATCCAGAAAATCATCGTGTATTCAAGAAGATTCCCTGAAAGATTCACGCTTTTCACAGTGCCATAGTTGAGGACGAGGTTGACAAGCTCATCATGGAAAAATTCTTCAAGGAGGTCCTCTATCCCAAGTGACTAGCCAACATTGTACTAGTCATAAAGAAGAATAGATAGTTCAGAGTTTGTATCGACTACCGAGATCTCAACTGCCATTGCCCAAAGGATGATTTTTCCCTTCTAGTGACGAAATTGTTTATTGATGCTACGATGGGGTTTCAAGACCTCTAATTCATGGGTGGGTACTCTAGATATAACCACATCTGGATGACCCTCGAGGATGAAGAGTGCAAGGCCTTAAGGGTGCCCCAAGGTACTTTCTATTACCATGTTATGCCGTTCGGCCAGAAGAATGAAGGCTCCACCTATCAGCAGCCCATGCACCGCATATTCAAGCCAATCCTCGGGACATTGGTGGAGTTCTATGTGGATGATCTGGTAGTCAAATATCACCAGTTCCAGGACCATCTCAAGGATCTTTGGAAAGTTTTTGGCTTCCTCCATTCCTTACTCCTAAAGATGAACCCATTGAAGTTTGCTTTTAGAGTCATCTCTTGGAAGTTTCATGGCATTGTTGTTTGACACTGGGGCATCAATATCAACCAAGAAAAGATCAAGACCATATGTCAGATGCCTCCCCCAGGTAATATTTGGGATCTTTGAGGTTTTCATGGCAACCTAGAATACA
Organism: Viscum album; assembly: GCA_963277665.1. NCBI lineage: Eukaryota > Viridiplantae > Streptophyta > Magnoliopsida > Santalales > Viscaceae > Viscum > Viscum album. The sequence continues at coordinate 354,970,428 of OY728150.1, read as the reverse complement.
TACACCGATTCATTGTGAATCTGGATGGCAAGTGTAAGCTCTTTTCTCTGCTAAGGACGAAAGGCTCCGCTAATGAATGGGACATAGAGTGCAAGATCGACTTTGAGGAAATCAAGCAGTATATGCTCCAAACATCGGTGTTGATGTCACCTGCCTCCGGAAAGCCGCTGTTTCTATATTTCACCGCCGTGGAATGATCTCTCGGCCCCCTTCTCGCCCAAAAGAACAATGAGGGGACAGAGAACAACCTCAACTACCTCAGCCGCATGTTCCTCGATATGGAGACCCAAAACTCCACCATCGAGAAAATATGTCTTTCCCTCGTATTCACCGTATAGAAATTGCAGCATTACCTGCATCACCATGAGGTACCACTGGTCTCTCATGTAGACCTGTTTAAGTACATCCAATGCTTTCTCATGTTGACTGGATGACTAGTGCGGTGGGCGATAATCCTCCCACATTTTGACCTTAGGTTAGTGCCTGAGAAGGCAATCAAGGGACAAACATTAGCAATATTTTTATTTTCCCATCCAACCTCCGTAGGACAGTCCCTGGACTTGGATTTTCCTGCTGAGGCAATCCTATCAGTCGATCAAGTCGTCCCATGCTGCAAAATTCACTTTGATGGCGCCTCCCAGAGCAACACTGGTAGGAGGCTCTATGACCCTCGGCTCAACTGAGTAGGCATGGGTATCGTCTTTATTACCCTAACACAAGACATTCTTCCATACTCATTCCTACTGTCATAAGGCTGCACTAACAAAGAGGAAGAGTATCATTCCCTCATTACTGGTCTCAAGCAGGCCCTTGATATCAATATTCCAAATTTTCATGTGAAAGGGGACTCCATGCTAATAATTAAGCAGGCCAATGACGACTATGTTGTCAGGAATTCATAGCTCAACCATTATTAGAACTCAATCTCTAGGTAATGGCCTCGTTCCTATCTCGTCCAGAGGTTATCCATGTCCCTTAGTCATAGAACATTTGATCAGATGCTTTAGCTAGCTTAGCTGAATCACTTTCAGAGCCCGAACATGATGATCTAATTATCCACACGACACATTGGAGAGTCATATCTCTTGTTACCCCAGATAGAGATTATGGACCACTGGTAATCCACCAGACCGTCGATGCCTCTACGTAATGGACACCCGTTCACCCAGATTTAGTGATTGAAATAATTGTTGATTTGAAGACACCTTTGGTAGAATACCTCCAATGTAGGAATTTCCCGTCAGATCGGGCTGAGCACTAGTGAATCTGACACCGCACGCTACAGTTTACCCTCATGAGCGGTCCCAGTCTTGTGCATATCCTCTATAAGTGTAGGTTTGATGGTGTTCTCCTCCATTTTGTTTAGGGAGTTGAGATTCCACAAGTCATGCTAGAGGTTCATGGCGGTTCCTGCGATGCCCATCAGGCTGGGCCAAAACTATCTCTCCAGATTCGGAGACTAGGTTATTTTTGGCCCTACATGATCCTCGACTACACCGAGTTCACCAAGAGGTGCCATGCATGCCATGTTTTTTCTAACTTTGTCCATCGGCCACCGGAGCCTCTCCACACTACCAAGTACTCTTGGGACTTTGATGTCTGGGGATTATATGTCATAGGACTATACCCACCGGTAACGGCTCGCCAATGCCGATTCATTCTGACCACTACGGATTTCTTTTCCAAGTGGGTAGAGGCAATTCTGCTCAAGGAAGTCAAGGCCCATTCTATCGTTGACTTCTTGAGTTCCAATATCGTCTATAGGATTGAGGTTCCTCATGCTATCCTCACCTATAACGGCACCAACATTCGAGTAGCCAAGTTGAAAATGTTGTATGCCAAGTACAACATCCGCTCTAACCATACATCCCGATATCATGCGCAGGAAAATGGAATGATTTAAGCGTTTAATGAAACCCTCTCTAACATCCTGCAAAAAATGGTCGGTTAGAACAAAAAGAGTTTTCCAGATACGCTCCCCAATTCCCTCTGGGCTTACAGGGAGACGACTCGTAATTCCACCCAAGTGACCCCATATTCCCTGGGGTACAGAACTAAGGCTTTCCTACCCATCGACATTCAGTTGCCCTCATTGCACATAGCGGTATATGACCAGAAAGCGTCAGATGGAGTGGTTGAAATCCATCTAGATGAATTTGAAGCACTGAATGAGAATAGGCTTCCTGCCTTGCACCACCTAGAAATTCATCACAGCAGGATGGCTCAAAATTTCAACAAGATGGTTCACCTACGCACTTGCCTGAAGGGTGACTTGGTATTTTCCCTTAGAGCTCCAATGATGCCCGACAGGAAACCAACCAACTTGGAGCAAAAATGGGAAGGAACCATCATTGTTCATAAAGTGTATCCCAATGGTGCGTACTCACTAGTGACATGGATGGTGAGCGTATAACTCTTCCCACCAATGCCAAGTTACTTAAGAAATACTTTTCCTGATCCCTTATGGTCCTCCATGACCTTAATCTATATTACGGTCCCACACGAACTTAACCTGTTGGTCCGGCATAACCATAAACTGCTTGCTCATCCCACATGACGTTAAACAGTTTGTCGTCCCACATTACATTAAACCGTATGTCTTCATGCATGACGTTAAACCGTATGTCATCCCACATGACATTAAATAGTGTATTAAAGAACTATGTGTGGCTTTATTCCCATATTTATGGGATATGTAAGACCGCCTGATCATTTAGATTTTGGGTCTAGCCCCATCTCTTAGTGATCTCCCTATCTCCAGGTCACCTAGGCCCCATGGCATGTTTCTTTCCACGAGAAGGATGTGTATGTGTGATAAAGGGTTATGCCCTCCTTCACATTGGGTTTTTTTTGGCACCATTCCCCTCTCTTCTCCTGGGAATCCGTCATCTCTTGGCCCCTCTCAGGTCGAGCCCTCAACCCTTTACAGTGGTTCTCTAATGTGTCTAAGATTACTATTGTCTAGGACCTGGAGTGTCAGATTCAACTTGGAAATGTTTCCATTCACCTATCAGGCTTCGTGTTCCTTTAATTTGGGCCCCCAGTATCTTCCACACCCGAAGGGACTGCCAAAAACGGCCTGGATACTAGCCATAAGGGCTCTACTATCATTACGGGCCAATACCCCCAAGGGTTTCAAACAACAAATTGATACAAATCCTGCGTTGCGAACATGGTCAACGGTCGATGCTCATTTTTTTGTCCCCATTTCAAGCTAACACGACATGATACTGTGTTGCAAACATGGTCAGTAGTAACCCTCGGTCACCACACTAGCCCCTTCAGGCCTTGAATGTTGGTTACATGATTCACATTATGTTCTACCCCATCATTTCCAGGTGGAATCTCGACACTCTTAGAACTATCCCTCGGTGCACCTCTGCACGTCAAGAGGACGAAGCTGAAATACAATGTTCTGCGGGGATCTCATGATCCTAGCACTAAGACCAAAAACTGGGATCCTCTGTAAGAGCTATGTGAAGCCTGATCCTCATCCTCATGAGATACTCAGGATCATACCGACACCGTTCTTCTGGGTCCAGCTCAGCTGGGAGCTGGCTTCTCCTTCCCCTTATCCTCTAGCCCTCATTGGACTCTTGGCTCGAGGCTCCTCTCCTGGAATAACACACGGTGGTGAAGTGGAACTCTTCTTCATTCATGTCAGTTATGCTTTAACGTATCATGTGCATTCCCTCAGGTCCAAGCCATATGACCTTAAACTATGTTATTGCGTCCAATCTCAGGACCCTAAACTGTGATAGTATCGTCCCCGCCACATGACGAAAAACGACACTGCATTGTGACGACCTCATCATAGAGGACATCACGAGGGGTATTGGTCCTCCACCATACCATTTGTCAATGCCAGTATATAACTTGATTCTTGTGGTGATACCGGGAAATCCTACCCTAAGACGGTCTCTTCGCAAAAAAAAATTCACCTAAATGGACATACAAGATACATCAAATACTGATTCGTTTTGTGCCAGGGCCAGACCCGCACACCCCCTTCATCCTTTTCACTGGTACTTTACCGTGATATGTCCCAAAACTACGTATGGATTTATTCTCATGCCCATGATATATGTATGAATGCCTTGGCACTTCCCGACGAGCCCAGCCTACCTTTCTTGTTCGGCACCTTGACATAAAAACTTCCCCAAGGAACACATGGTAATCTGGACTTAGGACCTCATTCACCTCGGGTTTCATAAACAACTTACCATGTGTCCTCTACATTCCTTACTGATCCTCGGTCTGAGTTCTAAGTCCATAAACTCTGAACACATCCAGAACTATGTGTGGATTGATTCCCATACTTATGGGATACGTAAGAATGCCAAAACATTTAGTCTCAGGTCTAGCCCATGGAATCACAAATCCCATCAGTTCTCACCATTGGCCCCTTGGCCTTAACCCCCCCCCCTCGAGGAGTTTCGTAACTGCAGTATTTGCACTGAAAAACTTCAGGATGCCCCATAATGACATTGGGATTCGATTGTTCACTTGCCAGAGAGGTCCTGTCTAAAATTAGGGATGATCCATGATCAGGTTAATGCGCCCACCCAATGTTCTTCCACCACGATGGAATAATTTTGGGTGTGTTGGATTCTATTCTGAAAAACCATCACTTCACTTTCCACACTTTTCGTTCCCCTTTATACGAATCCTCATACTCTTTCACGTCTGAAAGGACCCCCTAACAGTATGGATGTTCAAACTATGGTCTGCATGCTGTCCTGGGCCAACATTCCAGATGACTAATGCACGATATTTGAGTTAGGTCCCATGTTGTGAACATGGTCAGTGGTCGACTCTCATTTTTTGTCCCCATTTCAGTCGATCACGATACGGATGCTATGTTTTGAACATGGTCAACAATTGTCCTTTACTGCCACGCCCCTCCCATAGTTTTCCAAATTTGGATAACGTGATTCTCATCTTTTTAATCCCCCTATGTTTGGACTGATTTAAATGCCCCTGGCATTGCCCCGCTCGTGTTCTAGAGGACATTGAGAAGATGATACATCGATCGGTCTGAGGTCCTCCAACTTTGATTGGGCCTCCCTCATCTCCTCTGAAAGCTGGATTCGAATTTCGAATGCCCGAAGCGCGGTTTTCTCTCCCATGGTCAAATGATGTGATAGTATGAGCATACCTTGTTTCTCACATCACGTACGGCCCACGTGAGCTTAGGAATGGATTTATATTTATTTTTGGGATTATGGTTTAGCATGTTAAACCAAAGGGATAAGTAAAATAATTTATCCATACATACAGTTCAAAAACAAGAACCAGTAATGCGGAATAAGTTTATGGGTTCGGGAAAAACAGGGCCCTTAAGGGTAGTCTTATTGGATGGATCATTCTAATGCCACCACCTTTTGGTAGGTGGACTCCAAGATGACCTCTCGCCCCATGAGGAATCCCTCTTCATCAGCGAACATGGAACATAGTTCACTGACTCTAGCCCATGCCCGCGCCTTTTCAGCTTGGAGCTCAGATATCTAGTGACTCACTTCCACGATTTTTTCTCAGGATTCTGCAAATTGGGAACTCAACTACTCCAAGAGCTACGAACAGTTTGTGATTAATATCTCTCGTTCATTTGCATATTCCTCGAGGCGTCTAACCTCCTGATCCTCCCTCAGAAATGTTCGGGTACTCCCCGAATCCTCTCGAGACTGGGTGACATCGGAGCACAGGCTACCCTCCCATATCTTCTCAGACATGTTATCATGGAGAATCAGGTGAAGGTATTGACCATCTACCACTCCAACACATAGGAATCTCAGCCAGGTGTGGAGTGATCCCATCTGTTTCAGCCATTCCGTCTGAGCCTATCTGAGAGAACACTGGATGTACTTCCACCCCTAGCATCGCGTCATCCAGCTCTCCTCAGCTGCTTCTGAGTCTGAATCATCGATTTCGTTGGGGTCAGTGGGCCGATAGGCAGGAAATATAACCAACAAGCTAGAAGTAGGGTCTTCCTCAGAGATTCCTCTCAAGGGAATATGCTCTTCAACGTCTGGGTGACCTTCCTCTCCCACCTCGACCCTGGGGTTGCCTTCATCAACTGTTGGCCCTACCCCGACAGTAGCACCACTGATGTCCACTTCTCCCTGCTCACCAATTGCCGAGGCCGACTCGGTTTGGGAGGAATGTTCTGGATGGGGTGATAAGTTTTCCATCGGCTCACTTGGGGACAGTTTGAGTTCAGCAGTCTGACAATCCTCCAATACCATGATCAGTGTACAGACAAGGAGCACCCTAATTAGTTGAGTACTCCAACATTGAGTACCGGTATCAAAGCTATAAACTTATAGGAACCCACGACGTCAGCCTATAGTGTTCTTGATACTATTGGAGCTATCATAGCGGGGGATCCCTTAGTTCCCGTCAACATGATAATGAGTGTCGGTGCCCCACTTTTCCCCATTTCGTCTCCCCCCATACTTCAGTTGCAGATGCTTGATAAGCACCAATATGCTACGGAGTAAGATAAGGAAGGTGGATTAAGGATGTACAAGGAATGCAGAGAAAAGGAGGAGGGTAGATAAGGGTTGAAGAATACCTCGAGCAGCACAGTCATATCCATATCAGAGCCGACGATCTCACCTCTCTCCTGGAGACTCCCTTGGTGGGACGCCCCCTGAGACCCTTCACCCTCGGGTTCCTCCTCTCCTTCACCTTCTCATTAATCTTCTCCTTGTGCCCCTCCTCTTCTATATCACTTCCCTATGACTCATCGTCACGGTCATCATCCCCCAGCAGCATTGTTTACGGATCATGCTCTTGGGTGAGCATTAGTTTCACCAAGAGAGGTGTCTCCATACGCCGACCCTATTGATGTGAATACTTGTCCATGGCTATCAGATATGCATGTCATCGATGGAAGTTCACTCTGTCGACCACCCGGACAATCCTGACTTCTTGAACCTAGATCTCGTCTCACAATATCTTCTGCCAGAGGACTTTAGTACTCACTGACTATCGCAGGGTTACCCAAGCCGACCATAGCATAGGGAAAATGGAATCTTGAGAAGGTTGAAGCAGGTGTCTTATTTTCTTCCCAGGATGTTCTATGGCCTCTTTGTGGTACCCTCCTCCTCTAGGTGATGAGGGCGCAGCCACGCCATGCGACTCCCCTACTTCTGAGTTCCCGACCTGTGTGGGCCCCGTTGCCTAATGCGCTTCAGATCACCCCTCTCTACCAGCACCCTTCCTGCTCTCTTGCCACCCTGGTTCCACAATGGCGACTATGAGTTTCCAAACTCGCTTCCACAAAATCCTCACAGGGTATGCTATGGCCCCATATTCAGCATACTCAGTTTAAAGACCGACGTCGACTCTGGTGGGAGGAAAGCTGATGATGTCTCCAGAGCCATAGGTCGTGAACATCAGACACAGCTGATGAAGAACACAAGGATGCATCTCCTCCCAGACGTCTGTGTATACTTTTTTCAGCATTCAACGAAGGCCCCAAACTAACTAGAGAACCGAGATGGCACATAAGGCTCTCAGAAGATCTTCTTATCAATTCAGGCCACAAACACCCCACCTCTGATGCTTTGGAAGTACTCCTTCTACTCCAGTGAGCCTTGCCCATCATCTATCATCTGGCCAGCCGGGGTGGGAAATGGGCTGAAGGAATATTTGGCATGGTTACCAATTCTAATCCTTACTCTCTCCTCAATGAGCGTCATTGGCATGACCACAGTAATGTTCAATAGAGAGGGTCGTAGGGCATTTCCTAAAGGACGAATGACGTCTGAGAAGGTGCATCTGCCACAATGAGCTACTACCTAGGCATGGAAAATATGGAAGGGGCCACAGACTCTCCTAGGTGATCCCCCTCTTGAGATGTGTCCCATGATGGTGTACAACCGAGCCAGCGCGGGGACCCCCAGGTTGAACCTCTTGTGGGCATCCATGATGTCGGACATCACCAAGGTCACTAGCGGGACACCCATCCTTATGTCCCTCACCGGTAGGAGCCACATGCTCTTGAATGTAGCGATAAATCCTGTGTACCAAACTTTCAGGTCCCAAATCTCGTTAATTTTGTAGCCCCACAACTGGTAGTGCTCCACCTCTATGATCCTCCAGTATGATTCACTCTTGCTTCTCTGTACCGCAGTTGGAAACTATCTCCCCCACCCTCACATCTTGACATCCAGATCTCTCTCCAGGAATAGGCTAAACCATTCCTTGTAGGTGATTTCCTTCAAGAATTCAATGACCCCCGGCTTCTCCGTGGCCAGCTCCAGAAGGTGCCTTGTCAGTATGGGGGTCTGTGATCTGTCTCCTGAGGTGTTCATCGGATGAAAGAATTCATCGTATTGATAGCCCCCCAATGGGAAACCCCCGATGCAGTGGATGTCCCTAAGACTGATACTCACTTCCCCATGATGGAGACAGAATGTGTTGGTATCAGGGGACCACCGGGTGAACATCTCTGGCCCGAGCTTGTGTTGGCAGTAAAAGTGGAATTGTGATGTCCATACCACCTCAAATAAACCAATATGCCACATATCAGCCCCAAATTGGTCACATGTATGGAAAACCCAATACGGCCATGCCCATTCACTGGTGAAGTTGCCTCTGGACAGCATTTCCCGGTCCTGCATCCAGCCTTTGGTCTTTTCAGTGATGCTTTGGTGAAAGGTGCTCACATAGAGGGTCGGGGAGCTCTTCACGATAGGGTCACCCCCAAAAACGATCCTAGTCCTGGGATTCATGACATAAACATGTAACTCCCCTATCCCAGTTACCCAAAGTCAGTGCATTATTACATAACAATGGCATGATCACAAAAGATCAGGTCTCAAAAGATCAATTAGTTTAGTAGGTTTGGAATCACTAGATACATTCATAAGTCTTACATTACATCATAAAGTGAAATAATACAACCACATAGTCTCCATATTCGACACTCATATCCCCGCATACTATCCCTACAGGTGAGTCATGATATACTTCTTCACATCTTGGGAAAAATAAAACATAGAAATGGGTGAGATTAGATGCTCAGTAAGGATAACAATATAGTGGAAACATTCATAAAAATCATAAACATTTAAGGAAATGTATAACTAAACAAAACCATTTTAAACTTGAACTTCAACATAATATGTAAAAAATAAAATGAAATAATTCCATTTACTTATTCACATGGATATTCTACTAGCGAATAATCACATGCAATATCAATAACCACTTTCATAATGATGGAATGCATAATGCCAGACTATCAGAACCACATAGTAAAAGCCTTGTGCCAAGAATATAAATAATATTTTGTCAAGGCCATGTTCCAAGACACTATTTTGTCTCATGAGACCTACATATGCATCGAGGAGCTATAGCGGGCTCCACCCATCACTTACTAAGTCCAATGCATTCCTTATATGAACAAATGTAAACATAACATAAACATTCATATTAAAACTAGAATACAAAATGTAAATACATTCTCCATAACCCATGAATGGTATAAAAATAACACAACAATAGTAAAACATATCACAAAACCTTCAAATACAATATGGATGTTTTTTATCATAATAAATCAACTTCAAATAAGCTTAAAATCCATCAAAGGATGTTGACATAGATGAAATCAAAACTATTAGAGAGAAATAACTCTTTTTTGAAATTATTTAAAAGTCACATAATTATAAAAGAAAACATTTACTTTGAAAATATTCTTATAATCTTGTAAAGGAAGCTTTGACTATATTATAACAGTGAAAAATAGCCGCAACATCCGTATAAGTTAAAAAAATTCATTCTTACATTAATTCTGTCGAAAATGTTAAAAAGGACCTTGTTTGGAAAATGACGGAAAGATTTCTTTATAAACATCATATAAAAAGTAAAACAAGGGTATAAATCACATTAACCCATAATCTATAAAATAGTAAAAGTGTTTTTAAATACATATTTAAGAAACATGGATGTGGATGATAAAGATTTCCCTGTAGATACTTGTGTAAAAACAACCTCGAAAAATAATGAGATTGTTAAATTAACCCTTAACTTGTACTTTTCCATGGTAGAGGGTTGGTTAACCTCCTGTATAATGCTGAAATAATTTTTATTAAATTATTAAATAAATATATACATTAATATGATATCTTATATGATCTTTTAACATTTCATTGTAAATAATATCTTAGTATTATCGCTGTTTCGGGTGTTAACTGATTCATTTTCCTTTATAGGATTTGTTACATAAGCCATCTTTGTTATGGATAGGATGTATCTTTTTCATATCTAGAATGATATCATGTCCTTAAACATTACTTTTAATCATCAAATGAAAATTAGTCTTGAATGGATACAATGGGGAATGAATCTCATCGCTTTCGTGGAGACGGTAGTCCGTACGTACGCACGAGTGACAATATCATTCTTTTGATATTAAGGTCATCTATAATTGGATAGTATATCATGTATACAGAATAATTATCTTGTTATATTTATTATTTACATGAATTACACATCATTATTATACCCATCCAAATAATAATTTATTTAATAACAATTACACCACGATGTGGAGACGGTAAGCCGTACATACACATGTATGGTGACATTTCATTCAAGGGATGGATATAATAATGAATTTGGTTGTACCATATTTTTAATAACATCACAATATATAGAGGATACTACAGTTATTATATTATAATGGAAACAAGAAAAAAAATGATGTGGAAGAAGAAAGGAACTTGAAAGAAGTGGTGAGAGTTTTACCTCTTTTTCGGGTTCTTCCTTTCGATTTGTTCAAAAGGGCTACTTAATTGACTTTATGTCTAAAGGAAGTCCTCTAGAATGAAGTGATGGATGTGTAGAGGATATTTGGGTAGGGGTTGGACGATACAAAAGGCTTTGAGGGTATGAATTTTAGAGAAGGGTAGTGCCCTTTTATAATAGGGGTGAGGGGAACCCTAGGAAAAACTTAAAATATTTTTTTATAATAAATACATATTTGGTTTATAATGGCTCCAAAGTAGTTTATTTCAAGGATAAGGTGGGGATGGATAGAAATAATTTCATCCAATAGATTTTAGATAGGTTTGGGTCACTATATTAACCTAATCATTGATGTTTAACTCTTAGTAAAATAGTTTGTCATTTACCAAGTCTCATTGTATTTTTATATTATATGGTTAACAAAATTACTATAACAAGCCAAGAGAACCCAAAGTGGTTCATTATTAATATATATAACCGTATATAAGTAATTTGGCCAAACCATATATTTTTAGGAATATAATATTAATTAATAATATAATATTTGTTTTAAATACTCATTTATATCAATTTTGACACTATTTAATATTGATTTTTGACAAAGTTATAACAACTTTATTCATTCTAGATAAATTCATTTAATCAAAAATAAAATGTCCTATTAACATAGAAAATTGGTGTAATTCATAAAAAGTCTCAAATTACATTTATATGTATATTTATAATATCAATTTTTTTAATGTTTCATTAATTAGGTAATTATTGCATCACCATTGTGTCCTAGTTAAAATAAATAATTTAAAGTATAAAAATTAAAAATAAAATATCATTATGAATGAAATCGTTTTATCTTTCTAATAAATATTTATAATCTAATTTATCTGACGCAAGAACCTATATTAAATTTGTTTTAGTTATTAAACATTGATTTTAACTCTTTTAACTCTTCATTGAATTAAATAATAATAAATGTCCAAATCTAATCCAAGTGGACAAAAGAGGTTCATATTTTATTCCTAAGTTTGTTTTTGGTTTAAATATACTTATCCAATAGAATTAGGACATGTGTTAGGGTACTAATTATATCATTTTTACCTGTAATTAAACTAATTACTTTTAAACGTGGTAAATAAAAGTAAAAAGATACTATTCACCAAAAATTATTTTTATCTTTTTGAACCACATTTTACTCCTTGATATTAACCGTGTCTCTAGGATTTTCAAAATTCCACTCATAGATGCGGTAAAATTATGTTTTATGTGAATTTTCAAATTCTCCTAGGAGGTGGGTAAAAGACGGTTAAAAGGTCAATAAAATTTTTATATATCTAAAATTATTCCAATATGACTCCAATTAATTACATTAAAATTATATAGGTATTGTGTATCTATTTTGACCTTAATTAAATTTAAATAAATATATAATTATTTAAATAAAAATTTGGTTTTTAAACTATAACTCGTTGTTTTTTCACTATACACCAAAAATAGAATATTTTCATAAATAACAAAAATTCACCCTAAGATAATTTCGATATTCTGAATCCAAAAATAAAGTCCATTTTGAAATATAAAATTTATAAAATTTCAAAAAGTGGCTATTACTATTCATAATGGCTAGTTTGATTGGTTGCAGTGTGTGTTTGAACTCGAAGTTGCGTACAACACACACTATTGTATTATTCAAAGAGAAGTGTACCGTGGAAGCTTGGGGTGTTACATTCTCCCCTCCTTCAAATAATTTCATCGTAGAATTTTATAGAATACTACCGCATGAAATGATTTAGGTTGTTCTTCATCATATGTCCTTCGGGTTCCCACGTTTCCTCTTCCATCTAATGTTTTCTCCATATAACTTTTACCAGACGAGTCATCCGACGTCTCAACACTTGTTCTCTAGTATCAAGATTCCTGACGGGATCTTCACAATAAGACAGATCGGGTTCCAGTTCTACTTCTTCATAGGTGAGTACATGTGTTGGGTCATGCATGTATTTTCTCAATAGTGATACGTGGGACACATCGTGAACTTGGGAGAGATTTGGCGGTATTCCCAAATGGTAAGCAACTACCCCAATTCGTTCTAGAATTTAGAAAGGTCTGATGTACCTAGGACTCAATTTTACCTTCTTACTGAAACGTATAACACCCTTCCATGGAGATACCTTCATGAAAAATTCATCTCCTACATAAAATTCTGAATCCTTTCTTTGGTTATCAGCATAGCTCTTCTACCTACTTTGATATTCTTTTATGTGGGTTTGGATTACCATCACATTTTACATAGTTTCCTCCACATGTTCTGGGCCTACGAGTTTTCTTTCACCAACATTATCCCAATAGGTTGGTGTGCGACATCTCTTTCCGTATAACGCTTCATATGGTGCCATCCAAATACTTGAATGGAATCTACTATTATAGGAAAATTCATCTAGAGGTAAATATTGATCCCACATACCTTGAATGTCAAGTGAGCATGATATCAACATGATTTCTAATGTTTGAATAATCTATTCTGATTTTCCATCAGTTTGGGGGTGGTAAGCAGTGCTCAAACGAAGTTCAGTATCCATGGATTTCTGAAGACTTTTCCAGAATCTTGATGTAAAACGGGGATCACGATCAGAAATAATCGATAGTGGTACTCCATGAATTATTACAACATCATTAATATATAGGCTTCCAAATCGTTTAAGTGGTAATTCTTCTATTATAGCGAGAAAATGTTTTGACTTCGTAAGACGATCAACAATGACCCATATTGCATCATTCGATATAGGAGTATTTGGTAGTCCCATGACAAAGATCATCGTAATATTATCCCATTTCCACTCTTGTATAAGAAAAGGTTTCATGACCTCCCCAAGCTGTTTCCTTCCAGCTTTCACTTGTTAAAAAACCATACATCCAGAAAAAAAATCAGCAATCTCCCTCTTCATGTTGTCCCACCAAAAATGTTCCTTCAAATAACTATACATTTTTGTACTCCCAAGGTTTATAGAGAAATTGGAACTATGAGCTTCATCCAACAATTTCCTTTTCAGGTCAGGTATATCGGGAACACAAAGTCTCATCCAAAATTTCAAAATTCTATCTTCATACACAAAGTCACTCAATCTCCCATCAATCATAGCATTAATATTCTTTTGAAATTTTTTCATCATCTGTCTGAGAACTCTTTATCCTTTCTAGTAAAGATGGTTTGGCAACCATTTGAAAAATAATTGATGATTCACCTTCCATTGTTATTCACATATCCATCTTTACTAGATCTATGAAAATAGGATCCCTTTCAACTCACATCTTCTTCAAAACTCCATGATCTTTTCTTCTCAAAGCATCATCCACCATATTTTCCTTCCCCTTGTGGTAGTGTATCATGCAATCATAATCTATGAGTAGTTCAAGCAATATCATTTGTGTCATGTTGAGTTCTTTATGTGAGAAAATATACTTCAAACTCTTGTGATCAGAATAAATCTCAAAATTTTCACTATAGAGATAGTGTCTCCAAATATTCAAAGCAAAGATTACAGCTGCTAACTCAAGATCCTAAGTAGGATAGTTTTGATTATGAATTTTTTGCTGTCGTGATGCATAGTCAATAACCCTATCATATGGCATAAGGACACAACCATGTCCTTTCTTTGAAGCATCACTATAAATAACAGACCCTTCAATCCCTGATGGTAGAGTCAATATAGTATAATTGACTAATCTTCTCTTCATCTCTTCAAAACATCCATCAAACTCTTTTTTCCAAACAAATTTAATCCCTTTTCGTGTGATCTTCATTAACGTGTTAGCCAATCCGGAAAAATTCTGGACGAAATGTCGATAATAACCTGCAAAACCAATAAAACTGTGTACCTCAGTTATACTCGTCGGCGCTGGCCATTCTTGGATTGCCTTGGTCTTAGAAGGACCAATAGAAATTACATTCTTAAGGAAAATATGGCGGAGAAAATAAATCTCTTGAAGCTAGAATTCACACTTGCTAAATATCTCATATAATTCATGTCTTCTATGAGTCTTCAGGATAATGAAAAAGTGATTTTTATGATCTTCGTATCTTTTTAAATATACCAAGATATCATCAATAAATACCACCACAAAATCATAGAGATATTCCTTGAAGACTCTATACATTAGATCCATCAAAACAGAGGGCACATTAGTTACCCCAAAAGGCATTACTGAAAACTCGTAATGCCCGTACCTGGTTCGAAATGCTGTCTTCGGAATGTTTTCCTTCTTCACACACAACTGATGGTATCCCGATCGAAGCTCAATCTTTGAAAAGTATTGAGCTCCAAGCAGTTGGTCAAATAAATCTTCAATGCAAGGTAAGGGATTCTTGTTCTTTATTGTTATATCATTTATTTCCTCTTAGTTGATACAGAACCTCATAGATCCATCTATCTTCTTAACAAAGAGGACAACGGCTCCCCATGGAGAAACACTAGGGTGAATAAATCCTTTATTATTCAATTCCTCTATATTTTTCCTTAGTTCTACTAATTCCACAGTGGACATTCTATAAGGGGTCTTCAATATAGGCCTTGATCCAAGAATTAAATCATTAGAAAACTCAATTTCTCAATCTGGAGGATGTCCAGGTAAATCCTCTATAAAAAAATCAACATATTCTTTCACAATAGGTACATAATCTATTTGAACATTCCTTTCCTCACCCACAGTTATTTCATTCTCTTCCTCCCCAATAATTGAATTTAGTTGATCTACTAGGGGTAGATCTAGATAAGAATTATGTCGTGACAATTCTTCTCTAAAGATAATGTGTTCTTTATCATCATCATCAAAAATTGTAACCTCTGTCTTCTTACATAAATCTTTACATCATGGTCCGAATTCCAATCCATACTGAGGATTATATCAAATTCAATAATGGGTATGATGATGAGATCAGGAGATAAAGAACATTTATATACTCTAATGGGAACAGATTCACAAAACTTTGTTGTGATGATGCTTCCCTTATGAGTTTTAACTGAAGAATCCCTTGTTAAATAAAATTGGAAGTATCTAATTTTCTTAACATACTTGGAAGATATGAATCAATGTGATGATCTGGAATCAAATAAATTTTTTTCTAAACTTGAGGAAACCATTAAATTACCTGCCACCCCGTCATTCGGATCTTGTACCTCAACAGTTGTGATTGCATAATCTTGGCCATGATCCCTTGGCCTTTTCTAAGGTACGTTACCCTGATTCTTAGGAAATTCATTTACATAATGTCCCATATCCCTAGAATTGTATCATTGAACATCAATATCTTCTTTCTTCCCCTTGAAATCACGAGCATGGTGGTCTTTTTCACCACACCTGTAACAGACTTTCATTCCCTTCAACCAAGTAATAGGGTGTTTCATCCCACATTTACTGCAGGATGGATATTCAACTTTTCCCTTCTTCCCCTTATTTCTATTTCCAGATTTATTCTTAGATCACTTATTCTCTTTCTTTTCTTTAATGTCGTAAGACAAAGAGAATTCATTTTCAGTCATGATATCACATGTGACAATATCTTCATATGATTAGAAGGATTGTGAGACTACTGGTCAATAGAGAAATGGTTTTAACCCATCACAGAAACGATCAATCATACTTCTTGGGTTACGTATATAATCTGCAGCATGCCTTTCTAACTTTGTAAAGTTAGCCTCCTACTTTGCGACATTCTTATCCTCCTTTTTCCTCAAACTCATAAATTACATTTCCATATCTACTCAATGGTCACGAGGAAATTATTTTTCTAAGAAAATCTCATTAAACTCTTTCCATTGAATATTTGATACTTCACCATCTTCCTTTGTGTTTTGAATCAATGACCACCATTGATCATCATCTCCAGTGAGGTGGTAAACTGCCATGAAAACCTTTTCCCTTTTGCGACTCCCCAAGGTGTGGAATATCTTCTCTCAGGAATTTATCCATTGCTCAGATACTAATGGATTTGTACTCCCATTTAATGTCAGTTTTTGTTACCTCATGAAGCTATCTAACATTGATCCTCCATGCTTTGGATCTGGGTGCTCCATACGGGTAAGGTTATTATTCATAACCTGAGTGAGTTGTACCAGTATGGTGATTAACTGATTATCACCAGTTGCATCACCAGCTCCACTATAATTATCTTGATAAGGTGGGAAATACTTACATGGATTACGTGCATTTATACGGTTTCCATTTCTTCCACTAGGCGCCATTCCTAAAGAATGGAATACACTAGACTAGTTTATGAATCGTAATACATAAATCCAAACTTGTAAAACACTTAACATGAATTTTACAGTTTATGGACATAATCCATAATCATAAAAAAAATGTTTTAGTTAAGAAATTATAAACTCATAACCCCTTATAATGGTTTGTAAATAAAATGACAATTATCCTAAGCATTTCTCCCAGGAGTGTCATAACCAAAAGTGCAGCAAGGCCCGTTGTCATGCACCAGTTCCCGTTTGAGTCTAGCTCAAAGTGGTGTTTTCAGGTTTTACCCCTAGGTACATCTATGGCAGAGCCGAATCTACCTACTTGTATCCAGACATGGATGTATTGTTTGGAAAACTCATAAAATATCTACAATACAAAAAATCTAGGAAGTTCTTATATACTAATCCTCAAACTCTATCTTAAGGCTATGTGCTCTAATTATATTTTATCTAAATCTAGCTTCCAATGTTTGTACTAAACATCCTCTGATACAAATGGTAACACCCTGACCCCAGTTAACCATATTTGGTGCATTATTACATAACATTGGCATGATCATAAAAGATAAAGTCTTGAGAGACCGATTAGTTTAGTACCCTTTGAATCACTAGATACATTCATAAGTCTTGCATTACATCATAAAGTGAAAAACTGCAACAACATTGTATCCATAGTCCACACTCATATCCCCTTAGACTATCCCTACAGGTCAATCATAAAATAATTCTTGACATCCTGGGAAAAATAAAACATAGAAAGGGGTGAGATCAAAAGCTCAGTAAGGATAACAATATATCGTAAACTTTCATAAAAAATCATAAACATTTAAGGCAATTTATAACAAAAATAAGCCTTTTAAACCCGATCTTCAACATAATATGGAAAAAATAAAATGAATTAATGCCATTTACTTATTCACATAGATATTATACTAGTCTAATAATCACATGCAATATCAATAACCACTTTCCTAATGATGGAATGCATAATGTCAGACTATCATAACCACATAGTCAAGGCCTTGTTCCAAGATTATAAATAAGATTTTGTCAAGGCCTTGTGACAACACACTAGTTTGTCTCATCAGACCTACCGATGCATCATGGAGCTATAACGGGCTCCACCCGTCACTTACTAAGTCCAATGAATTCCTCATATGGATAGATTTAAACATAACATAAACATTCATATTAAAACAAGAATAAAAAATGTCAATACTTTCTCAATAAACAATGAATGGTATAAAAATAACACATCCACAGTCAAAAATATCACAAAACCTTCAATAAAATATGGAAGATTTGTATCATAATAAATCAAATTCAAATAAGCTTAAAATCCTTCAATGGATGTTGACATAGATGAAATCCAAACTTTTTGAGAGAAATATCTCTTTTTTGAAATCATTTAAAGGTCACATAATTATAAAAGAAAACATTTACAATGAAAATATTTTCATAAACTTTTAAGGGAAGATTAGACGCTTATATAACAGCAAAAAATAGCCGCACCCGCTGTATAAGTTAAAAAATACATTCTTACATTAATTCTATCGAAAAGGTTAAAAAGTACCTTGTTTGGAAAAGGACAGAAAGATTCCTTTATAAACATCTTATAAAAAGTCAAAAAAGGGTATAAATGACTTTAACCCATAGTCTATAAAATAGTAAGAATGTTTTTAAATACATTTTTATGAAATATGTATGTGGATGATAAATATGCCCCAGTTGATACTTACTTAAAAACAACCTCGGATAATAAAGAGATTGTGAACTTAACCCTTAACTTGTACTTTTCCTTTGTTGAGGGATGGATAAAATCCTGTATAATGGTGAAATTATTGTTATTAAATTTTAAAAGAATCATATACATTAATATGATATCATATATGATGTTTTAACATTTCTTTGTTAATAATATCATAGTATTATCCTTGTTTCGGTTGTTAACTAATTCGTTTAACTTTATATGCTTTATTATATAAGCCATGTTTTTAATGGATAGGTTGTATATTATTCATATCCAGAATGATATCAAGCCTTTATACATTACTTTTAATCATCAACTGATAATTAGACTTTAATGGATACGATGGGGAATTAATCTCATCGCTTTCGTGGAGACGGTAGTCCGTACGTACGAACGAGTGACAATATCAATCGTTTGATATTAAAGTAGAATATAATTGGATGGTATATCATATATACAGAATCATTATCTTGTTATATTTATTATTTATATGAATTACACATCATTATTATACCCATCTAAATAATAATTTATTAAATAACAATTACACCACGATGTGGAGACGGTAAACCGTATGTACGCACGTATGGTGACATGTAATTCAAGGGACAGATAGAATAATGAATTTGGTTGTACCATATTTATAATAACATCACATTATATAGAAGATATTGGAGTTATTATCTTCGAATGGATAAAACAAAGAAAAAGGAAGTGGAAGAATAAAGGAAATTGAAAGAGGTGGTGATATTTTTACTTCTTCATCTGGTTCTTTCTTTTGATTAGATCAAAATGGCTTCTTATGTTGGCATTATGACTAAAGGAAGGCCTCTAGGTTGAATTGAGGAATGTTTATAGGATATTTTGGTAGGGTTTGGCCAAACCAAAAATTCTTTAACAATATGAATATGAGAGAAGGGGGAGTGCCCTTTTAGAAGAGGGGTGAGGGGCACCTTAGGAAAAACGTAAAATATTATTTTATAATAAATTCATATTCTGTTTATAATGGCTCAAAAGTGACTTATTTCAGGTATATGGTAAGTATGGGTCGAAATAATTTCAAAAAATAGATTTTAGATAGGTTTGGTCACTATATTAACCTTATCATTTATGTTTAACTCTTAGTTAAATAGTTTGACATTTACCATGTCCCTTTGTATTTTTATATTATATGGTTAATAAACATACTATAACAAGCCAAGAGAACCCCAAGTGGTTCATTATTAATTTATATTACCTTATATAAGTAATTTGGCTGAACCGTATATTATTAGGAATAGAATATAAATTAATAATGTAATATTTGTTTTCAGTACTCCTTTATGTCAATTTTGACACTATTTAATAATTGATTTTTGTTAAAGTTATAAAAAATTTATTAATTCTATGTAAATTCATTTAATGAATCCTAACAAGTAATATTAACCTAGTAAATAGTGGAATTAATAAAAAGTCTAAATTACATTTATTTGGATATTTATGATATCAATTATTTTAATATTTCACTAATTAGGTAATTATTGCATCAAAATTTGAGTCGTAGATAAATTAAATTACTTAATGTCTTAAACTTATAAATAAAATACCAGTATATAGGAAATCATTTTATCTTTCTAATTAATATTTATAATCGAATTTATCTTATGTATAACCCTATATTAAAAATGTTTTAGTTATTAAACATTTATTTTAACTCTTTTAACTCTTCTTTGAATTAAATAATAATAAATGTCCTAATCTAATACATGTGGACCAAAGAGGTTCATATTTTATTCTTAAGGTTGTTTTTGGTCGAATTATTCTTAGCCAATATAATTAGTACATGTGTTCAGGTAATAATAATATCATTTTTACCCTTAATTTCCCTATTTACTTTAAACCGTGGTAAATAAAAGTAAAAACTTACTATTCACCAAAAATTATTTTTATCTTATTGAACCACATTTAACTACTTTATATTAACCGCGTCTCTCTGATTTTTGAACTTCCACTCACCGAAGTGGTAAAATATGATTTATGTGAATTTGCATATTCTCCTAGGAGGTTGGTAAAAGACTGTGAAAAGGTCAATAAAATTATTATATATCTAAAATCATTCTAAATTAACTCTAATTAATTACCTTAAACATATATAGGTATTATGTATCTATTTTGACATTAATTAAGTTAAAACAATCTAAATAATTATTTAAATAAAAATTCATTTTATAAACTTTAACTTAGTGTTTTTTCACCATTCTTCCAAAATTGTATTTTTTCAGAAACATACCAAAAATTTACCCTAAGATAATTTCGATATTACGAATCCAAAAATGAAGTCCATTTTAAAAGATAAAATTTATAAAAATTAAAAAACGAGGTATTGCTATTCAAAACGGCTAGTTTGATTGGTTGTGGTGTGTGTTAGAACTCGAAGTTGTGTAAATCACACGCAACTGTATTATTCAAAGAGTGGCGTACCGTGGATGCTTGGGGTGTTACATACATCTATGTGCCTGGTTTCTCTGGAATTATGACCATTGTTGGTGATGTTGTATCGAAGAAGATCGTCCTCACGGGTCACCCACGACCGCGGGGTATCCACCTCAAAGCCCGACAGAGGGACCACCTCCAGAATGCCGCATTCACACAGCCAAAGATTATTGGACAAATAATACTCTTTTTGGGCGGGGGTTATCATATTAAAGATGGTATTGTTGTCGGAGGAAATCTGTTTGGCACCATAAACCTCTGGGTTTGCATCCATTTCAGCCCTTCGAGCAACAACTTCTCCTTGGTTCGCGACCATCTTTTTCGACATGTGTTTGGTTGGTTGGTGCTAAATAGGAGAGGGTGGAGCCTAAATCAATGGATGTCAGAAAATTTCCGACTATGGCGCGAAAAACCCAAGGTGTGCACAGAAAATGGCCCCTTATCTCGGTGGAATTACATGCAGCCAGAGCGGTGTTTCACACAAGGCCGGAGGAAATTTAGCGTACAAGAGATCGAATCCTGTTGCGCGAGAAAAGTCTTATGGAGCATGGTACCCACGGCGGCTTTTAAAGGATAATCCTCGTTTCTGCGCCAGTGCAAAAATCGAATTCTGCGCCTTTCTGAGATTTGCGCAACGCTTCATATTTTTGTGCGCATGGACCCCACAGATCCCTGCTTTTCGTCTTTTCCCTCGGAATCCAACCGTTACGACCCCTCGCTGATCCAATCTTGAGGGGGGGGGGGTGGGCATTTGTAGACGCCGAAAAGAGCTCAAGTGTTGAATATGGTTTTGAAACAAAAAAGAGAAGTCATGTTCGAACATGGGGTCCCCGTCCGGGGGCCCGGAGGGGCCGCGAAGAATAAATTCCGCGGAGTGAAAAAAACATATGTACCACGTTGAATGTTCTTGGAATCTCAAAACTTCTACGGATTGTGCACGAAATATTTCGCGCCCCGATTCGAGCGGTCATTATTTCGTGCTGCCATATACGTCACGCAATTTATACGCAACAACCTGGTATCCACGCCCCTGGACACCTATAAATAGAAGGAAACCCCCTTCCACTTCGGGGATGGAGAATCTGAACCAACTCCCGTGTGTGAAATTCATCATCCACTCGTGTAAACATGGTCTTCAGGTATGGTTCTTTTTGTGCCATGTCGCCCCGGGGCCGCCTTTATATGTGATCCCTATGTCATAGACTAAATTGAAATCCATTCGGGGTCGGCCCATTGCACGCAACCCCTTCCATTACGCCCAGACCAGACAATTACACACAACCCCATTGTAACAGCCCAAGATTTTATAAGATATATTCTTTTTAATTAATTCATATCTTCTGTTGTACGCTACACCAATATTATCTTGCGCTTTACGCAACACCGTATTAGCTTGCAGTATACGCAACACTATTCTTAGATTGTGTTACACACAATTTCAAGTTCATTTTATAATAGTCATTCTACGCAACATTGAGTGTATATATATATATATATATATATATATTAAATGTATAAATGAAATATGGTTGGATTCTATTATACGAAACAACGAAGGATTCTTTCACAACACCCAACCCTGACTTGGCTTGCATTACAAGCAATCGCGACTTTCCTCGATAGCATGTGTTGTACGCAATATCAGGTTTCACTAAACAATGATATATGGTTATAATATTATTATGAACAGGCCATTATGAATAGTATTAACTAAATTTTTATTTTTATAAAATTATTATTCATCTTACACATTTTCTAGAACATGGTGTAAGAACAAAATAATTTTTTTTGGGTAAAATGAGTATTTTTCAAAAAATGCAGTTTTGTTATTTTTCCAATAACTTTCATATTTTAATGAATAGTAAAAACACGCTATATTTTAATTAAAAACAAATTTTTTCATCGTAATAATTTATATGGTTAAATTATAATATTGAATGGTTTTAAAGTATAAATAGAATATATTTTTACCATTTAATATAATTTATGTCATTATCATTGATTTTACATTAAATTCGTAGGTTAAATCAATTCAATCTTTTGCAGTGTTTTAAACAAAAACCCATTTTCATTCAACAATGTGATTAATTTTAATTTAATTTATGCAACTTTTGTGTATTGAATTTGGAAAAATGGATTACATATTTGGAATCAATGGGTCCAAATTATGTTAATAAGCTACTTTTTATTTTTGGAAATTATGAATAGTAAGTACGGTAAATTTTATTTACCATAGTTCAAGTTAAATCGGGTAATTAAGGGTAAATATAATATTATAAAATTACACTAACACTTGAACAAATTTTATTGGATGGATAAAAGTAGATCCATATCACCTAAGGGTCAGATTAGATTCATTTTATGGACTATTGACTATGAAAATAATTTAATTATTATTAAAACCACAGAAAGTGACAACATGTCACTCTCTTAAATCTTATAAGTATAATAATTTTAATTTAGTGATAAACATCATAAAACTTCGAACATGAATAGTATCCAGATATCAAATAAAATTATGTACATCATGATATTTTATTTATAATTTTTAGGGATTAATTAATTGTCATTAATGGTGATACATTGATGATGCAGAAATTATTTATTAAGT
Source organism: Viscum album (assembly GCA_963277665.1). NCBI lineage: Eukaryota > Viridiplantae > Streptophyta > Magnoliopsida > Santalales > Viscaceae > Viscum > Viscum album. Next base: position 354,946,595 of record OY728150.1, on the reverse strand, counting down.
GAAAAATCAGTAATATTGTTTTTATTGAAATAATAATACCCACTAAAAGGCCCACAAACCTGAACAAAACTTATTGGTAGTGTATATATACACATTAAGCATCCAATGACCTAATATATAACCGTTTGGAGCCTTATAAAAGTGATTATGATACTTATATTATTTTATTTTAAATGATTCCAAAGTTGTCACCACCATAATTTAATAAATATAACAATTTAACTATTGTTATTTTAAGATGATAAATTCGATTAAAATTATTATTGTAAAAGGTAATATATTTATATTCATCATAAGATTTTATTTTTAATTTTTATACAAAAATAAGTATATTAAATAATTATACAAAAATGTTGTTGTAATTATTTTATTAAGAGATAAACCAAATAAATGGTTTAAAAATAATAAACTAAATATTATATGGACTATTTAATGTGATCCACTGATTTTATAGATACATATGACCTTTTATGAATCTATTAAAGCTTTTATTTTGAACATATCTTCTGTATACAGTTTATTTAAATTCAAATAAATGAATAGTGTCAAAATTGACACTATTGTAATTTTATAAAAATAACATATTATAAAATTGTTTAAAAATAAAAAAAAATATTTAAAAATTATAAATTTATATTTATATTGTCTATAATGTTATAAAGTAACCAATTATGGAATATTCACAGCAAATAAGTAATTATTTGTTATAATTTAAAATTTAGAATTTTATTACCACAAATAAACATAAATAGATTAAATAAGGATAAATCAAAATGATAAGGTTTAAAATAAGATCCAAACATGTCTAAATTTTATTGGTTGATGAGATTACAACCCTATCTCATCTAATCTTCTAATATGAGTCATTTTTGGTGCTTTTTAAGTGGGGATAGATTTATTATAAATTAATATTTTTAAGAATTCCAAAGGTGGCCCTCTCCTCCCTCTCATCCTCACACCATTTTGAGCCTTCATGCTCGGACAACCCCTGACAAATTTCTTTCTCCACTTCCCTAGAAACATCCTAGAGGTCCTGGTCATCGTCAAAGACCAATTTTAGTTCCCTAAGAGGAGGACTCAAAGAGGCGCTTCAAAGAAGAGGTAATGTCCGTTACCGATTCTTTCAGCTTTATTTCTTCTTCCACTTCTTCTTCTTAGGTTGTTTCATTATGAAGTAATAACATCAGTATCACTCATATTATGATATGTTATTATAATTATGAAACTACCCTATTTCACTATCTATCCATCCTATGGAAAAAGAAATCACCATGTGGGCGTACATACGGAATACCGTCTCCACGCTGTGGTGTAATATATTTTCCACCACCACCTTATTTGGATGGGTATAATGGTGTACATAATAACTATATATGATTATTGTAAAGTGATATTAATTCTGAAATAGTATACATACACACCAATAAAATTCCACGATCATGAGAATGATATCATCGCTCGTGCGTACGTACGGACTACCATCTCCACGACGCGATGAGATTCATTCTCCACGTTTACCATTCATGAATGATTATAAAGTATATATAATAAGTAATCATGAAATATATGAAATAATAATGATACTGGATTTATGTGTATATATATGTATGTCATCTACTTAATTCCTTTCAACTCAATAAGGAAACGAAAACAGCGTTCATGCGTACGTACGGCCTACCGTCTCCATGAACGGTGTATTTCATTCCATTTACTGATCTATTATATATATGCATATTATGAATATATATTATATATAAATCATGTTTTATATTCTGGAATTAATTAATCATGATCTAAGTAATCATATGAATAATTACAAGTCAAAACACGGACGACAAAGGAAACGATTTTTCCCAAAACGCTCTTTAACATGGAATTTACAAAAGAACGGGTAATATAAAGTCATAAGTGAACCATATATGATATCATAACAATGAGTATAATTCTGGAATAAGTCAATGACATTATTTAAATCATTATACAGGTGTTTCAGACAATTACGAAGCAAATCGGACCTAAGGTAAGGGAAATATCACAATCTCATTTTTATCCGAGAATGATTATACTTTGGTATTTACTGGGGTGTATTTTATCATCCACATCCATGTTTCCTTAATCTGTAATATTTATATCCTTATACTATATTTTATATCCAATTTTACCCTTCGGTGAATTTTTAGTAAAAGATATGAAAGGAATCTTTTGTCATTTTCCGTACAAGGTACTTTTTGACTTTTCTGACAAAAGTACGAGAAGAATGTTTTTTTAACTTAAACAACATGAATGGATTTTTAAAACATTATTTACAAGAAGCTTCCTTTACAAGTTTTCATGTTATTTTAATTAACTTCTTTTAGTTTCAAATTGTATGACATGTTAAGAAAGGAAAAGTGTTTCTAATGTAGAAAGGATATTTTCCTCAAGAATGGAGTTCAAGTGTTTTATCAAAATTGTTTTCCATCTAAGATAATAAAGGGTTCTGTTTCTATCCCTATTATTACATTTATTTTATTATGTTGTTATGGAATTATTTTTATGAATTCCTTTATCTTATATGAATTGTTTTATGATTTCATGATGTTTAAGAATCCCATTTTTATTACATGGGTTATGCTATGATGTATGGTTTATGATTTTGTGGCACACATAAGAATGGTATCATTATGAGATGGGTGGGACCTATATCTCCCTCCAATGCATTGGGTAAAGATTTTATATCTCATGAGATAGACATGGCTGGAACGGCAGGTTAAACCGGTTTAGTGAAACAGGACTGAAACGAGGAATGAACTCGGTTCAGAAATGGACCTTTTCCACTAAGATAGTCTTTGAAATGAGTCTTGACTAATAAGAAATGATTCTCTATGATTATGTGTGTATGCCACAATGTTTGATGTTTTAAGTTATGATTATTGGGATTACATTTCACTACTATGATTTATCCCATGTTATGATATTATGATCTCTTTTGCAGGATTAAGATTTACAAAATGTTATGTTCTTATGAATATGATGTGATTGATATTTCTTTTGTTTACCCTTACTGAGCATTTGAGCTCACCCTTTTATGTTTTCTTTTCCCCAGGATATAAACAAATGTTTTAGGTATGAAAAAAAGGGGAAGATCTTTATGGGAAATGATTAAGATCTTTCACCACGATTAGAATATTATGTTCCATGTTTCCAAAGACACTAAACTATTACAGTCCTTGTGTGTCTGTTTTTGTTATGTATTAAGTATTCCGAAAAAGTAATGTAATGTTCATGTAGGTCAAGCTTCGGGTCTCTACATTTGGTATCAGAGGAAAGGTTTAGTCAAACTTTGGAAACTAGGATGCGAGATCTTTAGTGAGATCCCTAGAGATATTTCTAAGGTATGTCTAGGGATGTCCCTAAGGTTAAGTATATGTATAGGATATAGTCCTAGAACTACGGTAATGATCTTAGAATTTAACCTAAGATGTTATATATTGAGGGTGCTCCCCCTTTACTATGTTGTTTTCCCTAGCATGATTTTTGCCAATCACACTATTATTTTTGGGTTTTAGAAAATGGCTGGAAACAGGAAGATTCATGATAATGGAGGATATGACGGACAATGGAATGATATTCTTCATGAGAAACCAAATGAAATGGGATTTGGAAGTCCAAACATCGTTATTATTCCTAATCAGCAATCTCATAAGACAATCAATAATCTCAACTTTGGTAAGTTTCCCGACTCAGATAATAAGAGAAATATGGAGTTTCATGATGATCATAGAGGAATGAAAGTTTGATTTCCCTCATGTAAATCATGTGGGAAGAGGCATCAGGGAGATTGTTTCAAGGGAACTGGAAGATGCTTTTGGTGTGGAAAAGAAGGACACAAATCCAGTAAGTGCAAAGGAAAAGTTTCAATTAACACCATGGATGAGGATAATGGTATTGCTATGAAATCAACAATGGTTAAATGTTTTAAATGTGGAATGTATGGGCATTATGAAAACCAATTCCCTAAGGGAAAGTCTCATGAAGAGAATCAGTATGGTCGTATGGGTAATATTTATGTTGATGAAGATGAAGAGACTACAAATAATATGTGAGAAGAAAGAATTGTTGATGCTTGGTCAATGGTTTAAGAAGGTAGTGGAATGATTACATGGTTATCAAGTGTAATGTTGTATACGTTATATCATGGTACTATGGAATAAAGAGACATCTAAGGATTGTCACACTATTGTCTTTCCTTGTGTTTTGAAAGTGTATGATTAATGGTACCAGTATCCATGAAAGGTTATTCAGATATTTCTGGAATGTAGATGATATGCGCATAATGAAGGGATAAGGAGAAAATTAAATGTTTGATAGTATTCATGAGCTCATGAATGATTTAAGGAGAAGGTTATATCATGGATTGAGTATATAGAATATTTGGATTTTGGTATGTGGAAGGAGTTAACTTTTGACAGCATTTATGTTTTCACTAAGGTTTAATGGGTATTCATTTTTAAAGAGAATACATGATTAAGGTATTCACATGATTGGAATGTGACCAACAAGATATATGTGGGATAAATGATGGTATTTACATGCTTGGTTGATGGCATTTCAAGTAATCATTTTCCTTATAATACGAGCTTGGACCGAAGTATTTTAGATAAACATAAATATTTGAATGGATTACGTTGTACATAAGTTAGTATTGTTTTAGGATTTAACTTTTTTTATATATTATTGATGGGATGATATAGTAAGTTAGTTTTAGAAAAAGGACAACCTGCCGGACGGGCGACAGCCCATCGCGTCGGACAAGGCTGTGGGAATCGAACCCACAACCGAAGTGCGACTGGACTTTATCGCCTACCACTGGCCTACAGGAAGTACCTATTTAGTAGAAACTAGTTTTATTATATTAAGCAGTATGATATATGAAATATAAGTCCATTTTAGGAACCATATATGATTAATCTCACTATAGATCGACTTATGTATATTTAATAACTTTTTTTAATCTTTTATTTGAGAAATATGGAATGACCCGTCATTCTATCACATGATCTACTAACACTTCACTAATAACAAATTCAACTTCATTTCTTTAAGAGATGAAGTGGAAATTGTTCAAGGCACGAACAACACTGAGATTGTACCAAAATAAAGTTTGTATTTATTCTAATTAAAATTCTTTAACTTTAGGGAAATGATCTTGAAAACCAAAAATGTTGTCCTAGTTCCCTTATATCCGATGAATCAGATGGTACCTTAGATCATAAAAAATTTATGGCTTTGTGATTGTTGGCTTTTTCATAGCCATGTCCTCTACCACTATCCATCAGAACATTATGGTTAGATTTTTCTTCCATATCCATATTTTCACCTATGTTCTCCTATATGGAAACCCAATGACGTGTTACATTGGGTAATCGATTCACTTCATACTTTAGTTTTTAAAATTACGTTTTAGTATTACTTTTTACGATGTGGGTTTCTATGAATAGTAAACGATTTATAACCCCGACGAATTTCGAGGGAGAAATTCATTTTAAGGGGGGTATAATGTAATAGACCGAGATTTTATAAGATATATTCTTTTTAATTTAGTTCATATCTTCTATTGTACGCTACACCAATATTATCTTGCGCTTTACACAACATCGTATTATCTTGTATTATACGCAACACTATTCTTAGATTGTGTTACACACAATTTCAAGTTCGTTTTATAATAGTCATTCTACGCAACATTGAGTGTGTATATATATATATATATTAAATGTATAAATGAAATATGGTTGGATTCTGTTATAAGAAACAACGAAGGATTCTTGCACAACACGCAACCCTGACTTGGCTTGCATTACAAACAATCGCGACTTTCCTCGATAGCATGTGTTGTACGCAATATCAGGTTTCACTAAACAATGATATATGGTTATAATATTATAATGAACTAGCCATTATGAATAGTATTAACTACATTTTGAATTTTATAACATTATTATTCCTCTTACACATTTTTTAGAACATGGTATAAGAACAAAATAAATTTTTTTCGGGTGAAATGAGTATTTTTAAAAAAATGCAGCTTTGCCGCCTTTTGATGGATCACCCACCTTAAATCTTGTTTTTGTCATGCTATAAGTTCAATTTGACAAAATAAAATTTTTCTTTGGAATCAGGATATAAAAATTGACATTGGATAAAGTTTTGATATTTTTCCGATAACTTTCATATTTTAATGAATAGTAAAAACACGCTATATTTTAATTAAAAACAAATTTTTTCATCGTAATAATTTATATGGTTAAATTATAATATTTAATGGTTTTAAAGTATAAAAAGAATATATTTTTTCCATTTAATATAATGTATGTCATTATCATTGATTTTACATTGAATTCGTAGGTTAAATCAATTCAATCTTTTGCAATGTTTTAAACAAAAACCCGTTTTCATTCGACAACAGGATTAATTTTAATTTAATTTCTGAAACTTTTGTGTATGGAATTTGGAAAAATGGATTACATATTTGGAATCAGTGGGTCCAAATTATGTTAATAAGATACTTTTTATTTTTGGGAATTATGAATAGTAACTACGGAAATTTTATTTACCATAGTTAAAGGTAAATCAGGTAATTAAGGGTAAATATAATATTATAAAATTACCCTAACACATGAAAAAATTCTATTGGATGTATAAAAGTAGATACATATCACCTAAGTGTCGGATTATATTTATTTTATGGACTTTTGACTATTAAAATAATTTAATTATTATTAAAACCAAAGAAAGAGACAACATGTCACTCTCTTAAATCTTATAAGTATAATAATTTTAAGTTAGTGATAAACATCATAACACTTAGAACATGAATAGTCTCCAGAAATCTAATAAAATTATCTACATCATGATAATTTATTTATAATTTTTAGGGATTATATAATTGTCATTAATGGTGATACATTAATGATGAAGAAATTATTTATTAAGTGAAAAATCAATAATATAGTTTTTATTGAAATAATAATACCCATTAAAAGGCCCAAAATCCTGACCAAAACTTATTGGTAGTGTATATCTACACATTAATCATCCAATTACCTAATATATAACCATTTGGAGCTTTATAAAAGTGATTATGACACATATATTATTTTATTTTAAATGATGCCAATATTGTCACCTTCATAATTTAATAAATATAACAATTTTACTATTGTTATTTTAAGATGATAAATTCGAGTAAAAGTATAATTGTGAAATTTAATATATTTATATTCATCATAGGATTTTATGCTTAATTGTTATGCAACAAATAAGTATATTAAATTATTATAAAAAATGTTGTAGTAATTATTTTATTAAGAGATAAACCAAATAAATGGTTTTGAAAATAATAAAATAAATATTATATGGAATATTTAATGTGATCCACTAATTTTATAGATTCATATGAACTTATATGAATCTATTAAAGCTTTTAGTTTGAACATATCTTCTGTATATAGTTTATTTAAATTCAAATAAATGAATAGTGTCAAAATTGACCCTATTGTTATTTTAACAAAATAACATATTATAAAATTGTTTAAAAATAACAAAAATATTTAAAAATTATAAATTTAAATTTATATGGTCTATAATGTTATAAATTAACCAATTATGGAATATTCACAACAAATAATTAATTATTTGTTATAATTTAAAATTTAGAATTTTATTACCACAAATAAACATAAATAGAATAAATAAGGATAAATCAAAATGATAAGGTTTAAAATAAGATCCAAACATGTAAAAATTTGATTGGTTGATGAGATTACAACCCTATATAATATAATATTTGAATATGAGTCATTTTTGGAGGTTTTTAAGTGGGTTATATTTATTATAAATTAACATTTTTAAGAATTCCAAAGGTGCCCCTCTCCTCCCTTATAAAAGGGCACCTCCTCCCTCTCTTCCTCACACCATTTTGATCCTTCAAGCTCGGCCAAACCCTGCCAAATTTTCTTCTCCACTTACCTAGAAACATCCTAGAGGTCCTGGTCTTCTTCAAAGACCAATTTTAATTCCCTAAGAGGAGGACTCAAAGAGGCGCTTCAAAGAAGAGGTAATGTCTGTTACCGATTCTTTCAACTTTATTTCTTATTCCACTTCTTCTTCTTAGGTTGTTTAATTATGAAGTAATAAAATCAGTATAACTCATATACTGATATGTTATTATAAGTATAAAACAACCCTATTTCACCATCTATCCATCCTACGAAAAATGAAATCACCGCATGTGCGTACGTACGGAATATCGTCTCCACGCCGTGGTGTAATCTATTTTCCACCACCACCATACATGGATGGGTATAATGGTGTAAATAATAACTATATATGATTATTGTAAAGATATATTGATTCTGAAATATTATACATACACTCCAATACAATTCCACGATGATTAGAATGATATCATCGCTCGTGCGTACGTACGGACTACCGTCTCCACGACGTGATGAGATTCATTCTCCACGTTAACCATTCATGAATGATTATAAAGTATATATAATAAGTAATCATTAAATATATGAAATAATAATGATACTGGATTTATGTGTATATATATGTATGTCATCTACTTAATTCTTTTTAACTCAATAAAAAAACGAAAACATCATTCATGAGTACGTACGACCTACCGTCTCCATGAACTGTGTATTTCTTTCCATTTACTGATCTATTATATATATGTATATTCTAAATATATATTATATATAAATCATGTTTTATATTCTGGAATTAATTAATCATGATCTAATTAATCATATGAATAATTACAAGTCAAAACACGGACGACAAATGAAATGATTTTACCCAAAACGCTCTTTAACATTGAATTTACAAAAGAACGGGTAATATAAAGTCATAAGTGAGCCATATATGATATCATAACAATGAGTATGATTCTTTAATAAGTCAAGGACATTATTTAAATCATTATATACTAGGTTCGGACACTTACGAAGCAAATCGGACCTAAGGTAAGGGAAATATCACAATCTCATTTTTATCCTAGATTGTTTATACTTTGGTATTTACTGGGGTGTATTTTATCATCCACATCGATGTTTCCTCAATATGTAATATTTATATCCTTATACTATAGTTTATATTCAATTTTACCCTTCTGTGAGTTTTTAGTAAAAGATATGAAAGGAATCTTTTATCGTTTTTTGTACGAGTTACTTTTTGACTTTTCCGAAAAAAGTATGAGAAGAATGTTTTTTTAACTTATACGACATGAATGGATTTTTAAAAAAATTATTTCCAAGAAGCTTCATTTACAAGTTTTCATGTTTATTTTTAATCAACTTCTTTTAGTTTTGAATTGTATGACATGTTAAGAATGGAAAAGTGTTTTTGATGTAGAAAGGATATTTTCCTCAAGAATGGAGTTCAAGTGTTTTATCAAAATTATTTTCCATATAAGAAAATAAAGGGTTCTGTTTCTATACCTATTATTAAATTAATTTGATTATGTTGTGATGGAATTATTTTTATGAATTCATTTATCTTATATGAATTTTTTTATGATTTCATGATGTTTAAGAATCCCATTTTTATTACATGGGTTATGCTATGATGTATGGTTTATGATTTTGTGGCACACATAAGAATGGTATCATTATGAGATGGGTGGGATCTATATATCCCTCCAATGCATTGGGTAAAGATTTTATATCTCATGAGATATACATGGATGGAACGGCAGGTTAAACCGGTTCAGTGAAACATGATTGAAACGAGGAATGAACTCAGTTCAGAAATAGACTTTGTCCACTAAGATAGTCTTGGCAATGAGTATTGACTAATAATAAATGATTCTATATGATTATGTGTCTATGACACAATGTTTCATGTTTTCAGTTATGACTATTGGGATTACGTATCACTACTATTATTTATCCCATGTTATGATATTATGATCTCTTTTGAAGGATTAAGATTTCCAAAATTTTATGTTCTTATGAATATGATGTGATTGATATTTCATTGTTTACCCTTACTAAGCATTTGATCTCACCCTTTTATGTTTTCTTTTCCCCAGGATATAAAGAAAGTTTTTAGGTAAGAAAAAAGGGGAAGATCTTTATGGAAAATGTTTATGATCTTTCACCACGATTAGAAGATTATGTTCCAAGTTTCCATAGACACTAAACTATTACGGTCCTTGTTTGTCTATTTTTGTTATGTATTAAGTATTCCGCAAAAGTAATGTAATTTTCATGTAGGTCAAGCTTCGGGTCTCTACACCCATCCATTTGTGTCCACCCCTGTCATTGCGCACGTTCTCTCCCACTTGCGTGCTTTTTCCTCAAATTGCGTGCAATCCTTCTAGTCGGTCATAAAACCTCGTCTCCAATTCCACAGAAGCATCACCAACATCACTCCAGCCTGGTGTTCTTTCATGCAGGTCCCTTATTTCATGCGCATGACTCAAAGGTTGCGCGCAATTCCCTGGGACCCTTCACCTCGCTCCCCAAGTGCCTCCATGAATTGGCACCCGATGCTCTTCTTATATATGTCATTTGCGGGTTCCTTTTGTGCCCCGGGCATCCATATCATGCACCGTTTTCCCGTGAGAGCTTCTAGGCTCGTGCGAAGTAACCTCAAGGTCCCTTGGACAATACCACCCATTGCGTTGCTTTGCCTCATCCTTCTTCGCATAGGCATGCTAAAAACTATTACTTCTTCACATAGCCATGATAATGTGGACCCATCGATGGTTTTCTCTGCAACACCCCCTTGCTATGCTGTTGCTGATGCCTTCCCTCCCACAAGAAGCAGAGGGTACCAGTTATGAAATCCCTAGGGGTGTGGAGCAAACCCACCTCGTCTGAGCTGCATGACTTTAAAAATCCATGCACCATCGTCTTTAGCACATGATGTTAAACTGTGACCTGGCCTAGTGCCACGCAGGTAGGGTCCCCCGACTTTAGAAATTCTCCACTCCCACTCGTCTCCACGGGGATGGGATCACCCCTCACATGGGATGATATCCTCCTTATCGGAGTGGGGTTTGTTCGTGAGGATGGGAAACCACCTTGGTGTAATCCCTTATCCTTTCTTGCATGAGGTAGCATCCCTTCTTCTCCTCAATTCCTCGATGCCAAGGACCAAGAGGGGAGATGTGGACAAGGTGTTTTGTAACCCTTTCCCTCCCCCTCTAGGATTTTTCACCATCGGTCCTCCATCCTTGAGTAAGCCCCAACTTCGTGGGCCACTCCACACGTATTCCCCACTCCACATCCCATGGATGAACCTTTCGCGATGTGATCATCAGGCATGTGCTATCTCTTGTTTCTCACACCAAGAACGACTCACGTGAGCTTAGAGAAAGCACCGACCATGACCCAAACACCTTGGGACACCTCAGAGTGTTCGACCCAATCCATCCCGAACTACGGGGACTTTGATCCATGTCAAGGCATGATACGTAGGAAGCCTCCAAGAGGTTTAAGACCCAAACACCTTGGTCCGATTCAAAGTGTAATCCCCAATACATCCCGAAATACGGGGACTTCGATCCATCACATGTCATGGTACATAGGAAGCCTACCCGAGGTTTAAGTCCCACAACAACCTTGAGATGCCTCGGAGTGTAAGTACTACACCACCTTGGGCCGCCTCAGAGTGTAATCCCTTGACCACCATGGGCCGCCTCAGAGTGTAAGCCCCACACCACCATGGGCCGCCTCAGAGTGTAAGACCCATACCACCATGGGCCGCCTCAGATTGTAGGCCCCATACCACCATGGGCCGCCTCAGAGTGTAAGCCCCTTACCCATCCTGATCTACGGGGACTTTTATCCATGTCAAGGCATGGTACATAGGAAGCCTCTATGAGGTTCAAGCCCCACCACCTTGGGCTACCTCAGAGTGTAAGCCCCATACCAATCATGAACTACGGGGACTTTGTTCCATGTTAAGGCATGTTACATAGGATGCCTCCACAATGTTCAAGCCCCAAAACAACCTTGGGCCACCTTAGAGTGTAATCTCCATACTCATCCACAACTACATGGACTTTGATCCATGTCATGGCATGGCACGTTGGAAGCCTCCACGATGTTCAATCCCATCAACCAGTTGCTCTGACCACCTTCTCGTTGGTTCTCCCCCATCCCACATGACGTTAAACTTTATTCACCATCTGAACTTTGTGGTCTTTGATTCCCCACCAAGGGGATACATATGAATCCTCCACGAGGTTCAAGCCCATTACCCATGTCTCAATCTCAATTTCTCCCTCGATTCCCTGATTCTAGGGAATCTCACCCCCCAACCCAGAGGTTCCACTTCCTCTGGGTCCCATCCATACATCCATTCTCACGGGTCACCTCCTTAGGCATCCCATCTCCCCACCGAAGTACACAGACTTTGATTCCCCACAATAGGGACACGTAGAATGTCTCTTTGAGGCTCAAGACTGAATCCATCGTTCATCCTGATTATTATCCGGGCCGCCACATCCTAGTGAGATGATGCCACACCACTCCCCATTATGTTTGACATCATTCAAGAATCCACCAACGTGTCAGACCCCATACCGGTGTTCCCTCCTAGGGGTTCTTCATTCTGATCCACTTAAATCATTATTCCGATCAGTCTGATCTATCTCTACCAGACATTAAACTTGCAGCATACCCTGTGTTAAACATGTGAAGCTGAGGAAAAACTCAGATACATGCCCATGCCATATGATTTCCCACTTCCTATGTTGGATGCATCGGGCTTCCACACCCTCGAGAAACCCTATAATATGGGACAGAAGACAGACATGCCAATCCCCCAGCGTCAAGACATGCCAGTGGTTCCAAACGTGACTACTGCTCTAACCGAAGGTAGATTCCCGGATCAGACCCCTTGGAACATCCTGATAGAAGCTGTGTAATTAACTAGTGTCCATGAAGATATGGCGCCAGGAAGAGTTTCGCGAACAATGTCTTAAATATATGAGGGAGACCTGGACTAGGTGACATGTTCCAAGGAGGAATCCATGGAAGGAAGAACCAACATACCATCATCCCGTTTCAATCAAGGAGAAGACATCACAAAATAATTAGCGGATGCCGCCCGCCTTTGGAATGCTAGAATGCGGGGAAACAACCGTGTGTCCTCTCTGTGACGGATGCACGCACCCTGGAGAAAGCATCAGAAATAGCTATGTTTTGTTAATATTATCTATAATGAACCAATAAAATAGATTTAAGTATGATATTAACATTATATAAATATAAACTTAGATAAATAAGTGTTGAAGTATAAAAATAATATCATTAAATAAAAGTATAATTTCATAAAAATTAAATCATCACTATTGAATACCACTTCATATTGATGTTTTCATATTTTTATTATGGATAATATCATATTTTTTTTTTGGATTTTACAATTTGGATGATACAGGATCAAGAATTTGAATATGAAAAAGCTATGTATCTAGAAACCACTATAACTGAATAAGCGTGCATACATAAATGGTTGTGGATATTGGTATATTTCTGTTTTGATGGGAAAAGTGAGTTTCCTGATCAAACCAAAGGCAATGAGGTTGATATCTTAATTTAAATTAATCATTGATACTCTTATCCATTTTCATTACTGAGTGATATTTATCAATGATATTCATCTATATTATAAAAGTTATGAGGATTAAATGTAACATCTAAGGATTATATTTCAATAGTTATCTTTAATGTTATTCCCACATATATTAGAATGAATCAATAACTTAAATAATTGAATTTATGAGATGTTTTTATTGTGTTTAAATATTCAATAACCCTATATTGAGGTATATATCACTCCAAATATTCATATATACCTATCATTAAGGTAATAAAGTGTAGATTTCTTTTGTGAATAGTTGGTTTGATATTATTGATAGCCTTTAAAATGATTGTTTGTTTAAGGAAACATTTATCAATGGTATTTCTGGTGAATTTAATCATTGTTTTGGGATTTTGATATATAGTTATAATGTGTAACTCTATGAAAAAATTGTTAACACCATTTCAGTTCAATACCATAAGATTATAAAATAAATTTATGTCTAAATAATGTATTTGGTAGCTTGTGATACATGAAAAACTAAGTATAATATATTTATAAAATAGTCATTCAATTCACAGTTAAGAATATTACTAACTAAATTATGAAAATATTTTATAAAAATTAAATTCCATGATTATAAATTTTTTAGATTCAGAAATAAAATTCATTTTATTGTAAAAGTGAGTATTTTTGGAAAAATAGTTTATATACTTGTAATGTGTTTTTATAAATATAAATTTAATGAATCATTATTTTTGAATTATTTTAGTGGAATTTATATTTTATATATTCAATAGAATATTTTTATATTCATGTAATTTTCTTATTAGGTAAAATACATGAATAAATATACTTTTATTCTTGAAATTCATTTTTCTATAAATATATTTTCCTCATGTTTTTCTCACTTTTTTCAAAATTAAATTATATAATTTATATGAATTGTATTTTATAAAATGTATTTAATAATTATAACTAAATTGTTCAGAATTGGGAAGTATTTCCATTTTATTATTAGGAATTATAAATAGTTACTATGCATAAATTTATCATATAAGTAATTAGTAGATTGGGTAAATCTTGGTTAAAATAAAGTATTAGGTGACTATTTCTCATCTAAATTACAATTTTAAACTTACCACCATGGGCAAGAAATTTAACTGTTTAGGAAAATGTTTCTCATCAAAATGATATATAAAATATTTAATTCAAATAAATTGTAAAAATGTCACTCACTTAGTTTTAATTATCTCTTATGTGTTCAAAATGGGAAAAAGAGTTATGGATAAGCATTCGTGGTCATTTTATAAATAATGATCATATCTTCATGATGGAAATTTATTTCAATTTTTTTGTGATTTGATATTTACATTAAATGCATGAAAAACAACAATAAAATATTTATTTCAAAAATAAAACAAATTAAATAAATGATTTTGAAAATATTAAATGTTTTATTATTTGAGTTAGTTTTAATGTTCCATTATTTTTATAAATAAATACATCTTGTTATTTATGTTTAAAAATGTTATATTTTAATTCTTTCATTAAAGATTCGTATTTAATTTCAAATTATTTAAATATTTCCAAAATCAAAATTAGTCATATTTTATAATTAATAATATTTTATTAAATGATTTTAAATTCATCAAAAAATTATCTCAGGGTATGTGAATGGTATATGGATAGAATGAACTTCCATGGTCCATTTTTGAGTTAAATTTCCATTTTTGGTAACATTAATAAACCTTTATCTTAATATCTAATCCCTAGCATCCTTGAGTTGATAGTTACATTACCAATTTGGAAATATACAAAAGTGATCACATCCCTCAGGACTGAATAGTTTAGTAATTTGGGTAAAAAAATATACATACATGATTCCTGTATTATATTTTAAAATATTAATATATATTTTTTGATAATATTTTGATTTTTTCTAGCATAACCTTGGATACCATTCTTAGTAAACTTTAAGGATCCCCATGAATTAAAACAAAATTGGTATGAGCACAAATTATTAGTAAGTATTAAATACATCATAATCTACCCTAAATCAAATATAATAATCAATATGTTATTTTAGATAACTTAATACACACTCCATTTAAATAACATGACTATCATGGAAAAATTAATCTTAATAAATAGGGTAATGTAAATAACTGAAAACACATTCAATTCAATTAATTAACATTGAATAAAATTAATCCATAGATAAAATCAATTTTAAAATCTAATGGATAATATTTATAACTAGATTATTAATGAATTTTATTATTTATTATTGTGCATCATTATCATAGACATAATGATACCTCTACTATGAATACCTTTCAAAAGATAGTGTAATAATGTGTGTAGGTATACGCTAAATACCCTGTTTTAATAAGGATAACCAACTAATTTTTCTCAAGATACTATTGATTAATCGAGGGGATATATATTAAAAGGCGTCACCTTTCAATTCATGTTAAAAGTTTTCCTTATATATTATGTAATCGATTTTATTCACAAATAATGTTCGTTGTCATAAAAATTTGTATTCAGTAAATAATTTTTTTTTCAATAACTACATATAAAATAAAAAAAATTAGACACCATTTATACAAACAATACATGGTTTATAAAATTATCACATAAATGATATATTTAATAGAAATTTAATATCCATTGAAAAATGATCACATGAATGTAATTGTCTCAAGATAAAGTTAACAATAGAAAAATTAACATGAAATGAGAGGTGAACATATTTTCATAAAAAATAAATTTTTTTATAATAAATTAATTAATATGTAGTAATTCTTGTTAAATACATCAGATTGGTTTCATATACCAAACATAAAAGTGAATATGGGTATATTAACAAATATGTCACGATAAAATGGAAATTTAGATGTAATCATTTACAAATATCATAATGATGAAGTGAGAATCAATCATTGATGTAATTGCATGTATCAAATATAAATTTTCATACAAAAAGTTTGAATACAATACAATATAATAAAAATTAATTACAAACATAATCTTATAATATCAAAGGCAATGAATAAGTAATATAACCTAATGAAGATATGTTGACTAATCCTATTTTTTCCACTTGGTAATGATCAAGTTGGATCCCCTCAAATGAAATAAATAAAATGAAAACTATAATTACATTAAAATATGAATGATTCATGATATTAAAAATAAAATATTTTTTATATACACCATATAAATTAATTTAGGTGCACAAGAATAAAATATGCACTCATTTTTTACTAATATTTTATTGTTTTCATTATTTCATTGGTTAATTACCATTTTCCTCAAGTGTGATTTTCCATTATGCTTTCAGTTTTTATGTTTATTATATTGATCCATCATATCCAGAATGATAATAACGTAACTAAAATCATAATTACACATTAGATACATTTTTAGAATCATTCATGAAGGTAGGTCATCGAATGTGAATCCCATCACTTAGTAGAGACGGTAGGCCATACATATGTATGAGTGACAATATCATTCCCTAAACGAGTGAAAGGTTGAGTTATATGATGGTATATTTATTTTAATGAATAAAAATAATTCAATATATATCACATATATTAATTTAATATTTACTTATTATATTCCATGTGAACCGTAAGTGAAAAATTAATTAAATCTCTTCATAAGGTGGTAGTCCACCACACACTAGAGGGATCTTATCATATTTTAATCATCATTGAATGTAAGAAGTTATATGTGGTGTTATTATTTAATAAGTATAATAATATCATAAATATAATATTCATATATTAAATCTATCATTATATAAAAGTTTTCATTTTTTAATGTAGAATAAGTTACATTGAATAATGATGTAATAGTCTTTGATACACACAATCAAAGATTTCATTTCACTTTTGATAGAGTATGATATGGATAAATTTTATTCCCCAAACATAATATAATATCTATATAAGTAAGATACTAATTCAATTATATATACATGTTTTAATAATATTTAACATAAGTGTAAGTATAAATAAAAATAATCTTTTCATTTAAGAACATTACATATTCTTCTAACAACATCATTAGTACTTCACTAAAGCCTTATCATGTTGTATTTTTAATCAATACAAAGCCAATTGGATGTATTTTTAGATGTAACAAGGGATTGTTTCATTGATATTTTGAAGCATATAGCTTGATATTTGTGGGTATGTTAAAGTAGAAAGTGTAATTTTATTTATGTGGGAGAAGAAACAGATAGAACTATTGAAATGAATAAAAATTAACAATGAATTTCACATGAAAAAAAGATCAATATTATTAATTATTGATCCTTCTAGGTGATAAGGTGGAATTATTTTAATCCAATGTGCTTTGGAAAAACTATTTGGTTTGTTTTAACCATTACCTTCCAATTTTATCCTCTGATGAACTCATTTTTACCTCATCCTCAGTAATCAATATTTTATGTTATCACTATTCATTAATATCAAAAATCAAATGTGAATTATTAAGTAATATATAATATTCTTTTAACAAATTAGGAATTCATTTGTCCAAATTGAAATCGTAGAAGTGGTATATTTAAATTTATAATTAATTCCATAGATGCTATGAAAAAATGAAATTCTCCAAAGTAAAAACAATCAATAGTTTAAAAGAATTATCCCATAAAATTCACTCAGGAATTGATTCATATAAAATCATTAGGATAAATAAATATATAATTAATTTAATAATATATTTAAACCCATATTAAAATATAATTGGCATTGTGAACTCATTAAATGATAATGTAGTTTTTTTAATCAATTTCTTTTTTAATTCATCAAACAAAACTTTTCAGAAAGACCCCAAAAAATCATCAATATTATATTTTTTATATTATTATTTAAAAAATGAAGTTATTTTTTCAAAATACATTTTATAAAAGTTCTAATAAATAATTTTATAATAACTACTATTTTGAATAACTTTTTTTGAAAAATATAGTTCTCAGAAATCATTAAGTTTTGTAAAAACTGATTATTATTTTATATTTAATTAATACATGTTGATTGACCATTTTTTTACAAGTATAACCAAAATTCATTTACTAACATAGTTATTCCTATTCATAACTTCTAACATAACTTCTTGGTTATAACATATATATTTAAATAATAGCAGTTTAACATGGTATTGTGTTTCATTCAAAACTCGTGTTGTGTCATCTTAAGAAATCAAAGATATTAATTTATTTAAAACAATATATGTTAATTCCTCAGGGTGTTACTTTATCATCTAAGCCTGTTGTTCAAAGTAATATAATAAATATCACTCAATTTTCTAATTTTAAAATCCGAGTGTATTATATTCAACCCCCCTTAATTAAATTATATCCTCACAATTAAATCTTTTCATATGTATTCAATGGTTTAACATTTAAACATACATATATTTTAAACCCACATCAAAATAGGGGTTTTGTAAAAAATTCTCCTAATAAGATAGAAAGGTACGTACAATAGTCATCTAAAATAACTCATGATAGATTTCATAATATGGGAACATATATTGTAAAAGATGATATTGTTAAGGAAAAAATGAGTAAATAGTTATAGTGGGTGATAATGATCAATTATAATAGAAAAATGAATAATCAATTCAATTTTAAGGACCAAAAAACAATGAATCATTAATGATTTAAAAGACCTTTTGATTCATCAAATATGAAGGTAATAGTATTTTTATGTTTTAGGATGATTTTTCCCTAATGATATGGAATTTCTTTACCGTAATTACTGTTAACATAATTTAATATACATATTTGAAAAAATTATTTTTCAGAAGGATAATTTAATCCATTGGTTGGGCTTCAATTATTTTCTAATTCATCTCTCACTCCCAAAATTGAATATCCAAAAAATTATTTATTATGTTTAAATACCTAAAATTTTCTTCTAATAGATCATAAGATCCATAAAATAGTGAAAATTTCTTTCATCTGCATCAAAATGTTTTCCAATACTGATTCGATTTTGAAAAGTTGTGCAACCTAATACATAAATATCTAAAAATACCTAGTAACACAACTAGTTCAACATTTATATTTACCAATTGTATAATTTAAGTAAAAATAGTGATATATTTTGTAGGTTCAACACCCTTGTCGCCATTAGTTTATGGGTTCATGCCTCACGACCTTGCATAATGTAACGGGTTGTCACCCGACATCTGGGATTTCATTTTTCTAAGACCATATTAACCAATTTTATTTTACCTTCCCAATGTGTAATAACCCATAATTACCACCACAGCAATAATAATAGAAACTCTAAATGCTAACAGTACCCATAAACATGTGCCCAAGAATAAGAAACTTATTCCATAAATAAATATTTCTCTAAAAAATTTAATAACCCAATGGGATGTGATTCCAAAAATGTCTCCAAAAATATTATTAACATTAGTATACTCTCATAACATAAAACCAAAAAAGTGGATATTAATAATTTGAACATATGATATACTATAAAACCATTAATCCATGATGATATCCATAAATCTTATGATAATGATGACATTTTTTCTTCTAAAATTTAGCACAATCCTTTGATATTTTATGATTAATATAACTAAAATACGGGAGAAAAAATACATGAATACTATAATTCCAGAATTCCAATATATAAATACATCAATCGCATCATTTCAACATAGGTTTACTCATGGTCTCAAGGTTATAATTTATAGGAGGACGTTGATTTAGATAATTCCTTGGATCCCTCATTTATGAAAATGAACTATAAGCAGATCCCTTGAATGAAATTTATTTCCATAAATCATTCTATTCAATTTTCATTTGAAATAAATTACATATTACTTTCTTTTCCACACATAAAAATGTTACCATTTTATTTAGACAATTTTTATAGTGTCTCATTCAACATTTCTGACATAAAGGTGATTTATCCTTAATTATTATATAGTCAACACCACTCAGTCTATAAACGAACTCCATCATTCTATACATTGGTGACTCTAAGTGTTAGCTATGATAATGGTCGTTAATAACATTTTTTGGATTACATTCTAGTAAATAACAAAATATTTTCCACTCCTATCATTAACCCACTTCATTTATCATAATAATCGTATTGCCCTTCATATTCAATGTTAAAGTGATTTCATCAGGCTCCTATCATTAAATAAAACAAAAAAGTTTAGTGTGAGGAATACTATACATAGTTGGATAACGATATAATCATTTATAGTATATATCATTCACCATACACTATATCAATCTATGAAACTATAGGTCTATCATAGGTTATTCATTATCATCATCTATTAAAACACATCATAATGGTTTGGAATGAAAATATGAATTCTCCACGGAATATCCAATGATATATTTAAACCATGTGAAAAGTAATCCTTGTTGTTTTGTATTAAGTAACACATGGGTCAGTTATGATGATCCTTTTTAAAATTTAATGTCCTTATTTAGATATAATCCAAAACTATGTCATCTTTTACTATCCATATTGTTATGTATTTCTAGGAAAAACCACATAATCACTACCATTCAAAAACATTACTATGTTATTCTACACGTATCATCATAATCAATATTAGGATTAATATCCCTATTCTATGTTTTCTCAAATCATGTTCCCAAGGATTTTAATAAAATTCCTTTAATACCAACAAAAAATACACCAACCCCATTTTCCTTCAATTGGAGGATACATTATTATAATGGCACTACATATAAGTGATCACATCCCAATGATCTGAATTTATTTTTATGATTGGTTAACTAGATACATATATTATTCACATATTACATTTGAAATTACAAATTAATTTTTTTTCAATAATAACATTATTCTCTCAAGAAAATTATTGAATATCATTCTTTGTACTCTTCCTAGAATCCTAGGGATGGAAACAAATAAGGGTGAACTCAAATCATTATTAATAGTTTAGAACAATGGAAGATATCTTACATAAATTATCAAAATCAATGTGTAAAGGTAAATAAATGAACACTCATTAAATTTAAATAACATGATAATCTTTAATATATAATCCTTAATAAATATGTATATGTAAAAAATTGAAAAAAAAAGTCATATAATCAATAAAATTATAATTAAATTCATACATAGATAACATAAATGAATAAGTTTCATGGATAATATTAACAACTAAATTATTACTAATGCCAATTCCAAATCATTGGACGTAACGATCTCAATTATTATGATACCACTACTCTCAATACCTTTCATAACACAATTTTATTATATGGGACAATATACAAAAAACCCCAATTTAAAGAATGGTATCCAACTAATTCATCTCATGAGACTACTAGTTAATTGTCAATATTCCTATAACCCAGGTTTACCTCTCTCTGCATTCCTTGAGAATTCCTCATTCATAGAATAATCAATTTACTTCATGAATAATGTTTCTGATCTCAAAATAACTGTATTGAGTAAAGAATATGAATTCGTCAAATATTTCTAAAGATAATCAAATAAAATGTAATGTTAATAAAATTAATACAAATATTATGATCTCTTTGGAAATAATAAATTCCTTTATATAAATCATATATATTTTAAAGGCAAATGTAATGTCCTATGAATATTGACCTCAAGAATGTGATTATCTCAACATAAAGTTATCGATCACAAAATTAAACAAGCAATAGGAGGAGGCCATCAGTTCATTGGGATTTTTGATTTTATAATAAAATAATGAATTAATATATATTTTTATTAAAAGCATATAAAGGGTATTATGTTCACGTTATGAAATTTACTAGGTTTATAGTAACAATTGTGTCTCTATGAAGTGGGAATTGAGGAGAAATCTATTACGATGGCTATAATGTTGATTTGATAATTTATCAACGAGTCTATTAAGTGTATCAAATGAATATATACATAAAATGGTGGAAATAGAACATAATAAAATAAAAAAAGCATCACACAAATAATATTATAATTTCTAAGGCAAAAAATATTTAATAAAACCTAAAAAAATAAAATTTAGTTTTAAATTTTGTTTCACATGATAATTTTTATATCTGATACCCTTATATGATATAATTAAAATGAAGACAAAAATTACCATGAATTATTAATTATTAATGATATTATATGTAAAAAGGGTATTATTTTTATCATATAATTCAAATTAGGTGCTCAAAAATAAAATATTCATTAATAAATGGAAATTGGGGCGATGTCCCTTACATCATGTCTTATCACACCTCATCCTGGCATGTTAAATTACATTTATATTTATTAAAGTTTTTAGGATAACAATAATAATATTATTATTAGTTATATTATTATTATTAGCTTTTTTATTTTATTTATTTTTTCAATTAAGTTTCTTTCTTATTTTTTTATATTTTTTTCTTATCCTTCTTTCTCCCCTCATTCTCCCCTCACATCACACGTAAACCCTCCCCCTTTTGACCTGTTTCAAACCACCACCCCTCTAATTGGCTGATCTAACCTCCTATGGACTCCCTTTCTGTGAAGCCTCCTCTGATGCCCCCTCTCTATAGTGAACCCCCAAGTCGATCCCCTTTATCCTAGGCGCCTCCCTCCCACTCAGCTATCTCATTCTCTGGTGAAACAACCGGGTCCCCTTAAATTTTGCAGTCGGTTCATCAGGGTATGTTCTCCTCTTCTCTTCCCCATCCTTATTCGGTTGTTTTTTCCCTTCCTATGACCAGTCCCTAATTTGAATGAACAATAGGGTTCCTTGGTGGTCGATTATTGATTATTTATTTCATTTCGAGGGATTGTAATTGGTTCCTCGAGTTGGATTTATGGTGTTTCGGCATCCTCCACCGAAGGTGAGGTGGATGGGTTTGATATTGCTTGTTCTCATCATTTGGGATAATGTAATAAACCAGTATATTGGTTTTGCACCTTCTGAATTATTGTCGTTATGTCTTTTACATTTTGTATTAATTATCATGTCGTGTGTTGGTTGTAGCTTTGTAATTTCATACAGTCTCGGTTTGTCGGTCAATATTTGAGGTGAGGTTTCTATGGATTCCTTGTTTAATATAGTTTTATTTGAAGACTTTTGTTGTTATTAGTTTCATTTTTTATTGTTGTAGTATGTTGTGGTATAGATTGGATATGTCAGCATCGATGATCTATATGTATATACAAGGTTAAACATGTATATATATATATCATCCTTTCTCATGTTCCTTAATAGTGTGGGAAATATATGCTTGGATCAAAGGATATATATATATATATATATATATTAAAATTTATATGCATGTAGGTGAAGCGGTCTTAGGCTGCCATCGTCAATAGTTTTGTGTCTTGAGGAATGTTTTACTGCATAGTTTATTCTTCTTTTCAATGCTTGGTTGTAACACCATTTAATTTAAGGTCCTTAAATGTTTAAAAAGGTCCATAGTAAATCTTGAGTAGTTCTTTGGAATCTTCGGAGTGGTTTCGAGTCACCGGTCCATGAGATACTCGCTTTTGTGTTCATAGGTAACAAAATATATACTAGTAGGTTTCCCCATTATGTGTATATTCATCTCTGGAATTTAATGTACATGTATAGGGATTTGTATGCATATTTTTATATATAAAAATGAATATGTAGGTGAGTGGAGACCAGTATATGCATAAAAGAAAACCTGTATGGATCCCCTTTTACGTGTTCAAGGGCTATGAGATTGTGTGCATAGGGTCTAGGTGTCCCTTCATGTTTGTGAAGGCACATTTTCATAGTGGGGGAGTATTAGCTTTTTATGGGAATGCAACAAGAGTTGTAGTGAACAACTTGGTTTTTGAGGTAGGTTCCCAATGCCCTAATCATTATTTAGAATATATATTATTTCTTAGTGTTCTTTTGAAAGTCAGTTTTCTTCATTTATATTATATTCATATGTTATATATATATATTTATATATAAATTGTTTTGGTTCTTTGAAAGAGTATTTTTCTGGAAGTTTTGATTTTTAAATGGTTATTTTCAAAGACTTCTTTCCTTTCATCTGATTTTTTAAGGGTGATGACCTGTTTGATTTCCAAAGAGTTAGAGAGTGATTTGCAAGATGGGTTTCAGGTGAACATGTTTTATAAATAAAATTCATTATTTTAGAGTAATGAGGCCCATTTAGCACCTTGAAAATGATTTTTGAATGTGAAAACACCTCTTAAGGCATGTCGATTTTTTTGGAAACATGATGCGTATGTTAAATGTGTTATTTGTGACATGTTCATAATTAAGAGGCTTAGGCAATGTTGCGTGACATAAAAAGGGAAATGCGCTTATGGGGGGAGAATGATGGTGAGAGGATGAATGGGTTTTGGATAAATAAAGTGGTGAGTTCAATTATGTTTTTTGGATAAAACCTCACCACCATTTGAGATAGGGAACATTGGTAATCTTAGGTATCTCGGTGGGTGAACATGAAGTAGTTCTCTAGTGATCCTGTGTGGTATTGTCCATATTTCACTTGTAAAGTATGAAGATTACGAAACTAACTAAACTATTATGATGATTTCGGGGACCACTAGGTTATGTGTACGTTCCCTACTAGTGTATCATTCACTAGAATAGAAAATTTTTATAGTTACATTTCATCAAGACACAGGGTTCTAGGGTCCAACTTGTTCAATTTACCAACAGGGATTTCCTATGGTGCCTATTTGTTAGAAGATGTTATTAATGTGATTTTATATTTTAGTTGTTTCACACATATTGTATCATTTGTGAAAAACAATATTTCGACCTAAAATCCCTTCTTTTCTTTTTGAAAGGTTAATGCTCACATGAAATCCATTTTGAAAATATTGTGAAGAGAAACACTTTCCTTAAAAATGTCAACTTGTGACTTGAATTTGAGAATAATGAATAACATTACATTATTATGTATTATTTTCAAATTATCATAATTGGATTTATTTTTAATTGAATGGGAATATAGAGTTCTTATTCCATGTACTTCCTACTGAGAATATAGAGTCTCACACCTACTCTACTTATCAACATCAGGTTCTAGTATTGGGTCACACTTGGGTGATCATGGTTCTATGTTTTTGGTGACCCATGGGATGACTTAGAAGTATATATAGATGGTTATATTTATGTTATTTTTTTATGTTAGTGATAAATTGTTTTTTGTTTATTTCATTTTTTTGGTCTTCTTTATCTAGGATAAATCCTTCCCAACAACTTGTTTTGATGCACGACACTAGTTTCCAGCCTGTGGGGATCAGGAACAACCTTTAGGCCATGACACAGATCGACTTGGGTTACCTATGTAGGGTTGACCAGGGTTTGTTCTTGACAAAATGGAATTAGAGGGAGATTTAACCAGTCTCATTTATGGATTTTTTATAGTTTGGAGTTATGCGTGTCTATTTCCTACTAGTGAATTGTGGTTAGGTTCTTGATCACAACCGATTCAGAATGAAACGTGAATTTCCAGGGTGGTCTGGGATGGTTCTTTCCTCGATTACCATAGTTGCCTCTTGATTTTTTTTTCAATTTCAAGAGTCTTGTTTGGGCGTTTAGGGTTGTTTTATAATTTTGGTGGTCATTCTAGAGGGGTGCTTGGTTGTTTTGTATGACCTATAATTCCATGTTCCACCCATCCAATTTCCTCTAATGACTTCATATGTGATCACCATGTTGGTGCACGATCTACCAAACCATGTGAACAATCTATGTGTAGTCGTTTTTGTATTTGAGAATTTGTATTCATGATTTATCGAGTTATTTAGTTGCTTTTGGATGTTCTTGTTGTAGTATTTAGTTGGTTTTGCAGTGTTTTCCTGATGTTTTAATTTTTTTGATTAGTTTATTGAAATTGGATTTCAATAATGGATATTTTTCATTAATCAAAAATGAAATGAGTTATTTTTAAAAAGAACGTTCTTTTGGGAACTATTTTGGAAAAATAATTATTTTGGGATCCTGCAAAGCTTTTAAAAAGAATAAATAAGAAATTTATAAGAAAAATGATTTGGGATATTTGATTTTTTTTTGAAAGGTGAAATTGATATTTCATGGAAATGCTTATTTGGAAATTATTTATTTGACCATTGGTATTCATATGGAAGCCTAAATTTATATATTTGTGTAATTGGATGTGGACGATGGTTGGTACACGTGGAAGGGTTCCTGTGTTGGCACTAGACCAATGTTTGTGAGTTTTCATGGAATACTAACGGTGGTGGATTAATATTCAAGTATTGTTTCGTTTTTCAAATATATTTTTTTTGTGATTTACTAGGACGAATTTTTTTAAGAATTTTTTTATTGAAAATTAAAATGGGTTTGAAAATGGGGTTTTAAATTCAGATGGTTTTGAAAATTTATGGTTTTGAAAATGGTCATTTTTGAAAGTGTGGTATAGGACTGATTGGAAAGGTTTCATTGGTATTATTTTAGTTGATATTTGATTTGGTTATGGTTTTTTTATTTATTATTTTATGGGATTGATTCTTGTTTTCGATCTGGCATTTCATGGTTGAAATGATGTTTTGAGTCTGAGTAAATGATTTTTGGTTAAATGTGGAGGGTTGTTTTGTGATGTGATTCAAGTTTTTCTTTTTCTTCTTTTATAATGTATGACTCCAAGAAATTCCTAAAGGTATCCAAGGGGTCATTTTTAGTTGATAGTTTTACCCTGACACCATGTGGAGTGGTGGGGTTATTTTCATTATATATTTTTTCTCAGTGGTGACTGAGGTTCGATAGGGGTTGTGGTGTAACATGATGAATTCAAGTTATTCTTATGGTCTTTAGGAACTCAAAATTTTTGAAGGGTGTGTTTTTCTAGTTTTCTTAAAGGGTCATGTTTGGTCTACTTATTGGTGATTTCTACCTCTTCCTTAGATGTTGGTTTAAAAGACTATGACAAATGGAATTCTTGTTTTTCAAGGTGATCATGAAGGGTTGCAAATATGGTGTAGAGGGTGAACTGGAGGCATATACTCTTGGCATGATTTGGTCATCAGTTATTGTTTCTCGTTCCTAAGACCACACAATCGTTTGTTTATAATGGGGTTGATTTGGTCACTCAGACTCGTTTGTCATAATCTTTTGAAGGCTTGTCCATGGTGTGGCTTTTCGGGTCACCTGGGAATGTCTATAACGGTCTATCCAGAAGATTAATCCTCAGATGGAGTTTGTTAGTTCTGGACTGCGGTAAAACATGTTCTTCAAAAAATTAAGAACTCTATCCATATGTCTCAATGAGAAGCCTTCCACATAGTCAGGCAGTTTCTAGGTTCGAGGGATGCATGTCCAACATATCATTTTAAATGTTGGGGAAGAGACCAGTTATGTTTTCTCTTCACGTGGATGTCTGTTTAGGGGGGGGGGACTTTTTGGAGTTCTTCATGTCCTATTTCACAATTTTTTCATGCTTTTTTATTGTGGGATATAAACTCTCAAGTGGCTAGTCTTCCCATTAAGACACTTCAGGCTTTGGGTGTTACCCATTCGGGATGCTCGTTTCTTGGGAAAGTGGTGAGTCCTGAGTCCGTGTTCATTTCGGGTTCCTTCTGTTTGGACCCCATCCTATGTTCAAATTCGTTCTTTGTCATTGGATTCATTATGAGAAATTAAATCCCCATTGTTGAAACTGAATTTAGGGTTCCCATGTGGGTTCTATTGTACTACCCAGTCCCTAATATGGTGTAGAGACCCACCATGGGTCTCGGAAAAGTATTCCTTCAATCTAGTTAGGTTTTAATTAGAATTTTAAGGGGTCAAAATAGTGTCAACAGTCTTGTTTGGTTTTCTATTTTGTTTCTATTTGGTAATTTCATATTTTACTGGAGTCCTAATATGGTGGGGAGGAAAAAATATGACAAATTTTTACGGAACATAATCTTTAAGGTGTTCTTGTTAGGGAAACTCATTGCCTCTTCTCTGCCCAACCCTGATCAATATAGATGGATAGACAAGAATGTGGGTTTTATGGTGAATGTTCATGTGAGATCCCAACAAGACACTAGTTATATCTATGTTTGTGTTCGGGGTGTTCTAGGATGTGTTGTTTTTGGAAATGTGAGTCCTATGTCATTGGTTCTATCTCTTGGATGTATGGGTCTCGATATTTAAGGACTTGGGTAGATAGTGAGAGTTTGATCTCCATGTGGCAGGGGATTCATTTTAAGAGTTGTTTCATCCTTGTTTGAACTTCGAATAGGTGAGTCTTTTGGGAATTTATGAGGGTATAAAGTGTCATGGTGGGGATATTTTTTATGCCCTAATCTGGTGCATAATATTTCATTTTTATTTATAACTTTTTTGGGATAATATTATTATTAATATTGTTTTTATTATTTGTTATTTTATAATTATTAGATTTTTTATTTTTTTATATCGTTTCTCTTTTTTTATTTCTTATTTATTTTTTTCATTTTTTCTTCTCCTTATTTCACCCCTCTTACTCTCCTCACACTGCACCTCACCCCTCACCATTTTCACCTATGTAGAACTACCTCCCATCTCATTGGACACACTCCCCTCCGATATCCACCCTTCGAGAGAATCAACATCTAATGCCCCCCTCTACAGTGAACACCTCCCATGACTGATCCCCTATATCCTAGGTACCTACCTGATTCTCAGCTCCCTATTTCTCTATCAAAACAACTCTGTATCCTAATTTTTCATGGTCATCTCATTGAGGTATTCTTTCCTCTTCTCTTATCTTTCCTTCTTGGGCCTATTTTCTCCTTCCCGTCACCCTCCTTGATTTGGACGAACCCTACAGTTACTCGGTGAAAGTCTTTTTTATGATTTCATTCATTAATTTGGATAAAAATGGGTTCTTGGGGTTGGATTCATTGTGTTCTGACATCCTCCTTCAAAGGTGTTGTTGATGGGTTCAATTTTGCTCACCGTCATCACTTGGGGTATGGTTCTCAACCATTAAATTGGAAATAAACTAGCTGAATTAGGGTATTTATGTGTTTTAAGGATCTTAGCAACTATATTATAGTGTGTTGGTCTCTCCTTGGGGATTTTAGTCTATCTCGGTTTGTCAGTCACCATTTGAGGTGAGGCTTCTCTTTCTTCCTTTTTAAATTTAGTTTTATTTGAAGATTTTTTTTATTAGTTTCCTTTTCTATTATTGTAGTATTATGTGGTATGGATTTGATTCATCAGTAGAAATGATATATATGCATATACATGGGTTGGAATGTATATAAAAATATCATCCTTCAGAACATTCCCTTATGGAACTAGGAATATGTTCTTGGATAAAAGGATATATATATATATATATATGAAAATGTATATGCATGTAGGTGAAGTGGTCTTGAGATACCATGGTCCAAAGCTTCATTTCATGAGGATTGTTATTCTACTTAGTTTATTCTTATTTTTGTTGTTTGGTGGTCAGACCATTTAATTTAACGTCCTTAATTGTTTAAACATGTCTCTCATTAATTTTGTTTAGTACGTTGGACTTTTACGAGTGGTTTTGAGTTGTCGGTCCAAGGGTGGCTCACATGGGTGAGCATTGGTAATTAAATGTAAACATTTAGGTTCCCCCATTACATGTATATCCATCTATGGAATTAAATGTACATGTATGGGGATATGTGTACCTATTGGTATATATAAAAAAGAATACGAAGGTTAAAGGAGACTGGTATATGCATATAAGTGTACCTGTAAGGATCCCCATTCACATGTTCATGGGCCATGAAAATGTGTTCATAGGGACTAGGTGTCCTTTAATGTAGGTGAATGCACATATGATTAGTGGGGGAGAAACCACTTTTAGTTATAAGGCACTAAGATCCTAATTGGATGGCTTGGTTCCACATGAGGTAGGTTCCCTATTCCATGATCTTTATTTATAATTTCCATTATTGAATAGTGTTCTTTTGAAAAATTTTCTTATTATTTTATAAGTAATACATATTATATATATATATATATATATTTATATATAAATGGTTTTAGTTATTGAATAGTGTCTTTTTCTAGATGTTTTGAAAGTGAAACAGCTATTTCCAAAGACATGTGGCCTTTCAGCCATTTTTTTAAAGTGTAATGACCTGTTTGATTTCCAAAGAGTTCGAAAGTGATTACCAATGTGGGATTTTGGTGAAAATTTTTTCTAATGAAAAGTATTTATATGGGAGTAATAAGGCCCATTTGGCACCTTGAAAATGATTTGTGAATGTGAAAAACCCCAATTAAGGATTGCCCCATTTTTGGGGAAACATGCTGTGTATGATAGATGTGTGATTTTGGGAATGTTCCTAATAAAGAAAAGTATGAGATGTTGTGTGGCATAAAAAGGGGAATTCTATTAAGAAGGTAAAATTGTGGTGAGAGGTTGACTAGGTTTTGGATAAATAAACTGTTATGAAAATTTATGTTCTTTGGATAAATCCTCACAACCATAATAAATAGATAACATTGGTAACCCCATGTATCTTGGTGGGATGTCTAGAACAATTGCACTAGTGATCTAGACTTGTATCATCTATGATTTACTTTGAATGTTTAACACTTACAACACTAACTAAACTATTATGATGATGTTGAGGAACAATATTATTTGGTTTTATTCCCTATTAGTGTCTTGGGGATGATAATGGATAATTTTTGTGGTTATTTTTCAACGAGGTGTGAGGTTTTGGGGTCCCACATGTTCTAGATACCTTTTGGTATTTCCCTTGGTGCTCAATTTTGACATGTTGTTTTTATGTTTGTTTTTATTTTAGTTTTTTCATAATTGATTTCTCATTTCTGAAAAACAAAAATTTGACCTAAACTGCTTTCTTTTCATTTTTAATTGTTAATACACGATTGAAATCCATTTTGAAAATATAGTGAAGAGAAAAAATTTCCATAAAAATGTCAACTTGTGACTTGAATTTGAAATCAATTAATAACATTACTTTATTATATAATAGTTTAAAATTAGCACAATTGGATTTCTTTTTAAAGGTAAGAGAATAATGTCTGGTCATTATTCGACCTTCCTACTAAGAATCACGGTGCTCACACCTAATCTACATTATAGTTTTAGGTACTATTCATGGGTTACTCTTGGGAGAGCATGATTATTTGTTCTTTGGGGTCCCATGGGGTAACATAGAAGAATGTCTGGATGGTTATAATTACTTTGATTTTTAATGTTAGTGTTATCCATTATTTGTATAGTTTATATCAATATATCTATCTTATTTTTCTAGGATAAATCATTCCCAACCACTTGTTTTGATGCCTGACACTACTTTCCATCCTGTGGGGATCAGTAATGCCTTTCGGTCCATGCCGCAGACCGGCTCGGGTGACTGGTTTAGGGTCAATGCGGGTCGGTTCATGACATTTCTGGTTTCCTTTATACATGTTTCCACCTATTTTATTATGATTATATGCTTATTATAAAAATTTTAAATAATAATATTACTATTTATAATAACATGTATGATCATTTTATAACATTTTACCACCCATTTGATAATAAAAGCGCATTATTTTCATTTTATTGTTTGTAAATTTCCTTGTTTTGTCATGAGTTTTATGTATATAATGATTTGGTTATTTCACATCAAATATAGATCAATCATATATATAATGATAATAATTTTATTAATATCATATTAAATTAAGATATATCTATTTTTAATCATTATTTATGGTAGTTTATATAATGTGAATTCGTAGAGACATTAGGTTGTATGTACACACGAGCGATTATATTAATTCCTTAAAAAGTGAAAAGGTAAGGAATTTGATGGTATAATAATTTCTTATAATCAATATAATTTCATATATATATCATATTCATTAAAATTTTCCTTATTTCCTTCAATGTTTTGAATAAGTGAAAAATGAATCATATAAGTTCACGATGAGGTAGTCCACCGTACAATTGAGCGTCGTAATCGAATTTTAAATTGCTTCAAAGGTAAGAAGTTATATGTGATATTAAAGTTAAATAAAAAAACAAATATCATAAATAATATATATATATATATATATTTCATACTTCATTATATAAAACATTGAGATGTGTTTATGGAAAAAGTGTTGCATCAGTTCACGAGGATGCAGTCTACTATACACATGATTAATGATTATGTTTCCCATTTTATGTAAGAGAAGATGAATAAAACTTTTTCCATCAACAAAATAAAACCAGATTTTTTAAGATAGTTTTTTATAATATAATCATGTTTTAATAATATTTTTAAGAGGAAAAAGAAGAATTAATATAAAGATCATCGTTCATGAACAATGACTCTTTTCGGACAACTTCTTTAGGTTCGAACAAAAATCCATCCTCTATTAGAATAATGATCAAACCAAGGACAAAATTATGTTTTTATAGGAGTAAGGAATTTAGTGTTTTAAGTATTTGTCAATTAAAATGGATTTATGGGTGTAAAGATTTCACAATATATAGTGGTCTTTCAAAATTGGGGCATCACATACATGAAATTCATGAAAAGAATTAAGGGTACCCAAATTATTTACATGCTAATGAGATACTATGTTTTAAATTATCTAAAATTATATTTTATAGGGTAAAAAAATGGACTTTAATATAGTTTTAGGACTGTAATATGTTATTTGTAACCCTTATCCTTCTAGTTCAACCAATGAAAACCTATTTTTTCTTTTATCATAGTAATAAATTCTTATTGTTTCCACTATTTAGTATATGAAAAAAAAATTTCTAACATATTAAATAATATAAATTATTAGGATTCAAAATAAGTAATACAATTTTAAAAATTTTAATCACAAAAATGATAGATTTAAATTTTAAATTAAAGTCACAGATACGACGATAACGTGGGTTTTAAAAGAAAAAAATTTTCAAAAGTATAAAAACAATTATAAAAATTTAATTATAAAAAATATTTGAATGACTAAATTATTATTATTAAATATTTATCATAATTAATTTAACTTTTAAAACAATATTAAAATAAATTAATTCTTTTAAATTCTTTAAACCAAAGATTATTTTTTAATAAGAATTGGTTTTTTTAATATTCATCCAAAAAATGATACTATTTTGAAAAATACAAAAACATTTACCACAAGATAATTTTGATATTATGATTTAAAAATTATGTTAATTTTTATTAATAAATTTCATTAAATTTGTAAAAATATATTTTGACATATGTGCTAAATAATAGATGAAACAATTTCCATTAAAAAATATTTTTTTTCAAATAACATTTATTTTTCTTTCTACTGATTTTTTTATTATTTATAATAAATATATATCAATTGAAATTCAATATACATGTGAAGAAAAATACTTTTCAAAATTTATTTATTCGTATTCATTCCCTCGAACATAATAGATAAGTTATAATATTCACTTTTGAAAAATAATAGTTTAATAGAGTATTATGTATCATTTAAACCTCGTGTTGCATGCATTACATACTATTGTATATATTTAATTTATTGAAATTAAAATTATATCATAAAATATCAGGGTTTTATATTCTCTTATATTCACATAATTTCATTTCACATATTCTATTAAACCCAATTATCTTCGTCTAAAATATCAGGGTGTTACACATTATGTAGAAAAGTGTTTTTACTACAGTTAAGATAAAAATTGTTTATAAAGGTGTTAATCCAAAATATAATGATAAAATAATAAAAAACCCTATACAAATGACATTTTATAGTTTTATCTCAACCCCTTAAACATTTTTTTAATTAATGTTTATTTTGTATCATTTGGAATTATAATTACATTGTTATATTTTAATCTTATAGTAATTTACATGTGTGTCATTTGCCTCCCGTATAAAATAACACCACAAATTTTTCATATTTTCACCAAATTTGATCACTAATTTTCAACCAAAACCATCCAATTAATATTATAAAACTCCATATCCATATATGTATGTAATTTTCTTCTTAAAAGATATTTCTATCGGTGCTTAATAAGGGGTCTAACTGAGGATTACTGAAGAAGAGGTAAAAGTATGACCAGACCTCTTTAAGTTTGTTTCTTCTTATAATTCATGTAGATATATAATATAATTAATAAATGAAATACATTAGTATCCTAAATGTACCTAAAAATTGTAATGACTATGAAACAATTTCTACTCACTTCCATTAATATCAAAACATATGTGAATGCATCGCTCATGCGCATGTATGTCTTATTGCCTCTACAAATAGATTCAATTTAGTTTTCACCATCATTTTTCATGGAAGGGGAATATAGTGTATTTAATTTTTATAAATGGTATTTATGAATTTATTATGATTATTAAACTATAATACCACATAAACCTCTATACCACCAAAACCATTAGTAAAAAATAATGTCGCTTGTGCGTACGTCTGGACGGCCACCTCCAGGTATCAATGAGGTTTTTTCATTTATCTTTTACATGGATGGTGAAATTGAATTATTTAAATATTATATATTAAATATATTTTATAATTTTGATTATTTATTGGCTCTTTATTATTTTCATTTCTTTGGTTCTATCAATCGAAAGGATAAAATAGTGTTCAAGCATACACATGGCACATTGTCTCTATGAGAAGTGTAATTCTATTTTCTATAGGTATCATTTATGGATTACATTAAATAAGTTTATCATCAATATATAAGATATTTCTATTATTTGAAATTTTCTATATATGATTGAGTAAAGGTCAATGTAAATGTATTGGGTCTTCCAAACCAAAACATACATGAAAAATGATGCAGTTATCACAGATAAATGTGATTTTAATAAAACATAGCTTTATACATTTGATAATATTTCATAATTAAATAAATAATGGTAATATTTATATCATTGTGGATCTAGATTACATATTTAATAAATATATATTTATTATACTTGAGGTTTGAATTTATACACAGAAGGATGAGATATGATGTAGGAGATTTGTGTTTCAATACATTTTTAATAAGGATTGTATATGATTTATTTTACATTGAGGAAATTATAAGATAATTTTCTAATAAATACATATCATTTTAATCTCCTATATTTATTTCTTAATAATATATTATTTATTTTTATTTTCCTGCCATTAATTTCCTATGAGTTTTATTATTATTTTATAGTAACCAATCTTTATACCTCTCTTTGAAAAAAAATGATTTTTCATTAATATCAATGTTTTATAAATAAAATCATAAATTCATTAACTATTCCCTTATTAATTTTTGATATTCATTTTTAACCATTATGGATTTTTTGAAAAAAAAATTTAATTGTTCCTTGTTTTCATTTTTCATGCAGGGTAGTTTTTTATTATTGTACAAAATTATGAATGGAATTTTTATTGCAACAAATACGTCATGAATTGAATTTACTGTAGTTATCAAAACTCAATACATTATGCATCATATGAAAATTTACATGATTATTTTTAAATAATATTCCTTTTATAATAATTTTGAAATATTTTTTTTATAAAATGTATTTTCAAAGTGGAAAGTTTATATTCCGTAAGAAATGTATTAGTGATTTTCTAAAGGAATTTTCTTCAATAATAGATACCATTATTGTTAATAATTATTTATTGGGGATATAAAACAATGATATCATCACTATTATTTATTTGGATGATTTATTTTTATGATTATTTTATATTAATAAAGAATAATTATTTTCATGAGTCATCTTATATGGAATTTAGGACGTGTTTAATAAACTCATTTTATTTTCATGGGATATGAGGTGATGATATATTTAATGTTTTATTACTATATAGCAAAAATATGCATTTTTTTCTTATGTAATAGGTTTTAATGAAATTATATACACCTATAATGAATTGGGTAAATTATTATGTCATGTGAGATGATTGTGGGAAAAATTCAACTCACTAAGTCCTCTTTTGTAAACAAGTCGATGTGCTAAATCAGGTATGGGAAAAAATTTGATGTTCTTTGTCTACTATGGTAATCAAGTCGATATATTTAATCCACTAAGGGAAACATTTTTTCATTCTTGATCCATTAGGATTTTATGGTTTATGTTTCTAACCATGACATATGAAATGGTTTTTATACTTAAGATAGAGAATTGATTTTATGACATGAACATAAGATTTATGATCGTCTTATAAATACATTCCACTATTATGATTCTTGTTTTCAGAAATGATGATGATATATTCCATGAAAAATGTTGATTATATTTTATATATTGTGTATGATATTTTTATGTTATGTTTATGATCTCAAAACATTATTCTTATCAAATTCTTTCATATTATCATCTATTGATATCTCCCATTTTCCCCTTACTATGATTATAAGTTATCATTTTATGGTGTTTTTTCCTATGTTATGAAGAATGGTTTATGTATGGTCTATAATAGGGGAACAAAGATAGAATTCCACTATGGTTGATAATGAATAATGTGTCTAAATAATATTTTTAATTACCTAGTATTTAAAGGTAATAAACCTTTATGTTTATTGAATGTATCATGATGTTACATATGGGATATTCATCTATAATGTTTTTAATACGTATATATGTAAATATAATGTTTTTTAGTTACTATTAGAGTGAGGTTTTGTCAACATTTGGATATTAGAGTTGGAAAATATTTGTGAGAATGCCCTGAGGATAAGTTTATGTGTCATATAACATCTTAATGTAATGATAATGAACATGGATAATATAGTATAATCCTATGGTTTCATTGATTTAGAAGAATGTGTGTTGATTATGTAATCTTATAAATAGTTTTTCACAATTATCTGGTTTCACACTGTGGTTATTTTAACCAACACGTGGATTTATTGTTTTATTCAATGGGTTTATATTTAAGGAATAATATTAATGATTAATGCATCAAATAATGAAAAATAATTCCTCCCAAGAAAAAGAAAATATAATAGAATAAAGGAATAATCATGTTACTATAATCATGAAGCATTCTTAAGATAAAAATTACTATTAGATACCAAATGATTAAAGGAAATGAAAACATTTTCTTGTAATTTTTATTAGGAAGCATCAACCTTAATTTACTGGGACATTTATTCCACGTCAAACTGAGTGATTGATCAATATCATTTAAAAAATATTTTCTATTTTCCAATTATTTAAACTAGAGAAGGTTATAAAATATTTTTTTTATTTAGAATGAAAATTATATTGGTTGTGTAATCTTATTAATAACAAGAGTTAAGAGAAAAGAATTGACTCAATAGTATGGGATTTGGTAAAGAAGATAGTCTTTGATTTTTTGAATTCCATCGTATTATACCTACAAAGAGGTAAAATGAAATCCCTCAGCTTATGAAAATAGAGGAATAATCAATTTGTATATATGAGGTAAATTTTACAAGACTTTCATAGAATTATACTAGTTTAATCGTTATCCCTATCATATTTTTTTATTCTTTTGTGTGTTAAAACCATGTCTCCTAAGAGTGGTATCTACAATATTCATTATCAGAAATTAACAAATATTTCTATGTGAAATGAATATATAAAATGAAATTCTATTTTTCAACTTAATGGTTTTGAAATGAAAAATAAGAAGGATTCTTATAAGAACACATATAAATAATATGGTGGAATAAAATTTCATCCATATACATTATATAAATGTGGAAATAAACCTCAAGGGAATTTATTCAATGGAATTGTGAGGTTATTTAAATGTAAAAAGATTTTTCATAAATCCTATGAATGTTGAAAGGGGGTGATTTTATTAGTTATTTCAATGTATTTAAAGAAGACACCAATTAGTTCACCACCCATGATCCAATAAATCAAATGATATAATTATAGTCATTTCAGGAACCAGTGTACAAATTAAAAGGAGTATTATGATTATTGACATCCACAACCTATTAATACCATTTAAAGGATAAATCTATTATGATCATGGCTACTGAAGTGGGTTAAAATAATTATGTGGTTAATGGTAATCTTTTCATACACTTTACCACTTATAAAATTTTATTATAATATATCTATAGAAAACCTAATTTCTTTATCAATACTATTTCATCATTTTAATGATTAATAAATAAAATAATTACATGAATAGGTTCTATAGGTTTTAGTGTCCTATAAAAATTATGATCATACATAACATTTAAAAAATAAAACATAATCATTTATATATTTCATTATTCCCTAGATTATTATTATCCCGTGAATTCTCTTAAGTACAATTTGTCACCTAAGGATATAAATGAAATAAATGGGTGAGATAAAAGTCAAGTAAGAGGATATATATATAAATTAAACAACATAACATGGGGTAAAAATAATAATAATCATCATAACATAGTCATATGATCATAATAATAAGATGAAAAAATATGAAAAGGCTTGGAATGGGGAAACGCCTAAAAATGAAACATCATGTCTCAGTAGTAAAATTACACACATATTTTTGAAAACATCTAGAATCAGGTTCAAATGTATTTCAATTTTTATCATGAGATACATCACAATAACCAATTTATTGGATCATTATACAATTTATGATGCACCTGTCACATCATAACATTTACTTGCGCTATATAATTACTGGCACTCCTATCACATCATAAGATTTACATTATCAGGCATTCCATATAGAACATACATCAATCATGAACATAAAATATCCCATGGAAATAAAATGGATTAGTTTATCTAATAATTTACTCACGAGTAAAATTTTCAAGGGATAATGTTATTTTTATTGGGATCATAAATCTTAATTAGAGAAAAAAATATATAGAGAAGTAAAAGGTGCATTCTTTGAAAGTTTGGATATTTCTGAAAATATTCAGTTTGTCATAAAATCAATTATATAACATGTATATACTAAGAAAATATATGTTAATTATGATGAAAATATATATATATAAGTAAAATTAATGGATTATGCATACTGAAAATGGGGTGAAAGTGGGAAAACCCAAAGAAAGGGAGTTGGGTTCGATAATTCCCATTACATTATGTATGAATAATTTTTTCACATTAATATCCTTTAAAATCATAATATATTAATTAATTATAAACTACATATCCTTTTATAAATGAATATTATCCATTATTGTTTTATTATGTTAATTTATGTTCCATTCAATGTGTTATATTGTTTAATTTCATCCTTTTGTAGTTTTTGTTTTCTTAGTTCTCACGATCGTCTTACTTGAATATGAGTATTGGTATTTATGTTTAATGGGTATAATTATCATGATTTGAAAATTTATATTATTAATGAAAATAAATATCCTTAAATAATATTATAAAAGTTTTTATGTGGTATAATAATGAATCATTTGATTAAAAATAATGATGATCATTTTAAGTATATTTTGGCATTTTTTCAATCACAAAAAACTCGTATTGTTTATTCAGTTTGTATTATATATATATGGCGGTTAAATAAAATAAATAGTATTGAAACAAAAAATATAAAATATTTTTCAAGCACTATAATGGTCTTATTATCCTCATTTATGGTGTTAATGGAACTTTAACATGCATTTCCCACGATGTCGCTAAATTGACACATCATAGGCGACAGTTTCATTTTTAGAATAAAATAGAGAAAGGGACGAGTTTAATGAATGATATTCCATTAAAATTATATAATTATAGTATATTTAGTGTACTATAGTTATCATTACATTTAGATGAGGTTAGGAGAGGATAGAATAATAAAAGAGAAGAACTTGAAAAGAAATTGAAAGGGAAGAGGTTTTGACCTCTTGAATTATCCTCCATGAGAATCAATATAAGAATGATTGGATTTTTTTTTGATGAGGCCAAGAGCTCCTAGATGTGGAATATCGTATTAGGGAGCATATTGGATAAAATTTGGACTTAGATCAATGTTTTAGTGGTGTGTGGAGAAGAGGTGGTGAGGGGTGGTATTTGTAGTGGAGGAGAGGGGTGTTCTTTCATTATTTTATATATTTGGTTATTATTATTTATTAATACTTTTAATTGTTGTATAATTATCACTAAATATATTCAAATAATTAATTTAAAGTCGTGATTATGTTCATTACTTCAATGATGACTTAGGAAACATTTTATTTTACATATAATATACATATAACTTAAATAAATGTATTTTTCTATTCACAAAGATTCATGTTTTTCAAAAAATCCCAAAAAATCAATCCAATAATTTTATGACATATATATTTAAATAATAAAATCCATTTTGTTGGAATAATAATATAAATATTAGAAATTATATTTTTAATTAAAATTTATATTTACTCGATAAATACATATTTTATTCTTATAAATGATTTTATGAAACTTTAGAAAATTCCTTCATGTCTCATAAAGTTATATTAAAAACAATGTAAATAAAATTATTAATTTATATATACATTTTATGAAAATAAAATACCTTTTCAATTATTAAATTATTCATTAATTTTTAACAAAATATTTATGAATAAAAAAAATACCAATACATAATTAATAAATTTTGAAACATTTCTTTACTAAGACTATGATATAATTGTATCATACATTCATTTATAAGATACCTAATTATTATTTATAATTTCTTGGGTGTGTTAATTACTCATTTTTTCCATTTACTATTCAATTGGTCATATCACTAATCCTAAGTTCAAGTTACCATTTCATCGATATTGGTTTCTTAACACTTATAAATACTTCTTAATTAATTAATTATTCATTTATAATGTGTTTATTATGATTTATAAATGATTCTATTTAATTTATAATATATTAAATTACTATTTGAAGATATATATTCCATTGATCTATGTTTTGTTCACTACATTCATCCCCAATTTTGAAATTTCTCACTAGAAATTTGTTTTTACCTAAAAAGGTGATGGTACTCCTCCTTCATCTTCTCCTCTAGTTCCCAAGATGGATATCCGTACTTATTCTTCCTCTATAACAATTTTACTAGGTGGGTTCTATTTTTTTCATATAAGCTTATCTCTCATGTCCAAAATTGATAATAGGTACTACTCATAAGATAGATCATCTTCCATATGTACCACCTTTAGGTTTAGTACATGTGAGGGAGTTACTAAGTACTTTTTCAAGAGAGTTACATGGAACACATCATGAATTTGAACCATAATTAGTGGAAGTACATGTTTATAGGCCAATACTCTGAAGAAGTCAAGGATAAAAAAAGTCCATCATTAATTGGCCATAACTCCCCTTTATTTCCAAACCTCGTGACTCCATTCCATGGTGATATTCTATGGATGAATTTTGCATCAATGTCGAAATCCAAGTCCCATTGAATGTTGTAATCATAGATATTATTATGAATCTGATAAGATTTGATATGTTCTTGGATGTATTGATCCTTCCCTCTTAGAATTTTTACCAGATCAAGTCTATG
The DNA here is from genome assembly GCA_963277665.1 of Viscum album. Taxonomy (NCBI): domain Eukaryota; kingdom Viridiplantae; phylum Streptophyta; class Magnoliopsida; order Santalales; family Viscaceae; genus Viscum; species Viscum album. The sequence goes on along the minus strand of OY728150.1, from coordinate 354,904,628 downwards.
TAGCTTTCTATCACCAAATTCTCCCAAACAGTTCAGAGTTCTATATCCCTTTCCATATAGATCTTCATATGGAGCTGTAAGAATACTCGAGTGGAAGCTATTTTGTATGAGAAATAAATGAATAGGATATGATGATATCATCCACCATTTAATTCCTATGAGTTGGATCATTTCATATCATCCAACGTAAGAATACTCCTTTCAGATTGGCCATCAGTTTGGGGATGATAGAACATGATGAAATTTAATTCCGTACTAAAGGAATGTTGAAAAATCCTCTCGAAATTAGAGGCGAACCTGGGATCATGATCAGAGAAAATTGATAGTGGAACCCCATGCTGTCTCATCAATTCCTCTAGATATTTATTTGTATGTTTTTCAAGGGTGAGATCTTACAAAATAGAGATAAAGTGTGTAGTCTTTTTGAGTCTTCCCACCACAACCCATTTTTCTGTATTTCCATTGGAAGTATTCATGATACTTATGACCAAGTTCATAGTTTATTTTCCCACTTCTACATGGGTATAAGAAGTTGTTCAATCATCCCTTTGCACATATTTCAATCTAATTTAACTTTATGACATATAAAGCAACTTGAGATATATTCTGCAATATCCTTCATCATGGTGTTCAAGCAAAAGTGTTCTTAGAGATCACGGTAATTCATGGTGCTACGAGGATGCTTAGATAATGTTGACATGTGTTCATTATCCAATAGCTCCTTATTTATGAATGGTGATTAAGGCACACAATGCCTTGTTACCAATCAAATCACATCATAATCATCAATATTGAACTCATGTAGCTTCACTTCCTTTAAAAAATAGACCATGTTTTATAACACCAGATAATCCCTTTGTGCCACCTTAATATTCTATTGAATATATGGTTTGAAAATCATTGTGCAATGGTAGGATGTATTCCCTTCCATTATTATTTGCAAATCCATCCTTTGAAAATCCATGAAGAGAGGTTCTTTCTCAATTCACAACATTTATAAAATTGATAGTTCTTTTCTTATAAAAGAATCAGCTACATTTTTTTCCTTGCTAGGATGATAGTGAATAGAGAAATCGTAGTACTTAATTAGCTATAACCATCTCCATTGTCACTTTTTGACTCCTTTTAGTTGAATATAGAAATTAGGACCTTTTGATAATTATATAATTCATCTTTCACCCCAAACAGGCAATCTTGCTAGATATTAACGACAAAAATTATAATTGATAGCTCTTGATCATGTGTCAGTAGTTTGGTTCATAGATCATTGACTTCCATGAGTCATATTATATCACACCTTTCTTATTTCATGAGTAAAAGCACAATAAATTCTTTGAATCATCAATATATATCAAAAAACATTATCCACTTTTTGGTAATCTGAGTAAACATGTAGTGATCAACCTCTTCTTTAGATCTTTTATGATTTCCTCATATTCATCCATCCAAACATACTTTATCCATTTCAATGGTAATGGTATGAAACAAGTTCTTATTCTTGAGGTACATGATTCTTCTTTACCATTTTTTAAGTGTTTTTGAGAAGATAAGGAAAATGGGGAAAATCCCAAATTTTTTTGGAACACGCCGTGTCTATTTCCACATGTCGTGGAATTTAGTCATGTGGTGAAAAAACACAGGGCATGTAGACTTGTTGGCATTTCAGGATGTAATAACATTATACACACCGTGTACTTAGTATTACACGTCTGGTTATTAGTCGGTAGATGAATAGGGTGGTGGTGAAAATTAGGTGCTAGAGGAACAATTAAATGATGAAAAGTACACGCTATGTACTTGATAGTACACACCGTGTAGATTGTTTTTTCGCTTAAAATGGGTATTAACCTCCTTATTCAGCAGAGGAGGCAGGATGATCATTTGGAGATCTTGATAGAAGGTCGGAGCTTGGAGGAGCTCCCAACCGCCCACCGAGATTCAGATTCTTCCACCATTGATCACGTTTGAACAACACTAGTGGGTTATTCCATCTCTGTGAGCATTTCTTACCAGTTATTCCTCTAAAGGATGTTATTTGAGTTTTAACGGGAAATCGTTACTCCTAGATCTATGTCGTTCTTGGACGTTTCGAGAGGCGATGTTCATGTATATCGATCGAAAGAGATCGAGGTAGGTGGTCCTGTGTTTTATTATAACTGTTGAGTAGAATTTTTGTACATTTGTGCCCCACACCCATGTTCTGGGCATTTTATAGGCGAGGCTTTGTCTGTTTAGATACCTTGAATTTCATTGCTAATCTAATGATTAAATTTGAATTGCTATTTGGGATCATTTCTTGGATCCAGGGTCACCATGTGGGTGCATTCACTCCATTTAGCCATTTGGCTAGGATACCCAAGGGTATGCCAAATCTATAACATTTTTTATGTTTTCTTGAGAGGAACTGATATTTGTTTCTTGTTATGGATTGGGCTCAGCCTGGTTTCTTGCTTAGCCTCAGGGAAATGTTTTTTTAGCCTATGGGTAGTGTTTGTTATCATGTCGGCACTATTCGTTATTCTTGTGGGAAGTATCCTGCGGGTTTCAATTATAATTACCTGAGTGTAATGATTTGCATGTCTGCGGACAACATTTAATTTGTATATTCATTGTGGTGATTTATTATGTCTTACCTGCCAAGCTAAAGCATGATCTTGGGATAGATAAATAATTAATAAAATGGCAATGTAATTGGTAGATGTAGTTACTTTTTTATACTTCCTAGATTACTGCATTTTATTGTTGCACACTGCTATTCCAAATTTTCATAGACAGTTGGGCATGGGCCTTTGGTGGATGACTATTGGGATTGATTTCTCACACCTTGTTTGGGTCATATATTGGGACCAGACATATTATATTGGTATAGGTGTTGATAAGGGAAAGAGTCCCTATACAAGTACTTGATTGTTGTAGAGGAGTGGGAGAGCATGGGACCGAGCTTAGGCTCGTGATGTGGCTGAGTTCTTATAGCACTATTTTTGATTTCCGTTGTTGTAATTGTACTTTGTATTGGATTATTCTAGAGTGCATTGTATCCTGTTTTGGAGTTTTCCTAGACTTAGAGACATAATGCATTATCATATATATATATATATGACTACTATTATATATTACTTCTGTACTGTTATCCATTTTAGTTGGGTATTATTTATTGATTCCGCTTTTGTATGATTATTTCCACTGTGCTACACTTTGAAAAATGAGGGCATAGATTCCCCACTATCAGACCTAGGCCCTCGCTGCTAGTTGGCAGCCTCTGGTGTTTGGGGAAATGTTCTTGAGGTCATGTGACCTACATGGTTCGAGGCACCCGTTGAGTGGCTCCTAGATCTGGGTCGTTACAAAGTGGTATTAGAGGTGTTTTATTTTCTTCTTGACTTACTGTTTGGAGCCTATATTCAGGGATAGGAAAAAACTGGTATATGGTAATAAGCTGTTCCCGGGAGTAGCTAACCCCTCTACAGGGAAAAGCCAATTTACCTCATGTTTCATTTTTTTTTTGATTTAGCAATTTTATAGTTGATTTGATTTTCACCATTGGGTGACACACTTGTGGTGTGTTGTTTATATTTTGGTTCTATTTAGTTGTAACAAAATGAGATGAGGGTATTCCATCACATGCATCATTTAGGAACATTTTAGAATCACATGTAGTGCATAGTTTCCATGCCATATAGGTGCATTAGAAATTGTTGGTTGTTGTGATGGATGTTGTGCTAGTAAAAGAATCATGTTGTGATAGATGCCTTGATAAAATGACTGCTATTTGATAGGGTATTTCTATGTAAGGTTTTGTAGACTCAATGCCAATATTTGGTTCTTAAGAAGTATGGGGCCCCAAAGACCAAAAATTGGTGGATCATTATCCGGTTTACATTGCTAAAACATGTATAAGATTCCACACATTGATTCACGGGGAGTATGGGCCCTCACATATCATAATTTGGCACTAAGTTGTTGGTTTTAGTGTTTTTCTGGGCTCCGATGTAGTTTTTAAGGCTTACTATCCAGAAAACCCCATAATACACACCATTTAGTTTTGACTACTCGCCATGTACTCTTCTGTTCGAGAAGAAATGAAAATTTTTAAGTACACACCGTGTACATTATGTACTCGCTGTGTAGTTGCTACCTATGTCTTAGCCCATCTAGGCAGAAACATTGGATAGTGAAACATTGGGAGTACATACCGTGTAGGGATTGTAAACGCCGTGTCGGGTAACCTAGGGTTCCATCAGTGTAAGTAACATACACATGTCAATGTTACCTCTTCTTGGACACGCCCTATACCTGTGGGACACACCATGTAGTCTTGATCGGTGAGAGACCATGTGGACTCGGTCGTGTGGCTGGGGAAACAGGGTGTTATACACACCCTGTGCAGGTGTAACACATTATGCTGTGTCAACTGTTTATTCGGCCGTGTCACTAACAACACGGGTAGTTGGAATCTATGTTATACATGCCGTTTCTCTTTGGAACGTGCCGTGTAGAGTGAGCTGTGTACCTGGCCATGTAACGTACAACACAGGTCGGTGAAGCTCGTCTGGTACATGACGTGTAGACCTTATACACGTCTTATAGTTGCGTTCAACAGAGAGCAGTGTGTCTAAGGAGTGTACAACGACTAAGGAAATGGAAAAAAATTCAAGTACACGTCGTGTGTGTGGACAAAACGCCATGTGTGTGGGGTATTGCATGACCAGTTTTGGTAGAAGTACACGCCCATGTGAAAGATTTGAAGAACACACCAGGTAGTTATTATACACGTCCTGTTGTATTTTTTTTGTAAAACTTGAATGTTTTTTTTCCTATTCCCTTATTATACTCCTTATATTCAGTCCTTGAAGATCTTAATCTAATGACTATGTTCGACCTTGTAGATTCATGTCGTCGAGAAAACCATGCATTGTTCGCTAGGAGAGCATCAAAGAGTATACTCCAGAGATTGTAGACCATGGGCCACAGATAGATCCTTTACCAGAGCTAGATGCGCCACCAACCGTTATACCAGGCGCATGTGCTGATGCACAGTTCCATGAAAGCTTCATGCAGTTTATACAGACCTTCCTGATAGTATCACTGGCTGCCAAATCTATGGTAGAGCTGTCGAGCATATTCTAGCAGTAGTATCCACCTACGTTTTCAGAGGATTGAGGACAATATGCTACATATTCTTGGCTATGTACTATGAAGACTCTCTTTGTGCATCTGGAGATGCCTCTAGGGAGGAGGGTCAAGCTCGCTACATATATGATGTGTAATTCTTCTAAGTGATGGTGGGAGGTTACCACCCAGACTGAGCATCACTGAGACATGGCGTGAGAATATTTTCAGGTGGTCTTATATGAATTTTTCATTATGGAGATGCTGAGGGATGATTGATCTTGATCGTTCATGAATCTGTAGTAGGGCACCATGTCAGTGATGGTCTATTCTTCATGCTTCACTATGCTACAACGCTTCACACCTGTTCTGGTGGGAGATGAGGCGTTGAGGGCTCTACGCTTTGAGGATGGTCTTCAATATGACATCCGAGTTGTGGTGAATGTTTTTAGGTTGCCTAATGTTCATGCTATTATTAACCAAGTATTGATTACTGAAAAGAACTTGCAGGAAGGTAGTGGTGCAAGCTAGGGTGGTTCAGCACCTGTTTCTGTTACTATTTCTACCGGTAAGAGGAAGCGGAATATGGATTTCTCTCACGGTGGTAGTACTAGCTAGAAAAACCCTTCTTGTGGCCAGTTCATGTGCTACCAGTGCGGTAGAGTGGGGCACAAGAGACCTCTGTGTCCACGTGACCCAGTGGAGTGTCGAGCATACAGCAGGATGGGTCATCTCCAGCGTTTTTGCACGGTGCTTCCACCAGTGGCTAGTGAGAGGGGTTCTATGTAGACTCTTTGTGCGGGAGCAGAGCCAACAAATTCTTACCAATTAAGAAATTTGGATACATCGGGACGTTCAGGTTGAGGTGGTGGTCGTGGTTGTGGTAGCCATGCATCAAGATCACAATGATAGCAGGGCGGGTCTGCTTAGGGTAGCGAAGTTATGTCGCAGGGCCATGACATGGGGCATGCTTATTCAGTGCAACAGACCCAACATGATCAGGATCCCGAACCTTCCACTATCATAGATAATATTGTAGTTTCTTTTTTTTCTTCTTTACTTTTCAATATGGGTGTTGCACATAGCATTATTTATGTGCCCGTCGTGGAGAGCCTGGGGCTCTGTGTTTCTTCTTCTTCTGATATTATGACGCTAGACACTCCGTTGGGGAATAGAACAGCTATTGTGTGTCAGTGCAAGGAGTTCCCCCTAGATGTTGGTGAGTGTCACATTCTATGGGACCTCTATGTCATAGAGATGACAGGCTATGACATCATTCTTATGATGGATTGGTTGGTACACTTTCGAGCCTTTGTAGATTGTTATCGTTGTAGGGTGAGTTTCATGTCACCAGAGGGCAGAGAGTTTCTATACAAGGAAAAATGGGATGTGTAGGCGAGCCGAGCTGGACTTGAGCATCGTTAGCGAGGCATTGTGACAACCCAGATTGCGAGTTTATATCTAGATGACCAGGGAACTTGTCATAAGGATTTCCCTCCTGTAGTTGATTGTTTCAAAGATGTCTTCCCGGATGACTTTTCAGGTCTACCTCTAGTGCGAGAGGTGGATATCTCTATTGAGCATATTCCAGGATCAGCACCGATGTTCGTTCCTCCTTATAAGATGGATACACCAAAGTTTCAAGAGCTTAAAAGGAAGTTGGAAGAGCTGTAGGCAACGAGTTTCATCCGACCCAATACTTCTCCTTGGGTTTCGCCTGTTCTGTTTGCTAAGAAGGCAGGTGGTACCCTTATACTTTGTGTGGATTATTGGAAGATGAACTAGTTGACGGCCAAGAACCGATATCTCTTTCCATGGATTGATGATCTTTTTGATCAACTTCGAGTAGAATTATTGTTCTCAAAGATTTACTTGGGATCCAGATATCATCAATTACGCGTTAGGCCATCAGACATACCACTTACAACTTTTCGGAGCAGATATGATCTATAGAAGTACATGGTTATGCCGTTCAGACTCACGAACGCACAAACAGTTATCATGGCTCTGATAGACCATATTTTCCACCCTTATCTGGATTCTTTTGTGGTAGTCTTCATGGATGATATCTTGGTGTACTCTCACACTCAAGACGACCTTGCTACCCATCTTGAGATCGTTCTATGTACACTGATAGAGCATGAGTTATATCCTAAGCTCTCAAAGTGACACTTTTGGATGGACGAGATACACCTCCTAAGACATATCATCTTAGAGCTAGAAGATACATTAGACCTATAGAAAGTGTGAGCAGTAGTTTCCTGGGAGCATCCCAAGAAAGTGTTTGAAATATAATGTTTATTGGGGCTGGCTGGTTACTACATGCATTTTATGCATGACTTCTCCCACTTAGCACCATCATTGACAGGTTTGACTAAGAAGGATGTGAATTTTGTTTGGTTAGAAGCATGCGAGATATCCTTTTAGGAGATGAAGGGATGGTTATCATCAGTACCTATCCCGATACATCCATAACAATGGAAGATCTATACAGTTTAATGTGATGCATCAGGTATTGGGCTGGGAGCAGAGTTGATGCAGGGTGATCGAGTATTTGCGTACGGGTCTCGGCAGTTGAGGCCACATGATATGAATTACCTGACACATGATCTTGATTTGGCAGCTTATGTTCATGTGTTATGCTATTTAAGACATTGTCTCTTGGTAGAGCATTTTGTGGTGTTTACGGACCACAACAGTCTCAAGTACATGTTTACCCAGCGTGACATGAATCGGAGTCAGTGAAGGTGGGTTTAGTACCTTCAGTCCTCCGACTTTGAGCTTGCCTATGCACCTAGTAAGGGTAATGCAGTTACTGATGCACTGGGTAGGAGGACTCAGATACAGGCAGTGCAGGAGGGAAACAGTGAGTGGATTCTCATGGATTTGTTCTTTGAGATGCATTTGGTGGTGCACGATAGTCAAGAGCGAGCCTATCTATCTTCCTTAGCTATGAATTCTACCCTCCAAGATAGATTGAGGATTAGACATCTATCAGGTTCGAAAGGCCTAGTTCTATGGGAGTTGGAGGCAAGTGAGGACCCTCCTTTCAGTTGGATGATAGATGATGATGAGGTACAGTGTATCCATGGATGGGTGTGGGTTCCAAGGGGTATACACGAGGAGTTGACGCAAGAGTTTCATGCTTTAGCTTGGGCAGTGCATCTCAGAGTTACCAAAATGTACCGTGACATGAGACGTCAGTATTAATGGCCTGGTATGAAAAGAGAGGTAGCTAGTTTGGTTATAAGATGTTCCACCTGTCAACAAGTGAAGGCGAAGAATCACAGGACACCTAGAATATTACAGCAGTTACCCATTCTGGAGTGGGAATGGGATAATGTCGAGATAGATTTCATGACTGGGTTACCGAGGTTACCACAAGGAAATGTTGTCATGTGGGTTGGTGTAGATAGGCATACAAATGTATCTCACTTTTTTTCAATAAAGGAGACTATAGGTGTTGAAGATCTCGAGAGGTTATATGTCTGTGAGGTAGTAAGTCCTCATGGGGTCCCTCGTTCTATCATTTAAGATTGGGACATCCGTTTTATATCTCATTTCTGGCAGAGTGTTCAGTGGGGACTCTGTACATAGGTGTTTGTGAGAACAAATTTCCACCCTCTGACCGATGGCCAATCAAAGCATATGATACAGGTGCTTGAGGGCATGTTGCGTGCATGTGTCTTAGACTTTGGGGTCTCTAGGGAGAGGAACATACTCGTGGTCAAGTTTTCCTACAATAACAGTTTTCAGGAAACTATTGAGATGCACCATACGAGTCTTTATATAGTAGGCCATCTTGATCACCATTGTGCTGGTTGGAGGCAGGTGAGGCAGATTTACTGGGACCACGACTCGTGCAGGAGACATCAGAATAGGTCCAGTTGATTCAGAAGAGGATGACTACCACACAGTCTCGTCAGATATCTTATGCTGATCGCCACAGACGACCCTTGTAGTTCATGGTCGGGGATCGGGTTTTCTTCCATGTTTTACCGACTTGGGGTCATGTGTCGATCAAGAGATAGGGTAAACTTTCACCGAGGTATGTGGGGCCATTTGAGATTCTGGTGAGAGTCAAGATGGTTGCCTATCAGTTGCAGTTACCAAAGAGGTACCAGGCCATGCACGGCGTCTTACATGTATCTTAGCTGTGCCATAATCACATATACTTGTCTCATGTTTTTCAGCCCGAGGAGGTTGAGGTTGAGGTTGATGCATACATTGAGGAGAATCTGATTCGTATTGTTGATAGTAACACGAAGGTTCTCTGTGGCTGGTTAGTTCCTCTCATACGGGTGTTATGGTAGCATGGCTGAGTGCAGGATGAAACATGGGAGTGGGAGAATGACGTACGTGCTTAGTGGCCAGAGTTGTTCTTAGCGTTATGTTCACCACCATTAGAAGGGGAATTCTGGGCTGAATTACATTAAGGGGAGATTTTTTTAAGAACACGGTTCTTATTCTTGATGTACGAGTTTTTTATTTTCCTTTTTCCCTTAGGTCTTTTTGAGAAGATAAGGAAAATGGGGAAAATTCCCAAATATTGTGGGTACACACCATGTACATGTCCATATGGCGTGTACTTTGGTCGTGTGGGATGAAAACATATGGCATGTAGACTTTTCGGAAATTCAGGATGTAAAAACTATCTACATGTCGCCTACTTAGTATTATACACAATGTAATTAGCCGGGAGATGAACATGGTGGTAGTGAAAAGTATCCGCCAGAGGAGAAATTAAATGATGAATAGTACACGTTGTGTACTAGAGAGTACACACCCGGTAGTTTGTTTTTTCCCTCAAAACTGGAAGTAGCCTACTCATTTGGAAAAGGAGGAAGGATACTCATTTGGAGCTTGGGATAAATGGTCAAATATTGGAGGAGCTCCCGACCCCACACTGGGAATAGGATTCTTCTACCGTCAATCATGTTTGAACCACACTAGTGAGTTCTTCCTTCTCCATGAGTCATTCTTTACAGTTCATCTTCTAAAAGATGTTTTCTGTGTTTTAATGTGAAATAATTTATCCAATATCTACGCCATTCATGGTTATTTCGGGAGTTTCCGTTTGCGTATATCGGTCAGGGGAGATCAAGGAAGGTGGTCTTGTGTTTTATTACAACAATCGAGTAGAATTTGTGTACCGTTGTTCCACACACCCATTTTCGGGCTATTGTATAGCTGAGGATTTGTCTTTTTAGATACCTTGAGTGGCTTAGGTTGTCTAACGATTAAATATGAATTGGTGTTTGGGATCATTTCTTGGATCCAGGGCCACCCTATGGGTGCATTTCCCATGTTTATTCATTTGTCTAGGATACCCGATGGTATTCCATATCTATAACATGTTTTAATTTTTCTTGAGAGGAACTTATATGTATTGCTTGATATGCATTGGACTCGGCCCAGTTTCTTGCTTAGCCTGAGGGCAGTGTTGTGTTTACCCTGTGGGTAGTGTTCGTTAGCCTGAGGGTAACATTTCTTATGCCCGTCGGCAGTACCTTCCATGCCTGCGGGAAAAATCTCGTATGCCTGTGGGCACTATTCCTTATGCATGTGGGCAGTCACCTGTGGGTTTCCATTCTGATTACCTAAGGGTAAGGATTTTCATATCTGCAGATAATGATTACTTTTTATATTCACTGTGGTAATTTATTATGTCATACCTTCCAAGCTAAAGCACAAGCTTGGGATTGATAAATAATTAAAAAAATGGCAATGTAACTGGTAGAGATAGTTACATTTCAGTACATCATAGTTTACTGCATTTTATTACTTCACACTACTGTTTCACATCTTCACTAATAGTTGGGAACAAGCCTTTGGTGGTTGCCTACTGGGATTTATTTCTCACACCTTATTTGGTTAATGTCTTGGGCCCCAACAGATTTTTTTTCATGTGTTGATAAGAGAAAGAGTTCGTATACAGGTACTTGATTGTGGAATAGGAGTGGGGGAGCATGGGACTGAGCTTAGGCTCACGATGCGGCTGAGTTCCTGATGCACAGGTTTTTTTCCTTTACTGTAATTTTACTTTGTATTGGATTATTATAGATTGCAGTGTATCCTGTTTTGGGTACTTCCTTAGACTTAGAGACATATTACATCATCATATATCTATATATGACTGCAGTTATATTTTACCTCTGTACTGTTATCCATTTCAATTGGGTACTGTTTACTGCTTAAGCTTTTTTAGGTTAATTTCCAATGCACTACACTTTGAAAAATGAGGTCGTAGTTTCCCCACTATCAGACCTAGGCCCTCGCTGGTAGTCGAAAGCCTCTGGATTTTGGAGAAATGTGCTTGAGGTCATGTGACCAAATGGGTTTAGGGAACCCATTGAGTGGCACCAAGATCTGGGATGTCACATTAACATAGTTAGCATGATTGATAATCATGAGAAATTTATCACAAAAGGTTGATGGTAATCTTATATAAAATGATTTTTTTTTTGATTTTTGTGAAACTGTAGGGTCTAGGACATTCCTCAACGGCATTAGTTTTTTAGGGATCTACAAAAAATCCCTCACATGAGATCACATGTACAAAGAATGTGACTTGATGCATCCAACATCAGAATTTATGGAAATTGGTTTAATAATTATTCTTAATTAATGTAACAAACACAATCCTTAGATGTTCTTCAGGTTCCTCCATGATATTTTACTATAATAAAATATCAGAAATAAACACTACAATAAATTGATAGAGGTAATGTCTAAAAAATGTATTTGTGAATTCTGTGAGTATTGCTACAAAATTATTAACTCTGTATTGAATTACATGAAACTCATAGTGCCCATACATTGTATGAATAGTTGTAATTATAATATCTTAATTCTTCACCTTTAGATGATGATATATAGAATTAATATCCACCATTGAGAAGTAATGATCTCATTAAAACTGATCAAACAAGTCATAAATCCTTGGAAGAGTATACATGTTCATTATGGTGACCTTTTTGAGTCATCGATAATCAATAAAAAGCCACATTGATCTTTATTTCTACATGAAAAAGACTTCTAGGGAACCCCATGGTGTTGAAGTAGGGAATATGGACATGTTTTCTAAATACCATTACAACTGATTCTATAACTCCTCCTATTTTATAGGAACAATCATATCAGGTGAACAACGAGATAGTAGTTTCCCCAGGTTTGTGTTCTATGGAGAAATCCTCCTTATAATATGAGGGATATCTAGGTAACACTTTAAAACAATAAATAAATGTATTCTCTCACAATGGTAATCTCACTTAGGTTGATACATTCTTTTGACTCAACCATTTCAGTGAGCTTTGCTTATTAACATGAAATCAACAGCCTCACCATTAAAGGATTGTCTAAATGAAATTCTTGATCTTCCTTTCATTTATAGAGGATCGTGGGATGGTATATAATATGAAAATATAATTTCATTTCCCAACATATTATTTCTTCTCTATATAATGAGAGACAATCCATCCCTAGTATAGATTTGAAATCAACCAAGGGAGATATTACAAGATTCATTGGAAGGATCTTCCCACATGTGCCAATAATATTAGAGTCTAATAGTTGGGCTCAAATTATTTCACCATATAGTGTTTATATATATATATCTACTTAAAATTTTTGGAGCTTCAATTAAATATTTATAGAAAACATTCCAGATATAAAGGGTTACATTTAACCAGAATCAAATAATACTTTTTACATTCTTATGTGAGTCAGAATTATACCATTTTTTGAGATTATTTTTTACCACATCTACAGTAGTGATGGAAGAAGCCTTTCCAAACTCCATTGGATTTGGTAGTTGATTCCACTAATTACCCATACAAACTCTAGGGTTAGTGCATTTTCTTGCATAATGACCTTGTTCCCTATAGTTATTGCAATGTACCATGGGTTTTTCTCCCCTTCCCCCACCACAATGTCTTGCCTCCTAATATATTTTCATCATTCCCGATCTTGGTGGAATTCTCTCCCACACTTGAGTATTTTCATCACCCCTATGAGATAGTTACCTTGATGCTTCTTTCTATATTTTAGATATGTGGGTGGTTGACTTTTTATTCCTCATTTCTCAACCGATCCTTCATTTTGAAACTACATATTTAGTTTCATATCACCAAAACCATGGGACCATTCTTCTAACTCCATCTCCACTTTTATATCCAATAGAAAAACTTCATCACAACCCCCAATGTCTTGAATTTGTAGAGCATGTTCATGGTTTGGTTTTACACCACTAATGAATATATCCTTTTTTCTATCATTATTGATAACAAATCCCAAATAATACACTATAATCCTAGTGAAATTTTCTTTGTTTTATGTGATGAATTCACCATCCTTTTTTATCTCTTATAATTCTCTATCCATATTTCTATGAATATTTCTTGGTAATAATTGTTATGAAACATTATCTTAATGTATTACCACTCCATCTCTTCAATTTCTTCAGTCGTCTTGATGTTCTTAATCAACTACCATTATTGGATAGATTCTATATTTATATGATAAATGACTAATGGAACCCAATCCATCTCATAACAGTGAATTCAAAAAAGATCTTCCCCATTGATTTGGTGCTCTAGTCTACTACTAGTGGATCAAAACCCAAATAACGATATTTGGGTTCGAGGATTCACATTATCATATGTCTGAATAATTTATTCACTTTAATATCCTGTATAATAATTTGTGATTCATTAATTAACAAATAATTATACATTTATACATGAATTTAATTCATTATTGTTTAACTATGTTAATTAATGGGAATTTTATGAGTTATATAGTTTAATTTCATCATTTGAGAGTGTTAATTTTCTTGTTTTTCATTATCATTTTACATGGATATGAGTATATAAGATTATGTAGAATGGGTTTAATTCTCCAGAATTGATAATATATATTATAAAGATACATTTAGAGGTCTAAATTATATTATATGGAATTTTTTTATAAGGTATGATGATGAATGATTAGATAAAAGTGAAGGATGACTGTTTTAGGTTAATTTTGGCAGTTTTTCAATCACAACAAACTCATTTTTTATCATTTAGTATTATGTATATATGTTATCTAAACAACATAAATAGAGTTGTAAGATAAATTTTATAATATTTTTTGACCATTATTATGGTTTTATTATCATCATTTGATGATTAAATGGAAAATGATAGTGCATCGTCCCCGATGTCGATAAATTGACACATCACCAATGACAATACCATTTTTAGAATAAATGAGTTAGAGAGTATAATTTAATTATGGGTCTTATATTAACCTGATATAATTATATTATATGTTTGTTTTTAGAGTTATTATTGCATTTGGATGAGGGGATGTGAAAATATAAGAAGAAAAAAAAATAATTTGAAAATACCCTAAATGAAAAGGGAAGTGTTTTTTACCTTATTAATTCTCTTCATTGAGAACCTCATTAGAGAACCTAGGTTCTGTTCTTTTGATAAGAACCAGATCATATAGGCGTGGGGAATGGTCTTATGGATATTTTTGGGAATAATTTTTTGAAGGATCAATGATTGAGTGGTGTAAGGAGAAGAGGTGGTGAGGGTGGTATTTATAGTGGTGGAGAGGGGTGTATTTTCATTATTATATTCATTAGTTTATTATTTTGGCTCAAGAAAATGAATAATTTTTAAATTATAACAAAATATATTAAAATATATATGGTTAGTTCTAGATTACATTGATTAAACAAGTGATGCATCAAGGAATAGTGTATTTAACATACAATGAATATATACTTTAAATTTCCATATTTTTAAATTCCCAAAACCATTAAGTATTTATGAAAAATTGATAAAATTTACCCTATCCACTTCTTGAAGTGTAGAATTCCTAAATTAACTCCCTTTTATGAAAATGATTTTCTATATCATATAAATTTAATTCTTCACTAAAATCACCATTTACTTGAAAAATACATATTTTGAAAATTAGTACTGATTGTATAACACTTTGATAAATTAGTTGATGTCTCATTAAATTATATTAAAACCATAATACATTAAATTATTAATTTATGATACTTTTTTGAAAATAATTTTTCTTTTAATTTAATCAATTAATCATATAATTGTAATTAAATATTTATGGGTTACAAAAATTCCAAATATTAATTAATAATTTAAAAAACATTTATTTACATTGATTATGATATAATTATATTCCACTTTCATTTATAATTTAACCAAATTTTATTTATACATTAATGGGTAGGGTTAAAATTCATTTTTCTAGTTTACATTTCATAAGGGTTAAATTACTATTCCTATGCTAAAGTTACCATTTCATCAGTATTGGTTCCTTAAATTCTAGAAATACTTCTTGTTTCATTAATAATTCATTTATAAACATTTTATAATGATCTATTAGTAATTTTATATGATTTATACTATGTGAAATTATGATAAAAAGGGAGAAATTACATTGATAAATGTTTTGGACATAATAATATCTCTACCCACACTATGATATCTAAGGAATCATATAAGGATGTTCTGTAACCACCTCAACGATCATATGACGAGTTATCTATGAGAAATTATAATGGTAAGATGATTTTATTGATAATGGTATAGGATTTTGATTCATAAATATTACATCATTTTATATGAATATTTATTTCAACTGACAAATAATCACCTAAGGACCATAAATATTTAGTGTCATTTGAGACTAGATACAATATATTTTTATTTCATAAAAGATATTAAACATCTTCAACAATGGTATTTTAATTTAGTAAAATTCATATAAATTAACTATTTTAAACTTTTTTTCCATGACATGGTGAATGAAAACATAAGAAAGGGTGAGCTCAAATTCTTGGTAGTCATAATCATCAGATATATTAATCAATGATCATATGAAGGTAAAAGGTAATAATAACAGTACGAGATATTTAACATAACATACAAGATTCATACCCAATCAATAATTTATTGTAAACATGAGTCATTGTATAAATAAAAATAATTTAAATTGACATTATTCATAGGAAGGATAAATAATAATAAATCAAAAATGAATCGTAAGATCAAGTTATATAATAGTGGAACCATGAAAAGTATAGAAACAATTTCATATGTCAAGGATAACCACCACGACATCAAAATACCAATGGATCATCAATTAAATCCATTTTCTTGTAGTAGATCAGGGACATGAACCTTTTTCCAATATTGATCAAGAACATAGACATATTTCCCAATGATGACAAAACACAATGACTTGCTTCCTCTGATTATCCCATTAAATTTAATATAATATCCAATGAATTGGAGGGATATTTAATTTTGGTCCCACCAATCACATAATGAAATCCATAATTATGAGTACCATAAAATCAATAAACATTCATAATATCATCATATCATAACATGTATATTGAAATCAGGTTTGTTAATCATTTGACAAATCCACCATAGTATATCCCATGGAAAATGAATGGTGTTCATTAAAATCTTAACATTATAATAAAAACCCAACTAGAGAAAGAATGAGGTGGTATCATGGTATCATATCCCAATAAAAAACAAGTTAAAAGAAGGGATGTTTTCATTGATGAATATAAATACAATTGAAATATTACTGAAATTTATTGTTGGAATAAAACCTGTTCACATTATAATCACTTAGTTAAAATATTTTTTTTCAAAATTTTAAATAATTTTATTTAAAATAAAAATTTATACATGTAAGTGAAGCTTCAATTAATGGAGTGGTAAATATGGTATTAAATTCAAAACATTATGTGTACCTTTAAATAATTAATCCATCAATGTTGTATGAAAAAAGAAAAAAATACCAAATTCAAAAAAATGATACAAATATTTTTATTAAAAAATTTGGAAACAATCAAAACATTTTAAAAAATTAAAAAAAAAACTATAGATAAATATTAACTACATTTTTTAAAACATTTTTTGACACTATGGATATGAATGAAATCAACTTTCAACCAATGTGCGAAACAATGTCATCTTTTCATTAAAAAATAATTTGGGCTATTATGTACATAATGTGAAGAAATTATAGAGAAATGGTAAATTTTAAGAAATAGAAAAATTATAGGAAATGTACACTTTTAATTGAGATATATATCATAATATTTTATTATAAAAGCATAATCACAAAAAATCCAAATGAAAATAAGATTTTTCTCATAAAACCATACAACTTTGGTAACATTTGAGTTATAGGAACCCCGAGACAAATTACCTTATATGAATTATTAAATACCTATAATTTTAATGATAATAAT
Organism: Viscum album; assembly: GCA_963277665.1. NCBI lineage: Eukaryota > Viridiplantae > Streptophyta > Magnoliopsida > Santalales > Viscaceae > Viscum > Viscum album. Next base: position 354,887,221 of record OY728150.1, on the reverse strand, counting down.
AATATAATAAATTCATAATATAATAAATAATATATAACAAATAAGTGGAGGAAAGGTCATGTGTCTCATGGGAATAAAAGTGATATGAAAATCCCTATCCATAGGTATGGATTCCCAGAAACATGTTTAAATCACTTATGTTGTTAATATTGATTTATAAAACATATATTCCAGAACCATACTCATATATATATCATATCATATAATAATTCATTATTAATTTTTTATCTATTATTAACAATTCTTTATAAGTATGATTATTTCTGTTGATAACTGTATCGTTTTTCATGTATGTTTTAGTTTTTTAGTTTTTCTACTTGTACATTGAACATGGGTATATATAATTCATAATTTAAATCATGAAATTAATATAAAATAAATTTATTATATTAAAATTTATAGTAATCCATTAATTTTATATAGGAATAAATTAATTACACCATTTATGGGGATAATATGTTGTATGTACGCAAAAACATTGATTCCGTTTTTTTTTGATAGATGGAAAAGAAGAATTATATATCACAATTCCAACTTATAAAATAAATTATATATAATATAAATTATATATATTATTTAAATATATCCTTATTACAATCCATATGCAACTAAAATAAAAAAAGGTATCAATCACTTCAGCCTGGGGGTAGCCGACATGTATGCATGAGCATCGTTATCATTTCTCAACAGATTAGAAGGTATGAAGTTATATGTGATATTATAGATACATATGTTTAGCGATTTTTTATTGATAATTTATAAATATTTTTAATTCATTATTATATCCATATTTTAGAGGTGGTGATAGAAGATGAATTATATTGGTTCACGTAGAGGTAGTCCATCATTAGCACAATCGATGATTTCATTTACCGTTTGATGGAAGAGGGATTGATGTAAATTATGAAATTAACCAAAAAATATCTAATTATATTGGATATTATTACATTAATATATAAAATTGTTTTAAAATATTAAAATATAAGGATGAAAAAACAAAACATTATTGGTTAAGAACAACTCAACTTCTTTGGGCAACCTCTTTTGGGTTTCCCCAAAGGCCTTCTTAGGAGGGGTCTCGAATAAAACAAAATCCCCCATAACATGGGAACATTTTTAAGGAATTTATGGATATAAAAAAATAATCATGATGTGTGGAATATATATGACATGTTGTTTCCTTTTACTAGAGGAAGAAATGGCCTACAAGGAATCCACTTGGAAGTTTCCATAAAGAATACAAAATGATAAATTCATTCAAAATAAAAATTCTTATAAATGAAAATATATGTAATTTATTTTGTATAATGTTGAAATATATCCATAAAATATGATTTATGCATGTTCAATTGGAAAACATTCCCTTATCTTTGGGTTTAACCCCTGGAATTCTATTTTTATCCATAATTGTGGAAATTAGTTATTATGGTTTTAATTAATCATTGTGATAAAAAACATATTTTGAAATTATTAAATAATTTAAATTATGGAGATTCCAAAAATTGAATCTATTTTACTAAATAAAATTCACAAAAGTGTATGGATTTAATTTAAAAACAATCCACCAAGATACACAAAATTACAATTTTCTAATGAAAAAATTTTATTCAGTATAACAAATTATTATATCAATGTTTAACATAAAATTGATTCCAAGTACGCAAATAATAATATTATTTAAATAATTATAATTTTTATCAAATTTATAAAAATTAATCATTGTAAATGCTTTAATGATTAGACCATTTTTAATAATTTGTTTTTTCAATATTCATTAAATAAATATTATTTTAAAAAACATTTCAAGCATTCATTCATAGATAATTTCGAACAATTTAGTTCAAAAGTTAATTTCATTCTCCTAAATACTTTGTTTAAAAGTTGGAAATAATAAATTTAAAAATATGTTGTGAAATCATAACGAAACTCTATTTAAATGAATATAATTTTTGGGCGTTGTTGGCACCAAAATATTGCACGAAAAGAAGGGACGAAAAAGAAGCCATGCACGCTGCCTCGCGAAGCTCCGACGCGAAGGACCCCCGAGCATCGCGGCCACCGCGAAGCACAGGGGGAGGTACCACTCTGCGAATGCCCTGACGTTCGCGAGCCTGCTGCGAAGACCGTGAGGCGGTACCGCTCCGCGAACACCCTGATGTTCGCAAGCCCACCCCGAAGACCGTGAGGCGGTACCGCTCCGTGAAAACCCTGACGTTCACGAGCCCGCCACGAAGCACCCGCCGCCCCTTCACGCCGCGTGAGTTATGCTTCGCGGATCCCCTTGACTATAAATACTGGGTTCTCCCTGAGTCCAAGGGCAGAGACGATCCGACCTTTTGGCTTCTCAGTTCCCGAATCGCGAAGCACCCTTCGCCCCTGGGAATCATGACCTCAGCGAGGTACTTCTACTTCGCGAGATGCCTTCTCCTTGTCTCGTCTTGAGCCCCTCTTCTGAGAGGGATGCCCTTCGTGAAGCCTAAGGGCATTCCCAAAGGAAGGGGATTCCCAAGGGAACCCAAGCATCCATGGAGCATTTATGCTTCGCGAAACACCCATCCTGTACTAGTGATCCACATGCCAAGGCGGGGTCGCTATACATTACGAAGCACACTGCTTCCCAGCACCTTGCTTCATGAGTCCCATCTGCTTTGCGAGGATGTGCTCCACGAATCCAATTCCACTTCGCGAAGCACCTCCCATTCACACCCCTTCCCCATGCTAAGGCCGAGGCACTCCACTTCGCGAAGCAGACTCCTTTGCTTGGAAATTCCTCTTCACGTGCGACCATCCAGGTTTGTACGATGTGATTTCAAAATCCCATGGACAACACCACCCGTAGTGTTGCTTCGCCTAATACTTCTTCACATAAGCACGCTAACGGCTACTGCTTCTTCGCATAGCCACGCTAACGTGGACCCCTCGATGGTTCACTCTGCAACCCCCCTTTACCATGTCCTTCCCAGTACCTTCCCTCCCCCAAGGAGCAGAGGGTACCGGTCATGTAAGTCCTAGGGGTGTGGAGTAAACCCACCTCCTCCAAGCTTCAGGACGTTACACTACCAAGCACCTCGTCCTCAACACATGACGTTAAACCGTGATTCGACCCCACACCTCGAACGCAGGGTCCCCCATCTCGGACATTCCCTATGCTGTTTGTCTCCACAGAGATGGGGTCACCCCCTCCACAAGGGATGATATCCTCCTTATCGGAGTGGCGTATGTCCATGAGAGAAGAGAAACCACCCTGATATAAGCCCCATGTCTCTCTTACGGAAGGTAGAACCCATGCACCTTCGTACTTCCCACTGCCAAGGCCAGTGGAAGCGCGATAGGGAATGAGGCACCTTCCATATTTGGTCCCAAATCCCTCTCCTACCGCGCTTTGTCGCACTTCGGGCTTCCATCCTGGAGTAAGTCCCAGTACCATGGGTCTCCCAACGCATAAGCCCCTCTTCATTTCTCAAGGACGTACCCTTCTCGACGTGATCGTCAGGTCTCTCCTGCCACTTGTTTCTCACACTGAGCACGACTCATGTGGGCTTAGAGTAAGCATTAGCCATGACAACACCCCGTCCAACATGAAGTTAAACTGTGTGCCATCTAGCATAACATTAAACTGTATTCCCTCGTCCGGCATGGCGTTAAACTTCACATCCATATGAACTACGAGGTCTTTGATCCATGTCATGGCATGGTACGTAGGAATCCTCCATGAGGTTCAAGCCCACCACCCGTCATTTCTTCACGTCAGGTTCTACCCTCATCCAGCATGACTTTAAACTACATTCTAGTCCGACGGCAAGCCGTTGTGACTAAACCGAACTACGAGGACTTTGATCCATGTCAAGGCACGGTATGTATGAAGCCTCCCTGATGTTCAAGCCCATCTCCCATCGGACCAAGGTCCCTTCTTCACGTCAGTTCAACGATACCCACCGCCATTCCCAAACTACGAGGACTTTGATCCATGTCAAGGAATGGTACGAATGAATCCTCACGAGGTTCAAGCCCACCACTAGTGGACCCCCGGGTTCACCTTCACGTCGGTTCACCGATGAATCCCATTTAAACTATGATGTCTTTGATCCATTTTATGGAATGATACGTAGGAAGCCTCCCAGAGGTTCAAGCCCACCACCTGTTGGTCTCTCCGACCTTCTTCACGTCATGTCACCAGCACCTGGGCAGCCTAGTGTGTAAGCCCCACGCCATCCGAACCAAGGTCCTCACTCACGGAGGTTCGCCGACACACCATTATGAACTACGTGGTCTTTAATCTATGTCAAGGCATGGTACGTAGAAAACATCAATAAGGTTCAAGCCCATCACCTGGTCGTTCCGACCTCGCTCATGTCGGTTCACCCCCGCCCTGCATGACGTTAAAATATATTCCACATTAAACCTGAACTACGAGAAATTTGATCCATGTCAAGGCATGGTACGTAGGAAGCCTCCACATGGTTCAAGCCCACCACCAGTGGACCCCCGGGTTAACCTTCACGATGGTTCGCTGACGATGCCCATCGGGCCAAGGTCCACTTTCACGTCGGCTCACCGACACCATCCCGAACTACGCAGACTTTGATTCCCTGCCACGGGGATATGTAGGAGGTGTCTTTGAGGCTCAAGCCCAATCTCACTATCGCCCTTGCGATAGTCCCATCTCAGTCCCCCTCCGCTTCATCCACCCATCCATCATCCACCCTGATTCATACCTGGACCGCCATATCCCTGCGAGATCATGCCATTCCGCTCCTCTTTACAACATTCAGGAAGCCGCCCACAGGTTGGCCCTGATATCTGCATCCCTTCAAGGGAAATTCCTCAATCTGATCCATTCCAGCTAATGTTCTGATCAGGCCGATCCGCCTCCGCTGGATGTTAAACCTACGGCATACCCTGTGTCAAACATAGGAATCTAAGGAAACCCTCAGATATATGCCTATGGCATATAATTCCTCATTCTCGATGTGGTATGCCTCGTGATTCCATGCCCTTGAGAAGCCCTATGACAAGGGACAAAAGACAGACACGCCAGTTCCACAGCATTCAGACAGGCTACTGATGCCTCGACGTGAGTACTCCCCCGAATGAAGGTTGCTGCCTTGACCGGACCCTTTGGAATGTCCTGACAGAAGCAGTGTAATTAACCAGCGTCCATGGAAACATGGCACTGGGAAGAGTTTCACGAACAACATATTAAATCTATGAGAGAGACCCGGACTAGGTGATGAGTTCCGAGGTGGAATCCTCGAAATGAAGAACTGACATCCCATCATCCCGATTTCGACCAAGGAGGAGACGTCCCTGAATAAGGAGTGAATGTCACCCACCTTTGGAAAGGGGAAATGCGGGGTGACAACAGCGCGTCCTCCACAGACGGATGTGCGCGCCCCGGCGAAAGCGTCGGAAACAGAAATGGTGAACCCGATGTGAAATTCTTCTCCTCAATGTGGAGATTAGTAGCGTTCGAGACACCAGTAAACTAACGTGTCACCGGATCCAGATATCTGGTGCCGGGTCCCGCAAAGAAAATAACGGGCCTGGCGTGAAACTCACCCAATGTTGGGGAAGTAGAACGTGGGGCATTTTGTTCTGCAATGTGTTGGAGTGGATCCCTCTTACTGACGTGGAGAATGGAATGACGCAGGGGAACTGGTTGTCAATCCTTTTCCTCGCAGTGCTGATGAGTTGATCTCTCTGTTTCCAAGGAACCAGGTTGCTACTATGGAGACACGATCACCGCTCGCTCACCTACGTTGGGGCGGGGGAAATACCAGCACAGCCGCCCCGAATGGCTCCACTGCCACCACGACGACCTCTACATCCGTGAATACGGGGCGCCCACGTCCCCTCTCCGCGTTAGAGATCATCCAGCGAAGGGTGATCAATAACCTTGTATGTAGGTACGAGGAGTAAGGGGTCATCCTGACTCGGGATATGGCATGCCTGAACCTGGAGGCATCCAAGCCCCGCCGTCAATTCCACCTTCAAAGGCCGCGCGGGGAGCCCCTGCTCCACACCCCAATGTTCAATCGTTTTGGGAGCCTATCCCTAGAACACCTCGACGAATTCTCGCCATACGCTGATGAGGTGGGTGATGTCCAGCTCGGCCCCCTTAGAGTCCCATTCTAGGGGCTCCAGGCAAGGGCTCCCATCTGGATGCATCAGCGCCGCCGACCGGCCTCGCCAGAAGAGCAGGTAGGCCATGCCCCTACACCACATGTGCCAGATCGTCTAACCCGGCGTCAGCGTCGGGCCCGAGCTGAGGACGCTCGTCAAGGGGCATCGACGTCAACAGTTACTGTGTCCTGAGCCACCTCTGACGTGAATCATGGAGTCCCTGCACACACTGAGCAGTGGAATTCCCTCACCCAACCAGGATCGAGGCTCCAACCACCCCATGGGGTGGTCGGGTTGGCTATCGGGGTTGCATGCCTGAGTTGTGATCGCCCCGAACCAATTTGTGGTAATGTCACCCCGTACGGAGGGCCTCCCCATACCACTATTCCACAGAGCGTGGGCCTTCCCCGCTCCGAAGCTTGTCACAGAGGTATGCCTCGTGCTACCCCCATATCGAAGGAAAACATGCCCCGCGGTAGTGACGCTCGGCGCGGAAACCTCTCCCACGCCCACCATACAGGGTATGGAGTCCCTCCTCCTGCCCTCGACCGTCGATGTGAATGAACTGCCCATACGGTCCCTCTATAACGTGGGGGTCCTCCCTACGTACTCTCTGCAACTGGCGAAGGTCCTCCTTGCCTCGACAACTCGAGGAGTGTAGGTCAGCCTCGCTCCGCCCGCACCGACCATGGAGGACCTCCCCATGCTCCTGCAGGTTCCAACAGAGGTTCCGCCCATGTGGGTTCTATCCATGGAGGCCCTCCCCATGTGCCCTTCGACATTTTCCCTGGTTCACCTCAGACCTCGGTTATCTCAAGTGGGAGCCCTCTCCGACATGGCGCCAGCGCCGCCCCGAGGATACATGTTGATAATCAACCTTGTCCTGAAGATCCATCTAGGGGAAGGAGAGCGGGTCTTCACCACCACAATAAGAGTCCTGGGAAGGCCCGAGTGGAGGTCAAACCAGCCCGTTTCTCGGATTCTGAAGCGGAATACTACTCAGCGATGGAGCCTTCTCCCCGCTCCTCTGTGTCAAGGACTGGGGCAGGAACAAGGCGCGTAAGCCTCGTCCTCCCAGAATGCAAAGTCCATCGGATTCCTGCCTCTCTCCGCAGGTACATCCAAGAGGAAGAAATTTTAAAAACTCTGTAGGTCCCGACCATGAAATCACCACCGTCGTCACAAGAGGCACCCTCTACCTCTACCAGAGACCACATAGAGATATTTTGGGGACCAACGGCGGTAGAACAACGACATGGCCTATCACCGGAAACTGCAATTCCTATGCCAAAAGCTGTGGCTATCAACCAATAAAATTGTGATATCTTGTTCAAGTCACCCCACTCTTCAAAGGATGGCTCGGAATTCAGTGGCCAGTTAGCTCGTTCGCCGTATTCTCCACCGCCAAGTTTACTGTCCCAGCGGCCCGCCTCGGTACCGCTACTGGTCCCTCAGCCACCTCCGGTTAACGAGTGGGGAAATATGATGCCAGACCCCGAGTCCGAACCCAGGATCATCTGGAGCATTCTCACAGCGGATCACTTCCTGGAGAAGTTCTGGACGACAACATCATCGAACTTTTGCGCACCAGAGTCCCTTACCCCAGGGGAAGTGGCGTTCTTTTGCTGAACCCTATGAGAAACACACTTCCACCGTCGTTACGATCAAGTGATGTACCCTAGGAGTCAAGAGGACTTTGAAGAAATTGGCGAGAAATGATGCCTGATCGATTTGGCCGCACTCCCTATGGCCCAACACCATGAGTCACCAGGCCATCAGAGCACCATTCAACGGAAATGCGTTCAGAGTTTCAATGTACTCCGCAGAGTCATCAGGGAAGCTACCCCCCATGTGCAAGTTCGTGGATGGGGACACTATGCCTCTCTCCTCTTCATCCCCATCTAACGGTAGCCAGATTCTTTATGCGACATTGAGGACATGCCCTCGAGAGGGGTCGTGGTCCACATGGCTGACGTAGTGGACAGGGAAGACGATATTCGATTTCCCGAGGGAGACTTACCCCCCGAGTGCGTACCGCTAGTGCTGGACCCATCAGGGAGGGTTAACCGTCAGCAGAGGAACCTTCTTGGCCTCCCTGTACCCACCGAGTCGCTGGTACTCAGTCGAAATGCCTGAAAGGTTAAGGAGCACATCGGAAATGTCAAGCAGTCCGACCTGTCCGCCTCTATACAGAAGACAGACAAAGATCCCAAGAAATCCGCGTTATGCCAGTAGCTTGCTGAGCAGAAGAGGCTAGTTGACGAACTCTTTGCCGAGCGGGCTACAGAGCGGCAACCCGACTATGGTAATCCCATGCTAGGGCAGCAGGGGTACGAACAATTTCCCTCGGTGAGATGCCTCCAGGAAACCCTGATCATGCTACTTCTGTAGACATGGCAGAAGCTGGAACTCATGGCAAGAGGGCGAGATACGTCTCGTCAAACCCTCCTGAACGATGGGGAAATCTGAGGAATCCAGCCCGGGTCCCCCCAGCCGCCCCGCAGGCCGTTCCGCTAGTCACTCCACGAGCTGCTGAAGCCATCTACCGTGTTATAGAACCTGTCAACACAGTTTTCATTAGGGATCCCCGTCAAGACAGGTAACCCCACACGGATGATCTTATAGCGTCACTCATCGCCTGCCTCGAAGCGTTGGAAACGCGGCAGGTGGTAGTCCCAACAGATGTAAAGCCATATCCCACGTGGGTGGATGATATGCCATCACCCCCGGGTTTAGGGAACCCCACTTTCTCGACCTTCAACGGGACAGGGGACCCGTCGCAGCACTTGGCCCACTTTTCTTCCAAGTGTGTCCCCATGCTGGGGACTCCGGCCCAGCAAGAAGTTGCCAAGCTCCGATTTTTCGTACAAACATTGGAGGGCGCCACATTCGTCTGGTACAGCCAGCTCCATATCGGATCGGTGACCAATTGGGAGGATAACTGCCGATAGTTCCTATACCAATTCAGCTCCACCACGCGAAAGACCATCATCGCAGACCTCTTCAAGTGAAAACAAAGGCCTGATGAGAAAGTCGCGGACATCATCGCCCGGTGGAAGGGACATACATACTCCCTCGACATGCCACTGAATCAGGAGAAATTAGTGACGATGTGTGTAGAGAACATTAAAACGGAGCTGGTTCCTTCCCTGATCACCCAGAACTACCCTAGAGGGTTCCCTGATTTCTCAGATAAGGCTGAAAACCTCAAGGAGGCTCTGCAACAGGCTAGTCAGGCACGTTTGCTGCCCCTGTGATCCCAGCCAGGAGGGCTTCTAGAGCCGAACCCGCCGCGGTGGCCCAAATAGAAGCCCCCAGGCAGCTAGAATTACTGCCAGCGACACCGGCCCCATAACCCCACAGAGGTCCTCCACCCCAAGCGTAGGCTCCTGCCCAGAAGCTACCACCTCAGAATCGACAGGTTCCCCTACGCAATGCACCACCACCACCTAGGCGAGACAATCAGGCACCGCCTCCTTGGCAGACCCCTCCGGCCCCTCATCAGGGCTAGGTCCCCAAGGCCCCCTATCCAGAAAAAGGCACCAGACCTATTTGTTCAATGAAAATCAGGTCCCTGGAAACTTCCGAAGTGCTCTAGAGCAAGGGATTGTGCACCTACCCGAGTACAGAAGGCTGACATAGGCGAATCTCACCGATCACCCCAACTACTATCCTTATCATTGGATACTGGGGCACACCCTCAAGCAATGCTATGTATTTAAATACTGGCTTCAAGACCAGGTCGGAAACAACATAGTCAGGTTGGGCCCGACAATAACACAAGTAGAGGGTGTCTTTGTAGGGTCAGATATCGGTAGCGACATCGAAGGGGAGTGGCAGCAGGTTCCCAGCCGTGGGTCCAAGAAATACGACGATTGTATGGCTCGAAAAACCATCGCCTGTTCCCATGGTATTATTCGGGCATGCCTGAATCAGCTGGAGCCTTGAGGGGAAGTAGCCAGTACCTCTGCATTACCTTCACAGCCGACCTCTTCCCAAAAGGGCAAGCAGCGATGACGCAAGAAGAAGCAACGCGCTCCACCACTGTCGTTGTCATCCCGCAGTCTTAGTGAATTTATGCCCCCTGAAATGGGGATTCTTCCCAGAATCCATGCGGTGGTGGATGACTCATCGAGCGATAGCTAGGGGTATGATTCGGTTAACACCCTGGAGATGTTAAAGCCTTATATGTCTCTCGACGAGGGGGAACGCAAGGCGAGCCTCCCCAATGTTTCCAGCCGACGTCAACGCCAGCGGAACTACAACCACACCGTTCGTCAAGGCACGTCATCGGGCACTTTCAATCATGCCATGCACGCTACTGAGACTAGACAGCAGGCTCTACTAAGAGCTCAGCACACACAACCTCATCGAATTCCCTCAGTTCTACCTCCACCGCTGTTTGTGCTACTAGATCTGGCAGAGCTGCCTGGTTCGTATCACAGTCTGTCTTGCCCAGCTACAGGACAATCTCCACTGTCTAATCCTAATCCGGAAATTACTCTCCAGGCTTCAATTAGTAGGAAACGGGATGTACCCAGCACTATCCAACCGCCGATTCAACCGGCAGGACCCGCTATGTCTCCAACTGCAGAACGGCCTCCTATAAGAAGATGCTTGCGTTTGGCATGAAAGTATGATGTCTGGAAGCACCTGGCCGGCATTCCAGCAAGGATTTCTATCCTTGAGGCCCTTCTCCTATTGTATGAAATGCGCGAAGAACTTGTCGAGGCCCTAAGGAGTCCCCTTCAGTTTGAGACGGAGGTAGCAGCTGCGGAAGCCTTCAACGCTGAGGAAATTGAGAACACTGAATGCTAGGCAGTTATCTCGTTCTCTGGTGAAGATGAAGACCCTCCCATACAGGGGAATATTCTCCCACTGTACATCACTGGCCACTTCAATGGTGTGTATGTCCGCCGCTGCCTCGTTGACACGGGTTCCAGGATCAACCTAATCCCGACTCGGACACTGCTAAAGCTGGGTCTATCTGAAGATTATTTTACACCCTCCGACCTCAGAATCCAGGGATACGACAGGACCGAGCAATCTCCAGTCGGCAAGATCCACCTGAAGACCTAGTTCGGCGGCCTAATTGCCAGCACTGAGTTCATTTTTGTCTCTCAGGACACCGCCTACAACACATTGATGGTTAGGGCATGGCTCCATCTGCACGTAACGGTCCCTTTGTTGTATCACCAATGCCTCAAATAATCCCTCAATGGTCGAGTAGGAATTCTCCATGGAGATGCGTCTCCTTTCGCCTCTTGTAAAGCCCGCTATTTGGATTTCGGTTATTACAAGAGCAAGGATAAGAAAATCCTAGTAAGTGAGGATGATCCTGCCCCGGTCACAAGTGATCCATGGGTAGGCCTGGATGACACCTACATCTTCCCGATCCATCGATTGGAGGCCACGACTCTAGACCTGGGGCATTGTTTTGTTGTTTCTGGTATTCAAGGAAGGTGTGTTCCCATGTCCAAGAGACGACGGAAAATCACCTCATACTCTTACACCAACTAGGCTCAGGTTGTAACGACCCGAAAGTTTTTAAATAAATTTTGCTTCCCAATTTTATGTGTTATTATTATACTCAACAAAAATGTTTTATTTGATAAACGTGATTATAATTAAAATGAGATCAGTGGGTTTTGACTATTATATAACCATCGGTCAATATGACCGTTGTGAACAAAATGTTTTGATTTTTGTCTCTAAATATAAGTAATCTTGGTTAATTATTATAGAAAGAAGATTCGATGGCCTCACCTAGTAGTCTTGGACCGATCGAAGCCCATCTAACAGAGCTTGGGAAGGAGGTAGCACCACTGGGCTTTGCTCTGGATCAAATCCAAGCCGAACTTCATCATGTGAAGCTGGAACGGAATCGCCTTCGTGAGAAGTTCAAACTGATAGAAATTACTACTCGAGCAATGTTGACTGAGCCGCCCCAAGCTTCTATCACCCTAGCACACCTTACTCTTAGGTCCTATGCTGGTATTATAAGGGGTTATGTAACGAGACCGTAACTACCTTGTGTAATCCTTGTTTTAAATAAAAATTGGGATTTCTTCTTATGATGAAGTTTATGAATTTTGAAATGACCGGATAAATATAGTATGCATATATTTGATGAATTTTAGAAAAAGGATATTTTAAATATGTTTATGTAAACCCTAAATAATTAAAAATGTGTAATGATTTTCAAAAAATGGTCTTCTGCAATTATGTTCAGTACTAAATTTAGAGTCTAATAAGATCAACTTGATTTTTGATGAATAGTAAATTATGAATAGTGATTTTATGATTAGGATTAGTAATATGACCAAATGGATTAGTAATCTCACTTAAAGAAAGTTTTAAAATAATCTAGGCACCTTGATTAAGTAATGTGACTCAATAAAATAGTTAAATAACGGTTTCATTAATTATTATTCAAGTATTAGTTTTTTCAGGTGAATAGTGTTTTTTTAATTAAAAATTTAATTAAAAATAATTAGAAAATTATTTTTTTAAAAATGAATTTATTTTTGAACTCAGAGCATCGATATTATGTTATGGTAATTTTTGGGGTTTTTTCTGAAAAAATGAATTTTCGATGAATAGTGTTTTTATTTAAAAATTAAATTAAAAATATTTAGAAAATTATTTTTATAAAATAGATTTCATTTTTGAAATCAGAACATTGATATTTGGTTAATGTGAAATTTTGGGATTTTTCTGAGAAAGTTGAATTTTCAGTGAATAGTAAAAATACAGTTTTAGGGTTTCAGTATGTTTAATGACATCATAACGGTGTCATGATGATGTCATGAGATCTTTTGAGGGTTGGCCGGCCAAGGGTGATGAATTATTGTTTTGGGGGCCCCATGTGGCCTAACTCCATGATAAATGACAAGGGAGAGCACATGGGTTTGAGAAAAGCACATGTGAGGTGTCCCTTGGCCATTAATGCCTTGTCCCCTCACTTTCCCTATAAATACCAAGCCCTCCTCTCATCCATTCGACTCCCCACTCATTCCCAACGAATTTCGGGTCTCATTACCTCCCAAGGAGTCCTCCCAAGGTTCCCCCAATCCCTCAAGGTCCCAACCTTTGAGGTTTAAGAGGTACATTTTAAGGTAAGGGATCCGACCCCTCTCTTTCTTTTCAAGTAATCTCTTTTATGTCATTTATTTTATACTCCATGTTCTTATGTTGGAGGATGTTATTTTATATTCATCCTACTGCCTATTTCATGTTCATATGATGAGAGACCCCCCCTTGCTCTCATCAATTCGTTTTAAGAATGTTTAAGTAGCGCCGTTAGGCTGCCGAATTTTTTAAGGGATTCTTTCACCTTCCTTGTTTTCAAGTTCTATTTTCATTCAAGTATTTCATGTTCCTTTTTATTATGTTGGGGTATGATATCTAAATTATCATACTGATCTTTTATGATCATATGATGAGAGACCCCATTTTATCTCTTCAATTCAGTATTTTGATGTTTTAAGTGGCGCCGTTAGGCTGCCGAATTTTTAAGTGGTTCTTCACCCTTCTCGTTTTGAAGTTCTACTTTCATGTCAATTCTTTCAAGTTACTTTTTGTTATATTGGGGAATGATCTCTATATCTATCATACTGGACTCTTATGTTCATATGATGAGAGACCCCATTTGATCTCTTCAATTCAGTATTTTGTTGAAGTTTAAGTGGCGCTGTTAGGCTGCCGAATATTTAAGTGGTTTTTCACCATTCTCGTTTTGATGTTCTACTCTCATGTCAATTATTTAAAGTTCCTTTCTATTATGTTGGGGTATGACATCTATATCTATCATACTAGACTCTTATGTTCATATGATTAGAGACCCTATTTGACCTTGTCAATTCAATTTTGTTGAAGTTTAAGTGACGCTGTTAGGCTGCCGAACTTTCATAAGAGAAATCTAATTTTTTTTCTTCCTTCCATGTTTTTCATTTCAAATGGTATGTCCTTGAAATTTCATTACCATGATCATGTATCCTTCTTATTCTGTCCATGTACTATTTTATGGGTCATTTATGAATGTTTGACCCATTTTACCTCTCTTTTAATGTCTTCTAAAACCTCGGAACATTGCCGTTATGCTGCAGAATTTCTGTCTCAAAATGTCTATCTCTTTTTTCTAAAGTTCTTTTATTTTATTAAGTGAATACTCAAAACTCTTTGTTCTAAAGGGGTATTCACATATATACCAAAATGTTCTATTTTAAATTCTGGGATTTACATACATGAGACCCACCTTCCTTTTCTGTGGGTTTTAAAGTGACGTAAGGAGCATGTCTTTAAAGCAGTTTTTTTTACGTTATGATTATGAAATGAAAACCATTTATTTTATATGGGTTATTTATGAAATGTTTGATGATGATATATGTGGCTCACATGATAATAAAGGCAAATTTAAGGGTGCGCCCTGATAGCGCTCCAATGCATTGGGTAATGATGTAACCACTAGAGATTACAATTTTCTCGATACCTTGATTAATAACCTTGGTAATTTTCAAATGACACCTTGGGGATGGACCTTGGTGATATGTTCATGATTGTCTATGTTAAATGATGTAGCCACATCTTCAAGTTATGAAAAAGTTTTATTTTTATTATGATATGCCTCATGATTTCATTTTCATGCCTTAAAGTTCTTTTCATGACTTTATTGATGTTTCTCAAGTTCATATGTAAAATGGTTCACTTGTTTCCCTTGCTAGGCCTTCTGCTCACCCTTCCTTTTGATGTATGTCCCCAGGTTGTGGGATTCAGTAATGAGCCTAGGGTGAACATGAGGAGAAGCCTTTCAAGTGTTTAAGAAGAATGTTTTTTTTGTTTCATGTTTTATGTTCCTTGTTTCCAAGACACTAAACCTTAAAGATCCTCAGTTCCGTGTAATGGAATGAAAAGTTATGTTATAAAAAGACAGGATGCTATAGTTGGTATCAAAGGATGGTTTAGTTATTTGTGGAAATTAGGATATGAAAACTCTAGGAGGAACCCTATAGAAAAGTTTAATATAGGAAATCTTCCTGGTATTTTGGTGAGTATTAAGTAAGGGGTTGCCAAGCAAATACATCCATGTCTGGATACGAGCAGGTAGAGGTGGCTCTGGCACAGATGTACATAGGGGTAAAACCCGAAAACACCGCTTTGAGCTAGACTCGAACGGGAACTGGTACACAACAACGGGCCTTGCTGCACTCTTGGTTATGACACTCCCAGGGGATATGCTTTGGTAAATTCATAAGCTTGGTATGAACCATTGTTAAAGGAACAAAGATAAAATAAAATAAAGGTTCACATAAGAATATATGATCATTCATAACCTAGAGGGGAACCTAGGAGATCACAAGTTAGGGTATACCTTTCATATACAAGTTATACTTATATACTTTCAGTTCCTTTTCATGATTATTAGCTAAGTACTTAAGCCCCTAATTATGCTTTCTCTTCTTAGTTAATGGTGGGAAATGGAAGAACATGTTCCGACAACCAATGTGATAGGAAATGCGACGATTTTCGTACTAATATGACAGTGATGATTAGGGGATTAAAATATTATTATTATTTTGGAGGACGTTCATTATTTTGGGAACCATATTTGATCGAGGTAAATAGATTACTATGGTATTTTCATTGAGGAGTAAGGTTGACTTATATTTTGAAGAATCGATGAATTTAAGGTGAACTTATAGTAATTTAGGTTACTTATGGGAACGACTAACCTATCTTGGGTAAAATATGTTTAGGTTAGATACTTTTTTTATAAGATGTTAGGAGTGGTTGATGTTGTCTAGAGATGAAAAATGAAGTTGTTTTGGAAGACTATGATATCAAATCCTTATTGTATTTGGGTTTCAATCTTAGTTTGGTTTGTTTTGAGGAATTTTAAGGACCGTTGTTTATGGAATGGTCTATGATGAAATTTGGGTAGTACCATGGAACTTTGATGATTTAAAAGTAGTTTCCATTCCTATGGGATTCTTTCTTTTTGAAGAGTTGTTTTACCTTAACCTTTCTGTTTTTGGGATAATGATTAAAGATAGAAGAAATGGATAGTTAATCTTTTGTAGATTATGTGATTCTATAGAAGATGATTCTTGTGCTTTTATGAGACCAAGTGTTTTTGAATTCTCATCATTTGGAGAAAAGATTAGTGTTGGTAGGGACGTGTTAAAGGATGAAACTCTACTTGAAGGTAGGTATATTTTCTTATGTTTTTGTTCTATGTAGTAAATGAAATCCTCAAAATTATGAAAAGAAACGTAAAACAAAAATGTTGTTGGTTTACGTTTCCTACTAGGTAATCAAAGACCGTTTACACACATCATAAGTTTGGGATTTTCTCATGGTTAACTTTCTCCTAATCATGTTCTCTATCACTCTCCCTCAGAACTTGACCCTTTGTTTTCTCCTCCATGTCCATGTTTTCTTACATGGAACCCTAGTGTGGGTTAACTCGGGTGACCTTTCTACTTCCATATCATTATTTTAAAGTAATAGTTTTACTGACTCCTTTTCCGATGTGGGACTTTCAATGAAATTTCAAAACCCAATTTTAAAATTGGGAGGACGCAATTTCTTAAGGGGGGAAGATTGTAACGACCCGAAATTTTTTAAATAAATTTTGTTTCCCAATTTTATGTGTTATTGTTATACTCAACAAAAATGTTTTATTTGATAAACATGATTATAATTAAAATGAGATCAGTGGGTTTTGACTATTATATAACCATCGGTCAATATGACCGTTGTGAACAAAATGTTTTTATTTTTGTCTCTAAATATAAGTAATCTTGGTTAATTATTATAGAAAGAAGATTTGATGGCCTCACCTAGTAGTCTTGGACCGATCGAAGCCCATCTAACAGAGCTTGGGAAGGAGGTAGCACCACTGGGCTTTGCTCTGGATCAAATCCAAGCCGAACTTCATCATATGAAGCTGGAACGGAATCGCCTTCGTGATAAGTTCAAACTGATAGAAATTACTACTCGGGCAATGTTGACTGAGCCGCCCCAAGCTTCTATCACCCTAGCACACCTTACTCTTAGGTCCTATGCTGGTATTATAAGGGGTTATGTAACGAGACCGTAACTACCTTGTGTAATCCTTGTTTTAAATAAAAATTGGGATTTATTCTTATGATGATGTTTATAAATTTTGAAATGACCGGATAAATATACACTAGTGCAGAAAACGTTTTTTACGTCACCATTTTTTACGTCGGTTATATAAACCGACGTCATAATATGTAAAACAAGGTTTTTTACGTCGGTTATTTATTAACCGACCTAAATATTTGTATTCGGTACACCTTTAACGTCGGTTATTATTATAACCGACGTTATTAATCGCGCGGCTTCGTTTTTTACGTCGGTTATAACAATAACCGACGTAAAAAACGCGGTTTTTGAAGGCTTTTTTACGTCGGTTATTTTATAACCGACGTAAAAAAAGAATCCGCAGATGTTTTTGACGTCGGTTATTCCATAACCGACGTAAAAAAACGCGGATTTTGAGCCCTTTATAACGTCGGTTATAAACTAACCGACGTAACAAATGAATCGGAGGAAGATTTTTACGTCGGTTATTGAAATAACCGACGTTATAAATGTTTTTAAAACAATTATCACGTCGGTTATTGAATAACCGACGTGATAACTCATTTAAAAATTTACCCAGACCCGTGGATTGTCATTCGCGAGTTTACCTTCGACAGTCGCGACTCGTCTCTCTCGCGCGTAAACCCGAATCGGCTCGTCCATTTCGTTGGTTTAGATTCGTTTTGCGATCATCGTTTCTCATATTTAATATCCTCGGATCAATCATCTAAACTCGCAGCACTCAGGTAATTCTCCCACTCGTTCGTTTTTTTTCGGGGATAGTATATATATATGTGTTGTGATTTTTTTGTTGAAACTAGCTAAGATTCTTCGATTGCGAACCCTTTTAACTCGTTTTGGCACCATAATCTTATTTATCATCCCTAGATCTATTTGTTCGACTTGCAATATTGAGTAATTTTATGATTTCACTAATTTTTCATCGTTTTCTGTAAATCCCCGAGAGGGTTGGGGCGTGTCCATTTGGATGGGTTGCCCTTTTACAGTTGTTACTACTTTATTCACACACAACCATGGCATAGGTGCATGGATTTGGGGTCGGGGGGTGTCCAGGGGGGTTTACAATGGGGTGGGTGGGTGTGGGGGGCTGTCCAAGGGTGTGGGTGGGTGTTGGGGGGTGTCCAGGGGGGTGTCCAAGGGGGTAGGGGGTGGGGGTGGTGTTTAGGAGGGGTGGGGGGGTTTCCAGAGGGTTGGGGGTGTCCAGGGGGGTGTCCAAGCAGGTCGGGGGTGGGGGGTTGTGTCCAGGAGGGGTGGGGGTGCTTTCTAGAGGGGTCGGGGGCTGTCCAGAGGGGTTGGGGGGTGTCCAGGGTGGTGTCCAAGGGGATGGGTGGGTGTGGGGGGCTGTCCAAGGGGGTGGTGGCCTGTCCAGAGGGGTCAGTGGAGTGTCCAGGGGGGTGTCCAAGGTGGTGGATGGGTGTGGGGGGCTGTCCATGTGGGTGGCGGCCTCTCCAGAGGGTATTTGGGGTTGTCCGGGTGGGTGGGGGGGGGGGGGGGCTGCCCAGAGGGTTGGGGGATGTCCAGGGGGGTGTCCAAGGGGGTAGGGGGTGGGGGGTGGTGTCCAGGAGGGGCGGGGGGCTGTCCAGGGGGGTTTACAAGGGGGTGGGTGGGTGTGGGGGGCTGTCCAAGGGTGTGGGTGGGTGTTGGGGGGTGTCCAGGGGGGTGTCCAAGGGGGTAGGGGGTGGGTGGTGGTGTTTAGGAGGGGTGGGGGCTGTCTAGAGGGTTGGGGGGTGTCCAGGGGGGTGTCCAAGCAGGTCGGGGGTGGGGGGTTGTGTCCAGGAGGGGTGGGGGTGCTTTCTAGAGGGTTCGGGGGCTGTCCAGAGGGGTCGGGGGGTGTCCAGGGTGGTGTCCAAGGGGATGGGTGGGTGTGGGGGGCTGTCCAAGGGGGTGGCGGCCTGTCCAGAGGGGTCGGTGGGGTGTCCAGGGGGGTGTCCAAGGGGGTGGATGGGTGTGGGGGGCTGTCCAAGTGGGTGGCGGCCTCTCCAGAGGGTATTTGGGGTTGTCCGGGTGGGTGGGGGGGCTGTCCAGAGGGTTGGGGGATGTCCAGGGGGGTGTCCAAGGGGGTAGGGGGTGGGGGGTGGTGTCCAGGAGGGGTGGGGGCTGTCCAGAGGGGTCGGGGGGTGTCGAGGGGGGTTTACACATCGATTTGTTTTATATTTCAAAATTGTTTACATTCAAATTATGATTTTTTTCATATAAAAATATATTTGTCTTATCTAAAAAATATATATATTTTTGCTATTTGTTATAGGTAATAATGAGTCGAAGTTGGATTACGGCACATCGAATGAGCAATGAATATGAGGAAGGTGTTGATGCCTTTTTGGAATTTACTAAACGAAATGTTCCAAGTAGTGACATTTTTTTCTGTCCATGCCTGAAATGTCTGAATATGAAGAAGATGAAAAGTAGAGAGATAAAAGATCATCTGATTTGTCATGGTTTCAATCCGAGTTACAACCCTTGGATTTGGCATGGCGAAACTGGACAGAATTTCACTGATGATAATGAATCGCAAGATGGTAACTCCGATGGAATTGAAGAAATGATTCGCGATATTGTAGCAGAACAAATTGAGATAGAACCGACAGTTGCACATCTATATGGTGATGCCGAAAAACCATTATATCCTGGTTGTACAGATTTTACGGTTTTGTCGGCGGTGTTAAGATTGATTAACCTGAAGGCGAAACATGGATGGAGTGACAGAAGTTTTACAGAGCTGCTACAATTGATGAAAGACATTCTTCCAAAAGATAACGATCTTCCAGATTCACATTATAAGGCCAAAAAAATATTATGCCCGATGGGATTGGGATACAGGAAAATACATGCCTGTCCGAATGACTGCATTATATATAGGAAGGAATATGAATTTCTGAAAGAGTGTCCTAAATGTGGGACATCACGGTATAAGGTGAAAGAAAAATCACAAGCTGATGTAGAGATTACAAAGCTCCCTTCAAAGGTATTTTGGTATCTTCCTATAATTCCTCGTTTCAAACGTTTATTTGCTAATTCACATGATGCAAAAAGGTTAAGATGGCATGCTGATGAGCGGGTATGTGATGGAAAAATACGTCATCCAGCTGATTGTCCACAATGGAAGATAATTGATGCCCAGTACCCTACATTTGGAAATGAAATTAGAAATCTGAGACTAGGCTTGTGCACAGATGGAATGAATCCATACCGAACCCTCAGTAGCACACATAGTTCATGGCCTGTTTTATTGGTAATTTAGAACCTCTCTCCTGAAGTTTGTATGAAGCGCAAATATGTCATGTTGAGTATCATGATCTCTGGTCCAAAGCAACCCGGCAATGATATTGATGTATACTTGTCACCGCTGATTGATGATTTGAAACTGTTATGGGCTGATGGTATTAGGGTGTATGATTCTTATAAAATGGAATATTTTCAACTACATGCAATGCTTCTATTAACTATAAATGACTTCCTAGCATATGGAAATTTGTCTGGATACAGTGTTAAAGGGCATAAAGCATGTCCAATTTGCGAACAACAGACGTCATATTGTCAATTGCATCATGGGAGGAAAACAATGTACATGGGTCATCGAAAGTTTTTGCCTATGGATCACCCTTATAGAAGACTAAAAAAGGCATTCAATGGCTCACAAGAATTTGATAATGCTCCTCAATCTTTATCCCCAGAATTGTATTTTGAGAGGGTGAAAAACCTTGATGTGACAGTGGGCTGTTGTTTTACAAGGGAAAAACCAATATGTTGGTGAGGATGAATTTGATGAAGATGCTGATTTATGTGAGATCCCTACTTCCATGGAATGATTAACAGAACATAATGATGAGTATGTTGAAGACATGGTTTGTGCCATAAGGAACGATCACGATGAAGGAATTTGGGAAAACAATCCAACTGTACATTCCTAAAATTACAGGTAACACATGTTTATTTCTTGTTTACATTTATTTTTTTCATATAATGTTAGATACTGTAAATTTTTTACTTATTAAAACATTTATCAAACCAAAACGATAAAACAATAAAAACCGTAAAGAGGAGAAGTCCTGGGCGCACCGGCTGGCCGGTGGTGGATCACCTGTTGGCCGGTGGTCCATAACAAAGCTCTGTCTGGTCCACCGGCCGGCCGGTGCTGAGCCAGCGGCCGGCCGGTGGTCCAGACAGAGAGCCTTCCTCTCTGTCTGGACCACCGGCCGGCCGCTGGATCACCACCGGCCGGCCGCTGGATCACCACCGGCCGGCCGGTGGACCAGACAGAGAGCCTTCCTCTCTGTCTGGACCACCGGCGGCGGCCGGTGGTGAGCCAGCGGCCGGCCGGTGCTCCAGACAGAGAGGAAGGCTCTCTGTCTGGTCCACCGGCCGGCGGCTGGTGAGCCAGCGGCCGGCCGGTGGCACCAGGCAGTGGGCAAGTCTACTGCCTGGGTCCTCCGGCTGGCCGGTGTGCTCACACCGGCTGACCGGTGGACTCAGCGAGTCCACGTTTCAGCTTTCTTGGGCCAACACTTTGGAAACCTTTTGCCTGTGTTTACCATGTTTATCATTGTTTAACATGCTTACCATATTACCAATGTTTACTATTATGTAATTTAGTACACTTTTCTATTTGTGAACTAATGTTTGTTTTTTTGATTTGAAGGAAAATGACAGATCAATCAGTTGATCAGCCACATGATTCTGGAGATGAGCATATTGGTCATACATCTGGGGAGGAACATTCACATGCTCCTATTACGAAAAAGAGTTCAAAGGTTGGTAAGCGTGGGTGCACACGTTTACCAAAATTATCACTTGCCCGTACGAAGGAGGAGAGGATAGTCGTGGAGTTTGATGATGATGATCTTCCTAGAGGTCCAAATGCTAAAGATTTTAAGGGTTTTGTAGCAACTCAGGCTAAGAGAAAAGTAAGCATTCTCTATGATGATTGGAGAAGTGTGGATAAGGCGATAATTTCTCAGCTGTGGGAGACCATTTTGGTAAGATCTTTTGCTATTGTTTGACTGTTCTTTAAATGTTTCTAGTATATATAATATTTTTAACCTCTTTTTTATCAGATGACATTTGATATTCCTGACACTGGAGGAGTTAGGAAGAAATGCTTATCGTTGGCTGCTAGGAGATGGAGGGATTTCAAATCATCCCTCTCATCTGATTTCATTTATGGTCATAGGAGTCGTGAGAATCCATGTCGTATATATCCTTTTATAGATGAAGACACATGGAGACAATTTTTTGAAAGTAGAAGAAAAGAATAATTTTTGGTAAGGGCAATGTAAACTTTTATAAGCTTTCTTATATAAATGATCTTATTATTGTTTTGTTAATGATTACTTATTCTTAATTTACAGCAAACAAGGAAAGCTCATCAAGAGATCCAATCTAAAAATGTATACCCTCATAGTTTATCTCGGGGAGGGTATGCATTATTGGAAGAACAAATGATGGCAGAAAAATTTCAACAACTAAGAGCTGAGTCTTCAAGCTCTGGAGAGGTGGCCCCTCCATCCCCTCCATCTAGACATGAGAAATGGAAAAGAGCTCGGAAGGGCAAAAAAGGACAATATCTTTCGGAAGAATCGAGACTCGTAGTTGAGAGGATTGTAAGATATCTATTTTATTTATTTATATTTACTATTTTCGTCATATATTTCCAATCATTATAGAAATGTTCAATTAATTATTACAGGACTCTCTTGAGGAGAAGAGTTCACAGGGGACATTTACACCATCTGGGAGGGAAGATATTTTATCTGTGGCATTGGGAAAGCCCGAACATCCTGGCCGTGTAAGAGGATATCCGGCAGGTGTATCGGTAAGAAAAGTGTTGCCACGTTCCTCAACTTCTAACGTTGAGGGAGTTTATAAAAAAAAATAGAATCCTTGGAGGCTGAAGTCCATAATATTAATGCGACAATGGAGGAAAAGATTAGAGCATCGGTGCAGTTAATGTTTGCAGACTTGCAAAGACAATTTCAGGGTGCAGCTCCCACTCCACCTCTCCCAGTAGCTCCCACTCCCCCACCTCAGCCTGCGGACCCCATTTTTGATCCTCCTCCTCCGCCGCAGCTACCTACTTATTGTGAGTTGTATGTTGATGATCCTCAACATCATATAGTTGCATATGGGATGGTATATTGTATAGGAGATACAGTTCATCATCAACAGTTAAGGGTAGAGAATCAGAGGGTCACTATACAGGATATTATAGATAGATCAACTCGGATACCATTACCTACAGATGAGGTGACGACAGTTGGACATAGTATCGGCCATTTTTTACTTTGGCCATCCAGACTTCTTCGACTCATTACCATAGAGGTATTGATGTTATATCTTTTATTTTATATTTTTATTAATGTTTTATCATTTGAAAACTAATATATTTTTCAATTTATTTTTACAGGAATACTTCAAAGGTAAAGAAATACTGTATAGACAACAACAAAGACAGATAGCTATGACATCAGATGCAGATACTAGCAGTCTTGACAAATTGTCAAGATATTCAAATTTGTTGGCGGATCATTATGACTTTACAATGGAAGCTCATGTCTGTGGACGTGAACTATGTGTGGGGATTATGAAAACTGATATCATGGAGTTTGTCACTGGAGATAAGTTGGGCATCAACGTGGTGCAAATTTTTATCATGTAAGTCTTAACACCTTTTCCTTGCGTTATATTTATTAAAAATGTATACTTATGTCTGCTTTGTATTAGGTATCTGTATAAAATTTGTGAGAGGAATGAGCTGACAGATGTATATGGATTCGTGGACCCACAATTGATTTCCCCTGAAGCATGTGCATTGGATGAGGAACAAAGAATGCTTTATATTGCTGATAGATTTGAAAAGAATGTAATCACACAGTGTTGGATGATGCCTTTTTGTGAGAGGTATGAAACACATCCCTCTCAAAGAGTTAATTATCTTTTAACATAAAAAACCACTAACGTTAAATTTCCTTTAATCAGGGATCATTGGATGTTAGGGGTTTTTTGCCCTAGGGAGAAAACACTTTATTGGATATGCTCTCTCCATGATGATGTGCGAGAAAGTTTTAAGAATATATTGGAAACGTAAGTTTCAATTTCACAATAGTTTTATATATTATAATGAATTTTAAATTTACCCCATTCGTATTATTTTCTAACAGGGCATGGGTCCACTTTCGAAAAAGCGCAAAGAAAAGGAATTTCAAGATCAAATATGTACATGCGAAGGTAAATATCCATTTATAATTTGTACATTTTGATTTATTACATAAAAATAATATATTGAATTTACACTCATTCAAACAGAAATGTCATGAGCAACAAGGCATCATCGAATGCGGATATTACATGTTAAGATTTATGTATGAAATAATAACAACTGGGACAGTTCTGAGTTTTGACCTGGTAAGATTTCCTCTTTCTCATAATATTTCAATTTGATTTATTCATTATACACGTTGACTACTATCCTTTTCCTTTGTAGCTTTTTGATGACCCTCAACCCTTTACTGCTGAAGATATCAAACACTTACAAGTGGAGTGGTCACATTATTTTACAGGTTTGATTGACTTTTAGTTGTTTGTAATGTAAAATGTAATTTTGAATATTGTCAATGTAATTGTGTATTTCGTAGTCGTTTAGGTTGGATTTAGTTTTTTTTGAAGTTGATAGTGTAAGTTTTGAATGTTATATAAGTGAATGTTTAATTTTTCTCTACTTCTTGTTTTGGTCTACTGTTGATGGTTTTTCTGGTCTGGATTTTGGTATGGGGGGAGAGGTTCCAAGGGGGTGGGTGGGTGTTTGGGGGGTGTCCAAGGGATATGGGAGGGGTGTCCAAGGTGTGTTTGGGGCTGTCCTAGGGGGGGGTGTAAATGAGGGTGGGGGGTGTCCAAGGGGTGGGGGGTGTCCAAGGGATATGGGAGGGGTGTCCAAGGTGTGTTTGGGGCTGTCCAAGGAGTCGGTTGGGTGTAAATGAGGGTGGGGGGTGTCCAAGTGGTGGGGGGGGGGTGTCCAAGGGATATAGGAGGGGTGTTTGGGGCTGTCCAAGGGGATGGGGGGGTTTCCAAGGGGTAGGGGGGTTTCCAAGGGGTCGGGGGGTGTCCAGGGGGTGGGGGGCTGTCCAAGGGGTGGGGGGGTGTCCAAGGGGTGGGGGGGTGTCCAAGGGATATGGGAGGGGTGTCCAAGGGGTGTTCGGGGGGTGTAAATGAGGGTGGGGGTGTCCAAGGGGTGGGGGGTGTCCAAGGGATATGGGAGGGGTGTCCAAGGTGTGTTTGGGGCTGTCCAAGGAGTCGGTTGGGTGTAAATGAGGGTGGGGGGTGTCCAAGTGGTGGGGGGGTGTCCAAGGGATATAGGAGGGGTGTTTGGGGCTGTCCAAGGGGATGGGGGGGGGGTTTCCAAGGGGTAGGGGGGGTTTCCAAGGGGTCGGGGGGGTGTCCAGGGGGTGGGGGGCTGTCCAAGGGGTGGGGGGGTGTCCAAGGGGTGGGGGGGGGGTGTCCAAGGGATATGGGAGGGGTGTCCAAGGGGTGTTCGGGGGGGTGTAAATGAGGGTGGGGGGGCTGTCTAAGGGGTGGGGGGGTGTCCAAGGGGTGGGGGGTGTCCAAGGGATATGGGAGTGGTGTCCAAGGTGTCTGGGAGTTCTGTCCAAGGGGCCGGTTGGGTGTAAATGAGGGTGGGGGGGCTGTCCAAGGGGTGGGGGGGGTGTCCAAGGGGTGGGGGGGTGTCCAAGGGATATGGGAGTGGTGTCCAAGGGGTCTGGGAGGGCTGTCAAGGTGTGGGGGGGGGGGGGGCTGTCCAATGGGTGTTTGAGGCTGTACTAGGGGTCTTGGGGGTGTAAATGAGGGTGGGGGGCTGTCCAAGGGGTGGGGGGGTGTCCAAGGGGTGGAGGGTGTCCAAGGGATATGGGAGGGGTTTCCAATGGGTGTTTGAGGCTGTACTAGGGGTCGTGGGGGTGTAAATGAGGGTGGGGGGGCTGTCCAAGGGGTGGGGGGGTGTCCAAGGGTTGTGGTGGGGCTCCAATGTGGTGGGGGAGGGCTGGCCAGGTTGTTAGGTGGGTATAGATGAGGGTGGGGTTCAGTTGGGGCTTGGGGGAGGGCTGGCATTGTTATTTTTGTTTGGTTTCTGGTTGCTTTTTGGTGAGAGCAGTGCAATTATTTAAAAAAAAAACTCTTTCACGTCGGTTATTTTATAACCGACGTGGTAAATAAATCGCCAGGGGTTTATCACGTCGGGTTTTTCTAAAACCGACGTGATAAACCGTTCCCGGGGCTTTTATCACGTCGGTTCCTAATATAACCGACGTGCTAAAAGGCCTGGGAATCGATTTACCACATCGGTTATTGGATAACCGACGTGCTAAAACGTTTCCCAGGCCTTTTTATCACGTCGGTTTCTTAAATAACCGACGTGATAATAGGCCAGGGGCAGGGTTTATCACGTCGGTTATGTCATAACCGACGTGATAAACGATATCCCAGGCGTTTTATCACGTCGGTTTAGGGAATAACCGACGTGATAAAGCCCCCCCGCGCATATTTATCACGTCGGTTATTATATGAACCGACGTGATAACCACCGTGATGTTAGGGATATTACGTCGGGTTTTAAATAACCGACGTAAAAAACGTTATTTATAACGTCGTCCGTATTAACGTCGCCTAAAAACCGACGTAAATAATAAAAAATAACCGACGTAAAAAATGTTTTCTGCACTAGTGATAGTATGCATATTTTTGATGAATTTTAGAAAAAGGATATTTTAAATATGTTTATGTAAACCCTAAATAATTAAAAATGTGTAATGCTTTTCAAAAAATGGTCTTCTGAAATTATGTTCAGTACTAAATTTAGAGTCTAATAAGATCAACTTGATTTTTGATGAATAGTAAATTATGAATAGTGATTTTATGATTAGGATTAGTAATATGACCAAATGGATTAGTAATCTCACTTAAAGAAAGTTTTAAAATAATCTAGGCACCTTGATTAAGTAATGTGATTCAATAAAATAGTTAAATAACAGTTTCATTAATTATTATTCAAGTATTAGTTTTTTCGGGTGAATAGTGTTTTTTTAATTAAAAATTTAATTAAAAATAAATTGAAAATTATTTTTATAAAAATGACTTTATTTTTGAACTCAGAGCATCGATATTATGTTATGGTAATTTTTGGGGTTTTTTCTGAAAAAATGAATTTTCGATGAATAGTGTTTTTATTTAAAAATTAAATTAAAAATATTTAGAAAATTATTTTTATAAAATAGATTTCATTTTTGAAATCAGAACATTGATATTTGGTTAATGTGAAATTTTGGGATTTTTCTGAGAAAGTTGAATTTTCAGTGAATAGTAAAAATACAGTTTTAGGGTTTCGGTATGTTTAATGACATCATAACGGTGTCATGATGATTTCATGAGATCTTTTGAGGGTTGGCTGGCCAAGGGTGATGAATTATTGTTTTGGGGGCCCTATGTGGCCTAACTCCATGATAAATGACAAGGGAGAGCACATGGGTTTGAGAAAAGCACATGTGAGGTGTCCCTTGGCCATTAATGCCTTGTCCCCTCACTTTCCCCATAAATACCAAGCCCTCCTCTCATCCATTCGACTCCCCACTCATTCCCAACGAATTTATGGTCTCATTACCTCCCAAGGAGTCCTCCCAAGGTTCCCCCAAGCCCTCAAGGTCCCAACCTTTGAGGTTTAAGAGTTACATTTTAAGGTAAGAGATCCGACCCCTCTCTTTCTTTTCAAGTAATATCTTTTATGTCATTTATTTTATACTCCATGTTCTTATGTTGGAGGATGTTCTTTTAAATTCATCCTACTGCCTATTTCATGTTCATATGATGAGAGACCCCCCCTTTCTCTCATCAATTCGTTTTAAGAATGTTTAAGTAGCGCCGTTAGGCTGCCGAATTTTTTAAGGGATTCTTTCACCTTCCTTGTTTTCAAGTTCTATTTTCATTCAAGTATTTCATGTTCCTTTTTATTATGTTGGGGTATGATCTCGAAATTATCATAATGATCTTTTATGATCATATGATGAGAGACCCCATTTGTTCTCTTCAATTCAGTATTTTGATGTTTTAAGTGGCGCCATTAGGCTGCCGAATTTTTAAGTGGTTCTTCACCCTTCTCGTTTTGAAGTTCTACTTTCATGTCAATTCTTTAAAGATCCTTTTTGTTATGTTGGGGTATGATCTCTATATCTATCATACTGGACTCTTATGTTCATATGATGAGAGACCCCATTTGATCTCTTCAATTCAGTATTTTGTTGAAGTTTAAGTGGCGCTGTTAGGCTGCCGAATTTTTAAGTGGTTTTTCACCATTCTCGTTTTGAAGTTCTACTCTCATGTCAATTCTTTAAAGTTCATTTCTATTATGTTGGGGTATGACCTCTATATCTTTCATACTGGACTCTTATGTTCATATGATGAGAGACCCTATTTGACCTTGTCAATTCAATTTTGTTGAAGTTTAAGTGACGCCGTTAGGCTGCCGAACTTTCATAAGAGAAATCTAATTTTTTTTTCTTCCTTCCATGTTTTTCATTTCAAATGGTATGTCCTTGAAATTTTATTACCATGATCATGTATCCTTCTTATTCTGTCCATGTACTATTTAATGGGTCATTTATGAATGTTTGACCCATTTTACCTCTCTTTTAATGTCTTCTAAAACCTCGGAACATTGCCGTTATGCTGCAGAATTTCTGTCTAAAAATGTCTATCTCTTTTTTCTAAAGTTCTTTTATTTTATTAAGTGAATACTCAAAACTCTTTGTTCTAAAGGGGTATTCACATATATACCAAAATGTTCTATTTTAAATTCTGGGATTTACATACATGAGACCCACCTTCCTTTTCTGTGGGTTTTAAAGTGACGTAAGGATCATGTCTTTAAAGCAGTTTTTTTTAAGTTATGATTATGAAATGAAACCCATTTATTTTATATGGCTTATTTATGAAATGTTTGATGATGATATATGTGGCCCACATGATAATAAAGGCAAATTTAAGGGTACGCCCTGATAGCGCTCCAATGCATTGGGTAATGATGTAACCACTAGAGATTACAATTTTCACGATACCTTGGTGAATAACCTTGGTAATTTTCAAATGACACCTTGGGGATGGACCTTGGTGATATGTTCATGATTGTCTATGTTAAATGATGTAGCCACATCTTCAAGTTATGAAAAAGTTATATTTTTATTATGATATGCCTCATGATTTCATTTTCATGCCTTAAAGTTCTTTTCATGACTTTATTGATGTATCTCAAGTTCATATGTAAAATGTTTCACTTGTTTCCCTTGCTGGGCCTTCTGCTCACCCTTCCTTTTGATGTATGTCCCCATATTATGGGATTCAGTAATGAGCCTAGGGTGAACATGAGGAGAAGCCTTTCAAGTGTTTAAGAAGAATGTTTTTTTTGTTTCATGTTTTATGTTCCTTGTTTCCAAGACACTAAACCTTAAAGATCCTCAGTTCCGTGTAATGGAATGAAAAGATATGTTATAAAAAGACAGGATGCTATACAGGTGATCCCAGAGCCTCCTACCCCGGTGCAGTACAGGAATGTCATGATTATGACAATGGAAGTACATCATACATGTCTCTTCTACGGGCTGGAATCAACCGACTGAGGACGACGCATCACCAGTTCTTTTATGTCATCAAAAGTGGCCCCTTAGGCCGAAGGCCATATGAGATAGGATCGATTGCCTTCATTGCTATGGTCTCAGTGGTGTGTGGGTCTCCTGATATGATGACCACTGCTGCCAAAGATGGCACCAGCTGCCTGTCAGAGTTTGATAGCCCAGAAGATGCCCCCTTTGCGGGAAACCCCTCCACAGGTGGAGAGGAATATCTGGAGGATGCTCCCCCCGCCTTTGAGGAAGGTGTCTCTACAACGGTTGATGAACTGGTACAGGTGAACCTTGGAAGTGAGGCAGATTAGATACCCACATTGATCATTGTAGCCATGTCCCTTGAGGAGCAGTAGCGGTACATAGACTTTCTCAAGCAACACCGTGATGTGTTTGCCTATAGTTACAATGAGATGCCAGGACTAGATCCCCAGGTAGCCGTTCACCGCCTGGTCCTCCTGTCAAACCATCGCGGGTTTAAGCAGCCTCCCAAAAATATTCACCCTTCTCACAGTGCTATGGTTGAGGCCAAAGTTGAAAAGCTTATCAAATCCAACTTCGTTAAGGAATTCCAACACCCCATGTGGGTTTCCAACATTGTGCTAGTCAGGAAGAAGAACGGGAAAATCAGAGTCTACATGGACTTCCACGATCTCAATCACCACTGCCCAAAGGATGAATTTCCCCTCCCGGTGACCGAGTTATTGATTGATCCCAGGGTCGGGTTCCAATCCCTCTCTTTCATGGATGGGTATTACAAGTACAACCAGATCTAGATGGCCCCTGAGGATGAGGAGTCCACTGCCTTCATCGATCCCCAAGGTACCTTTTGTTACCAGGTTATGCCCTTCGGCCTGAAAAATGCAGGTGCCACTTATCAGAGGGCCATGCATCGCATATTCAGGACAATTCTCAGGACGCTGGTGGAATGCTACCTAGATTACCTAGTGGTCAAATGGCGCCAGCACCAGGACCATCTCAAAGACCTTGAGAAAGTGTTCGGTATCCTCTGTTCCCGCCTCCTGAAGATGAACCCATTAAAGTCTGCCTTCTGGGTCACCTATGGGAAGTTTCTTGGCTTTGTTATTAGATACCAGTGCATTGAGATAGACCCTGAGAACATCACAACCATCATCCAAATGCCTCCCCCAAGAAATATTCGGGAACTTTGAGGTCTCCAAGGCCACTTAGCCTATATACGCCGATTCATCGTGAATCTGGACGGCAAGTTCAAGTCCTTTTCCCGGCTCATGAATAAGGGTGCAGCCTACGAATGGGATGATGAGTTTTGGACCGCCTTCGAGGAAATCTAGCAGTACCTACTCCAACCTCCAGTTTTGATTCCACCTGTCTTCGGAAAGCTACTGGTCCTTTACGTGACCACCCTGCAATGGTCCCTTGGTGCACTTCTCGCCCAGAAGAATAACGAGGGTACGGAGAACAGTCTCTACTATCTCAACCTCATTCTTCTCAATATGGAGATCAGATACTCCCCTATCGAAAAGGGCTGCCATGTGCTCGTTTTTTCCAAACAGAATTTGCGGAATTACCTACACCACCATGAGGTACAATTGGACTCTCGGGTAGACCCACTGAAGTACATCCTGAACTGCCCCATGTTGACAGGCCGACTAGCATGGTGGGTGGTGATCCTCCAGCAGTTTGATATCAGGTTCGTACCTCAGAAGGCCATTAAGGGACATGCATTGTCAGACTTTTTAGCTTCCCATCCAACCTCTGTGGATCAATCCCTGGACTTGGATTTTCCTGATGAGATGATCCTCTCAGTCGATCGTACCGTCTCTTGTTGGAAAATGCACGTCGACGGTGCCTCCCGGAGCCCCACCAGTAGGAGGCTCAACGATCCTAAGCTCAACAGAGTGGGCCTGGGTATTGTCTTCATCACCCCGATGCAAGCCGTCCTACCATACTCGTTCCTGTTGTCTAAAGGTTGTACCAACAACGAGGCAGAGTACCAGGCTCTCATCACCGACCTCCATTTGACCATCGAGATCGACGTGCCCCATCTACATTTGAAAGGAGATTCTGAGCTGGTAATCAAGTAGGTCAATGATGATTATGTCATCAGGAAGCCGGAGCTTGTGCCATTACTGGATTGCACCCTCTGCCTAATGGCCCAGTTCTCCTCTCAGCCAGAGGTGACCCATGTCCCTCGGTCACAGAACGGTCGAGCTGACGCTTTGCCTGGCTTAGCTGCATCGCTCGCAGAACCCGAGAAAGATGATTTGATCATACATGTGGAACAACGGAGAGTCATTTCCCCCATCACCCAAGAGGACAATGACGGCCTGCGGGTAAGTCATCTCACCATCGGACCCTCTACGTTAGGGGTCCCGAGTTCGTTAGACACAGTGGATGAAGCCACTCCCGAATGGAGGGAACCGTTTGTCGAGTATCTCCAAAATGGTTTCCTCCCAGATGAACGGGCTGATGGCGAGCGAATCCAATGCCGCTTGCTACAATTTACCCTCCAGAGTGGTCCCAGTCTTGAGAATATCCTCTATAAGTGGAGCTTCGATGGTGCTCTCCTCCATTGCATTCAAGGATTCGAGATTTCTCAGGTTATGCAAGAGGTTCATGCCGGTTCCTGTGGTTCCCATCAAGATGGGCCAAAGACTTCCCATTAAATCTTAAGGTTGGGGTACTTCTGGCCCTCTATGATCCATGATTGTATCGAGTTTTCCAAGCGATGCCATGCGTGCCAAGTTCTTGCCAACTTTCTGTATCGGCCGCCGGAACCCCTCCACTCTACCAGGTACTCTTGGCCATTTGCGGTGAGTGGAATTGATGTTGTGGGACCATATCCACCAGCAAAAGCTCGCCAGTGTAGGTTCATCCCAACTACTACAGATTTCATCTCCAAGTGGGCAGAGGCAGTTCCACTCAAAGAGGTCAAAGCCCGTTCCATCGTTGACTTTGTGAGCTCCAATATCATCCACTGGTTTGGGGTCCCTCACGTTGTCCTCAACGATAATGGCACAAGCTTCTGAGTAGTTGAGCTGAAAAAATGTACACCAAGTAAAATATCAATTCGAACCATACCTCCTGCTATCACACATTGGAAAACGGACAGATAGAGGCATTTAACAAAACCCTCTATAACATTCTGCAGAAAATGGTTGGTCAGAACAAGAAAAGTTGGCTGAACAAGCTCCCCAACGCCCTCTAGGCATATCGGACGACGACTCGCAATTCCACCCAGGTGACCCCATATTCCCTAGTGTATGGGGATGAGGCCGTCCTACCCATTAAGATCCAGCTACCATCGTTACGCACTGCAGTGTATGACCAGAAAGCACAGGATGAGGTGGCCGAGATCCGTCTAGCTGAATTGGAAGCACTGGACGAGAATAGGCTTCGTGCCCTTCACAATCTGGAAAGGCATCAGAATAAGATAGAAAGGGCCTTCAACCATAATGTCTGCCTTCGCTCTTTTCTGCAGGGTGATCTGGTGTTGGCCCTTCGAGCGCCAATGATCCTCGGTAGGAAACCACCCAAGCTAGAGCCCAAATGGGAAGGACCTTATGTCATCCACAAGGTTTACCCCAACAGAGCATACTCTTTGGAGACCACAAATGGTGAGCGTATAACTCCTCCCACCAATGCCAAGTTCCTCAAGCAGTACTTTGCCTGTGGAAAAATGGTCCTACACGACCTTAAACTGCATCGTCGTCCTGCAAGATGATAAACTGCAAAATGGTCCAATATCTATGACTTTAAACTAAGATCTATCCCCGTCCTTAATGCAAGACATTAAACTACAAGCTAGTTAGGCCTTCTTGACTGAGGATTAGCCTTAGGCCACTTGGAATTTTCAGGCTGACGGCCCCCGTCCTAATTGTAGGACGTTAAACTGCAAGCCGGTCAGGTCTCCCTGACTGCAGCTCGGCCTCAGGCCCCTTGGTTTTCGTCGACTCATACTCTGTTATGGGATTGTATAGTGTGGTGTGGGATACAACCTCATTCGCGTCAGATTGCCCTCCGTACCATACATTTCCCTAAATGAGATGCATCTCCTTTCCAGCACAACATTAAAATGCACTTCAAGAACTACGTGTGGCTTGATTCCCATCCTAATGGGATACGTAGGAATGCTCAAACGCCTCGTCTTGAGACCATCCCCGAGCTATCCTCTTCCACTGCCCCCCCTGGGTATAGTTTTCCTTGGAGGATCCTTGCAGGACGAGAAGTAGGATTATTTAGCCCCGCTCGTACAAGGATTATATGGGTTGCACCATGTGCCCACTCTCGTTCTTCTATCCTCATAATTACTCACCGCATGACGTTAAACTGCATGGCCTTCAAGAACTATGTATGTCTTGATTCCCATCCTAATGGGATACGTAGGAACACTCAGATATTTCGTCTGTTGGGTCAGCCCAAAAGCCAAAACCTTCCCCTTGGGTCAAGACATACAATAGGGTGTACCCATTCGCCCCAACTCACGTCGAGCAAGCCTCGACCTGGCAGCACATCCCCCTGTAGATGTTCGCATCTTTCGTGGATGGATACAGCTATGCTTCACCCACTCCTTGACTGGGATTCCATCATCTTTCACAACCAGAGGGACCCCCATGAACAGCCTGGATAGAACGCCCGAGGGCTCTTCTACCGATACAGACCAACGCCCCCGAGGGTTTCCAAGAGACAAGCTGATACAAGTCCCATGTTGCGAATTTGGTCAACAGTTGACGCTCATCCCATATCAGGTCACCATAGGAATTCTGTGTTTCAAACATGGTCAACAGTGTCCTGGACCTTCAGGTCCACCCCGAGATGTCCCAAACATCGAGTGCAATGATTCATTATGCCCCCTCCTAAAGCGACAAACTTCCCTCCAGGTGGAGCCAACAGTCGGCCCACGACCCCGATTCTCTTATAAGGGATGTACGGCGTAGTGTAGGATTACGTCCTATTTCGTTCTGGGTTACTCTCCATGCCGTACACCCCCCGGATGAGATATAGTTATCTCTTTCCCGTCCTCATTGCAAGATGTTAAACTGCAAATTGGGAAGGCCTTCCTGACCGAGGCTCAGCTTCAGGCCCCTTGGCCTATCCGGGACCACGACCCCCCGTCCTTGCTGTAAGATGTTAAAATACAAGTTAGTCAGGCCATCCTGACCGAGGCCCAGCCTTAGGCCTCCCTCATCGAGGCCTACCCTCAGGCCCCTTGGCCTTTTCGGGCCCCTTGGCTCAGATTCGTTCCTACTGAACTGTGCAGTATGGTGTGGGATTATGTTCTCATTACCCGCCGCGCCGTACACCTCATTGTTAGGATATTCTGCCCCTAGGTATCGCTTCAGAACTACATGTGGCTTGATTCCCATCCTTATGGGATACGTAGGATCACTTGAATGTCTAGGCTTCGGGTGGAGCCCCATATCTTGGGAATCTCCGTCCCACCTTGGATCCTTGGTCAATTCTTTCTCTACGAGGGGATTATATGGTGTAGTGTGGGATTATGCCCTTATTCACGTCAATATTCTAATAACCATGCCATGTACCTCTCATTCTCGAGTTTTTTTGTCGACCCTTTCTGACGGTTCACCAATGTGCCTAAGGGTACTCTAGTTTAATACATGGAATGCCAGGCTTTACTCGGACACATCCGCACCCACATTCCAGGCTTTTTGTATCCCTTCATCAGGGCTTCGATAATCTTTCACACCCAGAGGGACCCCCAATAACTGCCTGGATACTACGCCCAAGGGTTCTTCTACCGTTATGGGCCAAAGCCCCCGAGGGTTTTAGACAACAAATCGATAAAAATCCCACGTTGCGAATATCGTCATCGGTCAATGCTCGTTTGTTGTTCCCACCTACGGCTAACGTGATATGGAAACTGTTTTTTTTTTCATAGTTAACGGTTATCCTCTATCACCACACCAACCCCATTAAGCCCGAAATTTCAGTTACACAATTCACATCCTTCTCCAATCTCATCATGTCCAAGTAGAGTTTCAGAACTCTTGGTACTATTCCTCTGTGCACGTCTGCGCATTGGGGGAACAAATCCGTGTCGAAGGTGTCATTCGGAGATCTTCACCGACTCCACCTAATGGGATGCTTCGGGTATTGTGATATGGATCTTCCCCCCTTGTTTCCCACACTGAGTTTAACTCACGTGGGATTTGGGATCGGGCCGGAGTTTGTGCTTACCTAGAATGTTTTCACCCACTCATGGTCCGAGATCTAAGACCATAAACTAAGATCTCCTCAGAACTATGCTTAGCTTGATTCCCATCCTCATGGGATACGTAGGACCACCTGGACATCTCGTTTTCGGGTCCAGTTCATCTGTGAGCTAGTATCTCCCCCATTACCTTCCACCTCTATGTGGACCCCTTAGCCTGAGGTTCCTCTCTCGGGACTGCATACGGTAATATGGGATTATGTCCCCATTCTCGTCGGTTATGCCGCACGACACCATACACATTCCCTGCCTAGTATCGTCTCTGCTACGTCTGCACTGCATGACATTAAAATTCATGATTGGTCCTTTCACACGACCCTAAATTGTGACATTATCGTCCTACCCACACAACGAAAAACGGCACTGCATTTTCATGACATCATTGTAGAGGACATCACGTTGGGTATTGGTCACGTGCCATGCCATTTGTCAACGCCTATCACAGCTTGATTCTTGTGGCGATACCAAGGATGGCTACCCTAGGCCTGTCACTTTGCAAAAAAAACCACTCACCTTAAAGGACAAACAAGATTTATCAAATTCCACTTATTTCGGTGCAAGGGCCACACCCGCACTTCCCCTTTTCCCCTGGCACTGGTAACTTACCGTGACACCTTTGAGAACTATGTATGGCTTGATTCTCATTCTCATGAGATATGTAGGAGCGCCCGAGCACTTCCCCGCAATCCCAGCCTAACCATCATGTTCAGTCCCTCGACTCGAGCATTTCCCCATAGAAGACATGGTATGTAGAGATTAGGTACTAATTCACGTCGGGTTCTGTAACCGCCTTGCCATGTGTCCCCTGATCCCCTTACCCATTCATGGTCTGAATTCTACAACCCTAAACTATGATCTCCCTGTTGGAAAGGACTCTTCTCCCTCTATCTAATACATCATGTTGTCGTATTCAGATGTGTTTTGACAAAGAGCCCGAAGTGTTGGATTTTCATGGGGACATTCCCCTCGTCCCATGACCAAGCTTCGTGAGATCGCTATTTGGATCCTCATCCTCTTCCACATCCAAAATGACCCTCAGACGACAAGGATACTAGGCTTAAGGGCTCTCCATGGAAGTTGGGCCTAAGGGCTCTCCTATCGTCTCAAGACAACATCCCTAAGGATCTCTGACAACATTTGTGACATGGTCCCATGTTTCGAACATGGTCAACGGTCAACCCTAGTTTGTTTGCCCCCATACTAGGATAACGCGATATGGATGCTACGTTTCCGCCACGGTTAACAGTTATCCTCTATCATCACGCCGCCGTCATTGTGATCTAAATCTCGAGCGTCACGATTCACACATTTCCACTTCCCCATGTTCAAGTGGAATTCCAACATATTCGGATCTATCTCTTCGCACATCTACGTGCGCCACATGGGCATTTTAGTATCATGGGGCCAGTATTTACCGAGCGTACCTTCACCCTAACCTACCCTTTTTCTGTGTCGGGAAATTCCTACCACTACTTCATGTTTCCCACACCGAGCATGACTCACGTGGGCTTAGTAGTTTTGGTAGGATGTGTAGCAACATGGCCAGGCTTCTCATCGTCCTACATGATGTTAAACTATGCTTCCAAAACTACGTATGGCTTGATTCCCATCCTCATGGGATATGTAGAGACACCATGGTATTTTTCCTAGGGCCTAGCCCATAGGAATCATTAATAATATCCTTCCCGTTCTCGGCCCCTTGGCCGGACCCCTCGCTAGAGAGGCCCTTTCCCAAAGAAGGAAGGATCCATAACCAAAACAATGCGCCCATCTGGCGTACTCCCACCACGGTAGTGTAACTACCGGAGTGTTGGATTCTGTTTGAACAAACCATCACTCCATATTCCATGCTTTGCGTACCCCTTATTCGGACCCTCGTCACCTTTCATGACCGAAGGGTCCCCCTAACGGCCTGGTCCCATGCCGCATAGGCTCATCTACTGTCATGGGCCAACATTACGGAAGACTGTTCGTGTCTGAAAGGACCCCCTAACAGTGTAGATGCTTGACCTAGGGTCCGCCAACTGTCCAGGGCCAACATCCCGATGGAATGACCGACAAAATATGTGACCTGGTCCCGTGTTTCGAACATGGTCAACGGTCAACCCTCATTTGTTGTCCCCATTTCAGGATAACGCAGTAAGGATATCGTTTCTCTGCCACGGTTAACGATTATCCTTTATTGTCACGACATCCCCATAGTGTTCCGAATATTGGGAATCGTGATCCACACATCCCAATTCCATCTGTTTGGATCGATTTCAGCGCCCCTGGCATTGCACCATTCGTGCATAAGAGCACGCTAAAGAAATGGTAATTCGACTGTTCTGAGAACCTCCTTCTCTGGCCAAGCCTCTCCCACCTTCCAGAAATCCGGACTGGTTATCCAAACCATGGATGCCTGAAGCTTTTCTTCCACTCCCATGGGGGGTGGGACGATGATGCATCTATCTCAAGTTTCTCACATTAGGCTTGACCCACGTGAGCTTGGGGAGTTGTCGCCAGACGTCCAGCCTACATTGTAGGGATGTAATGAACTGATGCAAACAGTGGAAATCGTGCGGTCTACGGTATTCAAAAGAAGAAAAAATTGACACGAAAGTACCATTAAAAGGTTTGTAATTTGTTACAATACATGGGGGTCGACTCCCCCCATGGAAGGGTTGAAACTGTCAAAAAATGTTGCAGCACCGCCACCCTTCGGCTTGTGGCATCCAAGACTTGATGCCACCGACTCAGCTCCCGCTCCTGCTCAGTAGCGACGGGGCGCAGTTCGTCAGCATTGGATCTGGACCTCTCTACGCCAGCCTGAATGACAACCATCTTTCCAGAAGCCTGCCTCATATTCTCTTCTGCCTCTGCCAGCTAGGCCTTCAACCGTGAGACCGGCTCTGATTGTGCATTAAGAGAGGATGAGTTCTCATCTGCCCGGGTCTGAATCTGTTGGACCTCTCTTTCAGCCTCCTGGAGCTTCTTGATGTTGGTTGCCTTCCTCTGCTGCCAGCCCACGCTGAGCCCGCGATCATACTCTCGGATCTTCTCAGCCATGAGATCTCGGATGAGCGCATGAGGACGTTGGGAATCCACTCCCACAGCGCAC
Source organism: Viscum album (assembly GCA_963277665.1). Taxonomy (NCBI): domain Eukaryota; kingdom Viridiplantae; phylum Streptophyta; class Magnoliopsida; order Santalales; family Viscaceae; genus Viscum; species Viscum album. The sequence goes on along the minus strand of OY728150.1, from coordinate 354,848,001 downwards.
AGTTCGCGCAGCTGCGAGTGAAGTCTGTCCATTTCGTTCAGGCATAGAATTTGGGGGTGTCCTTAATGAAGAGCATGATTAGCTTCCACGATCAGCGTCAGACTATGCTGTTGTCCTCCTCGTCGTAGGCCGTTTCATCCTAGTTTGCGGGATTGGAAGGCTCATACGCAGGATACGCCCGCAGGAAGTCCTCGGCAAGATCTGCATCTGGTGTTGAACCCGGCACAACATCTAGCGCCGGAGTAGGCGTGACGAGACTTGGGTCGGCCGATTGATCCTCGTCATCAGACTCCACCTCAATAACCTCAGGCACGACCCTGCTAGTGGCCCCACCGGTGATAGTGTGTGTTGCAGCTCGGGGATATGGGGGGACTATCTCCACCATCACCGGCATTCCCCTAGGAGGGATGCCGCCAGACATCCCGATCAGCCTTGCCACAGCAGCCCATGCCGGTCGAATAACTGAACGATAGAGAGGGACACAAACATTAGTTGGCACAATCTACATATGACAACAATGAATCCAGTAGAGGATACTTACGGAGATCGATCTCCTGGTGCTGCTCTTGAGTCGATGCTGACGGGACCCTGAGGCGTGGCCCTCCGTATACTATTGAAAGGTCTAGAGATTCCTGAGGAGCCACCTCGAGTGCTCTGGCCCCATCAGACGCAGCCGTAGGCGCGGGTTCTGAAGGTCCTGCATCGCCACCCACTGAGGGGAGAGAGCGAGGCCTGCGTTCAAGTTCCTCATGAATGGTTCAAACATCGGTGAGAAATACGTGATGAACCAAGAACGAACCATAAGGAATGAAGTTCAGAATTCTACCTCGAGAGCCTCTACGAAATCATCAGAATCTGAGTCCTGGTCTCCGACTTCACCCTCCTCCAACGGGCTCCCTCCGCTAGCCTCATCCTCCCGAGAGGAGTCCTCTGATTCTTCCAGCAGGGGAAAGCGCTCCCTCAGATCGGTAGCTGATAGCTATGGGGGGACCGTCTGATCCAGCAGTACCCTCACTCGGTCTGTCATTGGGCGTGGGACACCACTGGAGTGAACATAGTCTTCCAGCTCATCCAAGTATTGCTCCGCCTCCGCCATAGACGATGTGAAACCATCCCGGACTGCGCCTATGCCTGGTAACTCCATCCCAAGGTGATTCAAGTGCACCCACATCTAGGGTGGACTAAGGAATTTCCGGTTGACATCCCAAATGTCCCAGGCCTCCGGGAAGACCACATCCTCTACCATGTCGATATAACGCATCCTCTTCTCCATAGCATGAGTGGATATCCTACGAAATCCCCTTGGAGGCCGCCCCTCCAAATGACCCTTCTCTTCCGGAATCACAGGATTTGCCGCTACTGCCACACCCTCGGCCGGTATGGGTATCGCCGCCACGGCGGCCCTGCCACCTCGAGTGGCCCTTGCCACCCTCGGACCCCGAACTCGAGATAGAGTAGGCCCACCGTCACCAACCAAAATAGTTGGCTGCCTCAGCATCTCCCTCGTATAAACAGCCTCCCAGATAATGGCATACTCCCTCACCAATCCGAAAGCGGCGGTGGATGGAGGCAATGAAATTCTCATCTTCCCATCTTCCTGTGTGAACATGGGCCACAACTGCCTCATCACACACGGGTGCTCCTCGTGACGCACCTCCCAGTAGATGTGTGGGGTCAGCCGCTGGAGGCACCGGAACTGCCTCACAAATCGATGTGGGGTGTACGGTTCACAGAACGGCTCACGATCCACTTGTGAACCAAAACTCCGCCTCAAAAGATTAGGAGATAATCCTAGTGCTATTCTCTTCTCCTCTCATCATCAGTGAGTATCTCCATCGGCAATGGAAATGGGTGGAAGTTAAAATCATCTTCCCTCCACACCCGGTTCAGCACCATCGACACGATTATTTTGAATGGGAAGCTCCCATCTGCATTCAGAATAGAGGGGTGAATGTCTGATCCCGACGGCGAGATAGGGTTTGGATAATCATAAATCCCCCTGATGTGCGCCACAATCCACCCATACAGAAGGTGGAAGGGCCCGCATATCCTTGGAGGCTTCTTGCCCTCGCTAACGTGTCACAGTATCCTGTACATCTTGGCGAGCATTGGAATCCCCAGATTGACCTGTTTCCCCATGCCCAGCACTGACGCCATGATAAACGAGCTGGGCCACACCCCATGCTGGTATCCCTCACCGATAGGATCCAACCGTAGATAAGGGCCTTGATGAATGCCGCCAGCCTGACTATCGGCTGCTCTTCAGTTCTAACACTGAAACCCCAAGTCTTCCATTGGCTGTCCTCCAATACCCACCAGTACGAGTGCTCCTTGCCCCGTTGAGTTGCCTTCAGACAAGTTCGAGGCCTCGGATGAAACTCTCGATTCTCCGGGAGGTTCAAGAACAGCTTGAACCACTTCTTAATGTGGACATCCCTCACTGCCTCCTTGTCCTCTCTAGGGACCAGTGCCATCATCGCCGATGCCAGTCGTGGCATCTGCTCCGTATCCTCCCACGTGCTCATGATGGGGATGAAATCATCATACATGGCCCCCAAGATCGGAACCCCCGAAATATAGTGGACATCCCCCAGGTTGATGCCCACCTCCCCATTGTGTAGGTGAAAAGTATTGGTCCTAGACGAACATCTGCTCAGCAGCTCCAACATCAACAGTTTCGGTTGGTAAATGTGGAATTGGGAGGCCCATGCCGCCTTATACAAACCCACTCTCCTCAACTCGACCCCAAACTCCTCACATGAGGCGCCTACCCAGTAGGCCCATGCCTGGTCATTGGTGAAGTTCCCGCCCTGGCGCAGGTCCCACTCATCGGACCACACCTTCTTTGAATCCTATAATGCCGCCTTCAGCATGGTATCGTATAGAGGAGGGGACGTCTCCAGTTGCAGTGGATTCCCGTCAATATTGTTCACATGGTTGTGGAGACAGTCGGCGGTGACGGGTGTGAAGTCCTCCCGTGTATGACCATCAGCCACCCTAAACCACTGGCGCTGACCTGGGGTGATCCTGAACCAACAAGTTGGTTCGTCCAAACTCGCCTTAGGGATGAAGACGTCATCCCTCAGCTCGAAGCCATACAAGGGCAGCTTCTTGCACTGTGGATAGTTCATCTGTCCCTCTAATAGTATTTCTATCAAAGAAGTATGGTCCGAGTGGCTTTGTACCATCTCCCCTAGGCCCAAACAATTTTCCATCTCATCCCTCCGGGAGGCGTCTTCAAGGACCCCCAATATAGCCTCTCGATGGGCCATTTCAGTTTCGGCACTCGGAAATGGATTTTTTTCAGGCTGGATCGCGAATCTTGCTCGCGAAGATTCCTCACGAAGCTCGGGCACAAAACCGAGCCACGGAGTCTATCCAAGGCCTGCAAACAGAAGTTCTCTTTGTGCGGTCGTGGAGTCAGAGACTCGCGATTCACCACGAAGCTCGATTTGCAGAGAGCGAAGGCGGAGGACGCGGAGCTTCGCGAAGTCGAGAGCGCAAGAAGAAAAAAGTCGCGAGAGGACAAAAGAGAGGTCAGCCCCCCTATTTATAGGCGGCGACCCTAGAGCTTCACGGCGCATCCCACCCGCGCGGAGAATCGTGGCGCGTCCGGACCGCGTGGCCACCGGCAGCACCGCGTGCCCCTTCGCGATGCCGCATCGCGAACCACCGATACTTTTGGCATTTTTCCTTCATACATCACCCCTTCGTCCCTCTGTGGCTCCAATTCTGAGGGGGGGGTATTTTTTGGTACCAAAATATTGCATGAAAAATAAGGGACGAAAAAGAAGCCCCGCACGCTGCCTCGCGAAGCTCGGACGCGAATCACCCTCCGAGCATCACGACCGCCACGAAGCACAGGAGGTGGTACCGCTCCGCAAAAGCCCTGACATTTGCGAGCCCGCCGCAAAAACCATGAGGCGGTACCTCTCCGCGAGTGCCCTGACATTCGCGAGCCCGCCGCGAAGCACTCGCCGCCCCTTCGCACCACGTGAGTTCTGCTTTGTGGTGCCCCTTTCCTATAAATACTGGGTTCCCCTGAGTCCAAGGGGGGAGACGATCTGAACTTTCAGCTTCTCAGTTCCCGAATCGAGAAGCACCCTTCGCCCACGAGAATCATGAGCTCTGTGAGGTACTTCTACTTCGCGAGATGCCTTCTCCTTGTCGCGTCTTGAGCCCCGCTTTCGAGAGGGATTCCCTTCGCGAAGCCTAAGGGCATTCGCGAAGGAAGGGGATTCCCATGGGAACCGGGGCAGCCGAAGAGCGTTTTTGCTTCGCAAAACACACATCCTGTACTAGTGATCCACATGCCAAGGTGGGGTCGCTGTACATCGTGAAGCACACTGCTTCCCAGCACCTTGCTTCACGAGGCCCCTCTGCTTCGCGAGGCTGTTCTCTGTGAATACTATTCCACTTCGCGAAGCACCTCCCATTCACACCCCTGTCCCATGCTAAGGCCGAGGCACTCCACTTCACGAAGAAGACTCCTTTGCTTGGAAATTCCTCTTCCCATGTGACCCTCCAGGTTTGCACGATGTGATTTCAAAATCCCATGGACAACACCACCAATAGCGTTGCTTCACCTAATGCTTCTTCGTATAGGCACGCTAACAGCTATTGCTTCTTCACATAGCCACGCTAATGTGGACCCATCGATGGTTCGCACCGCGACCCCCCCTTTACCATGGCCTTTCCAGTACCTTCCCCCCCCAAGGAGTAGAGGGTACCGGTCATGTAAGTCCTAGGGGTGTAGAGTAAACCCACCTCGTCCATGATGCTGGACGTTAAACTACCAAGCACCTCGTCCTTGACACATGATGTTAAACCGTGATCCGACCCCGCACCTCGAACGCAGGGTCCCCCCATCTCGGAAATTCCCTACGCAACTCGTCTCCATAGTGATGGGGTCACCCCCACCACAAGGGATGATATACTCCCTATCGGAGTGGCGTATGTCCACGGGAGATGGGAAACCACCCTGGTATAAGCCCCAAGCCTCTCTTGCAGAAGGTAGCACCCATGCACCTCTATACTTCCCCACAGCCAAGGCCAGTGGAGGGAGCGATAGGGAATGAGGTACCATCCATCTTTGGTCCCAAATTCATCTCCCGCCGCGCTTTTTCACACTCTGGGCCTCCATCCTGGAGTAAGTTCCAGCACCATGGGCCACCCAACGCGTAAGCCCCTATTCGTTTCTCACGGACGCACCCTTCACGACGTGATCGTCATTTCTCTGCTGCCTCTTGTTTCTCACACCGAGCACGACTCACGTGGGATTAGAGTAAGCATTGGCCATGACAACACCCTATCCAGCATGATGTTAAACTGTGTGCCATCCAGGATGACGTTAAACTGTATTCCCCCATTTGGTATGACGTTAAACTGCACATCCATTTGAACTAAGAGGTATTTGATCCATGTTAAGGAATGGTACATAAGAATCCTACATGAGGTTCAAGACCACCACCCTTCATTTCTTCACGTCAGGTTCCACCCACATCCATCATGATGTTAAAGTGCATTCCAGTCCGACAGCAAGCTGTTGTGACCAACCCGAACTACGAGGGCTTTGATCCATGTCAAGGCACGGTACGTAGGAAGCCTCTCTGAGGTTGAATCCCATCTCCCATTGGACCAAGGTCCCTTCTTCACGTCGGTTCGCTGACACCCACTGCCATTCCCAAACTACAAGGAATTTGATCCATGTCACGGCATGGTACGTAGGAAACCTCACGAGGTTCAAGCCCACCACCAGTGGACCCCCGGGTTCACATTCACATCGGTTCTCCGACGAAGCCCCTTTGAACTATGAGGTCTTTGATCCATGTCAAGGCATGGTATATAGGAAGCCTCCCAGATGTTCAAGACCACTACCTGTTGGTCACTCCGACCTTCTTCACATCAGGTCACCAGCACCTGGGCAGCCTAGTGTGTAAGCCCCACACCATCCGGACCAAGGTCCTCACTCGCGTCGGTTCGCCGACACACCATTATGAACTACATGGTCTTTGATCCATGTCAAATCATGGTACATAGAAAGCCTCCATAAGATTCAAGCCCATCACCTGGTCGTTCCAACCTCACTCCCGTCGGTTCACCCCCGTCCCATATGACGTTAAATTGTTTTCCACATTCCACCTGAACTACGGGGACTTTGATCCATGTCAAGGAATGGTACGTAGGAAGCCTCCACGAGGTTCAAGCCCACCTCCAGTGGACCCCCGGGTTCACCTTCACAATGGTTCGCTGACAATGCCCATCGGGCCAAGGTCCACTTTCACGTCAGCTATCCGGCACCATCCCGAACTACGCGAACTCTGATTCCCTACCATGGGGATACATATGAGGTCTCTTCGAGTCTCAAGCCCAATCTCACTATCTCCCTTGCGATAGTCCCATCTCAGTCCCCCTCCGATTCATCCACCCATCCATCATCCACCCCGATTCTCACCCGGACCGCCATATCCCAGCGAGATCATACCATTCCGCTCCTCTTCACAACGTTCAGGAAGCCACCCATAGGGTTGGCCCCGATATCGGCATCCCTTCAAGGGAAATTCCTCAATTTGATCCATTCTAGCTAATGTTCTGATCAGGCCGATCTGTCTCCACTGGACGTTAAACCTACGGAATACCCTATGTCAAACATAGGAAGCTGAGGAAAAACTCAGATATATGCCTATGGCATATAATTCCGCGCGCTTGATGTGGGAGTCCTCGGGCTGCCACGCCCTCGAGAAGCCCTATGACAAGGGACAAAAGATAGACATGCCAGTTCCCCAGCATTCAGACATGCTACTGATGCCTCGACATGACTACTCCCTCGACTGAAGGTTTCTTCCCTGACCAGACCCTTTGGAATGTCCTGAAAAAAGCAGTGTAATTAACCGGCATCCATGGAAACATGGCACTGGGAAGAGTTTCACGAACAATGTATTAAATCTATGAGGGGGACCCGGACTGGGTGATGAGTTCTGAGGAGAAATCCACGGAAGGAAGAATCGACATCCCCTCATCCCGATTTCGATTAAGGAGCAGATGTCCCTGAATAAAGAGCGAATGCTGCCCACCTTTGGAAAGCGGGAATGCGGGGCGATAGCAGCGCGTCCTCCACAGACGGATGCACGTGCCCCGGAGAAAGCATCAGAAACATGTATAAAATATAATTTTTTTCTTATCCCATGCCTGTAGGAAATTTCAGATGAAAGATAAAAACATTTATTCAATATATAATATATAAATATTAATAAAATCATTAAAAAATTGTGATTTATTTATTTTAGGATTATTTAAACACATTTCCCTTATAAAAATATTGTGTCAAGAAAAATATATTATTACTTTCAGAGGATATTTAATCTCATTTCTTATTAATTGTTAACTAGTTAATTAATTTTATACATTTATATACCATATAATTTTAATAATTTAGTCACTTATATTCCTTCCTAATATATTAATAGATATTTTATAACTATCACATTACATAATATAATTTTAATAGTGAAATATTATTTGTGAAAACTCTGCATTCTGTGTAATGAAATATATTAATGAAATTTAATTAATTTTTTAGAATATATATAAAAAAGTATTTTTTTTACATTACATAAATTCTGGGATTCTTCTCCACATTAATATTGTGGGAATGTGATCCATGTAAATCCCATTACTCTCTATATTGTTTAATTTAATATTACCTTACATGTGGTTTGGATTTCTAAATATAATATCTCACCATTGTTTGGGGAGGGGGCGTAACATTAGATATTATGAACCAACATATATACATATAATAGGAAAATGATAAAATTGTACATTCAATATAAACTATGTATTTTTTTGGCCTATAATCCTATTTAAAGTGGTTTTTAAATCAAATGGATGTATATGAACTCAACATTCAAGATATTCCCATTGAGTGGGAATTTGATAATTCATTTAGAGAAATGATTATTAGTCTTCCACTAAATCATAATGTTTATTTTTCAATATATCTTATACCTAATTCTACAACTCTTTCCAAGACTCCATAAAGAATGAACCCTATTGAGATAGAGGAATTGAAGTTGAATCACTAGTAAAATCATGACAATGTATTTATTCAACTAAGGACATCACCATGGGAGCACCAGTTCATCCAGGTATGATGAAAGATGGATGAATGAGACTATACATTGATTGTTGGTAACATGATAAGGTAAAAATAAAAAGTAAATAATGACTAATATTTATATTTTTTTGATTAACTACTCATAACACACTATTTCTCTAATTTTGACCTTTGTTTTGGATATAACCATTTGAGGTGAAAGAGTGAGAATATAAAAAAGAAAAAATTCCATAAATTATTTTAGAAATATGAATACTTAGTTATTCTATTTGATCATATTAATTATCCCGTTATATTCTTCTATTTAATGAATAGGTTCGTTAAAAACTACATTTCTTACATTGTGTAAGTAATTGTAGATTACATTCATATATATTTAATGATCTAATATTTCATTATTTTCAAATGATGGACATTGAAGTCTTGAATAAAAGGGATAAATCTTATATTTCTAAAATATTTTTTCATATATTTATCAATTTAAAGATAGAATAATTAAAAAAGTAAGATGTAGAACTGACAAATAAGTTGATTAGTATTCATGAGAATAACATTGAATAATATTGAATGAATTTTTTTTGGACCAATATATTTTTCATGTACATACAAGGATTGAAAAATTATATGTTGGGGTAGGCTCAAGGTTTATCATTCTCAATAAATCATGGAAATAAAAAGATGTATAGGGATCTGATTTTTTTGGTAAGAAAACATTATGATATATATTTTGAATTATTTATATTTTTTGCTTGATATTTCAGCATGTTATCAATTATAGGTATATGTCTACAGTGATGTTACAATAATTACTCATACTATCATGAAAATGGGAAAGCATCACCATGTATTTCATCATCATACTCTCCCAAAATTATAAAGGAAAAAAATTATATTTTGGTTGTATTCAATACCCTTATAAATTGAAACCTTTTTATTTCATTCAGAAAATAATTTTATCTTGATCAACTTGTTAGAATATACATTAAGGATGTGAAACATTTCATGGGGTACCATATTTTATTATAATGGATCAGTAACCAAGTTACACTTTATGGTTTTTGAGAAGTGTTTAGCAGGATCTAGATACAATACAAACTTTTTCTATGATGTATCAAAACTATATACATATAATCAATATATGATATCCATTAAAATTCTAAAGGATATGTTGAGATCTTGTTCTATGGATTTGAATGTTTGTTTAGATCACCACCATCCGCTAGTCAACTTCTCTTATAAATATATTTTTCACATGATTATTCAGATGGATCTTTATGAATCCCTATATGAAAAGATGAATCATATTATAATGTGTTGGGTTTTTTTTAAATAAATACAACTATTAGAACCTAATTTAACATAGGAGGTTGTGGGAAAACATAGAGTCATTCAATAGCACATCAAGGGAGCTAATAGTTGAAAGAACAATTATATTGATAATTTTCAGCATGATATGGAGTTCAAAGTAGATGTGAATTTATTTTAACTAATTTCTCAAAGGAAGAAGTTTATGGTATTTGGAAAGGATTGTAATCTAGTCCCAAGGTATATTGGACCCTTCTTGATTTTGGATTGAGTAGTGATGATATCATATAACTTGGCACTTCCACGGATCTTCAAATAAATTCACAACATGTTCACTGTATATCACGAGAGTAAGTATATACCTGATTGATCACACGTATTGAAATTAGTGGTAATGTAATTTTTGAGTCATATATGATATGAATGAAAAAAATAGATATCCTGGATCATATTGATGGAGTTATACATAACAAGACCACTCAATTGGTTAATTTTCTCTAGAGGAATCATAGATTTGAAGAATATAATTGGGAACTAGGGGATGGAATGAAATATAGGTATCATTGTTTTTTATAGGATAGTGATGTAATTTCAAGGTATAAAATTGTTTTATATGTGTATAATACACTAATACTACTCATGTTGATATTTTTATTATGCTATGGGTATCACCCTCAAAAAAACTATATTAAGGTAGTCTAAAATAATAGAGCCTGAGAGAATCCAACCATGAAAAACTACTACTTATCTATGGATGTGAATCAAGCCTAGAGAAAATTATTATTTGATATTCATTATATTACCATGACAAAAGAAAATATTCCACATTGTTCCCCTCTCACCACGTATGACTAATGTCCACCCGCATTTCGAGAAGCCATTTTTATCTTCATATAATTTAATTAAATTTACAAGGTACGAGGAGATTCCCCTGAACTGATCCTTGAATAAATATGGAGTATATTTATTCAAAATACAGCTTGATCTTTTGATCTTGGCACAACTAAATTTCGTTCATCATCACACTATCCCCTGTTAGAAGAGAGTCACCCGGTTTGAAGCCATCCCTGATAGAAAAAATCACTGCTCCCTTACTGTCATTAACATCCCCCCTACAGGATCCTAGAATACATGACATATCGGCATTTATCTATGGACTACAACTTGGATTATTCCTTCTCACCAATCACTCTTGTTTAATGTGGTTCTATAAATTGATGGTGCAAGAATAGTGTCCTTGATCTTTCTCAATGATGGTGTGCCCTTAAATATTTTCATGAGTGGATCCAATTTGTTTACTCTACTACTAGTGTACGCCATCATGACCAGTCACATATGTGATGATCCTTTATGATGGGATTGGTTCACCATGGGCCATGCTTTCCAACAACCAGTAGTATGAAAAATTATCATCGCCATTCATTCTCTCTCATTGTTATTTGATTCCAGGAACCACATTTGAAGAAGATTTGATTGATATTTGGCATTCAATTCAGGCCAATGAACTCCCCTAGGTACCCTCAAACCATTTACGACCACTTCTTCTCAATGAAAATTTTATTGGTAGTTTCCTCCTTGTGGTTACTACTGTAATAACATTTAAAGGCCATTGAAATTAACTTTTTCCTCACATGGTATTCCATTAATATGGCTTGATTTTGGATTCACCACAACAAACAATTATATTTTTTAGTTTGTCATTTCACTATGTCATTTCATTCTTCCCAGTCTAGAATCCAAGAATATGAGTCTTGGTCTGTAAGAATTAGTAATAATGTCCTAAATATCATCCCATTATGATAATTTTATATGTTTCTTCCTTCAAGATGGATTTCCTTATATATTATTATGAAATTAATTCTTTTTTGACCTCCAGGTTTGATGGTTCTGATTAATTATTACATGATTCTTCGAATTTGGACATGGATATGGATTGTGTGTAATGAATTATATAGGAGTTTTATAATATGATTAGGAAAGGAACGTGGTTCACTCTTAATATTCTAAAGGATTTTAGTTTATCTATGATTGAAGAGTTGAGTGCTATGCATTTGGCGGCCCGAAATGTTCTATCTAGAAGCAGTTTGAGTTACATTTCAAGGATGAGCTCCACAGGCATGGATATTGTGTTTTATAGTATATTGGTTGAATGGAGGCCTCCTGGAAATATATTTAATCTTAATATGGATTTATCATTCAATTTAGTTATCATGCGGGGAGATGGATTCGTTTTGAGATAACTGGGGATCAATTTTACTCAGTTTTACTACCTTCTATGTGATGGGTAATTCCATGGAAGTGTATATTAATGCCATGATCAGTGGTAATATTATCTAAACGTAGTACAACATACATATTAAATCAATTGAGTCTCAATACCAACATATTTTATGTTTCTTTTGTGGTAATAATAATGTCCCTTGGTCTGTGGTGTATGACATTCAGATGTGCATGTGTCTTCTAGAAAATGACAATGAGATTTATCACACATTGATGGTGGGGAACATGGCTATGGAAAAGCTTCCAAGTAAGGGATATCCTAACAATAGTATTTCAATTTTATGTGATATAAGATCTCTTTGAAATGATTGAACTTTAATTTTCACTGTTGATTATCAATGGATTCAACACATTAGAACCCCTTGAGATGTTGTCCCCCTCTCCATTAAATATTAAGGGATACATGAAACCCAGAGTCTAAAATGAATATAAAAATGTACAACATTTTTATTTACCAATTAATATTCAGGGTATTAAAAAGAAGAGATAACTTATTATAAGTGTGTTTATAAAATAAATTCATTTACTATTAACTCAATAAAATTATAAATTTAATTCAATTGAAAACAAATAGGTGGATTTTATGAAAATTTATTTTTATTTCTACATTGTGTTTTTGTCATAATAAATTAATTAAAATACTATTATTAAATAATTTTATTGAAATTTATATATTACATATTAGATGAAATGTTTAACAATTATCTAATGTTTTTATAGGAATGAGCTAGGATTAAATCTATATTTTTTATTTCAAAATTATTTTTCTAAAAATATGTTTTCTTTATGTTTTATACTCATATTTTAAAATTTATTTATTTGAATTAAATGTATTATATTATATAAAATGAATTACATATTTCAAATCATGATTTTCAATTTTTTTAATATTTGCCTTCTATTTTTAGGCAATATGATAGCGGTTGTGGTAAAAGCTGTTAATAAGGTAATGGTTAAATCATATTAATCTCATACAAAACTAAGTGTTAAGGTCTCTATTTTTCATCAAAATTCACATTGGATGATGGTAATTATAACTATATCACCTAATAGTAGATATTAATTTTTTAAGATGATTTTCCTCGAAAATGACACATATAATATTTAAAGTGATGCAAGTTTCAAAATGGCACTCTTTAAGTTTAAAATATTTTTTTATGGGTCAAATCGGGAAAAAAATAATGTTATGGATGAATATTAAACATAATATTGTTCATAATATAATTATATTAATCATGGTAATTTTTATAAAAATTTGGTTAGTAATTAATTTCCATAAATTCTAGAACAATACTAATAAAGTATTTATTAAACTAATAACATCAAATATATAATTGATTTTATAATTATTAAATGTAAAATAATTTAATTAAGTTAGTTTTTTATAGGAATTATTTATATAAATGTGACATATTATTGATGTGTAAATCTACTATATTGTAATTTAATATTTTTCTTGGTTCTTATAATGTCAAATATAATGAATAGTTCCGAAATTCATATTAAAATTAATTTATAATAAAAAATATTATATTAAATATTTTAAACATTATTAAAACATTATCTAATGACATGTTAATGTAATATTTATAGACACATCATAAATTTTCCAGTTTTTGGGCCTCTTCACGATTTATGGTAATATTCTTAATATTGATTTCAAAACTATTGTTTCTTTCATGATGGTCAAAAATAATTACCGTAAGAGGTTAATAAAAAATAAAAGGTTTAAAATGACAAAAAATCCTATGTAAATTTATTTTTAAAAAATTCTTTATAAAACATACACAATTTCTTAATATTCATATTGATTTGGAATCATTACAATCAATAATGAATTTATTATATTTTAAATGTTTATGAAAATACAAATGTGTCTTCTTAACCCTTGTAAAAGGACACCAAATATTTATCTTATAGAAATGAAATTAAACCATTTATCTCAACCAAATGATAGTAATTAATTACATTAACATTACAATACATTAATTATAGCTGATTGTTTTCCTAGAATACCATTCTAACATTCTTGAAGAAAGGATCTATTGAGGTATTATGAGGAATATGTAATCATCTAACCTGACCTCTATAAATTTTTTAATTCTTATAAATCATATAAATATTCAATATTCATCATAAAATAAGATCACCAGTATCATAAATATGAATACAGGTAAACATTATTTTCAAACCACCATTATTCACCCTCATTTTCATCAACAGGGAAGTGAATGTATCGCTCAAGCTTATGTTGAGCTTACCATCTCTACGAAGTGATAATATTCATTTTTATATATCATCATTCATATATGGGTACTATGATGTGTTTTATATTCATACAAGAAATTTATTACATTATCATGGTTAAGTAATTATAATATCACATATATATTTATACCTTCTAATTTGTTATAAAATGATAATACCTCTCATGTATTTGTGTGGACAATCACCTCCACGAGGTGATGTGAATTTATTTTCATTTATATTTTAGTTTGACGGTAACGAGTATATAATTAATATATATATATATTATATATAAAAGATAATTTTTCTTTTTTTTATGGTGAATAATTCTTTAACTTTATTTTTTTCTATTTTTTGAAATGTGAAAATAATGTTCATGCATATGTACCACCTACAGTCTCCAAGAATATGTAATTCTATTTTCTGTAAATATACATTATTAATGACTCAAAATATATCTATGATTAATATATATGATGTTTATATCATTATTAATGTTATCAGGATGATGTAACCCTAAAAAACAAAATGATTAGGACTTATGAATTAATACATGTTTGAAAAATAAAGTAGCTATCACCCAAAACTATAATTGTTTATAACAATTTATTAATAAATGGGTGATAAAATTTAATAAGGAAACATTAAACTGTATTAAACATATTATTATGGGATTATAATACATTTATAATAAATATATAATTACAATACATGATTTTTTAATGCGTATGAGGAAGGAATAAACATAGGGTAAGTGATTTATGTTTTAATCTAATCTTAATTGTGGTTTCTTATGCTTGAATTTCTATTGAGGAAAATATTTGATCCTTAAATGATAAATATATTTAATTTTAATTTCTTATTTTCATTTATTATAAATATTTTATTTCTTTTTAAAATTTTCACATTAATAATTTATGATTTGAAAGAGTGTTTTAAAGACAACTTACATTATTTCTATCTATGGTCAAATTCCAATTTCTTTTATATACATGTATTCTAAAAAACATTTTTTGGAGAATTATTTTTTCATTCTATCTTGAATTTTTTAAGTCATTATTACCTATGATTAACTTTTATAATTTTTTTTAAGATGAATATTCATATAATTTTCAAATTATATAGTTTTTTAGATATTCTACCAAATTATAAGAGTATTTTCATACAACATACATGGCAGGAATTTAATTTACTTCCATTATTAATAAAAAGTATTTATAATCTTCATTGAAAATATATTAATTTTATTTTCAAATAATATTCTTTGTATAATTGATTTGGAAATATTTATATTTTTAAACGTGATTTTAAATGTAAAAAGGTTATTTTCCTCAAGAAATGATTAGGTGAAATTTGAAGAAAAATTTCATTAATGACTACATGATTGTATATTAATTATTACTTGTTTGAGATATAATAAAATTTCACTATTATTATTCATTCCCCAAATGGATTATGACTATTAAGATGAGATTATTTATATCCCTACTATTTTCATAAATTATGAAATGTTGAATGGTTAAAAGTTTATGAAACCCATTTTAACTTAGCAGGTTATGAGGTCATGATATAATGAATGTTTTATGGTCTTGTGGAACACATTAATACGGTTTTCTTTAAGTGGCATGTGGAACTAAATTAACACATCCCTCTAATGCATTAGGTAACGTATTATATCGCATGATATAAATATGGGAAATAATTTTATTTTCCTGATCCAATATGGGAAATAATTTTATGTTCATGATATGTTGTGGATGATCGGTCAATGTGATTGATCTACAATGAGAAAAATGTAGACGTGCTAAATCACTTATGGGAAACTAATGATGATGTCTGATTGTATGTGATTTGATAGCCTTGGTTATTAAAATTCACATATGAACTGGATTCAAAACATATGATAATGTGACACTTTTATGAAATGAAATTATGATTCATGAAAAATTTAGGAATACTTCTCATACTAATGATTAATTTATTTTCAAATGATAATGTATTTGTCCTTTACTCATGTCTATGATATTTTATAGATATGGAATGAACATAATAATTTATAGTTATAATCTAATACCCTTATTCTTTTCTTATGATTTCATATGATAATCACATGATGTCTCTAATTTATTTCATCACTCACAATTTGAGCTTACATTGTCGTATGGTTCTTTTCTATAGGTCATGAAGAAATATTTATGTATAGTAGGTCAAAGAGTTTTCACTATGGGATGAAAATTATGATAGATGGTGAATAATGTATCTAAAAAAGTTTTTATGTATATTATCTCCAAATTCACTAAATTTCATGTTTTTGGCATGGATCTAGGGATTATATATGTAATATTTCTCTAAAATGGTGTAATATTTTTATGTGAAAAGATTTATAAGTTACATAGAGGATTAAAGATAGAGATATATTTTTTTTAAAAAAATATTTCTTTAAAATGGTTTAACTCCGTAGATATTTATGTGGTTTTTTGTCATATTATGTGCTAGAGAATATTAGATTGGGGATTATAAATATATGAATATTTGATTTTATGAATAGTTAATTTTGTTTAAATAAACATACGTATCATGATATATCCAAAAGAACTATGATAAATTTCATATTAGAAATTATATCCCAATATGATAAATATTTTAATAATACCCTCACCTGTATTGATCAATGAGTAATAATTAAAATTTTAATGAAGAAATTTATTTAATGGGGTAGAATATAACAACTCAATATTTAACTAGATGTTTTTTCCACATTAAATAAAAATTGTGTTGATATATTTTTCTATGAATAACACTAATCTATAATAATTGACAACTTATTTTATAATAAAATTATAAATAAAATATACACTATGGTAAAAAATTATTGTAATGAGTTCCAAATCCATAAAAATTTATTAAAAATTCCCAATGTTTGAAAAGGGTTATTTTCAATAGAAATGGTTTTTTATTTATATATGTTATTTTAATATTACGTAAATATTTAATGATTTTTAAGTTTCATATCTTAAAACGAACTTATTTTCTTAATTAATAATATAAAAATAATTTGATTTGGAATATTTTACATTTTTAGGAAATAATTTATTTTTATGTAAATAATACAAAAATATAATTTTAGCAACACTTTATATTTATCCATTATATTTGAATTTCATAAGAGCGTATAAAACCTTAAAACTTTCCAAATATGCAATTATGAAGTGAAAATAGATACATTAAAAATCTTTTGAAAATTATTGAAAACATGTTATCATCACTTTAAAGTCATAAGTAGTATTTTCCAATTAAATATATGTTTATTTCTATCTTTTAACTAATATTTTTTTTAATTTTTATTTTGGTTCCTATGAAAGATAAAATAATTTTAATTTTTATGTTAAAACAATTTAATTCATGATATTGAAATACATTTTTACTTTTATAATACATATAAATGATTAGATTAAAAAAATTCTAAATTTTTCGGGAATTAAATGAGTTAATTTTAAAATCTATTTTCATAAACACTGAAATTATTTTAGATAAATTGTTTTCATAATTTGAATCATGAGGTATAAATTATTTAATAAATTCCATTTTATTTTATGGAAATAAAATTATATTAGTCAGGTCAAACAAGTTACAATGGAAAAAAGAATTAAATGGGAAAAATCAAAGATTGAAGGATATAAAAATAATGATCAAAACATGTTTGAAAATTAATGGTTAATGGATTCTTGAAATTATATCGTCCAAAACCCATTATGGCCCTTTTTTGTATTTATATGTGAAACATGTTATCTCCTTATATTTACTTGAAATAATTAAAAAAAATCGTTTTCCCCAATTATAAACATGGTCCCTCACCACCCCTTCAAGAACACCCTTAACATATGGTTCCTAATTTAAGATATTACATTTTTCATTCCCCTATAATAATATCCATTATAATTTATCCTCAAGACAAAAAAAATTAATCCCAATACGTATCCAAGGGAAATCCCAATTCATTAACCTGAGGAGTTTTTTTTTTCTAACCTCATATAATTTCATTCATAATTTCCCAAATATAATTTTATTTTTACAATATAATTAAATTATTATTGACCATATTCAGAATTGTCTTGTTATACATGAATACAATTTAACCAGATTTCCCCTTTCTAATAATAAAATATGATTCTTTCATTCATGTTTTGGGTGGACCACCATGTCGATGAAACAACGACTTCGCTTTTTTAGATCACCACTACACCTATTCGCTAGTTACATGGATGAAAATTTAGACTAAATTTGACCTTTATAATATCTTTGTGATTATTATGAGTAAAATTATAATCCACCAAATTTTCCATTCATTCATAGATAAAATAAAACATTAACTTCCTATTGTGTGGGATACTGACTCCTTGAAGTATCGCATATCGTTTTTCATCTGGAATCATTATAATTTATAAAAATATATTAAAATATTATTCAAAATTTCAATAGTATGAAAATAATATCAATAATAATATTAATAAATATATTATTTAAAAATATACTACTTTCATAATCATTATCATCCATTAATTATATTTTGGTCATGATTTCTGTTATTTTAACCACATAAAATAATGTTGCTTTAATGTAAAATCATGGATAAGAATAAGAATATAAATATTGATAATATATACTGTAAATATATAATTAATTATTTTAAGGGTAAAATAAATATTAATCACCTCAATTCAAATACCAACATTAATTCATTAAAAATAATCTTATCATGTTGATCAATGAATTTGTATTTAAGGATCATAACAAAAAATACCCATAGAAGGAAATTATAATATTGTAAATAATTATACATCATCATTCCATTTCCTTGTATTATTTTTTTATAATAATACTTAGTGTAATAACAAATAATAGTATCTATTTTTTGTATCTAGTTCAAAACATTCAATACTACTCACACCTGATATGGAAATTATATAATAACTAAATAATATAAATTTTGAGAATATTTATAAGTGTAGGACAATAATGGTTATAATAATGAATAAGTTTCCAAAATAATTTATTGAGAGAATCATTTATATCATATAGATGGTTAGATCAAATTGGTCAAATAAGGAATACAACATGATGGTTTTGTTGTCTTATTTTCAACTTAATGAGATATGTTTTATGTTGCGTACCATAATATTTTTTATATGGTGTATTCACTACACATTTTCTTCCACAGTTGAAAATATATTATATTTTAGAGATTTTAATTTCCATTTGATGATCTTCCTTCCAAACTCCTTTCAATCATACATCAGCAATACCATAATGGATTTTTTTTAACAAAACTAACTTAATTATTCGTAAATGATTTTTTTAAAATAATTTCTTTTGTCATTGATTTATTTCACCATAAGATTTTATTTTATTATAGTTATGATCCCAATATATGGGGATATTAAATTGAAATTCATTTATATTTCCTTGAAGAATTCCATTCTCAAAAAGAAAATCATTGTTGTGAATAATTACAATCTAATTTAATTATGGTTTTTCTAACATGTTCATGTATTCCCTTCCCATTGATTTTATATTTTATATTTGGAAACCTAATTATGTTTTCCTTCTTGTGACATTCAAATTTCCCTTCTCAAAATTTTTGACTCTTTTTATTATGTTTTTTTACCATGATTTTTCAATAAATTTAGAGTAGTTTTTATGCATTAAAATAAAATGTTATTCTTTAACCACACATTACCATTGTATTATTTCATGTTTTTTCCAAGTACCTATTAATTAAGGTTCTTTTTAAATTAATAAATAATTTTTTTCTATAATTTTACTTTAACATTTTGGAAATAAATTTCTAAAGGACCTGTAACATTATTTTATTGTTTTAATGATGCAAATATTTTATAAAATATCTTTTTATATTTTCCTCTATATGCACAAATCTTTCCACCAAATTTTTTATAAATATGTATATTTATCCATTAATTTTTAATTTTTTTTAAAACAAACTAATTTAGATTTATTATTTTGAATTAATTCTTTTAAAATTATTTGATAATTATTTTTTGAAATAACATGGATATTTATTCATTCAAAAGTGATATTAGAAAACTCTTAAAATTGTGTTTTTATCTATTAAATTTGGTTTTTATATATCTTATGGTTTATCAAGTATATTAATAAAATGATACCACCCACATTATCTATCTATATCGATTATGTAATGTTTTTTCTATTAAATACATGTTTCATCACTATATTTTTCATTCCTAATGATCCACTATGAATATTTATAAATTTTAAGCAATATCATTTCTATAAAAATACCATATTTCTTTTTTTTATTGCTTGAATTTTTTTCTACATGATTTTATACCTCATTTAATTGGGGAATATAATTACCAAAACCATATACATTTCATCAGTACAGTGTATATATCATGTACCTAATCAATTTATTTTACGTGTGTTAACCTAGAAAGTAATTGATGTCTTTAGATACCCGTTTATTCTCCATGGTTTTATCATGTTATAATTGTTGATAAGGCTATTAATTTTCATGAGAAGGATATGACCATTATTTTTTATCTGTGGGACTTTATGATTTTTTTAGTTAAAACAGTTTTGGTTTAATTTTTTTTGTTATGATTGGTGATTGATTTTTTATGGAATACATAAGCATGGATGAATGATCAGTGGGGTCCTATATCAGCCTCCATTAAATTTGTAATAAAAATATTTCTAATGAGATAAATTATTTAATTCAACATATTAATTTCTTTTATCTTTGTGCACAAAGATTTTGGATCATGAAGGTACTCTCCCGATGAAAATTTATATACAATATTTAAAACACGTTATGAATTATGCTCTCAAGCATTGGCTCAAGAGTGAAATGCTTCAAATACTAGTGATTATCCCAAAATTTTAAGCTCAGTATTATTATTATGTAATTATGTCACAACTCATGTTTATTGAATCACATTTTCAGACTCTTTTTATAAAAGTGTTTTGTTATTTCATGCCTAACACCATGTTTTTTATCTATGTTTCAATGAGTGTGATATTAGTATATAACATGATAATACCCATATAATCATATTAGTCTCACTTATGATCACTTATTTTTATTGTTATGGTTTCCCAGACGGATAATTTGATCAACATTAAACCTAATATGTCCTTTGAATTCATGGGAATAAATATTTTCTAGAGATAGTTTCATTGTTGGATGATAAATTTCTCTCTTTTGGGTATATTACAATAATTGTTTGGAAAACATTATTTATGAGCACTTGATTTAGAATTGTGGTTGTAGGGTGCTTTAGTAGGAGTCAAAGGAGGTGTCAGATAACTTTAGAGGTTATTATTTTATTATTTTAAGTTAAATTAATTATTATAACGGTAATTATGGTTTTATAGTCTATATTTGATTATAGATTAAAATTTATAGAAAAATCATTAAGTTTCTTAGTGTAATTATTTTACATTCTTTTGGGATTAAGATAAGAGAACTATAATTTGTTGTATTTTTATTGATTAAATATGAGTTTTGTATAGTTTTTTTTAATTATGGAAATTCACCTTCATTTTTGTCAATGTTATTGTCTCTCTAAGGTAGGATTTCTATATACACATTATTTACACTATTATATATTTTTGATGGATGTTATTTTGTGGGCTTATCAGATGATACCTATGAGCCCAACTTTTACTATATTATTTATTTATATAAATATATTATTTGAAATAGAATTAAATAATAAATTCTATTATAGGATGTTAACATACATAGTGATTAAAATATAATATTTTCTACCAAGACACTTATCAGAGAAACAATACAAAAATGATATCTATGTATCAAAAATTTTCATTGTAGGAGAATCTTTTGAGATATAATATATGTAGTGTTATGTCAAAATTTATTGGAAAATCAATATTTGGCTCTATCTATATCCAAACACAAGAAAATAGAATATATTTTGAAGATGATAAAAAAGATAACATCTATTGAAAATTTAATAAAACATGTTGAACATTATGGTGCTCTATTTAAGTTGATGACTAATGAAATGAGATGTCTTCCATAGAATATTAATGGATCATGTTGAATCAATATAGGAAGTATCCACCTTGTAATGTATATTATAGTTTCAAAACTATCAATACCCAATGGAAAAAACTTATTATCCCAATACAAGTTGTGACCAAAATCGAACACAATGTTTGTCACATGTTAAGACACTGAAATAAAGGATAAAACTTTTATACAACATAAAAACTAAAATTATCATACTAATTTCCCATGACAAACATATTATTATATAATCATTATCATAATATTATAAAATTATAAGAATAGAATAGAATATTAAAAACAGACATAATATTTCTATTAATACTATGTGTCTTAAATATATGACCCATGGAGACAAAATGTTCATTCATAGAAAACAATATCAAAAACTAATAAATTAAATTATTGTATATAAGGATTAAAATATATTGTAAATAGAGTAGGAATAAATATATCATTGAATTTGAATAAAAGTGAACTATTTATTAAGATATGTGATTCGTGAAGCTTCCTAGTCTACATAGAGTGATCATATACATATCTAATTCCATATTGAATGATATACACTAACTAGAGATGTGTGATTCATCACATCTTATTATATAATGATAAACCATTGATTTTATTAGTTCATTTAATCTAATGTAATACATTCTATAAGATAACATGAGTGAAACAAAAATGATTTCAGATGGATTAAGCCTATGCTAGAGGTGTTGAAATATAATAAGGTTGGTTGGTAGAGTATTCATGATAAAATAAATACTTATTACCCCTTTAATATTATTTATATATTTTATAGTGTTGTTTTTCATAGTATACTGTTCATGTTAATTTATGGACGGGTTTTTAGTTGAATTTGTATGTGTAAAATAAAAATGTTTTTTCTGTCATGATTATTTATTCCAATATTAGTTATTTTTAATTTTGGATTGATTCACATGGATTTTTATTATTGTAATGAATATAAAATATCATATTAGCACTATGTATCAAGATATTATCAATTGGTACCATTTTATGATTTAATGGAAAATATAAATGTTCAAATTACCCATACAAAAAACATAGAGTGTTATTTATATTTGAGATGAAGTTAGTGTGAAGTGACACCTTAAATAAGATTTATTAAAAGACACAAAATGAGTGGCTGATAAAATTGAATTCAAAATCCAACATGAGTTACACTATGGTAGGAATCAACACCATGACACTAAATACAAATTGTTGATAGTTAACGACTGTTAGAAAACCATAGGAGGACCAACTTTGTCATTAAGATTAATTGAATTATAACTTGAAAAATAAAATATAAGTATATATAAATAATTTATAAATAAATTAGTGTGAACTATAGTGAAATATATGTTTTTCTATTGTATATCCATTTTTTGTACAAGTGATGTATGTCTTTTTATAGTAGACATACTAATATTTACTCTTAAATTAATTTTATTCTTTCTTCTTGTAAATCATTCATCATTTTATACCCATTTATATTTCATTATTCGAAATAAAAATTCCAAAAATAATAATAATAACATAATCCATATCTATGGTTAAATCTATAACATAATTATATATATTATTCATTTTTATAAATACAAGAACATTGTGGTCAATTTGAATTTAGGATGAAATGGGTGACCATTGCATTAGATTCCATGAAATTTTACTAATTGAATGATGTGAAGTTTAATATTTTCAATGGTATTTTTTGGTTATATCATAATTTATTTCACATGGGGAATGAAATGAATCATAGATTATCCGATTTTCCATAGATCAATAATAAAAAAAATATTACACATAATTGTTTTGATGGATTTTGGGACTTTAATGTCATGGAGTGAATTTTTCTTAGATTAAAATGATCTGATAAACATGGTTACACAAATATTTAGGCACCAACATTTTCCTACTATATATTGTGAATGCTGTGATACAAATAATCTTGTATATTTTATAAACATAAATTTATGATTTTTTATTAGGATACACATTTAATTTTATTTAAAAAATTTATAGTGTTATAGATTCATGAAAAAAGGTTTTTTAGTTTTAAGTTGTACATCATGGTAAAAAAATTTATTTTTATTTAAAGTGAATAAAACTATGACCTATTGGATATTTTATTTTTATATTCATACAACTCGTACAATATATGGATGTATCTTGGACCCGGTATATGATGATTAATCAATATGAATTGTTCTATATAAACTAATAATACCCAGGACATTAAAATATGTGGTTGTGTAAAATATTAATAATTATAGGTGATGAGTGACTCAAATTTTCTATTTTTATTAGAAACATTTAAAAACTATATAATGTAATACTAAATGTTTATGAATATTATAGATTATAGGGATATAGGGATGATTTTAGTGAAAAATAATGTTGTTTGAGTTTAATAAACAAATATATAATTATTCCTAAACACCTTTTTTGGACAAGTATAATTGATTTATATCATTAGCATGTATTCCATCACAATATTCCAATGGTGTCTATTTAAGAAAAGGTTGATGGGGGGTTAATATATAAGAAATGTGCCATATAATATATATATTGTTCATATACTCTCTTCAATATCATTCATAATAATTTTTAAAGAATAAACACACAAAAAATAAAGGTTTTCTAAACTGATGGATCTCCTTGGAACCCCCCTTTGGAATTATCATACAATCCAAGGAAAAGGATTCAATACATGAGAAAACTGCAAGATGAACCCCATTAGATCCATTAGATGTAATGTTTTCCACAACTATGTTTCCCTCACTCAATGTATGATAAATCTGAATTATGTAATTTATAAGGATTTTACAAGCTGGAATTTGACATATAATATACAAGTTCTGGAATATTCGACCACACTAAGCATGTGTACCCAGTAATAGGTCCAAATATAACATATCTAGATGAATATTTTAAATCATTTAATGAAACTTCCTAGGGATAAATTTTTTTTTTGAAAAAAAATTCAAAATTTAGAATGTTTTGGTGTATTCTAAAGTATTTTAGATGGATCCATTCACCATTGGTCCATACTACAATCAACCAATAAAATAATTCATAAAATTCTTATAAAATATTGAAATTAATTAATTGAATAAAGAATTTCATATAAAATAACCTATTATAAATGTAGAAATTTAATAGGCCTTGATATTATATTTTAGGGGGGGGGTTTGTAATATTTTATGGAAAGGATTCATTCAAGAGTTTATGAGAATTACTAAAAAATTTCAGAGGATGAAATCAAATAAAAAAGTACTTTTAGTATGTTATGTGGTGGAACTAATCAGTATATTAGTGAAATAAATTATTTAATGAAATTAAAAAAAGTAATGATGAATATCTCTATAAAAGAGGAAAGAACAAGATGGAATACTTATATTAAAATTATTGGGCTCACATACCAACATATAAAGAATATAATAGATTTCATTATATTTTAAAAGGTAATACATGAATAAAAATAATTTAGTGTTTTAAAATATCTATTAATTTATAGAGAAGTTTAATTTGATATTTTTTATCAAAAAAAAGATGGTACTTAATTTATTATAATTTCATGTGAGAAGAAACTTGTATCTTCTAGTTTCACACCTTTATGAAATAATGATTCTATATTGTTTAAGGTCAAGTAGTCAAATATATTATATATGGTTTAATGTCAAAAAAATATTACCATATAACCTATATTTAGGATAATCCGATGATGACCATATATCGACACAATGGGTTTTGTATAATAAGGAATCTCAAAAAATGGTAGGTGAGTTTCATTTCCTGTCAATAGTTATTAATTTTTATATTATATTAGAGAAGAAAATATTCATAATAAAATCCCTTACACATAGGATATCTAAATTTGTAATATTCATTAATAATATTGTTGGTGTCACCAGATATAATGAAAAATTTCAATGAATTAATGAGTTATTTTTTCCCATTTTTTTAATCACAAGAATCACTCGGTTTTATTGGGCTTAAATTTTTAAATTATTCCAGAACACTTCTCATTATGAGATTCCAACTCAAAAAAATTATATTTTTTACTATGCATCATCATTTTATATTCATGACAACTGGTTTATAGTGAAAACAATTATTCTTTACAGATTTCAAATTCACCTCTATAAAACAACATCTGTTATAGTAGATTTATTAGGAAAATGTGTTATGAAATAATCATAGAGATTTATAAATAATTTCTTAACTCTTTTTCCCATTATACTATTTTTTGAGTATTTTTTGTTTTTTCTTGAAAACTTATATGTTTTATCAGCAACTTATCATGTATGAGTATATCTCAATAATGAGAATTAAGAACTGGAGCATCCATAGATTCACATATAATTGTTATGAATATGTATAAAAACATAAAGTACAATTTCATTATTAGTAATTTCATAAAAAAATTCATTTATATATAATATGGTCTAGAAGAGACACTCTTATATTTTTAAATGTAATGAATATAACAAATATGGGTGATAAACTATGGAGTATCTAGAAATGACATAAATTTTTTTAACCTTCTAGTTCTTATAAGAGATTCTCTAATATAGGATTGGTGATTTTTTAAAATAACCAGATTCATAAGTTTTACTATTTTTAGTGAGTAAGAGTCCTTATATTGTACACTGGATATTATAATAATAATAGGGGAATACGATAAGGGTCGTAAAAACTATTTTTATGAGTCTACTGAATAAAACAAAACTATAATTAATGAATTTTTTAGTGGTTATTTTATGTTTTCATAAGATCCCTTGGAACTAAATTTAGTGGTCATTTATTTAGTTTCTATGTTGTGTTACAACTTAATGGATCAAATAATATAGATCATTTGAAAACACATAAATGTTATTCAATACCCTGTATAAGTAACATGGTGACGATTGGTGAAAAAATGGTAACATATTAATGTCTGTAAAGTTAATTCAGACCATCATATGATCCATCAGTGCATTTTGTAACGTAAATCATATTTCATATTTTATTAAAGAACTAACTCAATGTTAGTGAAGATCATGGCCAATTATAGATCTTGTTTCATAATCATTCCATTACAGAGATGATCATCTATGAATAATAGAGGATAATTATGTGACATATTTAGTTAAAAAATGAAATATTTATAAGATTTTGTGTAATATTTCATGAGTAATTGAGAAATGAGACTAATTATAATCAACTAATATTAAAACATTATATTTGAGAGGGCTAAAAATCAGGGAATAAATTAAGAAAAACTGAACAGTATAATAAGTGTGTAAACTTGAATATTTTTCATATTTTTTCACAATACTAATATAAAAACTATTTTACCAAAACATTCCTTTGTAAATGGACAATAACAAGGGTATAAATATAAGAAAATAGAATAATGTTTAAGAAAACTATTCAAAATGAATTTGATTGATGATATGATATTAGAGAAGGAACATGAGGACAATGGATAACCCATCATGAGATTTTGTGTTATGATTTTAGTTATATTGAAATAGTATAAATGATCTATGTGTTGAAACTCTATCAAAAATATTTGGATCCAAGAATTTCAAAAAGAGATCAGCAGATGAAGTGTTCTTAATATAGGTAAAATTCTTTTCCGAAATCTTTTTAATACATATATTATAATGTATTAGCTCTGGTTACAATGGAACATCATTATAATATAATCCATAGATTATCCATTAGTGGAGAACCAATTAAAAATCTTATGTGTCTAATTTAAATTTCTTGCATTTCGATACATTGTGCATACATTGTTATTAAGAAATTCATTATTCTATTTCAACCATGTGAGAAAGACACATAAATTTAAAAATAAATTCACATCCAAATTTACCCCATGGGGGTTTATTTGGTTGTGGATCTCATAAATCATATCTAATATATTAGTTATAAGCGTTAAATCAATAAATATAGATAGGATCTGAGAGCGAATATTGTATATTTAAGAGGGGGTCTTAGGATGGAGGGTTTTAATTAGTAAATATTGACATAAAAAATGATATATCAAATTTTTTCTCTTGGGATAAAATTCATCTCCACCATTGTACAATAGATACATGCATGTGATGTTTCTAAAATATTTATGGTGGGAGAAAACATTAAAATACATGAAGAAGATTCCCTAACCAATAATTCATTCTCTATTGAACTATCTTGTTAAATAAATATGATTGTAATTAGTTGTGTTAATACTAAAGATTCATGAGTTATGATGGATATTATATATTAAGTCGATGAATAAGATAAAGGGAAAATACATTAATTTTAAAAATAACAATTTTTATGATTTAATGATTCATACATATGGGAACATCGATGGAATTTTTAGGCATATGTGTAATGATTGTGAATATTAGAAATGTAATTTCCACTATGTGTATAACAATAGGTTATATTGATTAATGTAGTATTATATAAGAAACATGCATCATATGATAGAAATATCCATAGTATATCATTTTGAAAATTAAATTTAAATGAAAAATATAACCATATGAATTGATAATATTACACTAGAGTAAAAAATAGAAATTAAGATAACTATAATATGAAAATATGGATATACTCGATCCTCCTGAATGATCACACACACAAATAACACTTTAGAAATGAATACAAATATTATTAGTGAAATACCAATTATTAACCTAAAAATATACCTAACCATGATAAAAAATATAATTTAATAAATATTTTCTAGAAAATAATGATTTTATAATAACATGGACCTTATAAAAGTATCAATACATATGTGATTATAATATAATATTATGGAATCTTATAAAATAACAATAAGACATATTTATATCATGATATTTGTAAATAAAACTTTTTAAAATGAATAAACATGTCTTTGTAATATTGTAAAACATATATGTTTTTTTGAATTTTTATAAAAAAGTATAATGATTTATAATAAAAATTATTTTCATCGTACGTTTCTATAAAACAATATTATGTTTCATTATAATAATAATATGTTTTTATTATGATAAAATCAACTTTTCAAATGGGTTTCAAATTAATCATAATACTAAAATCAGTATTTTTCAGATAAATATGGATTTAATTTGAAAATAAATTCCTCAAATTTTTAATTTTATTTTCATAATTTGAAAAACATTTCTAAATCCACATTTTAAAAATGGTTAGGGAATGATCTTTTGTATATTTTTAAAATAGTTGACTATTTGGTGAATAGTGAAAATAGTAGTTAACATTATAAGTAAGATACATGATTTTTTTTATAAAGAGTGATATATGAAACCATTAGTCTGAAATCACAGGAAATAATTACTATATATAGTTGTTATAATCTAAATTATTTATATTTATGATTTAAAATAATAATCTAATGAACATAATATTCAAAATTGACGTCTCCCCTCCACGTATAAATACCACACTATCTCATCACACCAGCCATGCCATGGATATTTAGGAAAATATATAAAAAAACTCTCTTAATATCTCTCCAAACTTCCATAAAAGATTTGACCTCATAAAAATACCATTATAAATGCCCCATAAATATAATCCTTTGAGGACACATCCAAACAAATAATTAACACTCTCAATTGAGTATTTTTTATTTATTTAATTCATATAGCTCATAAATACATCATTATCCATGATGGTTAAACAAATTTAGAATTTTTAATATACTAGAATGTTATTATATATATATAAAAGATATCCTTCCTCTCTACTAATATTCTAAAAATAAATACATCATCCATATTATGTCAATTCACTACCTTTTTGGATGTTTGATACTTTATTTTTTATTACATTATTAATGGAAGGATTAAATTGACATATAATTTCTTGAGATAACCAAAATATATATATATTAAATTTATTTATATTTTAGAATGAATTTGTTTCCATATTATTAAATACAATTAATGTAGACTAAGATTCTCTATAAAACACATAAATGAACTATTTGTGTAATGTTAATGTTTTTTATGAAATTCGTAATCACTATTTTAGAACACATATGGATATATACGCCTATTTAAATTTTTAAGGGAATTAATATCATTTCATTTCACTTCCTGAGTTTTTTTCCAAAATTTCATGGAATTTCAGAATTACCCACAAATGATCTGACTATGGAATCGTGAAATGAATAGCCACAAAGCTATGAATGAAATAAATTACATCTCATTAACATGGTTTTAAATGAACATAATATAATTATAATTAACAAAATAATGTGGTAACAGTTTGTAAAATAAATAATTAATTATTCTAATATGATTATTCACTATGTTATGTGACATTTGAAAATAATAATGGACATATAGTAATGAATCATTCTGAACCACTCTAGTTTATTTAGGATATTATTTCTCTGAATTTTCCTTAGTCTATATATCTATTAATATTGTTTAATTATTATATAATATTTTTATATTTTTGAAACATATATACATATTTTAATTCACATTTTCATGATGGTGATATAAATTTTTAATTTTTCCCTTGTCAACTTCATTTGATAATAAAACAAGAATAAATGGAACTTCTCAGTTTCCGACCCCATTTGAAGTATCACTTTATAAAATATTTCAGACCAAATATGATTTCTAGTATATATATATATATATATTGGAAATTATTTTTTATATCAATTTTTATGGAAATTGGTATGATATTTCTCTTTATTTTGTGCTCTTTACTATTTTCTATAAACCCCACTTAAGTATTTTATTTCCAATGTTACATATTGACACTTTCTACATTATCACAGAACTCTAAAATAATTTTTCATTATCTATAGTTATTTTTACCCATTGAGAGACCATTAATTTTTTTATCCATTATTTCATGGAAACCATACTGATACACAATCATGTTATTCTATGATACATGATTCTGAAACTATATTTATTCCATGCGTAACACGTAT
The DNA here is from genome assembly GCA_963277665.1 of Viscum album. NCBI lineage: Eukaryota > Viridiplantae > Streptophyta > Magnoliopsida > Santalales > Viscaceae > Viscum > Viscum album. The sequence goes on along the minus strand of OY728150.1, from coordinate 354,817,029 downwards.
ATTTATGTCATAATGTCGATTTCCCATTTATTGAAAAATAATCATGTATATGTTATGATGGGTGATCCCAGATATAATTACTATGAATTGGGAAATCTTTACATATAACTAATATATATATATATATGGGATTTGAGGGTAGACCTAATCCATTATAGGACACTATAATCCATGTCATGTTATCTTGAAAGTGAATCATGACTTATTCCTATGTTATGTTTTATGTTTTTCTGAATTAAATTATTCTTAGGATCATATAATTTCATGTTATTTTTTTCATTCTCACATATTATTGACAATTTCCCTTTTTATTTAGTATAACACAATATGCCTTTTGAATAATATGATATGGTTCATTATCATGCATGTTCGTTTACTAGGATTTGTTTATCCCCCTATTAATTTATGTATTCCCTAGCTTTTCCTACATAGTTTTAGGATGTCATAGGGATTTGTGATCTATTTATTGAGATAAAACTATACTAGTTTTGTTTTAAATTCAATTTTGATGTATAATGAACCTAGTCTCCCAAATAATCTATTCATTTTGATCCTTGAATGTCATTATTTGTTATTTATGTTAAAAATAGTATAATGATATATTTAAAATACATAGGTCTCTATAAATGGTTTCATATAAATGATGATTTATTTTTTTGGATTAAAATAATAATATATTTGAAAAATATATTATGATGAGTCAATTAATAGGAAATTGTCCAATTTTTTTTCAATTATAGATTAGGTATCTTCAAACCCATTACATCCTTGTCTGGATACAACAATTATATTTCGTCCTTGAATAGTTGTACATATAGTTAATATAAAAGGATCATTGTGTATTAAATCAACATATAGCAAGCCCATGACAAAAAGTCATTTTTTATATTAGGGTTGACAATCCCTGTGGACATTCTCTGTCAAATTCACAAAATCATTATAAATAATTTTAATGGCATTTAAATGATCATTATGTTATCCAACATATTTGGGAAATTACCAAGGATATCCTATAGTGTAACATATTTAATCTTAAGATAGGATGTGAAATTAATTTATATTTTATTCCCTCTAAGTTCATAGTTACATATCTAAATTATTTTTTAGAGTTTTCACCCCCATTTTTACTTAATTTTTACCAGTTAATGGTCAGAAATAATAAAATCTGTGCCAAAAACCAATATGATAGGTAATTTGATAATTTCCCTAATGTAAGTATTAACCTAATCCATGTAGGATATTATAACATCAATAAATTGATGTCTCAAATAACTCATGTAATTAATAATAACATGAAACTTATGGAATTCCAACTATCTAATTAGAATGAGAAATTTGTGGATGAGTCCATTTAGGGAAATGACCTCCTCAATTTATGATACGCATGTCACAAAATAGTGGATTAAATCCATTAAAAAATCTGTTATCTATACTGATAAATAAAATAGAATATCATACTGGATATTTATCACATGTGGGGAAATCTAATCAGTAGTGGACACTAATCGACAACAAAAATAAATGGATGCAAGATTATTTGAATGGATTAGAAGGATTAATAAAATTGATATTGTTAAACTTTTTACCAAAAATAACTACAAAAAAACATTTATTATGTTCCTTAGATTGAATAAATGTTAATATGATTCTATTAATATGTACGAGGATAAGTTCCCAGGAATTCCATGATACACCTTTAGCTTTTACATTGACAATAAAAGTTTGGAGGATAAAGTAATTCGTGGATTAAAGTTAATTTTATAAAATAATATAGTAATTTGAAAATATGAAAACTATAAAAAGATTTCTCATTCTGATTTTAAGGTCAATATAGATACTGGATTCTCATAGTAGTCACACGGGGATGGAGATAACGGGAATAAAATAGAGTTTTGTTGAATAGTATCAATAGGCAACCCCATAGAGGAAAGAAACTCAAATTGATCACATGTAAAAATGCGGGAAGAAGCATCCTATAATCTTTATAAAAGAAACATTGAGATGCTTAAATTATAGAAAATAAGGGCATGAGTATAATAAATAATTATGGGGGATGAATAATCATACTAATACTTTGAAAGGAAAAAATGTTTCCCATAAATACTCAATGTGTAGTCCAGTATTTAATCTAAAATAAACAGATACATTATTTGATCCATTTCCCAATTCAAATGTTTATTAAAGATAATAAATGAAAATAACATCAAATTACTACAGAACATGGAAGGGAATATCCTATAAATAATAATATTAGGGATCCCAATAATGATGTGGGGACAGGTATACTATTCATTTATTCAATAATTGTAAATATACTCTTTTTTTTTGGTTCTACAAACTCTTTAATATCATGTAATTTTAGTAGCGTTGGTCAAAATCATCCACAAAACATTTGGGTACCTATATCCGTAAGAAAAAATCAGGTAATTATATTATCTTAAGAATATAATTTCTCCATTGTAAATTTTTAAAGAGTTATCCTCCTAGTAAATCCATCCATAACTCCATTAGTGAAATTTGAGGTTATATGGTGAATGAATTGGCCATCCTTATATATATCCTACATCAACTATTGAGAAATGGAAATCGCACATCATTTACCGAGTCATCCTTTGATTATTTATAATTTTTAGATGGATATTGAATCTACTTTGGAATCGTGTTCTCAAGAATGTATTTTATTGCATTATGAGGAAGAATTTATAGCTCACACTATACAAAAATTGTAGGGAATAATGTTTGATGGAATTCGCATTATGAGGTACAATATATAAATATTACCTAAATATTTTTTTCTTATTCCTATGTAATTTATTGAGTTATCAATTTAAATTATAATTAAAGACTAACAATATCATAGAATCCTTATAGAATTGGTAACATTGAGATAGAAAAATTTATGAATCTATAATAAGAGTGGCTAGAGAAGGGTTTTATACACATATATTCTTTGAATGGGCATTAAATGTGCTTTGTCAAATAAAATGTGTGGTTAAATGTTCCTTCTAATTTATTATCATGAACTATTGAAAATTAGGATAATGAACAAGTATCCTCTACCATGGATTTCCATTGTTTTCAATAAACTATTTGGGGATCAATATTTATTTAAGGAGTACATTTAGTCAATATATCTGATATTAAAGGTGAAGAAGGAATATATTCCTAGAACACCATTTTAAAAAGGGTATTGACACTATGAGTTCATAGGGATGTCCCTAAGACGAATTATTTCTACAACACTCTTAATCAACTTATAGAATATCATATTTAGACACTAATTTGGAAAAAATTTAATATTATTAATAGAATATAATATAATGTACTCTAGTCATTATGGGAGGTATGATGAGAATATTAATACTATGTTACAGATTTATTTTTCAAAAGATAAGTTATACGAAAAGTATAGTAAAAGTATATTTTGGATGGAGAGTGTATCAATATATGGTCATGTTATCTCTAGTAAAGGGATAACAATGAACACTTCTATGATAAAGGAAATTGAGGAATAGTTTTAGAACAGTAACTACAATTGAGATTCATAGTTTTCAAATACTATATGGGTATTACCAATGTTTTATAAAAAAATATATCATGGTTATAAAACCCTCTATCAAAGATAACCCAAAAAAGGTAAATCCGATCAAGATAGATGAATTTGAATAGTCCTAAAAGGAATTAAAAATATTATTAATAATGCAACAATATTTACCCTTCACTATAATTGTTGAAATGATCATTGTATATATTAATCCATCAAGAATGGTTTTGGAATGTGTACTAGAGAAAAATGAAAAAATAATATCCAACTACTCAATTATTCGGAGATTTCATGAAAACAAATATGAAACTCATGATTAGATGTTGTCCCTAGTAATGATCCCATTCAAAATTTGGGTGGAATTGTAAATATGGAGAGAATTGTGAAATATATATATGAATCATTAGAACCTAAAATACCTTTTCACATGAAATGAGATAAAATTTTTCTAACAAAATTTGATAAATCTAATAGAGTAGGATGATTACTCATTCCATTAACATTCTGAGATGAAAAATAAAGTGGTAGATGCTCTATGTAGAATGGATCTTTCAATGTTATCCATAATGATCTTAGATATGAAAAGTTTGGGAATGAGAATCATAAAGGAAGGAACATCACCATTAATTTCCCAAATTATTGAGCAACATTGCATTCTATAGAAGTTAAATTATTCCTAAAGGGATGATCTGGAAATATTAGATCTGATGGATTCTATAAGAAAAGGTAAATGCCCGAAGTTAGAAACCAATGAGGTCGTTGTTTTACGATTTTTGTGATATCTACATATATTATAATGATTTAGATAATGAAATATATGTTGAATTATTGACATATATCAACCTTAACCATATACCTAGGTAGCATAGAGATCTATCCAGATCTCAGTGGGAATGATCGGTTTTACGATATGAAGATATATACTAAAAAATATTCAACAAATTACATTGTATATATTTGAGTTAAGTTAAAAATATAAATATCTAATGGGATGATTAAAATATTACCTATACTGATTTTTAAATGGGGAAAACATCACCATTTACATTGAAACATTTCTTAAGTAAAAACCAATATGAAATAATAAATAATCTTTTGTGGTAGATTTTCATACAAATAGATATCCTTTCATTTATATTAATGTTGACATCAAATTCAATAAACATGTAAAAATATATTTCATATACGTAATGAGGCAACATAAAAAACCACTATTAGATTTTTTCCAATCAAGATTCATGGTATACCTCTATATTCTGAAAAATAATCTTATATTCTATAATGATAGAGTTTGACCACAGTGCAGCTTATCAACCTCACACTAATGAAAAATTGTAGCTGACCATCAAGAAACTTGAAGATAATTTTAGAGCATGATCAATGGTATTTAAATGAGTTTAGAATCAATATATTCCTTAGTATGAGTTCTCAATCAATGATTTTTTTCACTCAATAATCCTATTGGATCCATATGAAACCCTTTATGGGATGGCATATAGACACATATTTTCAGGTTTGAAGATGGTGAACCCAAGTTGATTGGAACTAAAATGATCAAGGAATTGGTAAATAAGGATATGGCCATTGAACTAAAGTGTAAGGATTTTAAAAGTTGAAAAAATATATATGATGAATAGCATTGATGAAAAATAGATCTTTTGGTTAGATATAATGTGTTTATCAAAATAGATATGTGGAAGATTTTCATCAGATTTGGGAAGAAAGAAAATCTAGGTCTATGAAATAATAACCACATTTATATTATTGATCTCTTTATACATATTTCCCATCGATTTGTCCTACTACAAACCCTATCTCAAACACATGAAATTTTCCATGTATCACTATTGAAAATGTACATTTAATATCCATCAAATCTAGGAAATTCAGAGCTTGAACAAAACAATTGTTCATTCATATGACTTGCAATTGGTGAATATCATAGAACATATAAATAATGCTTTACCCAACAACTAAAATAACCTGAATAAAGTATAATAAAAGAAACATAAGTATGAGGAGGTGACAAGGAAACCAAATGATGAAATGCAATTTATGTACCCCTATTTTTATTTGAGTTCAAATTAAATTTTTAGGAAATAATTTCTTAAGGGGGGAAGAATGTAACAACCCAAGAATATATAAATGGAATTTACCTTCTAATTATATACTTTCTTCATATATAGTAATGTGGTTTTATATAAGTAGTATGCACCACATGATAGAAATAACAAAATTTTATTAATTCAAAAATTATATTTTTGAAATAAATATAAACATAAGAAATTTAAATATTATAACATGATAACAAATAAGCTGACAAAAATATGTAAACTTGGATTTTATCGATCCCACACTATGATTACACTAATAAATTCACTATAAATTTGAATTAAAATATTCAAAACAAAATATAAAATTTGAAAATGAAAATATATATACATGCATCAGATATAGAGGAAGATAATTAGTAATCAATTATTTATACATATTTATAGAATATGAGGAAGACATGTGATCATAAAAAATCTGACCATTAAAATATTAATATGAACATTGGAATAGTAATATAAAAGTTAAGAGTATTAGATGAAGTGTTATAATTCTATCCTCACCAATGTAATCGTAAAATAATATTTAGATATAAAATCAAATGGTTTCAACATATATTTAATCATGAATTATGTAAATCATGAGTTGAATTAGAAACTCATGCTCCTCAAAAATATAATAAAGAAAAAATGGGTTATAATGAGTACACAAGGCGTCATAAATACCCACCAACATAAGAGTAAATTAAACAAATAATATGAATTACAAAAACCCTGTTAGAAAAGGTTTTTAACAAAAAAAACATAAATTCAACAAAAAAGTTCTTGTATATCTTCAGGGCCTCTAACATCAAACCCGATAATTAAAAAATCAATTAAGACTTCATGGAATCACTTAAAATAACCAAACCAAATAAGAAACAAATCTATAAAATGGTTTCAATTTTTTTTACAATGTAATAAGATAATTTTCAGGAAGCCCGATAGAAATAAACATCTGATAATATATTTATATATAATTTGGTAAACAAATATTGAGGTATGGATTATAGAAATACATAACACCATTATTGTTTTTATAATCACTCGTTAAGTGAATATCATTATCTCTAAATATGAATTAATTATAACTAGTATGGTTAAGATGTTATCTTAGAAATACCATCATGAATAACAACTCATCAATACAGGTCACATAAACACCCATAGAAGGATCAACCATAAGATCTATAGGGAACAATCAATGACAATGACAAGAATAAACAAAACAAAGAAATAAACAACCATATATGCTGTTAGGAATTCAATATGTGTTATCCTAGGAAATGTTTTATTTCAACAATGATCTACTTATAACTTGACACCACAATCACATATTAGGAGAATATAAAATGTTTTTAATGTAAGAACATCAATTTCATTTATAATATTTTCTATTATATCTAATGAATAGTCATTTCTATATTCTTAAACTATTAAAACGGTTAATTAGAGGTGTGTCTACATACAGAATTCATTTCCAGTTGAGTCAGCTTGATTAACCCAACAAATACTCATATAATGAAAAACATAATCAATAATGAGTGGAATATTTAGTCTCAATAACCACTTTTATCCATTACAACTTCTTTACTCTGTCATTCAAATGTTCTCAAGCAATACATATCTTTCTGGGATTTGAACTAAGAACAATATTGTGAAATTCGATGTTTATCCACTAAAGAAATATAAGAAGTATACAAATAATATTGTTGAGTCACTCAATTAAAAACCATTCCTTGATATAGCATCCCAATAGATAATCTGAGAAACAACTGTAGAACTAGGGAATAATATATTTGTAATAAAATAAATTCCATGAAATCTTTATTCTTAATAAAGTTTTAGGTAATCAAAATCGGTATTTAGATCAAGATCAAATTTAACTCCATAAAAAATCACATTATAATACGTAGATAATTATTTTCAGTGATCTAATTTTAACATTTTCTTGAAAAATATTCCATTTATCATTATATAATCCAGGTATTGAATTCCTCCTTAAATCATTCCTTAATAAAAACCTCAGAAATTATAAATAAACAACATAACCACACAGTATACTCACATATTATAATATTTAGAGATTACAAAAATTCCTAAAAACACCAATCCAAAGGATTCTTTAATAGAGGTATGAGAAACTATATTCTATAGAGAAGGCATCAATCCCAATTAAGAATTCTTTATTTCTTTCTTTCTTCTGCCACATAAAGCCGTACATATCCATGATGAAATAATTTCTTCAGTATATTAAATTTATCTCATCTTTATAAAATCGATTTAATATACCCTTCAATTATTCTAATATTATAAAAAAAATCATCCACATAATGTTGTTTCGATGCATTTATGAATGACTTGTTTTTGTTTTCCATTATCATATTCATTGAAATACTAAATTAACTTGTCATATTAACTTAGTTAATGATAATAATAAATAAATTTCTTGAATTATTAATGATGATTTTTATTTTTTACTATGTTCTATTCATTATAATGATATTAGGTAATTTTTAAAATAAACGAATAATAAGTTTTCCTAATGGAATTAGTTTTCATACATTATGTGATTTTATATAAAATGTTCATTTCAAAATTGTGGAATTTTAATTTGACAAATTTAATTTTGTTTTTAATTTATCATTTTCTAATTGTCTCTTATTTAATTATTTTCTATTTTCAAAATGTTTTATTTTTCAATGAAATTTGGAGAATGTTGAATTTTATTGTAATTGTCTTGTATTTTTAAGTACATACAGTGTAACATTTTATTTTAGAAGAGCTTAAAAATGTAATTATCCAACTTTTATTATATATAAAAAAATAAATCTTAATATAATCATCATTATAAATTAATTCAGTATAAAACAGTTTTTATTCTTAAAGGACATTTCTTTGAAATTCCGATTTTCATAGAGTTTTTATGGTTCAATATTAAATTAAAATATTCTATAATTATTAATTGAATTTTCTGAAATGGAATCCATGTTTAGTATCAATATAATTAAAATCAGGTAATAAATATATATTTTTTTTTGTCAAAATGAGTAACAAGAACCGTAAATTTTTTTTTACCATAGTTATGGATAAAACAAGTTTATAATGGGAAAAAATATTGATATATTGGTAAACATTACCCTAAAATGTTTCCAATTACTATAATATAACCATAGTTAGACCCTATCACATATAATATTTCTAAATGGTCCATTTTTGATCCAATTTCATTGATTATAAAATTGAAATAGTTTATTTTTATAGAGAAATCAAAGTGTTTACTCTCCACCACTTCTTAAAGGACACCCATTATCTTATCATATCCATACATAAGATGGATATTTTTTCATATAATACATAAATAAATACCCCAATAAAACCCCAAAAACCTTATTATATAATCAATGATGATCAAAAACAATCCTAGGATGAATTTTCGTATAACCATAAATAGGTTTTATAAAGAACATGTATAGTTCATAACAGAGAGTTTTCATTTTATTTTTTCATAATCCTCAATAAATTTTAATAATATTTAATTAAATAATAAAAATAATATAAAATTTATACATATTTTTTTTAATTTTAATTATATTACATATATTCATATCATTCTTCAATTAAATGGAATATGAATCCATCCTTCACGAAATTATATAATTCATTTTGCATCACTACCTCCCACAAATGATTACAACGATGGATAATATATATATATAACATATTAATGAAATTATTATCATTTTCTAAATTTAATATTTCAACTTGTTTACTTTAATTTAAATCTGTTCAAAAATTATTACATTGTTTGTGGATATGTGTGGATTACAACCTCTATAAGGAGGAGTGACTCGTTTTTCATTACCACATAACATTGAAGCTATATATAAGTATATTTTAAAAACTAATATGATATATTTCATGTAATAATTTTATAATGGTAAAATAATACCTACCATTTTTAATCAAACTCTTTGAAAAATAACAATGATACTTAGGTATAGATATGACCTACCATATCCATGATTGTGAAATAGTATGTTTTTTCATAAATATCATTCATTGTTGGTTTAAATAGTCTAATTTATGAATAAATTTTATAATTATTATATATTATATATTTATATATTTAATATAGCAGTAAAATATTTTAACCATGGTCATATTACCAACTTTATTTTGGACAAATGAGCCGAATATTCTCAAAAAACAAGTGTAGTAATTAATTTCTTAAGTAATGTTTTATAACATGGTAACAAATAAAATAATATTAAAAATAAAATAGAATAAAGTTATTAATAAGTTAAATAATTTACATATTGTATTATTTAGGAATAGAAAAAAGATGTGTGATTATTCAAACACTAGGAACATAACACTTCACATTAAAATTTTCAGTTTAGTTGTTTTTAACATTAATCTTATAAATATTTTCTATCCATGTCCATATTCTTATTATTATTTATGAAAGAATATATATGTACATTGATGAATTATAATTGAAATAATATGTAAAATTTTAATATCATTAAAATTATTTTGAAATAACTATTTTTATAAATTCAGAATAGAACAAATTGACAAAAAATGAAGAAAGAATGATCTATTTTAATGAAAATAGTGAGAAATGGTTTTCCAAATATTGTAAATGTTATTTTATGTTATTGATTAAATTTTATACATTATATATTTCTTCAATTAATAACACTAAATTTATATGGGTATTTCCATGACGTGTTTTAAATATAATGGATATTTCGATAACAAAAAATGTACATCTAATGGGTGAATTTTTTTTATGATTATTAAATATTTCTTATGAGATGATTATTTAATGATTGTTGGTAATGTTTTAGGAAATTAATGTATCCTAATATCACTAATAATTATTGTTAATCCTCATATAACTCTCCAATGCATTTAGTAAAGTGATGAAGTTGAACAGTTTTGTTTCTCTAGAGAGATATTAGAATTTATAAGGTAGGATATTCTATTTGTATGAGTGAATATAATAGTGAAATGGAGATTATTTTATATGTTTCCAAGTTGATTTATCATTTATTTGAGTTTTTACATGAATATTATGATATAACATGGTAATATATTTATCTTAGGTTTAAAGGAATCTATATAATTCTTTTTAGGGTGAAAAGTATAATTTATTTAAAATATTTCAATATTTTTTCCTGATTTAAAAACAATTACGACTTCTTACCATAAAATATTCTTATAAATTTTTATATAAATGTTTTTATGTAGTTATTTTTATTTTTTATGTGAAGATGTTTTTATTTTGAGTTAATATATTTTTAGTAAAAGGATAATTGTTTTAGAGTTTTCATGGAAAAGTGGATTTCCGTATTTCTTGATATGTGTCCCTAAACAAGAAAATAGTTTCTCATAAAACATTTTATAATTATTTCTCTAGTTATTAAGGATTATTAAGGGTAATTAAAGTTGAAAATTGTAAAGAAATACCATAAAAGGGATATTTTTTATATCTTATTATTTTTATTGTAGGAAAAATGGGAAACGATGGGATGTGTACACATCATAATGTAATATTTATTAATTCAAGGATTATAGTCCAATTTTCTAGAATATTAAACCCAAAATATCTTAGTGAATTAAAAAATTAATTCTGCTCTATTGAATAAATTTTAGATATTATTTAATTTCTTGACCCTCTATTTTGTAATAGAAAATATATTTAGATAAATATAACTTTTAGGGTATTTTAAGTAAATATAGTAAATATTATTTATTTTATGGTTACCATGATATAGAATTTGAGGATTACTATATTTAAGCATATAATACATGACTATTCAAAATAGAATACTATAAAGTAAACAAGTAATTATATGTAGGAAGGAACTGTGAGGATAACATCATTCCAAATAAAGAATCCAGAATGAATGGAATTATAAATATGTATTTTTTATGATTTATTTTATTTAGGCGAAAAATGGTGTTGGAATCCATATTATAAAAAAACTATATATACCACTTAAAAATATGTCAACAGTGAAGTATTTATGAGAAAAAACCCCAGAGTATACAATTATCGTTATTAAATTATAGTAGATGTAGAATTTATTATATTCCTAGTAATGATATTAAAATTAATTGAATGTTTAAAACATCATAATGAAACTCATCCTATTTACAATTTTTAAGATAAAGAAAATAAATTTTGTACAATCTCTAAGCCTACTTCATAAATAGTAGAGATTGGCACCATGGAATGAAGGAAAATAAAAAATATATTCCATGAGGAATATTTTCCTATATTTGTTTCACTATATGGAAAACAAATTCGTTTAATTGATTTTTATGGAGGATGATTCCATTTTTATTATAAAGTAAAATTTACTCTATTTATAAGATATATTTGAAATTATATTCATGACCATGATAGTAAAATTAATTAGATTAACATTAGATTAAAGAAAACATTCCAAAAAAATTTGTCATAATGTAAATTTTGTAGTTATGACAAATGTGTTTAAAGTTAAAAGAATGTGTAAATATTGTTTTCAAATGGTCATGTATTTCACTATAAAAGGTATAATAAGTGGTCCTAGTTCCAGAAAAAATGGAATAATCCATTGAAGAATATGATGGGAATAAAATTATTTTTTATGTTAGTGATAGGTGTGATAAAAAACAAAATAATAAATGTCTTATGATATCATGGAAGTTCATCCAATGTTTTAGGTTTTTTCATGTGGCTTAGGATTTCAGTAAAACATTTTTTAGTAGTGGATAATTAAATCTTAATAACTATATAGTAAGGTGTTTTAAATGTAATGAGAAGGTCTGTGATGTGGATTTTTAATTGATTATGAGAATTAATGGTGTGTATCATGACTATAAGTATAAATGTGTGGTGAAATAATTCACAATTACATCATCAAAATTTGGGATATCAAATGAAATGGTAACATGTACATTAATTGTTAATTCATATTTCGCTAACGTGTTATTTAATTCGAGGTCTAAAAAATATTTTATTTTTGAGAAATTTTCTATTAAAATCAAAACATCAGGTTAAATAAATAATTCATATATTTTGGTAAAAAAATGGGTATTACAAAGGAATTTTTTTTAAAATATAATAATGATTTCATCTTTCGAAAATGTTTCACTATAAACCATTTTTTTTTCAATTGTTGATGTTGAATTTATTCGTGTTATAGAATTTATTTTATTTTATTATGTATGATATATTACCAAGAGATATATTTTATTTTAATTATTTTTTAATTTCTATATAATAATGAATTAAAACCATTTCAAACAAATAAAAAAAATGGAAAATTTATAAAATATATAAATAAAAATTACCTTTTTATATTTTAAAAAATACGAAATCTTTCCATATTAATGATATTACTATAGTGAAAAAATATAAGTATTTTTCTATTGAGGACTTTTTAGGTATTCACTATGATCAGTATCTTGAGTTTACTATTTATTTAGTTCCTAGTGATAAAATAATTTGAAAAGCACTATATTTAATGGATAATGTAGAACATATAAAATTGAAAATATGTTACTATAATTTATTGATAAAGATTTCATTAAACCTAGCACATAAAAATATGGATATCCTTTTCGTTTTTATTAAAATAAATATGGTTTCATGTGAATTTTAATTGATTAAAAAGCATTGGAAGACATTAAAACTATAAAGACCTAACAATTTCTATATATAAAATACTTTTTTGATCAACTATATGGATCTTAATATTTTTTGAGTTGTTGATCTCATGTTTGGGTACCAACTAGTAAAGGTGATATATCATGACATCACTAAGAAAAAAATTCATTATAGTAATTTGAATTATGATTTTATAGTTTTTATATTTGGTTTAAAAAATTGTCTAGATATATTCATAGAACATATGAATAGTGTTTTCATTAAATTTTAGATAAATTTAATTTTTTATTGATGATATTTTAGTTTACTATAAAAGATATGATGAATATGAAATAATATAAAAATTATTATCCAAACATTCAAATAAAATAATTTATCTATGAAATTTAGAAAATTTTGTTGTCGGTTATAGCATACTTCATTCCATGCTTATAATGAATATAAATATGGAATAAATATTTATCTGTTTAAAACTAAATTTGTTGATTAATATCCAATACCTATAAAGATTAATATTATTTTAATTTTTATTGTTTTAAAATTCACCTACTAATGGATTTTTGAAAACCATGCACAATTATCTATCCCACTACCCATGATAACATAAATTTTTTTTTATATGAACATGGTAATGAGTGGAATATTTCATTTAATTGAAATGATTATTAGTGAATGCCATAGTTTTTATATACCTTCTAAAAATAGAGACATTTTATCTATAGTGTTTCATTATTTAACGGGATGGGTTGTATTTTAATTTAGAAATATTATGAAATTTCTTATGCTTCATGATAAATGAACATAATGCAAGAAATCCCACATAAAACATTAAATATAAAATTATGGTGTTTTCAAAAAAAATGAGGCATCATTTATATTCAAGTGATATATATATAAATTTAATAATACATTGTGGTGTCTCTCCACCCTGAATCAGTTGAACATGAGAAAGAGGAGATGGATAAAAATGATAAAGGATCATGATAACACAATTATTTACTATCTATAAAAGTTAAACCAAGAAGAAAATTTATTATGTCAGAATTATAATGATATATTAACCATGATACATCTAGAATATGATCCTTGGGATAATGATTTCATCAATAGTTTCTTAGATTTTTTTTTCAAGAATGAGCTCCCTCTATTTATTCCATGTGATCATTCAATCATTTTTTAGATTGAATTAATCATAATCAGATCATGGATCATAGTTTACAATAAAAAGTGTAATCCTTAAATAAGGGTAAGAATCCATGGATTAATGTTGAAGAGTATGTTTATTGAGGTTTATATATATATTTTATTCATTTCACACGCATTAAAAGAAATAGATTTTATATAGGGATTACATTTATCCATTTTAAATTCATTCTAGTAAAATAAAAATGTATAGAGACCATTGGTAATAATTATTAAGAGATTGAATGAATAAGGATATTGAAAATTTTACTATAAATAGTTGGAATTATCAACTTGTTAAAGATAGAATAATTAGATATGGGAAATATTTTTCATTTTCCATCACCATAATTGATGTGAGTCAAAATATCCATGTATTTTGTCATGGTGTTAGATAATGTATCTCAAATTAATTAAATAATTTGGATAAATTTTAATCAACTATCTATATATTATAGCTTTCTTCCCATTTGAGATAATATATTATTATATATAAATCAATTGAAAATATAATAAATATTTGATTATAGTATATATATTCCATCTGCATATTTTATTCGATCATGTTCCCAATTTCACCTATAATTTATTTAAATAATTTCATAAGTCACTGGGTACTAAATTAAATTTTAGGGAAAACAATAATAATAAATCTTATAGAGAGTTTGAGAAAATTATTCACACAATAGAGGGTATGCTTAAATCTTTTCCAATGGATTATAATGGATGTTCTGATCAATATATGTCATTAGTAGATATTTATTATAACTATAGTTTTCATTAAAGTATTCATATGTCACTATTTGAAGCATTATATAGAAATCGGTGTCAGACATCATCTGGTTGAGATGAAGTAATTTAAATAATGTTTTCATGCCCACAATTGGTAGAAATAATTTCATAAAAAATAAATATTATTAGGTGGTACCGGATGATGGATCACATAAGGAAGGAAATGTATATAGATAATTAAGGAGACATCATTCTTTTAAGGTCTGTTTCTTTGATTTTCCAAAAGAATCTCGAGGGAATAGTGTAATTTGGATTGATAAAAATGGGATGTTAAGTAATAAAGTAATTGGATAATATTGAATTCTATGTAATATTGATTCATATTCTTACGAACAATAATTTCATTTATTTTATCTCATATAAATGATCAATTTAATGCATAGTTTTTAATACAATATTCCTTGAATGCATTTCATGTTTTGATCAACAAATTAAGTTTGTTTGATGAAAATCATTCATATTGGTAACATCTAGTGAAAATTCATAACCATTGAGAGAAATGTTTTTAAAAAATTCGATCTATTATTTTAATGATTTTGAGTAAATACCATATGGTTGAAGAAATAACATGGGAATCAAAACAATCCTACAAAGGAAAAATATAACCACTTATTTAAGTAATGATTAAATTTTAAAAGACATAATTTCCAATAGGGTGGAAGAATGTTACAATCCCGGTAATATTCATTTTAAATTAATTTCATTTCTTTTTAATACTAATTAATTATATTTTAATAATTTATATAAATAATAATATTATGTTATTTTTCATTCAAAATGAATTTTTTTTATTTCTAACCAAATTGAATTTATATCAACTATATGATTTAATATAATATTATTGTTTAAAATTATATAATTTTAATAATAAAAAATCAAACTTGTTTTGAGGTCATCATGTCAAAAAAATTAGGCTGCATTTTTGTGAATTTTTTGAAACATTTTATTTTTTAACGAATTGTCACAATTATAATTTTAGTTGAAAACCATTTTAAATTTTCAATTATTGAAAAATTCATGTTCTATTTTGTGAATCATTTAAATTTTCATTACATTCTTTTGATTAAAAAATTGAATGAATTATATTTTAAAAAAATACTATACATGAATTGTAAAAAAATAATATTATATTTTAAAAAAAATTATTCTGCAAAAATATCATTCTATTGTGTTTTTTGGGATCAATATAAATTTAAATTATACTAATTATTTGAATTGAAGTTGATAAAATATATTCCATATTTGGAATCAATCTAATTAAAATTATTTAAGAAGATCAACATAAATGTTTTCATAATGAATAGTCAAAAAGTAAAAATATGTTACCATGATAGATGTTAAAATAGGATTATTGGGGGTCGAACTAAAGTTATAAGAGTTAAAATACCCTAATAACATATATAAATCCAATTTTTTAGGATATATATAGACACTATATAACTCATATTCATGAATGTTTAATAATAGATCCATTTTTATTGAAAAAACTGATTAATAGAATTTATTCTTTTTCAAAACTGTATGTGTGTCCTCTCCCCCACTTATAAAAGGAAAAACTCATCTCCTCTCCCCCAAATGTGAAAATTATTTTTGTTCATAAAATACCTACACTAATCCCTTCTATAAATTCCTATCAATTTGATGGAGTCCTTGGATTGATCATAAAACTAACCTATGAATGATTTCGTTTTTAACCAAAAGAGGTTTTCCGAAGAAGAGGCAAAGTTCTTAACTAAGTATTTTTGTTTTATTTATTATAATACCTCCTTAAAATATTCATATAAGACTATGAAATATTGAAACATGCATCCTCATTATTTTTATTATTTTTATGTTTTTGGAATAACCTACACCAATATCCTTATACTATTAAAATGTTAAATGACACCATTATTCATGTTTACGGCTGACCACCACCTCGTGAATCGATGAAATTCATTTTACATCCCCGCCTCCCACAGTTAGTTATAATAATTTATTTAATACATATATAATATTCATAAAATAAATTTAATTATATAAAGT
The DNA here is from genome assembly GCA_963277665.1 of Viscum album. Classification (NCBI taxonomy): domain Eukaryota; kingdom Viridiplantae; phylum Streptophyta; class Magnoliopsida; order Santalales; family Viscaceae; genus Viscum; species Viscum album. The sequence continues at coordinate 354,799,730 of OY728150.1, read as the reverse complement.
TAATATATCATAATTTTCTAACCATTCAATACATTGAAAATGATATGGTGATTCGTATATATGTTTGAATTGCCACCCCATGAAAGGATGTGATTATTTTTAAATGAACACATCACATAGATGGTATTTTTTAGTGTATCTAAATAAATAATAATTGTTTTATGATATAGTAATAATTCTAGAAAATTTAAAATTATTCTTACCTTCTTTCGATCATATTTTTTGGAAAATGAAAACATTATTGATTTGTACGTATAAACTTCTATCTCCTAGATTGTAACATATTAAATTTTTTCATAACAATAATTAACAGTTCATTTTAAATCTTTAATTGATGTGTTAAAAATTATAATTATTTTATGATTATTATTACGGATATAAAGGAATAATGGTCAATTTGACCGAACTACACTTACCAATTCTATTATGGAAATTGGCGTCGAATATTGTCAAAACATATTACATGATCTTTTTTGATAATTTAATTTTCTATAACATGGAAATAAATTAATTATAATGAATATTAAACCTCAAGAATATTATTACTAATGTAAAAATAATTAACATAATTTTTATTATACATGAAGATAAATACACACATAATGATCTAGGAAAGACGTAAAGGGTAAATTACCATAAATCCCATGTTTTAAACATTGCTAGATTTATTTTCCAAATATTTGTCTTCTGATAAAAAATTCACAAGATTATTTAATATTTTTATTTATATGAAAATTAGTGAACTATAAAGGAAATTTTAATCACAATTGAATTTATTTTAATGGTTTATATAAGGATTCTTATGTTATTATTTTATATGGGATATTTTGAAAAAAGAATGAATAATAAATGATTTATTTTAATGTATACAACAGAGAAGGTCTTTCTCACCTCTAAAACCGTGCTTTTAATTTTTTCCCCATTATGGATTTTTGATTTTTTCTATAAATACCAAACATACATACTTTTTTTCCAATTATTTTCATAAGGTTTTTATATGGAATGTATATTTCATTATCTGAAAATATTTGTCATATTAGGGAAAAAATATGTTTTATGTCTGGGAAAGATTTAATATTTTATAATTATGGTATTGTTCCTGGGAATGTTTTTTGATTATTGGTGAGAATGATATAACTTATTATGATGGATGAGCTAAATAGAGGACATGATGATGGGTGTGAACAATATTGATCTCGAGTTAATTAGGTAATGATAAGGATTCAACCGGTTAGGTCTCTCCTATGACATTATAGTAATTTAGAGGGTAGGTTATTCTTTTAGTAATAATGATTATAATAATGAAATGGAAATGGTTTCACAATTTATCTAAATTAATTATTTATTATTTATACGTACATTTAATGAAATATTATAATTTCATAAGGTATGTTATTGATATTTTGTTTAAAGGAGAGTATAGGCTCTGTTATAAGGGTGAAATGAATAATTTTTTTGAAAAGGTTAATGAGTTTTTCATTTATTCTGAGAAATAATTATTAGTATTAATTTTTCATTATTTTTAATTCTAAAAAGATTTAGGAAAATCTTTGTGTAGTGAATGGATTTATTTTGTATGAAAATGACTATCATAAAATAATTGTTTCTATTTATAACGGAATAGGTTTTTGGAAATTTATAGAATTACTAGTTTATTTTTTTTTAGGTCACATATTGTTCTTTTTGTGCTCATACCACAATTTAATAATATTTTCATGTGATGTTTTAGATGATTAGGGACAAATATGGGCGCAAGATAAAACATATAAAAGTATTTCATGAAATGAAAACATTTTATATTATTGCGCTTTTTTATTTTGAGAAAATTGAACTCTTAGAGGAAGTGTAAATTTATGTATGAAATTTGTTATATATATGATTGATGTCTAAATTCTCTAAAACTATATATGGAAAAGTTCATTCAAAATGTTTACAAAATGAATTCCTATATAATGAAAAAAGTGTTGACTATTTGGGTTGGATCCTTGTACATATAATAGTTTAAGATGACCAAAATGTGTATATGATATTTCTTCATATTCTATGATGAATATATATCCATTATATTAAACAAAACGAATCTAGTTCATGTTTTTTTAAAGATCCTTTATAAACTCATAGAATAATATTTATAATTTTAGAAAATTATTCATCCTTATGATAGTGGAAATATGGATTTTTAAGGCCATTGAAACTCTTTTGGGTAATTGAATATAATTTCATTACACCTCTAGTGTTTTATTCCCATTTTAAAAAACCATATATATTTATCCACAAGTGATACAGCTATGGAACCATTAAAATAACAACAAAAAAGAGTGAAATTAGACTAGATATCTAAATGAAATTTTTGTAAATGAACATAATATAAATATAGAAAATAAAATAAAATAATAATTTTTTCTAGATTAAGTAATTAATGAGTATAATTTGATTACATTGGATGTTATTTTCATGTGATGAAAAATTCCTAAGCTTTGTAATGGGATCTCTCTGAAACACCATTTTTCAAGGAGTTATGATTTCTTCCTATTTACCTCAAATTCTCTCTAAATTTTTTATATTTTATTTATATATATTATGTATATATGTCCTACACATATATAAATTATTTATTAAGTTTAGTTTATGGGGATTTACATATTTTGAATGTTTTATTCTTATTTTCATTCGATAAGGATACCTATATAAAGGTAACTTCTTTATTTCTATCCCAATTTCAAGAACCACACCATAAATTTTTTTATAGCACCCAAGGTTATTGAAATATCTAATTACATAATAGAAACCCCTTTTTAGATAATTTTTTGATATATGGGAATTAATATTATCTAACAATTATTTAATGGCAAGTTACCCTTTTCCTTTAAACCTCACTTAAGTGGAATATTTCCAAAATTTATTGTCCACTCTTTTTCATTGAAAAAAATTATCATTGGAATTATCTTCCTTGAGATATGATTATTTTTAAACTCTGAAATTTGAATATCTTTTACACCATTAATCCATAGAAACCATTATAGTAGACCAATTAGTTGTAATATAATACATTATTATAAATCCCATCCTTATCAATGTGGTGTTTTTGTTTTTTTCATATGTTTGATTTCCTTTTTTTGGAACACATACACATGTATAGTATATAATGGGTTTACTCAAATAGATCTCAAATTCCATGGGTAATGAATTTTTCATAAGATATGGTATTTTTTGGATAAGGGGCAATCTTAATCTGTTATGGGTATCTCTACACCATGTTGGCATTTCATGGGAAAGTGTATCATATTTTTCTTATGTAATAATTTATATTACTGACACATTTCTATGTTTTTATGGTCTTATGATTCAATATTCCATATGTCTTATGGCCAGATCATGTCCCATAATTCTTGTAATTTATGATATCAGGTTATTCCCTTTGAAATATATTCTATGATTCATTATGAATCTTATTCTCTTGTAGGTATTTTATGCTCACTCTTATTACGTGTTTATTCCCTAGGATATCCAATGTAGTTTTCAGATCATGAATGTATTATGAGTTTATTAATAATATTAAATTATATATCTTATTTTAGTTTCATTATGATGTATTATGAAACTAGTCTTCTAATGAAATTGTGCCTCATAATCCTTGGGTTATTTTTATTTGTTATTTGTGTTATGAAATCTAGTAATGATATGTGTAAAAGTCTTTGGTTGCAATCACATCAATGAAGTGGTAATAACTATCCCAATAATTCAAAGAGTGGAAACATTTATGAAAATTCTGAATAATGTTCTTAAGAGGATTCCACTTCTATATAAACAAAATGTATCTATAAATGAAGATAGAAATATGAAAAACAATTTTTTAATGTTTTAAATAGTAGTTTGGTTTTCAATTGATGAGTGTTGTCGCACACGCTCTCAAAATAATGTGTGGTTTTACTAAATTGATAACCCTAGAAAACAGAAGACAATATTCTAAGAAGTAATTAAATTAAAAAACCACTAATATTCATAAAACATAGAAATTAAAATTTCACAATACAAGGAAAAATGTAGGAGTGGTAGAGTTATTATGGAATAATAAATAAAAAATGAAGAAATCAAGGACACCATGTCTATAAAAAACACAAATATGAGAAGATGTAATCTTCCAAGTATAACCCTTCACCATTCATTCATCATTATCTCATGTGAATATAATATATTTAATTTTTAAAGCCGATTCTTATCAAACCCTAAACCCTATAATAATTAACATGCTAAAAAATATTTGATGAAATGTGTTATAGGTTAACTTTGATACATATAATCAGAGAACCCTACATTGATAGTTATCTGAATGAAACTCACAGTCCATTTTGTTAAATGGAACATGACCTTTTTTAAAAACCATCCCAAATCAATTAAAAACACATTAAAAGTGTGAAAATTATATTTCAATAGAGTTGGGGAGGGGATAGTATAGAAATTTCCATAAGGGAACATGAATAATTTTACTTCTAAAATTTACACGTTCTTGGGATACCTTTTTTGGATGTGTTCCAACAATAACTAGAGTTTAATTCTGTTTAATTATATTAATGTAATTTAATCATCTAATATCTTGGAAAATAAATTTACATTCTCTTCATGGATAAAATTTCATGGACTAAATACCGATGGAAGGGACAATTTGTCGAATACATCCCATCTATTCATTAATGATCATTTTCATTCTTATAAATTCATTATCCATCATTCATGATCCAAAATTAAAAATGTATAAATATTGTTGAATAATATAAAATTATAATCTCAAAACAATATTTCAAATGAAACAATTGTTATGAACAAATTATCAAGGTGTTGTCAAAATGCTAAAAATATAACTTTCATGTACTTTTGAATTTGAAGATCAAAAAAAATATCTATATAAAATAATAACATTGACCGCATTATAAGGAAATTTAATCCAATTTTATTAAAAAATATACTCAATCGATCATGTGTTTTCAACTCCCCCACACTTTCACTTTTGAACTACAATGAAAAATCACATTTCATATAGTCCATAAAATAATTCATGTGGAAATATTTCAAACCATGATGGGACTATGAGCTTCAAAAAAATAAAAAAATAACAAAATAAAAAGAAAATTAATGATTTAAATTTCTAAAAATTTGTATCAATGAAAAATATAGTAATATTAATGACTCTAATCTAGAGGAATCATAATATGATAAGTCTACGACAGAAATTACCCATGTGTGTTTGTGGTAACTGGTTCATATTTTTCACTAAACCCTTTATCTAATATATTCTGGACATGTAATTTTATTATTTTATTAAATTCCACCAAACCTATTCTATAACCTTTGATGTAAAGTCACAAAACCAACCCAGAAAATCATTCCAAGATACAAACCTTTATCTCTTGGCCTAGATACCCCCTATATGTTGTACATTTCATCACTCCCATGTTTATTATATATATATATATATGGCAATTTTTATGGTTTAAAATAGTCATATGTCATGTATGCAGGAATAAGTTAATATTATTTGTATTGGGAGTAATCATAAATGAAATTAATTTATGGGATCACCAAGTTATAAGCTTAAATAGATTATGCTACATGACTATACCCTTAATTTTCGAAGAAGAACTTTGAATTTAGGATTGTTAGTAAAGTGTGAGGAGTGATTAAAGGATATAATCTTCTCATTATAATACCCATTAATAATTATGTAAAAATATTGAAGGCTTTATAAAGACACAATCAATCATATCTTTGAATAACTTCCATTTTCATGAATAATTAACCCAAATGTTAAAAAAATTACAATTATTAAAATGCATCACATATGGTTGGAATAATAAAACATTCATTCTTAACAAGTTCCATGGATATAATGATGATATTACATATCTTTTATTTTTTATTTTTTATTTTTTATTTTTGAAAATTGAACAATTAATGAATAAACCAGAAAAGCTATAGAATTAGCCCAAAATGTCACCCATAATACATAAAATGTTACATTGTCCCCAATTTCATTATATGAAATAAAATACATTCATGAAATATAGAATTAAAATTAGAACAAATAACATATATGGGGGAGATTAAGGGAAAAATAGATGTTTTCATGTGATAATGGGATCATCTTTTGTGATAACATCAAATACATGTATTGGGAATCCACCCAATATACTACTAAAACTTATACTCGTGGACAACAAATATCTTTTTTATAGCCTCTTGTATTACATCAATAAGACAATAATGAATTACATGAGACACAATATAAGGTACCAACCATATAGAATGTAACCCACTGTGTATGATTTCTAATAATGAACTATAGAGATGGAAATTTTGTCTGATATAAAAATCACATTTTTGGATCATTCTATCATGATACACTTTTATCATTTACTATATATCCACTATTTATCGAATGATGATAATAAAATCTCCCTAATATCTATATTTTTCATATTATCCTTTTATTTATATTTTTATAAATCCATATAGTATACATTTATACAATAATATGACTGATTCCCAATCTCTATAAGAAGATGACATTATTTTTAAAAAAATTATAATTTTTAGGGGCATACCAATATAATTTTTAATGAAATTATATAAACCCCTACCACATCATCCATGTTCTCTCTCATGTCATTATATAGATACACTATTTTCAATAATAACATCTTTAAATCTATATTGGGTAAGGTTTCCTAACCATTTGATTGGGGATGGCATGGTGTTAATGTTATGTTTGTGTAGCAATAATTTTTAAAGATTACATCCATGTTTTGATTAAATTCGGGACCCTTGATCACTAATGATTCTCTTGATTACTCAATACATCTAGAAAATTTGTGCCTTTAAAAAATACACTAAAATGAGATAATTAGGTGTCAAGGGGGCCTTGAACTCCTCCCAATTGAATGAATTGTTAACAACAATGAAAATTTTAAAGATACAAAATGATCCTGGAAATATACTAATAATGTAAATTCCCATATATTATAAAATTACATAATAAATTGGGTTTTTTGTGGCATGTCATGTTAGCTAGAAATATTTCTATTGTATTTCAAATGTGATAATGACATATAAAATATATGGGAATTATGAATATAGGTTGGTTAATCTGGTCTAGATTCTATTAATTTCCTAAATATCCTCTGGATACTAATGATTCTATTATAAGCATGTTTATGAAGAAAATCAAAAACATATTAGAACTCTGGATCATGAACATCTCGTCTACTGAACTGGTAACTAGAAATATACCAATTATAAGGATAACAAGACTTGGAAAACAAATATATTCACTCTTCAATTTTTCAACATTTTTTTTCTTTAGGTTTACATGAATCTCAAAGGTGACCATCGAATTTACCTGATAAAAAATCCATCGATGAGCACTAGAGATGGAATATAGAGGCAAAATGAGGAAGGTTTCTTGAGGTTATACCTAGTCTAGGGTATCACTATCTAACATATGATTTATCCTACTCATGTGGTTATCATACAAGTTATCTAGACCATACATATCCCTTATCTAACTATAGAACCTTTTATATAGGTAAAATAATGACTAATTCATGGCTTATTATCCAACTTATTTAACAGTTTCCTCAAAGTAGTACGATTTGAGAAAACAAACTCATTAGATCCCAATAAATTAGAACATAGTTTATCCAAAACAAATATGATATAAAGAAAATCTTACTCAATTTTGGGGTATTTTTCTTATAATTAAGGAAAATTCCTCAATCCATAAGAAATTACATGGGACATCCCTTCCCCCCATTGAGTTAATAATTCTAAAAATGTTATTTTCAATAATTCCACAAAATCTCAAATGGGAGATCCCATCATGGGGTTGTATGATCAGGTGTCTGGTGAGAACATTCATCATCTCATCAATGAAATCCTTATAATAATAATCAAAAACCAAATTATAACCCATTTCAATTAACATTAAAATATAAATATCAATCTTACTAAGATCTATTTTGAAGCATCAACCAAAGTCTACAATCCCTATGAATGATATAACATCAGGGACACATTAGGGATATATAAATGTTGATATACAATATACCATAGATCTATCAAACTTTATTCCATGTTTCTAAACTACATTCTATAAGACAATCCAATAATTATCCATTAAATTACATTTCTAAAAGTTCAAAATCAGAATCATCACATTATCATGATGCAAAAACTTTCCCTTAATGAAAATAAATTCATTAAATTAGTAACCATAAATATTAAAAAACATCAACTAATATCTACATTCTAGTCTCCAGAAACTCAAAAAAATAAAAAACCTAAATCATTATAAGATTCATAGGGATTTGTGAAGTCAAAATTGAATCCTTCAGTAAGAAAAATGTACTCAACATGATGTGAATGCGAAATTATTCTGATCATATAAATTAATAAGAACATAAAATAGAAATAAAATCCATCTATAAAGTATTTGATCAATAAATGGGATTTTGAAATGGTCCTTGTATGTTGATTGATTTTTTATGGTATAATCAATACACATGTGCAAACTGCTTTACACCCACATTGAAACTACTCTCTATTATTTAACTAAATAATAATAAAATATTTTTATCTATAATATAAATAATACCAATACATAATATTTATGTAATCAGATAAATGATACATGCATCGATAAATTTTGAACATTATTTTTATCAAAATTCAAAAGAGTTGTATAAAGTAATAATTGTGGCTACACTATATGTTTAGCCTCATCTTCCAAAATAATTGAATGTATGAAAATAAAGTGGATACCACCTGATATGTTAGTAATTTTGACACTAATTAAAATACTATTATCCCCCAAAAATATTCCCAAAATGTTCAACACGTTCAAAAGGGATATTATTATTAATTATAATAGGTAATCTCTAACCACTCTGCAGGTGTGACTATTTGACATATAGTGGAAATGGATTTGATTATAGTTTGGGGTGATTAATGGATGAAGGCATAAAATAAAATGAAATATATTGATATTGTACTTGAGTATTATATTATATACCATCAAAATCATAGATTAATTCACCAGAACCATTAGAATAACCAAGAGGGATTTATAGTCTATAAGAACATTCTCATAATAAAGATATGAATGCATATCAATATCAAACACCTGAAATGTATGTTCATTATAAATTGATCTTTAAATGGACTTTAAAAATAAATCTATATCAAATTCTCATATCTCACTAATAATATGAAAATAAAAATACCATTTGTTTTTACAATATTGTTCACAAATTGGGATAATACAAGTAGAATGATCCTCTGAGGGGTATTTTATAGATTCCATAACATTAAATTACACAACATCATCTCCAAAATCCATGAATAGAGTACAATAATTTATAATTATAATCAATTTTATAGTTTTAACAAAGGTCCAACAGAAGATACGGGGATAATGACAATTTACATAATCTTCTTCCTTGACATGAATGTAGAACTCTAATGAAAATATCATATCCCTTAACCAAAAAATTAGATCTTCAAGGACTAACACAAGATATATAATAGCTATATTTTAAAATATAACAACATATCTAGATGAATTCAACTAAACCACCATTAATGAAGAGAATAAATAGTGACAAATTACATTTATGGAATCATCCAAATCACATAATAATCCAAAAAGTTTACCACCCTAATATTTCATTGGATTATAAATTTACAAGGATACTTTATATTTGTAAGAAATTACTATCTTCATTTAATGAGTGTAGAAAAATTCCTTCTAATATTGATCCACACATTTCCCCTAACCCCTCATTAATTTATACAATGTTCCACTAAGAAATTTTCAAACCGTGGGTTTTTTTAATATCCTAAAGAAGAGGGATTCTTATCCCAATGTATTTGAATGATCCAAAAACCTCAATTTTCCTTACCTATTTAACCATGATTTTAGTTGTTTCGTATATATTTTTTGAAATTTATGGGGTTTGATATGTATATAAATAATGGTTTTATTAACATTTTCTTCCTCATATAATTTATTAGCGACCATGGCATTGGTGGATCCTCCTTAGGTTGGATGAATTGTGGTGGAATACATAGGAAAAATCACTCAAATGATTTCTCCTCACTCCTCTATGAGATACATCTAACATTACCCTTGGGTATTGAAATGGTTTGGTTGATAATTATTCCATAGTTTTTATTTACTATTTGATGGTGAGTAGTGGTAATCTAGATCAATTTCACCATTATCTCCCAAAGATATATACCTTGTCTCATCAACCAATTTTGTTTATTAAGGTCAATTTGATTGTAAATAAAATAAGTTATAGAATCTATATTTGGTCGAGTATTACCTTTTTTATTTACTTATTGATGATTATGAATCAAATATCATTTTGGATTGGTGGAAACACAGAGGGTAAGATGGAGTTCCCTATATTTTTGGTTGAAAAGGATATTACTGTGATTATAAATAATCATACAACTTATTTGAGGGATTATTCTTTTATTGATGGTATATTATTTTAATGTAATCATACATATTTTGTGGGGGTTCAAATTCTTGTTGTTGAAATGGTGTACCTGGGAATACCAATGAATAATCTCATATATCTTGTGTTAATAATAAAAGATATTCTTTTATGGTACAGTGACCTAAAAATTCTATATCGATTTAATGGAGTGGAGAGGATATATTTTTGATCCAAGGATATCTATCTCACCATTGTGATTAATTAATCCAAAATAATATCAATTAATTGTTTTTATGATAAGTGGGACTTATAAAATACAGTCATGTTATAGTCATAGTACCTTAGTAAATGAATTTTATGGTTTTTTCTAATATCTTTCTTATTATTCCTTTGGAATCCATCATGGATTTTATAACCAATTATTTTACTGATGCATCATCCACTAACTTTCTCTCCATAGTAATTTCTCATTCTTTAAATTATTTTATGATTATTTTTACAAAAAAATTAGGTTTTGTTGAAAGATTTCACCTAAATTCATAAAATTATCCTATAACTCATAAATTGAATATATTTATGATTTCTTTATTCAAAAAATATCATTTTTAATTTATCTTGTTTTTAATTCTAGAATGAATATCAGTAATAAAAAACATATTAAATTGTTCAAATATGTATAATCATTAGGATTTGTATAATACCACAAAACCTGTTATTGTTCTATCATTTTATAATGTGAATCCAATTAATTTTATTATTTCTCTACATACATTCCTTGGTTTACATGCTAAAAACAATATTTAATTCATTTAAATTATTTTTGGGATTATTACAATAGAGGCCATAAAATATATGAAGAAAAAGGATTGACATTGATTTTATCTCAATGTATAATTCAAAAGTTGGTTATAACATACATGTTAGATGATAATTCACATCATGTGTTTCCAATACTATAATGTTAATTCTATATTATTCATTTTTTACATCCATTTTTTCAAAATAGTATTTTGTATTAAATGTGCTAACAAAATTACTACTATCAAAATGATGGATACAATTTAATGAGGAAATTTTAAAAATTCCATAATTTTTATATTATATCACTCTGGACATAAATATTCATTCAACCGTAGGTTTGAGTTCAAAAAGATCACCAGGGATAGATCATTTCACCAATTTGAGGGAGAAAATGAATCAAAATAAGTTCACTATAATATAATAAAATAATATTTCAATTAATGTTTTGAAAAATATGACGTGAAAAATAAAGGAGAAAGAATAAGATGAAAGATAATAAAATTGAAAAATTATAATGGAAAAAATAAATAATATACCAAAATGTGGTTGAATAAAACACTTTACTCCATGAAATTGTATCCAAATTGATAATTGTTGACAAATATGATCTAAAAAATATATTTTTATTTTATGAAATGCATCATAATATTTGAAATTTGTCATTATATTATTTAATAATTCAAATATAAATCCCCAAATATGCTTGAATAGGAAAAAATACAAAGAAATTTAATGGGAGGAAGACAATTCTAGGGTAAGTTTGGTTGAGTTATTTTTTAAAAGAATATAAAAAAGAATCAACTAAGGAAACAATTTCTTTAAAAACAAAAAATATGAGAAAAGATAATCAATATAATATACCCCTTTAACAATAATTCATAATAAAACAATGTTATTAAAATCCATGAAATCTTGTTCCCATTATCTTATCAACACCCTTATCCTATATAAATTAACAAGACCAAAATTATTTGATGAAATGTACCCCTTTTCAACTATGGGAATTCCATTCACAAAAACATAATTTTTTTATCTTGAAGATAAAAAAGTTAAATAGATAATTAGGCTAACATATCATCCATTTTAATTATAATTATTTGAATTATGGGTTTATACTTGAAAAAAAACCATCCTTGTTCGAATAGATTTGGTAATTAATGTTTCTCTATCAGGATTTACACAAGCCCATCCTCACAACCAAAGATATAATAGATTATGTTCATTAGAAATTCCAAATAAAAAACTTGATCATAGTTATTAAATTATTGTTTTATTTTTTGGATCAAAAAATTATTTAGAATATATGGATTTGAACAATTAATAACTAAATATTCTCTTTCAATAGTATAGTTCATATCCTAGAGCTATTTTTCATAAGAAACATATTTAAAGGAAAATACCCAATATCTTAGCTAATATTATGTTAAATCACCAATAATGAAAATAAAAAAATAAATATATAATAGCACAAATGGATTATTCAACATAAATCTACAATACAAGGAAAAAACAAAAAAAATGTCGACTTCAGAGAGGAGTTCTTTATTGAAAGAGAAACTTTTTCACAATATTCTCTATTCTAAATCAATATAGACTAAAATTGAACCACTCCATTCGGAAAAAAATTCCCAAATCAACTTTTATACCTCTTTAGAAGTGAAAATATTATTTAAATATATTTTGGCAGGGAAAGGGATTGAAAATTTAACAAGGGAATATAAAGAATTATTCTTCTAAAATTTAACCTGTCTTGAGAAACTTTTACGACCACATTACATCATGATCCATATTTTTTCCCAGCTGAAATAAATTTTTGAAATATATTTCTCTAGAAAAATTAAAATATGTATCCCATTATATTCATGAATAAAAAAGTCATTTCCAAAATATTGAATAAATTTCTAATCTTCCAAATCTAACCTAGATATGAATTAACATCCATTTTCATCCAACTAGATTCTTGATCTGAAATTCATTATACGAATGAGATATCTATAAAAATTATCATTGAATTTGACCATTACATTAAAATCCAAACAATGAACATAAAATATTTTATGAAAAGTGTACTAATACATCTTAAAATGTTAAAAAATTAATTTTTATGTAATATTCAATTTTATTCTCAAAAAACTCACTTCGATTAAATCATAAAATAATGATCAATTTGGAAAATGTTATCAAATATGACCATCAAATTATTCTAAATAATATATTATATCATGTTAAAAATTTATGAATAAAATAGAAGAAATAAGTTTTATGAATAATGATATGGCATTTAAATCTATAGGGAATCCTTCCATCATTACATATGGATATGAGTAAGAATATGTGAAGGATAAATTAAAATATATTCTTAAAAGTGAATAAATGTTTCTTAATAATTGTTTTTGTAGAAATATTCCCTTGGTATGATTTTAACATGGAAAATAAGGACCCATTTCAATAATAAATCCACGAAAATTTGATGATAAAGAAGGATAAGTTGAATAGTATGAAATTAAATAATTAAGAAGTTCCAAATAATGTGACATGTGGTTAAATTACACAAATCTGATGATGATTTTTTTGGATGGAATACAATAAATTCTAATATATTTACGAATGAATCAATTGTTGAAAGAGTTGGAAAATAAAATTTTAAATGAGAGTACTAAAACAAAAAATGATGTTTTTGTTAACCTCGAGGAAGAATTAGAGATATATATTAAAAATCATGATATTTAATGAATGAAAAACTGAAGTATTAGTGATCCATTAATAGAATATATTGAGTATTTTTGTCAGCCTAAATATGAGATTAATATTATATGAAGATGATTAATCAAAATGTATCTATTTGTGGGAGACAATATGAAATAGGATGTTTTGATGTTAAATATTGATTTCAAAGGGAAGGGGGTTGAAGACCATAATGATTCTTCATAAGGGAAATACATGTAAGTAAATACTCGTAAAAATGGAGTGGATACCTTGGGAATAAATATTGTAACATAAATAAAATCATCTTATCCAATGGGCGAGAGAAAATTTGGAAGCCCTCATACATTAAACTATTAGAGTGTTATAAATGTGACTGAAAATGTAATGAAAATATTTTGAATGATATGAAGCCCAAAAATATGAAATAAAGTGTTTATATTTTTTGTAAACATGTAATGAAAATTAATATCAGCAGTTCATAACAAAATGTGGAAAAGGTAATGATAATCCTCAGTCTATGATGAATAATTAATAATTGGGAAGATCCAAATTTGATAAAGACATATTGAGAGGTGAGTTTTGTTGATATTTTTATTTCTGATGTGTTGATTCTATGTCTTCATCAGTTGTATTGTGTCATATTATAGAGTGTCATGATTTTTTTTAATTATTAATTCACATAAAAGTATGAAATAAACAATGAGGCAATATATTTCAATATAAAGAGAATAAACAATTGTCATTCTTTTCATTCTTTTCATTTTAAGAAAAATGTTGTTGATTATATAAAATTTATAATTACATGTTATAGTCTTGGAATTTTGGGAGGGATGGATACACTACAACCTAAAAAATCGACTAGGAAGTAAATTTTATACACATGAAGAAGATGTTGATAATGAAAAAACATCCTATTATGAGGAAACAAATGAGGTTATTTATAAAAAATCCAAAAATTTGGTTATCTGATGGATTGAAATAATGAAGAGTTAAAAAACAAAAATGGATAAAATTACACTCAAATATTCTGAGAAAATAAGATAGATCATTCATAGAGAGTACCCTGTAAAATGGGTAGGAATAAGAACTTATTAAATAATCTAAATAATTGGTTGATGGAATAATTATTTTTTACGATTAATGGATCTCAAAAGATAAAAGTAATTCAAATGAATCATTTGTGAGGTGATGATATGAATAATAAAAATAGTTTTTTCCTTGATGGATTATGACCTATTACTATAAATATTCTCTATGTTTGGGACTTGATATATGAGGCAAACTTTTACTGGTATATAAGACTTATTTGTGTTGAAGATGGATAGTCACTGATAATATGATAGTAGATAAATAATAATCAATACTAGGAGGATATTTTGGAGAACATGTTCCTTCCTACATTAAAAGTGGAAATTTTTTTGGCATAGAATTCTAGACCACATTAAATAAAAATAATGTAAAAAAGATCAAAATAAGGGTTATAATAGATATACTAAATTTTATATGTGACCAATATGGGATGTGTGAAACATAACTATGATGAAAATTTGTTGAGAAATTTATCAATAAATGTGAAAATCGGAATGAAAATTTTTCAACCCATTTTACAATGACATTTGTCTTCCAATGGGTTGATCTGAAAAAAATAGAGAATGATATTTCAGTATATTCATAGATTACTATAGTAAAATTTATATATTATATTCATTCCAAAAAATGTATAGGGTATGGAGTGCATGAAACGATATCATTAAGGAATTGTTAAATAGACTTGATGCACTATCAAAACATTGTAATATGATAATGTAACTAACTTAACATCTATTGAGGTTGAAATTAACATTCAAAATAAAAGTTACTAAATATTAGGTGAAATCAGAATGGAATAAACAAAAAAAATGAAAATTTTGAATTTTCAAACAAGAAGGTGAATAATACATCCCTAAAATTTCCAATCAAAAGTTTTATATCGTTCCATTATTTGAATTTTTATGTGAAATTAGTAATGTACACTCAACAATGGTCTTCTTTAAGGAATTATTGGGAGAACATTCCATATGAAATATGAAAAAGAAGTATTCCAACATTAAAATAATTCAATTTATTTGGAAGAATATGTTACATCTTGAATATGGAAGGAAATCAAGTGATGTACTAGGAAGAAACAAATGAACCATTGCTTTTATTTAGCTCAAAAAATAGTAAAGAAAAAAAATGTAAAAAATTATTCAAAAAAATATTATGGAGTGTAAATATTTTAATATTATTGATAAAAATAAGTGAAAAAATATGGTTTTGTATAAGGAGATAAATTATTTAAATAATATGAGGAAGCAGGTTGGGATCATGTGGTGGGTAAATACATTATTGGGTAGGGTGGTTGAATATGTGTTTCTATATTTTTTCAAATCCCTTCATCCATCAATATTATTAAATTATATTCTTTATGTTATCAATGGAATCATAAAATAAATAGATATACATTATTTATAAATGATGTTTTCGACCATTAACTATAACAATAATCTATTGTTTAAGGGTTAATATCGTACACACACAACTCCCCTTTTATTTAAAAAAATTACTCAACCAAGGGTATTTTATTAAACCATTTAAAATGACTTGATATGACCAGTTTAATATTTACATAAACGTAATGAACATATCCATTTAATGTAATGACTAAAATAGAATGTTTAATACTTCAAGAAATTCATAAATGAAATACACTTTCTTTCTCATTTTCAATATTTTAAATGGTCAACAAGTGGAATTCATTTATTAATAATGATAAAAAAATTTGTAGTTCTCAACAATCATATTTTTATATGATCCAATATATATTATATTCAATAGATCAGGATCTTCCCCTATCAAATATCTAATCCAATACAATTATTTATTTCAACTTGTTATATTTACTGATTTCGGTAAATAATATTTCCATAATCATTTACATAAGTCTCTTATGATTATTTATAGAATAAAATATTTTAGATGAGCAACATAAATATTAATGAATAGTAATCCAAAAAATTTAAATATGAAAATCATGGTTCTGAGAAGCAGTTAAAGTGTGTTAGGTGGTGACTAACTTTTATTTCCCCATAATGTCTTCGGATTTATACATAGAAATAGATAAAAATGAATTATGATAATATGAAAAACATAAAATTTCATCTTATAAATTCAATATGATTTATGAAATTAATAATTTTAATTTTTTAAATTTTTTATGAATTCATGAATTAATTGGAAACTATTTTCAAATCCCTACTACATTATAAATATCAAGGGTACATTCCCATTATTAGTTATTGACATGTTCACTGTTAACCTTTTACCATTGAAGAATAATTTTCTAGGTGTTTTCATATAACAACCCACATTAAAAATATATAATTAATACATTCAAAATATGATTTAATTATAACATCTCTCAAATAGTCACAAAACTAAAATATTTATAGTTTCATTTGTTTGGAGATTTTTTATTTAAACTTATTATTTTAAAACACTTGAAAAACTTTATTATTTTTCTCCGCCAGACCATTTTCTAGATATCCCAAATCAAATAATCATATTAATAATTTAGGTATTGGAAATATAAGAAATGTATAACATATATGCACCGTAAGAGAAGAAAAATATCATAGTGTAATAGATCATAATAGAAGAGGAGATTTTAAGGAAGACATAATAAAAGATCATTAGACCATATATGGAAATAAAAAAAATTAGTTTTACATATTATTATTAAAATATCCCTAAGGAATACTAAAATATATTACACAGCTAAAATAAATCTCAATAATCATTCATCATATAAGCATGAGATAAAATTACCGAATAATTTATAAATAATTCATGCTTGGGAAAATGTGGAATTTCATGGTAATTAAATGACGCTTCAAAAATTAACATAATTTTATGAACGTATCATAAATTACGCATGACCATAATCATAAGAAATTTATTAGTAACCAAATTCATGAATCAATTTTATCTTGGGATTATACAGTTCCATGCCCATGGGATTGTGATAAAACCTCTCGTTTAAACTTTTGGATATGGGATAAATCGTCCCTTATACCCTTTGACATGGGATAAATCCTCCAATGTTCACATTTTAAGGGGATAAATACTCTTTTATACCACATTGAATAGGGATACATATGTTCATTTATAGACTTGATTTGGTATAAATCCACTTTTATATATTTTTTATTAGGATAAATCCGATTTGGTTACCTTTTGAGGTCATGGGTCATAAAAATAAACTAATGAATTGGATGGTAATAGAGTACCACACACATCATTATCTATACATACATGCTCTATAAAAAATCACTCATGAAGATATCATAATGATCCCATAGAAAAATAATGGGTCTTATAAACATCAAATTAAAAATCATCCTCTTTTCATAAAGAACCTAGAAAATTTAAATGGTTTTTATAAGACATCCAAATTTTATAAAAGAAAATAATTTATTAAATTCCATGAATATGAAAGTATGATCACCAAAAATATTTACATAACATTATTGAAATAAATAATATGATATCAAAAATATTATTTTCTAAAATAAAAATTCATAATAACTTATAAATGGTGATCATAATATAACTTCATAAATTAGAAAACATGAATTTTAACAAGTAGTGAAATTAATTTTTTTCCCAATAAATATTTGAATGAATTGATGGGAAAATTATGTTCAAAAGAAAAATTAAGGGTAAAGAAATACTTTTTAAAATATCAATATAAATTGATTTATGTAAGAGAACCTTCCAAATACATAAAATTATCAATATAATGATAAGTGGACCTACTTTGAATGAAATTTCCATATATTTAATAATTAAATCATTAAATATATAAATTGTTTCATGAAATATAAGTTAAAATTATTTGAAGCTTTTACTTTTAAAATAAACCATTAATTATGAAAACATAAAAAAACACATTGTTTGGAATAAAATAATTGAACTAATATAGTATTTTTTTTAAAAAATAATCACTAATAATAGACCCTATAAAAATATGAAAATTTTAAAAAAATAAATTTTCATGATGATGATAAATCTTCTTATTTTTAAAGGATTGAAATACATTTTCAACATTTTGAAATAACCTTGATGAAAACCAACATCATTAAAAGTTTCATTAAACCATTTATTAAAAACTATTTATTGTATAAAATTTATCATTGAAGATAATAAAATTTAGTTTCCACCAGGCAATGAAAAACACAATATGGAAATAAAAACATGGATATGGATGAGAAATCCATCAAAAGGAATGGGAATTTTCATAGAAAACAATGCATTTTTAGGAAAAAAACTATTCCCCAATAATAGTTTATTTTGATACATTATTTCACCATAAATGATGTTGAAATATAATGTAGAATCATTATAGGTTCCGTAAAAAAATATTCATAGGTAATATTCAAACAATATTGATTATGACCCAAGGAAAACCTTTTATCCACAAAAACATCTTACTACTTGAGGATCATTTAAATTAAATCCAAATGAAATAGAGATATTAAAATTGAAGTTATATTATTGTTCATTATTTTTAATTCATCCAATAATATCTCAAATAGGTACTATATAAAACACATAAATGTAAGTAGGTGCATAAAAGGAAATATGTTTCAAAGAAGATAATTTTGAGATAAAACCCTTACGACATGGGTAGGAATTCAATAAAAGCCTTATAGTTTTGAGATAATGGGATTTAAAATATTATAAAATGAAGAAAATATAATCCTTGAATTTTTATATTAAATTTTCATTATATTTAATATATAAATAGTAATTTGAGAACAAATACAAACAATTTTTCTACGAATGTGAATTGAGAAAAAATCCATTACATTGTTCTAGATTCATTATGTCCACACACTTAAAATCATGAATAAAAAATTAATATTATTAGATAAATTATTAGGAAACATATAAAGATATATTTAAATTAATATGTACCTTTTTTATTTCCTATTCATTAAGTATTTAGTTCTTCATTGTGTTTGAATGAAAATTGAGTCGATGCAGGCTTGTTCTAGTAATCATTGAGAACTAAATTTTTTCTTTAATAAAAAATATTAAACATATGATAATATAACTAGAACCATATAATATTCATGATTTTATTGATATATCATGGTAATTTTTTCTTCTTTTGTTATCCAATATTATCTACTGAATCATTATTAATGTTTGTTATTAATTATACCCATTTTGGAAAACGCTTTAACATGATTGGGGAGTATAGTTAATGATGTGTTTCATTTAAAGTAATATTATTATAATAGACTTATTGTGATATTATATTTATTTATTTATAGAAGTGAAAAATATTTTATGATATTTATAAAATGTATAAAAACCTATATGAAATATAACAAATATTTTACAATAGTGGAGGGAGTCCTCGTGTATGCATGATTATCTTTCTCGTTACACACATTTTGAGAGGTAGTGATAATGGATATACCATTTAAGTTAGAGAATAATAGTTATATTATATATATATGATATTTATTCACCAATATCACCATTTATTCTATCCTTGGGTGGTAGTAATGAAAAAACAAATGAATTCTCTTCGTGGTGGTTATAGTCCATGAAATGCAATGATGATGTTCCATTAATTTCCATAGTGCATTGAATTGAAAAACTAAGGGTTATACCAATAACAAAACAAAAAATAAGAACAATAATGATACAATATTTTTTATATTTTTATAGTTATATAAAATCTGGATGATTAATATGAAGAAGAAAAACATAAAAAGGAAATAACACTTATATTGGAGGCATGATCATTCTTTGGATTTACCATGAAATTTGATGGTTTATGATAAAATGGGTGACCAGGATAATATATTGATTGGATAGAGTTAAAATAAGAGTATCATAGAATATATTCAATGAGTAAATCTATGTTTATGTGCATATTATAAGGGTATAATTGGTGCCCTTTATATTTTGGGGTCATCAAAATCGAGCGGTGGTGGGTTTGCTCGACTGGCGTCAATTAATGGTTCACTTCTCTTCAGAGGAGGACTTGGCCGCCGCCTGGTCCAGCGCTCGTCGAGTGTGTGATGGGGCGGTTTCTTCATCCTACGATGGTGGTTCGACTTCAACTTGAATCACGATCCGCCGTCGATAGTGGTTTGGTCTAGCATTCCGGATTTACCCCTCCCTTTCCAAAATCCCTCTATCATCTGCATGCTTGGGAATTTGATTGGTCGGTTTTTAAGTTCTGATTATCGTACCTTTGTGGTCTGTCACCTCGTGTTGCCTCACTCTTGTATTGAGGTTGATATTTCAAAACCCCCAACTGAGTGGCTGTGGATTTTGGTTGGATAAGAATTGAGATGGAAGCAGCAGGTGGTGTTTGAGTCTTGGCCCGCGTTCTGTACGGGATGCAGCAAACTCGGCCATGTGGCTTCTGGATGTCGCCGCGAGATTCGGGACATGTCTTCAGAGGTACTGGTTTCTCCAATGGTGGATGTTCAGTCGTGCGCTAGTGTGGCTATGGGTGAGATTGAGGCGGCGCGTGGGGAGGCTCCAGGAGAGATGGCGGTGGTTGGGATTATTCCTACTGCAGAGACAAACCTTCGGGAAGGCCCGAGGGTTGCTGATGTTTTTGGTAGGTTGCAGCAATATTTGGGTGCTAAGGGAGATGGATTGAAGAGGTCCTTAGTTGTGGCTGTAGGGATTCCTACAGTCACACCAATCCCGGTCGAGGAAGGTGAGGGCAGTGAGGATCATGGTCTTGGTAGTTCTTCTCGGAGAGGCTGGGTGGACATGTCACTGCAATTCATGGGTCGTGGCTATGAAAAACCCACAGGATCAGCTTTGGTTCAGGGGAAATCAATCTTGTCTGCTGCTACTTCTTCCAGCGGACAAGAGAAGTTGGCCAATGTGAATGTCCTGAGGACTTTAGATCCTAACTCCCTAGGGGATATTCATCTGATGGCTGGTTCTAAGGGGAAGCAGAATTTCATGGAGAAGAAGGAAGATCAGGATCAGCCACATTATAAGCTGAAGCCTTGCAATGAAGGCACACAGTTAAAGCTGGGGAATCGCTTTGTGAGCTTGGATGTTCATGAACCTCTACTATCTACGAATGATGATTTTTCAGGTGATGACAGCTATAGTACCCCTTCAATGGATAGAATGGAGTTATGCAATGGAAAAACCTCGCACAGTTCCCGATGGAAGAAGGGGAAAAAAATTCTAGAGATTCGGGGAAATGTATTATGGTCCAGGGGAAAAAGACTAAGGGTCTCAAGGATTATTCTCACCTACCAAAACCAATGAAGACTTGGTCGACCAAGAAGGTAAAGAGAAAAATAAGCACAGGCCTCTAGGAGGGGAAAATGGAAGAACCAAATAGGCTTACAAGAGGCAGAGAAGAAGAGAATGGTGAGTGTTTGAAGCTCATTGTTCACTCCAAGGAAGAAATTCCTGGGAAAGACCTTAGACCCAATGCCTCTAATGAGGATATTTTAATAATTTATGAATGAGGCGTGATGATTGAGGTCAATGATGAGAAAGGAGAGTGGATTGACATGCAAGATCAAATCATTGCCTGGGGTTTCAACGAAGGTAAAATCACCATGGAAGAATTCATTCAGGCAATTGACAGAATGATTTCTCACCTCGAAGTCCTTATCAGGGAGGATCTAGACACTCAGGTTAGTACCCTACACTAGGAATTATATAGAGTGTCTGATTTGATTCATCTTAGTCTTGTGTTTAATAATTTTGTGAGCTCCTTCAGCTCATAGTGATCTAGGTCCTGTGAACAATGGTTTCCCACTTGTCCATAAAATGGATTCTAATAAAAATTTATATTTGGATGGATGGTGCCCTTTATAAGAGGAAAAATATTCACTATTTTGAAATAATCTCCATCTTTCAAAAATGTTGTCCGGACCCATCCCCTGGGGCCCGTGCCGTGACTACTCCAAGCCCACCATCCATAGGCTAGGGGCTAGCCACTAGCACCGAATGGCGTAATCCCTAAAACCGGGAAGGCATTGCCTTTATATCCTATAAAAAACACAACCAAGAACACAACAAGATACAAACAAAGGTAAACTCTATAGTATACAGTAGGTAAAAAGGGGCCAGAATACAAGCCCAACTGGAAATTACAAGAAAACTAGAAAGTACATGTAAACTGAAACAGCCCCTGTGAACACCCACTAAGGACTCTACCTAAAGGGTATGTACAACTCTCGAACGGAGGTCTCTATGGTACACCTCATCTACGGTCCACCTATGAGCTACCTCCAGTCCTAGAACCCTCGTCCTCAGTCTGTGCTGTTCGTCATCTACACCATATACAATAATGTGCGGGCATAGCCCGTGTAGGGGATAGTATAATGATACTCAGTAGGGTCCCCGAGACCCTCAAAGGTCTCACAAAATCCACAAATGATAAACCACAAGCATTGAAACACTGACAACCCTACTTAAGTATTTCCCAATACATATACCTAAGTTATCAAGTATACCCATCTCATTCATGAGGAATCACAAGGTCCAACTCAAAATCCCAAAGCTCAATTGTTCCACAAGGTAAATAATACCACGAAGGTAACCCCCCAAAGGTAATTACCTCAAATGAAACACCACACAGAAGAATAACTAAAAGGTATCCCCACGAAGTTCAGTACTATAAAGGTCTTCCACACAGAGGATTACCATAAAGGTATCACCATGAAGATAAGTACCATAAATATATGTTTCATAGAAGATTACGACAAAGGTAAAGACTCAGCTCAAACCAGGTATTACATTTGTACGTTAGTAAAGATGATTAGATGTGACTATTTAATTATCTTACTCTATTAAGAGGCAGACCCACGTAGGATCCTAATACAGAAGACACATGTAAGATCCAAGATTATTCCCACATGTATTTCCTAGAGCAGATACAAGTGGGAGTCTCGAACATAGACCCACTTAGGATCTCAAAGCACATGCCCACATATGATCACTTTCTCATGTTACAGCCAGCTATAGGGTTCCAGCACTAAGCTCTCTTGATTTTGGGAGAAACTACTCCTCAATCCACAAGTCAATACTCCAACTACCACAAAGTCCCCCAAATAAGTATCCCAAAGAATAGCCATGTGATAGGGTTCTCAACACAACAGACGATGTGTCAAATTGTCGTCTGGTCTGTAAGTTTATGGTCTTTAAGTCTTGAGGGCCTGGTTGGATTTTTGTTCGATCAGATATGGTTGTACCCCCAATTTATTAAAAAATAATGTGGGGTATACCAAAATTATTGTCTCGATCCATGGTTTTATGTGCTACAGACGGTTCGTCAAACGGATTCTCGTAGCACATGTTATGACCGAAAGAGAGAAAAGGGTTGAAGTTGGTTCGGGTCTGATACGACCCGGCCTGGGCCGACATGACCCGATTTGGGTCATCCCAGCCCAAACCAGATCTGACCCTAAGTCCAACCCAGCTCGCCGGTGTGACCCAGCCTGCTGGACTGTGCTATCTTGTGGCTGGGCGGCCCCGCGGTGGGGTCCACCCTTACCACCACCTAAGGAAGAGGTTCCCCTTTGGTTCACCAAATAGATGGGCCATTTAGTTTGGGAGGATGATCGGCCGGTGCCATGTGGCACCGACATCTCACACGCAGGACCTCGGGTCCTGCTCAACTCACCGGCTGGTCGGAATGCAAGCCCTCCTCCACGGCGCGGGCACGCGCTGCACCGCCACCGACAGCCCCCAACAAGCAGGCTCCCTCCCTTCACTTTCGGGGCCTCATGCTGCGGACCATGCACACCGGTAGTGTGGTCATGCACTTCCACCACAATCACACGGCCACCCATGCTGCAACCATCACCCCTGCTCCACCGTGGCCGATGGGCTGCGACCCTCCTCCCGCTTCGTGGTTGTGTCGTTGCCTTCTTTGCGGCCGTCCAGAGTGTCGACCACTGATCCCAAGCCCAACCGGGGGAAAATTGCTAGCACCAGTCAATGTCCTCCTTCATCGCGAAGAATGTGTCATCAAAGATGATGCAAAGTGATCAGGCCACGTTTTTTGGCTCATACCCTCCCTGTTAGATTGGAATCACTCGACTTATGGGAAAAGATTCAATGTACAAGATCTTATCGAATAATAATAAAAACACACCCCTTCCTCGAAGGTTCATTGACTTCGGTGAGGAGGAAATGATGAAATTTAGTTCGTTGTCTTTGAGGATGTTCCTCATTGTAGATCCTTCGACAGAGTTCTTCGTTGGATAATTATTCGTCGAAGGTGAAGAGTTCTTTGTTGGAGAATGTTTCCCTAGAATTCTCCCAAACTCTCCCTTCACAACATTTTCCCCAACCAAAAAGGTGAGGAGACAACTTTTAATTGAGTTAAGTCTATTAACTCACTTAATAGTTTGTACAATTAATTAACCTAGAGTTGGCGTAATTAAAGTGGAGGAAGCCCATGCGTTAACTCCATGTTAAGAGGGGTTTGGGAGGTCCCCACCACCATGAATTAAAAATGGGAGGTTCTCAATCTCTGGTGGTCCCCACCAATGAGCATTCAAATGGGAGTTTTTAAATAAAACAATATTGTTATTCATTTTATTTCTATTTCCTTGAAAAAGAAGAAAATATACTTTCACCCTCATCCTACTACAATTGAGGTGAAAGTCTTTTTAAGAGAATATCAGAGCTGCAAGTTCAACGTTTCCCTCATATTTCAATTCCAAGCACTGGTTCAAAAGTAACTAAAACACGATCATACGTTAACTAAACGTAAAAAAAAGGTCAAAAATTAATTTCGGGCACACTGGGCCTTGGAATCACATGTCGTTAATTTTTGCAGACTCGTAATATTCCAATATAATTATAAAAAATTACATGAAAAAATGTGGGTCTTTATATTCTCCGCACCTCAGGTCTTTCTATACCAATAATCCATAACTAAAACTAAGGGAACAAATATGGTTATTTCTCATGTATATGAGACTCCCTATCCCATGTACTCTCCTGGACGTTCACGTGCTTCCAACGTATGTGCACAAAAGGTATCTACGACCCATGAAGGAGCCACTCTTGTCGATCCTCAATCTCCATTGGATCCTTCGTAAACGTCTCCCTATCCTCAATGTCCTACTCACCATGGACGATGGCATGAGATGGGTCATGCACGTATCTCCTCAGCTAGGATACGTGGAAAACATTGTGCACCTGGTGAAAGTGTGGTAGAATGGCTAAGTGGTAAGACACCTCCCTAACTCTGATGAGGACCTGAAAGGGTCCGATGAACCTCAGATATAACTTGCCTCCTCGGCCAAATATCTGCAAACCTCGTCGGGGTGAGACCCGTAGAAAGACTTGTCACCATCCTCAACTATAGAGGTCTCCATCCCCGGTCAGCATAAGACTTTTTTCTTCTATGTGCAGTCTTCATCCTCTCCTGGATGATCTACACCTCTCTGTGGTATCCTGTAACATATCTTGTATCATATGTGCTGACTCGACTGGGTCAGTCCAGCACAAAGTCAGTATGAAATGTCAGTCGTACAGAGCCTCGAAAGGTGCCATCCCAATGGTGGAGTTATAGTTGTTGTTGTATGAAAACTACACCATGGTCAAGTGATCCTCCCAACTGCTGCCGAAGTCTAGGATGCAAGCACGCAACATGTCCCTGAGGGAATGAAGGGTCTGCTCAGTCTGGCCATCCATCTGTGGAGGTAAGGTGGTGCTCGAACAAAACATCATCCCAAAGGCCTCCTGCAACCCCTTCCATGGCCGGGAAGTGAAACATGCATCATGATCGGAGACAATCGTCTGGGGTACTCCATGTAGCCATAAAATCTCGTGCACATAGAGGAATCCCAAGATATATATTGATCCCTAATCTCTGATCAATTGGATATGGGTTGACGTGGTGAGTCGGTAGATGATCACCCCGATAGAATCATGATTTCTAGATGTATGTGGGAGTCTTGTCATGAAGTCCATGGATATTCTATCCCAATTCCACTCTGGGTCCTCTAAAGGTTAAACTAAGTCTGTTGGTACCTGATGCTTCCCCTTTACTTGCTAATAAGTGAGGTACTGAGAGATGAACTCTGCTATTACTTTAATCATTATCGGCCACCAGTGATGACATCAGAGATCCTGGTACATATTCACCACTCCTAGATGTACCTCTAGAGGGGATGTGTGGAAATATCTCAACACATCCTCCCGAAGAGACTTTGGTATCGTGGTACATCTTCAGAAGAGGATGACATGCTCCCCAACATCAGTAAATCCATCAGGTTCCTGTCCTCTGGATATCTGTACCTGTCGAGCCTTGTATTTAGTGTACCACGCTGCGCCTCCATAACATTCTGAAGGAGTGGGGACGTGACTATAAGAGACAAAATAAAAGCGGCTCTATCATGATGCACAATGAATATCTAAAAAGCGGCCAACTACTTTGTCACCTCACCTAGCAGCTATATACAGGATCTCCTACTGAGTTCATCTGCCACAACACTCCCCTTCCAAAGAGTATAGTCTATCTCAAAGTCATAGTCCTGGAGGAACTCAAGACAATGTCCTTGTCTCATGTTCTTGTCCTTCTGGATGTAGATATACCTGAGACTCTGGTGATTAAATTAGACTATAAAATTCTCTCCCATAAGATTGTGTCGCCACATATTTAAAATGAAGACCACTACAACTATCTCAAGGTCATGGGTAGTGTAGTTATTCACATACTGTATCAGCTGTCAAAAAAAATATGTGATAATTGGTCGCTCCTGGCTCAGAACACATCTGATCCTGGTCCCTGATTCGTTGTAGTAGACTACGTACCCAACGCCCTCCTCCAGAATCATAAAGATGGGGGCGCTAATCATCCTATGCCTTAGCTCCTGAAAACTCTGTTGGCATCTCTTCGATAACATGAAGGGTTTCCCCTTGTTCGTCTACACTAACAATGGTGCATCAACTATTAAGAAATCTAGCACAAATATTTGGTTGTATCTGGCCAAACCCAGGAAACTCCGTACCTCCATCAAACTCCTGGGTGGCGCACAAGCAAGTACCACCTCAATATTCACTGAATCCACTGCAACTCTAGCCTCCACGAAGACATATCCTAGAATGTGAGTCCCTCGTATCCAGAACTAGCACTTCGAGAGCTTACCATAATGATGGTGCTCTTAGAGTGTGTCCAGAACTATCTAAAAATGATAAGCATTCTCCTCATTATTAACTGAGTAGATTAGGATGTCTTCGACGAAGAATACTATAAAGCCATCAAGGTATGGATGGAAGATCCTATTCATGAGTCCAATTAACACTGCTAGAGTGTTCGTCATTCTAAACGTCATGATCAAAAACTCATAATGTTTATACCGACTTATGAAAGTCATCTTCAACACATCATTGTCTCATACACTGATCTGGTGAGAGACTGATCTTAGGTCTATCTTCGAGAACTAATGTTCTCCCTTCTGCTGATCAAAGAGGAAATCAATCCTCGGGAGTGGGTACTTGTTCATCATGGTCACCTGTTTTAGGATCCAATATTCAACAATGAGTCTATAGCTCCCATCTTCCTTCTTGGAGAACAAAATTGGGGCTACCCAAAGAGAAACACTATGTTAGAT
Source organism: Viscum album (assembly GCA_963277665.1). NCBI lineage: Eukaryota > Viridiplantae > Streptophyta > Magnoliopsida > Santalales > Viscaceae > Viscum > Viscum album. The sequence continues at coordinate 354,771,061 of OY728150.1, read as the reverse complement.
GAACCCCGTCCCCTGTAATTCTTCTAGATGTACTGATAGCTCATGAAGCTCTACGAGAGACATCCGATATGCTGGTGTAGATATCAGTGCCATCCCATGGTAGAAGTCAATGTAAAATTCCACCTCTCTATAAAGAGGTAGACCTGTAACATCATTAGGGAAGACATCCGTGTACTAGTCCTCCACTACAAGATAACTCGGAATCTCCAAATCAACCACTCCGAGGGTAAGGCTAGCCAACTTATTAGTGATCGACATCAATATCCTCTGGATAAGTCCATCCTTTGCTAAAAAGGCTCCCTTATAGCCGTTGAAGGTGTACCTAGTCCCATCAGTGCAGACACACTGCCCTTTGTGGATAATAAAATAAATCTGAGCTTGGATTATAAATAACTGGTCCATACCCAAGATGATGTTGAAAGGACTCAAGGACACTACTAAGAGATCCAAGCCAAAGATCTTGCCTCCTAGAGTATGCTCACACAACTGAAACTAGTGTGTAATCATAGAATTTTCTCCCGTAGGAATTTATAGCCATAAGGATCGATCCAATGGCTCCGTCAGAATCACCACGCTCCGAACGAGGGAAGTAGAAATAAAAGAATTACTAGAACTTGTGTCTATAAGTAATGAAGCTAAGGTGGAGTAGGCACATATCATTCCACATATCATCTCCAAAGATCCATGATTATAGGCCCTAGCTACCTAGAGTATAGCTCTCCCTTGTCCACCTACTTTCAATGGACGGGGTGGACCACCTGGGGGTGGTGGCGACAACACCTCCAATCACCGCCCACCGCCAGCTGTACGGACAACTCCTCTTCCACATCCACATATTCATTGTGGACCTCCTTGGTCGAACCTTTGTCTCTGCCTAGGCGGTCCTTCATCTGTCTTCTAATCATTAGTATGGAAGGTTAGGTAGTCACGAGCCATGTGACCCTACCCGCTGCATGTGTAACACTGCCTGCTCCTTGCATGACTGGCTCTATCTCCAGTGCCCCTCACAACTAACCCTAAATCCTATGGTCATCCTCATGTAGGTCTGGTCCTCTTTGACCAGTTTTACATTTTTCTGATGCCAGATGTAGAAGACTCTGTTATGTGATGCCTGGTGGTGGGTCTTACTACTGGTGTCTGCTCAGTAAGAAAACCGTCCACTAAGAGGTCTCTCTCTAACACCCCCACCTACGTCAGGATGCTGAGGGAAATAATAAAAGTCCTGATCTCATGCCTTAGTCCCTACTCAAAGTTTCAGGCCTTGAATAATGGGTCCCACACCATATTAGTGATGTTGCGTGAGAGGTCGGTGAACCTCGATTAGTATTGAGCCCCGGTCATGTTGCCTTGCTACAGATGAAGAATATTCTATATGCGCATTGAGAAAAGGGTCGTTGGGACAATCTCTGGCCGAAACAGTCTCTCAAAGTCTTCCCAGACATGTGTCACCTCTTCATGAACCAGGAGCATCATGCACCACCATCTTCCTGCTGCATCCAATAGAAGACTGGCGGCAAGGACCATCATGAGATCAGCTAGTTTCCCTACCAGTCAGAAGACTCTAACCATGGCCACCATCTGATCCTCAGCCGCCAGTGGGTACGTCTCACCCCTGAACGTGGGTGGCATCTAGCACTAGAACTCGTGCAACACGCTCAAGCGGAGTTTACTCTCTATTGCTAGGGATGGTGGCATTAGTGGCCCAACGAGTAACAGTACCACTGGTGCATCAACTGATAAAGGTCCCTACACCGAGGCCTCACCGATTGGTGGGCTATCATCATGTACAATAACCAGAACCCTAGCTGGCTGTCTGCGTGGAGGCATACTGAAAAGAACTAGGTGCAGCATGGTCAATAAGTTATACCTAGTGATTTGACTCAAAGGGATCACAAAGAAATCATTTCTAAACACACACACAATTAGTGTTTTCATGCACTTAGTCAGAAATTAGAAGTGAGGGTCCTGGTGTATGGATATGTCACCCGTCGCACCAACACTGGATTACCTAAACTGATGACCATACTAATAACACTTACCACTATTGATGTTAAAATATAATAGTCCAATGATCCATGGTAGAACCAAATCCTCTGATACCAATTTGTCATGACCCTTCCTCGGGGGCGCGTGTCGTGACTACCCTAAGCCATCCTTCCATAGGCTAGGGGATGGCGACTAGCATCGAAAGGTGTATTCCTTAAAATAGGGAAGGCATTGCCTTTATATCATCTAACACACACAATCTAGCACATAGAAAGATATGAAAATATTTAAACTATATAGTAAAATGTGTGTGTATAGTAGGTAAAAATGGGCCAAAACACAAGACAAACTGGAAAGTACAAGATAACCGGAAAGTACAAGTAAACTGAAACAACCCCTGTGAACACCCGCCAAGGACCCTACCTGAAGACTAGGTACAAATCTCGAATGATAATCTCTACGGTGTGCCTCATCTAAGTTCCACCTCTGAGCTACCTCCAGTCCAGGTACCCTCATCCTCAGTCTGTGTTGTCCTTCGTCTACCCCAAACACAACATGGTTCTGGCATAGCCCGAGTAGGGGTGAGTATAACAATACTAAGTAGGGACCCAGATACCCTCAAATGTCTCAAAAAATTCAGAATGGATAAACCAAAAATCATGGAAACACTGACAACCCTACTTAGGTATAGGCCCATACATATACCTATGTTTTCAAGTATACCCATCACATTTATGAGGAAACAAATTGTCCAACTCAATACGCCAAAGTTCAACTATTCCACAAAGGATGGAATACAACAAAGGTACCACCACAAAGATAAATACCACAAAGATAAATCCACAAAGAAGAATACCACTAAGGTATCAACACAAAGTTAAGTACCTCAATGGTACGCCACATAGAGTATTACCAAAAAGGTATCACAACGAAGATAAGTACCGCAAAGATATACCACATAGAAGATTACCAAAAAGGTAAAGACTCAGCTCACACCAGGTATAACATAGGTGTGTAGTAAAGATGATTATATGTAACTATTGAATCATCTTACTCTATTAAGAGATAGACCCGTGTAGGATCCTAAATCATCAGACCCACCTAGTATCCTCATACAACAGACCCACGTAGGATCCCAAAGAAGTCACAAATAGATTCCCAAGAACGGATCCAAGTTGGACTCTTGAACATAGACCCATGTTGGATCCCAAATCATAGACACAGATAGGATCCCTTCCTCATGTTAGAGCCAGCTACAGGGTTCCCGCACTGAGTTCACTTAATTCCGGGAGAAACCGCTTCTCATGCCTCAGGTTAATAATCCAACTTCCACGAAGTCCCATAAAGATGTTTCCCAAAGGAAATCTACATGAATGCGGTTTCAACAAAATAGACGGTGCATCAATCGTATGCTCGGTCTGTATGTTATTGTTATTTCAATCATGAGGGACCGGTTGGATTCATGTTCGATCCAACCCAGCCATACCCCAACTTTATCCAAAACTCATGTGGGGTATACCAGATGGACCACCTTGATCAAAGGTTTCTAGAAACATAGACGGTTCGTCAAATTGATGCCCATATCTCATGTTATGGCAGAATGAGCGAAAAGGGTCGAAGCTGGTCTAAGTTCATCCCCAGGTCTGACCCATAGTGCTAGGTCCATCCCGACATGTGGGGTCCGGTCTAGGCCTCCAGTGCGGCCCTGCCCTGAGCGGCCCACTGGCCCATGACTAGATGACTCCACGGTGGGGTCAGCCCTAGACGCCACCCCAAGGGGAGGCACCCCTTGGGTTCCACGAACAGCTGGGCCGTTCAGGTTGGGAGGGTGACTGACTGACGCCACTTGGCACCGGTAGCTCGCACACAGGACCCCGGGTCCCACTCGGCCCCCCGAATAGCCAAATGGTTATCCCACCTATACGGTGTGGTCGCACTCCACACCACCAAAAATGTCTAGGAGTGATCCGACCACCCTCCCATCACCGCCATGACCTCGTGTCGTGGCCGTTGCTGGCCAGTGATGCGGTCACACACCTCCACCCTCTTCACGCAGCCATTCGTGCACCAACCACAGCCCCTGCTCCTCCACGGCCGACGGGACGTGACCCTTCTTTAGTGGCACAGTTGTGTTTCTGCTGTCTTCGCGGCTCATCGCCACTCCTGATCGCAACCTGCGCCAGTCACCGGCATCGGTAGCCATCCTCCTCTATCAGAAAAAATGCGTCAACAAAGTTGATGCGGAGGGATCATGCCATTTTTTAGCCCGTACTCCCCACGTTAGATTGGTAGCACTCAGCTTATGGGAAAATATTCATCGTAGAAGATATCATTGAAGAATAATCAAAATACACCCCTACCTCAATAGTTCATTGACATCAGTAAGGAGGAAAATTAGGACGTCGATTTGTTGTCATTGAAGATGTTCCTTATTGGATATCCTTCGATGGAGTTCTTCATTGGAGAATTATTCATCAAATGAGAATATTTATTTGTTAGATAATATTTCTCTATAATTCTCCAAAACTCTCTCATACCAACTATTTCCCCAACCATAAAGGTAATGAGACAACATTTAATGGAGTTAATTATATTAAATCAATTAATTTTTGCAACAATTAATAAACCTAGATTTGGCACAATTAACATGGAGGAAGCCCATGGGTTAACTCCACATTTAGATGGGTTCATGTGGTTCCCACCACCCTGAATTCAAAATGGGAGGTTTTCTAGCTCAGGTGGTCCCCACCACTGAGAAAAAAATTTGGAGTTTTTAAATAAAATGATTTTGTTCTTTATTTTATTTTTATTTCCTAAAAAACAAAAAAACTTACATTCACCCTAATCCTACTACAGTCGAGGTGAAAATATCCTTAAGTGAATGTCAACGTTGTGAGTTTAACGGTGCCCCCATATTTCAATTTCGAGCACCGGTTAAAATGTTACCAAAACCCACACGTACATTTATTGAATGTACTTAAAAATGTTCATAAATTCATTCCCTGTACACTGGGCCTTAGAATCACACGCTGTCAATTTTCGTGGACTTGTAATATTCCCATATAATTTAAAAAAATTTACTTGTAAAAATCCTGGTCTTTACAAATGTCCTAAATCTTTTCAAGGGACAATGTCACAAAAGTGGAAATTAAGGAGGTTTGATATAATATTTGTTCATAATCAAATTATCCATGGAATTTGTGATTTGGTAAGGGTGATTTAAATATTTTGGTTTTTTATATAACCATTTACCCAGATTAACATTTACCATGGTAATTAATTTTTTACCCTATTAATTAACTTTTTTGAAAATAATTATTCCTAAATTATTTTATATAATTTAAACTTTATGATTTAAATTTAGAAAATAATTTTTAAATATAAAATTATTAAAGGAGTGAACAATTTATTTTAAAAATATACACTCTAAATGAATAAAAATATTTTATTGAAAAATATTGTATTAAGAATTTAAATATATATTTGATACTATTATCTTGGATACTAATTTTAATAAAATAAATTTATTAATTTTTAAAAAGATTTTCTATGAGTATTAGAAGGCAATCAAAAACTAAATTTCTCCATATAAACACATAATTAGAGGAAAAAAATTAAAAAATTGAATTTTAATTTTGTTTAAAAAAATTAGAACATTGAAATATATATTCAAGGAAAATTTTAAAATGAATAATGTCATCCAACAAATTTATATAATATTTCATAAATATATTTTTATAATTTATTAGATAATATTACATAATTAAAACACATAATAAAATATATAATGTTTTCAAAAATATTATTTTCGGCTGAAAATCATCCTTAGAAAAAACTCAATATTATTTAATAATTAAATTTTACATTGAGTCATTTAAAAATTAATTTTAATTTAAAAAATTTAAATTATAATATTTAAAAGTTAATCTATTAAATTAAAAAGACAACTAAATGAAAAGGGAATTCATTAGATAAACCCTCATTAAAAATAATTCATATTAATTATACACCTTATAAATACTTAATGGCTAACTTCAATAATTATTATTATAGATTTATTAATAATTTTAGATTATTATGTTATGTTTTTTTAAATTGGTAATAGCATGTCAAAAAATTATGATACATATTACATATATTAATGGTTCATAAATATCAAGTTGTAACCCCCCCCCATATAAAAAATTAGGTCCTAGAAATTTTAATTATCATATAATAATAATTGAAATAGTGTGTATCCAAAATATTTTTATGACGTTAATGTTAATTTTCAATGCGGTATTGACCTTACTAATTTGGGTGATATTATAAAACTCATTTATTCCTTCATAAGAGGAATATACAAATAAAGTGTTTCATTTTAACCATTTGAGAATATTGTCCTTCATGATATGGTATTATAAATCATCTAATGAAATTAGTTTTCTAATAGGTATCATAGTCATTATTTTAATGATATATGATAATAAGTTGATTTGAAATATGAATTGTGGGTTTTATATTATCATAATTGATTTCTAATCAGTGAAAATTGAGTTATTAATTGCCCAGAGTCACATTAAATTCTCCTAAAGGATGTATTAATATGATTAACATAGATATAATTCATATAAAAATTATAATGAAATACAAATATAACTGAATATAAAAATAAAATAATTATGGTGTTTATTTGATGCTCTAAGAAAAAATCAATATTCTAACTACGGTGGATAGAACAAGATTACAATTGGACATTCAAAAATCTATATTAGAGGGTTAGTGTACATTTTAACGTACTTTTTCATGACTTAATCCCATCAATAATGATTTTATAATATTTATATTGTTTCCTTGATTTTTATGGTTAATGATGTTTATTATCCTCAATAACAATTGTGTTAAAGATTCAATTCTCATAATTCCAAAACATCAAACAGTTGGACCATTTTTCAATATTCCCCACAATTTCATTGATAAATTCATTCATTCCAATATGATAATCATGAGTTTTATGTTTAATAATCCCTAACATGAAACACTTTCTTATATTATAAAGAAATTCCCTTGGGTTCTTCTTCCCGTGATTTTGACATGTAGGATGTCTAATATTTTATCCATTATCAACTTGGATACCTCCTCTTATATGAAACTCCATCATTCTATTTTTTTTGCAGTTTATATGTTTAAAATTACTAGTTTTATTTGTCATAACATTTGATTATTGGTTTATAATAACCATATTATTTTTGGAACGTGCATATATCTTACTTGGATATTATTTAGTATATTATCCATTATATATATTATTAAACTAGAATATCCTTTAACTATATATTCAAAAACACAAAATTTTTAAACTTTCATGATGTAAATATACAATATAATGTAATTACGAAAAAATCAACCCTTAAAATGTGTTACTCTTTGACATAATAACATTATCATTTAATTCAACACAAATAATTCTAGGATGAAAACATGTTTCATTTGGTTGTGTTCACTCATACTTCATATACTAACTCATTAACATAATAAATACCTCATAGTGTTCTGTAATAACAATGTGATTAACCAAATAATATCCATTAGTATTTTTAACCACTTCTGCAGTTAGGCCCCACTTTCATGAACAAGGTGATGATGGAGTTAATAACCAACAAAATCTTTCAAGGGTTATTACAGCAAGGTACCTATGAATGAGTGATTTCATCAACATATTTTATCTAGATAAGAATATATTTATACTGAAAAAAATATAATTTATAATTTACAAATTTTTTAGGATATCATTCAATGTTGAGACTCATAACATAGAAATTTTTATAGGGTTTTTTGATAATGTCTCTAAAATAGCCCCCAAATGTAACTAATATAAACTCCAAAAATATATACACTATCCCAAAAATATCTAATATATCATCTAAAAGTAACCATATTGAAGTAATACATTAATACAATGATTTGTTAATTACATTTCAAAAATAGTCACACAACTCTGGGACCTATATGATTAGTTTTTGTGATATTATCTAAATATAAATATTCGTTTACTACACTTCATAAAATTCTTCCATAATTTGGATCCTTTATACCCTTTTCTAAATATCTCACATGAAATAATCCTATGCATAACCTAGGGAGTGGAAATATAAGAAAGAGATTTGATCAAATTATTTATAAGGGAAAATTATCATAGAAGAATGGATTAAAATCATGAAGGAGAACATAAAAAATACATAAATTTCATAATGAATGATCAAAAGAACATATATAGTAATTAAGAAACATGTCAGATAAATATAAGATCAAGAAACATCATTAATGAAGAATAATTATTTTGAGATAGGTCAAACACATCTCATTAATCATATAGCATGTGAGCATGACATAAAAGTGTGGAATACTTTAAAAATAAGGCATAATCATGAAAACATTGAATTTAAATGCAACTAAATGCATCTTAAATATTTAACTCAATTTAACGAAAAAAATGGAAATAAGGCACTATAATAGTCATATTAATATTTTCAAAAAAAAAGATACCATTTCATCTTGGGATAGTCTTCTAGTGTACCCTTAGGCTTAAGGAAAAACCACTGGTGTACCCCGTGGGTTGGGGATAATTCCTCCCTTGTACCATTTTAATTTGGATAAATACTCCCATGAATCCATTTTCATAGTATATATCCTAACATTTTTCTTGTTGGATTGGGTTAAATTCTTCCATATACCTCATTTTATTATGATGAATCCTCTTGTATACAATTTTCTATGGATAATTCCTCCATTGTCCAATTTTAATAGCATGAGACATAACCATAAACTGATGCACAAGATGTAATTATTGGACCCCACCCACCATCATATATATATATATGTGTGTGCAATAAAAATAATAATTTATAATAATATCTCAACAAACCTATAAGAATATAATGGATTTCTTAAGAATAAAAATATAAATCATTTTATTTTTACAAATAAACCATGAAAATAAAATGAGTTTCATAAAACATATAAATTGTTTAAACTAATATCATGATTTAAATCTTTGGAAGTCTAAAAAATGAACATCATATATCATCAAACAAAAGAAAATAAATAAATTAGTGGATATCAATACAGTCTTCTTTCTAAATAAATTATATCAAAATAGAAAATGGAGGGTAATTAAAATATAACATCATAAAATATAAAAACTATAGTTTTAATATAAGTAAAAAATTTAATAAAAAACATTTTAAAATATTTATGTGAAAATAATATCTAGATAAAAAATTATAGAGTAAAATAATATTCCTTTTTAAATTATAATATGAATAATTCAAAATAAATGATCTATGAAAATAAATAAATGTCACAAAAAAGTATGTTAAAATTAATTAAATAACATTAATTTTAAAATAATATAAAATAATGTATCATTGAAAGTGAAATATGGTTTTCAAGAAAATGAAGCGAATATTCTTTTAAAACATCTAATTTGAAAAAGAAATTTTAATAATGGAAAAATATAAATTTAATTTCAATAAAATAATTTAAAATACTATAGAAAATTCAATTTTTGAAAATAATAATTAAAAATTTATTCAAGAAAAATTTAAAAAGGTTATAAAAATAAATTTTGTAGTGGATGATAAAATCTTTTATTTTCAGATGATAAAAAACCATTTGAAAATTTCGAGGTAAACATGTTGAAAAATCACATCATTTAATGAATGAAATATTTTTATTAGAATTATTAATGATACGTAAAAGGAACATTGGATAAAATTAATTATTTTCATCTAGGTAAAATGGAATATATTTGGAAATTATAACCTATTATATCAATGAAAAAGAAATTAAAGAAATTAGAATTATTCTTAACAATCAAGAATTTTTTTCAAATCAATATAATCAAATTGGAACGGTACATTATTGTGAATCCTTATTTAAAAAAAATTGATATTAAAAAACACATATCATAATTTATTTTATAATATTTAAATATTGAAATATAATAGTAGAAAAAGTGTGATTTTGACCTAAGGATGATATTTGAGTCATGAAATCCTTTAACAACATTCAGTGGAATTTAAAAAAAATATAACGAATGAAAGATATTAAAATTGAATATATTTTATAAGTAATAACATTAAATTTATAGTATAATATCTCAAATTTTTTGTATGTACATCAAATAAATAAAATTATCTCCATAAAAGAACATGTGTGTCAATGAAAGAAAATTTTAGGTGAAACCCTTACAACCTTGGTAAAAATGCATCAATAATAACCCCAAAAGGTATATAATAGAGTAAAACATCAAATAATATGAATAAGAGATAATAAATAAAATATTACATAAATTAAAAATTATACACATGAAATTAATTATAATTGGTCCATATATGAGAACTAGGGATCAATGTAGATAAAATGAGATGAAACTTCATACCAATTCACATATTTGTTCTGTGCTGCCTGTTAACTACTTAAAATACCAAATTAAGTTTATTATATAAATTCATAGGATAGTTATTATTATATGTGAAACATAAAATGGAAAAACTTTTATTTTATTATATTTATTTATTATATTTTCATTCTTGGGTGTGTGTGGAAACATCATTAGTGTTGGCTTATTTTGGTAATATCTGTGAATTAAAATGTTACAATAATTATATGTTAAATAAATAAATTAATATTTAAAGAACCATTGAATTATAATTATCTGATGAATATATTATAATAATATTATTTTTCATGTTTCCATAGTCATCCATAATCACATTTTGAGTATTTTTCTCGTAGGTGATTAAAACAACACAAACATAAACACAAATTAACTCGATTCGAGGGAATGGTTAAGAAGTTGTTTCTTTTGATATAACATCCTTATAACAGAAATATAATGAAATTATTTATATTTATTCATCACACTAAGCTGTATTTAATAATATTTATATAATAAAGGAAAATATACATGAAAAATGATAAATTTATCACCATAGAGGTGGGAGTCCTCACGTAGGCATGTCTTGCATTCCTACTTTTCATTACATGGGAGGGGGATAAGTTGGATGTTAAATTTATATTTTATAATAAGTTTTACATAATATATATCATTTTTTTCATTATTACCACAAATATGACCATCCATGATTGACAGCAATGAAAAACAATAACACCTCTTCTTTGAGATATTAGTCCACACAAAAATCTAATAATTTTTCAATGTTATTTAGAGTGGATTAAAATGAATAACTAATTGTTTACCATTAATTAAAAAACTAATTATTATAATGATATTTAATTAATTACATTAATATATTTTTATGATATTTTGATGAATGATATTAAGTATAATAACTTATGAATGAAATAATAGTTATGTTAGAGATTTGATCATTCCATGGAAGCTTCCTTGACTTTGAAGAGACTAGGTTAGATATGATTGAACAAGAAATTATGTTTGTAAAATAGGGTTTTAGGGACAGAATAAGTTCATTTTATCGATGTGGAATTTAATGTTGAAGTTAATCTTTGAAGGGTGAAAGAGGTATGTTTTTTATAAGAGCTGAAAAGGGGAACTTTTGAAAATAATCATCATTTCTCAATAATGAAATCACACTATCCAAGGGTCAATGACTAAAAACTGTAACAATAGTGAATGTGGTGAAATATTATTTCAAATATTATCTTATACAATCATTTTAAGACATGATAATACTGATTTATGGAGTTTGTTTTTTAAATTTTACCTTTTATCACTATTAACATTTTCTTTAATAATTTAATTTTTTTCTTATAAATTATTTTTTTTAAAAAATAATATTCATTCATTTTACATAATTTATAGATCATTATTTTAAATATTATATTAAATTTAACATATAAAATATCTAATTATGTGAAATTTTAGATTAAAAAAACACTTAATATGGTAAAAATGCTTTTGAGATATATAACATTAATTAGATTTAAATAAATATACAATATAATTAGCTTTGATATAGAATCTAAGGTAAAAATTTGATTTATTATAAAAAATAAAATGATAAATGGTTTGAAGGAAAGAAAAAACAAGATCTCACCATTTGTACACTTTATTAGACGGAAAGACATAAAAAGTAACATTTTAATTTTGATTTAAAAATTAATGCACATTGAATTATAAGTTAAAATAGTAATTTAAAATGAATAATATTGTTCTATAAATACATGTGTTACTATATATTCGGTTTCTAAATCTAATGGATAAAAATACATAATTATAAAATCCTAAAAATTTTAATTGTTTAAAAAATAGATTTCTTGACTAAAAAGAAAGAATATTAAAAAATACTCAAAAATTCATTTTATGTAAATTTAGATTTGAGGATTTAAAAAATGAATTTAATTTTGTAAAATATAAATTCAAATGTTTTAAAATTTATAATTTTAAATAAAATAAACAATTAAAAGAAAATTAATGTTGTAAAATAATATTTTTAAATATTAACTCTTATTAATTATTTAACTTTTGAATATTTAATCCTCTACCATATTAATCTTCACTATAAATCTGTTTAAAATTTTATCTTATTATTTTGTGGTAAGTTTATATTTTTTTGATTGTATGACATAATTTATATAACATAGTATTTATATAAAATCCTTGAAAAGATTTTTCGTTTCATTGTTCGAACAAATAAGACACCTGTGCTAATCACTATTGAACATATAAAATTCTTCAAGGGGAGAAGAATTTGATCTGGTGGAGGTTGCAATGTTATTTTAATATTTATATGGAGTTATATATATATGGAGTAATAGGATTATATATTCAAATCATCATTCATAATGAATTAATATTATTCCAACTCAAACTCCACATTTAAACAATGTAAAAATGGCATTTATATAGTGATAACATTAAAAATGATTATTAAATACATTTTATTATGTATTTAAATCATTGAACTATAAAACTACCTCTTCAATCCTCCACATGGTAGAATAATATTTGCAAAATGTCATAACGACATTTAAATAATTTTTTTACCTTGTTAATAAAGCATAATAAATAAACATTTTATATTCATGTAAGTAAATATTTCCCTGGTGGAAAAAATATTTATTATTAATTTAACTCACATATATTTTATTTTGAATAAACAGTGATTTACTATTTATGATCTATAAAACACGAATATATATTAAACCACATGATATTATAATATTTAATCAACATTTTAAATTGATATATAATTTTACTACGGTTATCAATAGACTATGAGTGTTACCCTCTAGACCCCTTTCATTTTGGAATTAGACTACACTTACTAGTGTTCAAAGATAGCATCTATAAACATTCCAATGATCCAATAACGAAATAATTTAATTTTGAAATAACATGCTTCTTTCTATGAATGAAACTTGTTTAACATGATCCCTTTACCTTGATATGTCTAACTACTAGGTTTTATGATAGCATCCTTGGTAAATAATAAGTTTATCAGTTTCTGATCCATTGTAATTTTTTTATAAATCCCATTGATATTGATCTTTGAATGGGGTAATTAATAGCATTTGTTTAATCCTCATCATGGAGTATTGTTACTTAATTATGTATTTACTATACCAAAACATTCATTATTCCATATATTATTATTATGATAAATGGATGGAAATCAAACACCACTATTGATTTCAAAATGTTATATTTACCCTAAGAGCGGTATAATATTTGTTCACATTAAATCTTGGGGTGATGCACTATATCAGGCTAATAACAGATGAAATGAATTGAATAATCTATTTACTACATATTTTTATTTCATTTTAACTTATGAAACCTATTTAATTATATATAATATCTCATCGAAATCACCACTATGTTTTTCTTAATAAGCTACAGTGTTCCTTAAGATGAGAGTAATGGTGGATATCATTAGTAGGAACCATGAAACTAGGGTTCAATCACAAATATATTATAAATCCATAACATCTTTTACAGAAGAGATGTGAGCTTCAATATTTTTGTATAATCAATATATTATTGAGGTTGGAATTATTTTATTATTTTGATCCCTATTTCTGATATCAAAGCGATTATATATTATTCATGAAAAAAATATTAAATCAATGGCTTCCTAGCCTCTTAATTGATGTTTTTAGTTTACACTACATAATTGTAAAACATCATCCTTGGAATGATCATTTTGATATTTATTATTCAATTTTAATCAACAAAAATTAGAAAATTGAACACAACAAACATTCATTTCCCATTTTTATATTTTATGGAATCTTCCCTCTATTCTATATACGTTCATTAACTGTATTCACATGATGGTTAGATCAGAACTAAGAACCCAAATCATTTAAAACCCGATCATTATACTATAATATAATTTTTTAGGGTTTAGTATACATTTTTTAAGAGTAAAAAATGTTACATATTGATAATGTTAACTCAATAAAGGATTGAAAGTCATATGTATCAAAATATGTTGCATGTGGGATGTTTGATTCATGATGTGAAGCATCAAATATTCAATTTTACATTGAATTCTGACCAAAATACATCTTATTTCTATACAATAATGATAGTAAACTCAATATATAGGAGTTTTAGTTGTGATTCATAAAGGAATCCTTTAATGAGGTGATATATTCACAAAACACACAATGATTCTAACATTATAAAGAATTCTGACTACATGACATGTAGTTTGAATGACCAATTTCCTTGTGTCTCATTTATATTATGACTACAATTTCTGGGGAAGTTAAATATTACACAATGAAGTGACTGAGTCACACACCATGTTAACCCTTCTCAGGTGGGATATGATTTACCATGGAAAACTATAATGATCAGAATTGGGTTCCCTTTTATACATAGCACCATACCTAATCCACCACATACTTGAAGGGTGTCCCCATCCCTATAGACGGGCTGCCAGTACACTTATATCAAAAAACAATGAGAGGGATCAATTTTAGAAAACCTGATGACAAAAAATGACATAAGTTAAATGAATAGATAAAGTGATAAATATGTTCCATAATAGATACAAAAAAATATAAGAGATAAAAATGAAAAGGTATAAAAATAATCTCCATGATACAATTCAAATTTTAATTGATGAAAAAAATAGCTACTACAAAATTTCCAGGTTATAGAATGAGAAAACTCCCACCATCTCACCACTAGCTACCAAAACCCAGCTGATAGAAAACCTCACTACCTCACTAAAGTGACTTTTCATTATATACGTTGAAACACATAACAAGATTTATTCATATCCAAAGAGGTGCATAGGGTGTGAGCCAATGGGGTCAGTATGATTCCACCGAGTTGTTCCATGACAATTCATTTGAAAAATTATCTAATCATGCTCAACCTTGAAGAAGACATGAATTGATAAAAAATTTAACATTTTATATCAAAATCATGAAAAAAAATATTTTCTTCCTTTTCCACATTTCAAAAATAAAAAGTTAAAACCATTACACATATAAAATATAATCCGTATGAATGTAATGTTGGTATATGATATCACATGAAATACATGGCAGTACAATAAAACATTAATAGAAACAAGTTCCAAAATATTCCAAAGAAAATGTAATATAACTCCAAGGATCACCCTATGTCAGGATAAGTTGGACACTAATACCTAACATAGAAAATAATTCAAATAATGTCACCAGATATATATAATTAATATAGGGAATATAGGATCACCCCATAACGTAATTCCATATATCTAACATGTTGATGGAAGAACATGTCTAAGGACTATAGGAACACCCCATGAAGAACCCCACCCAATAGTGGATGCGTTTTCTTATTACTCTTTCCCCATAAGTACCCAAGGCGTCCTATGTACTCTATTTTCGAATCCATTTCATCATAACCATTAATTGAACACCATTTCACAAATAAATTTCACATTTATTTGGAAATTTTTTTTCATTCTTCTAATCAAGGGGAAACCAAAATTTTATCAAAAAACCATTTATGCACAACAAATAAATAAATAAATAATTCCACTAATTTGTTTAAAAAAATATAAAAACCCAATGGAATTCACTTCATCCAACACATGCTATAAATAGAACCACTTACCTCAAAACTCATATTGCATATTTTCAACAATGGGATCCACCCATAAAGAGTAAACAATGAAGGAAATAGAGGCCCTAGAGTCAATCCAAAATTGATTGAATTGATTCTATTTAAAACATTGTTCAGTGAAGTGTGAATATGAAAATGTACCTCATGAAGTCACTGCCATCACACCATAATCAAAAAATAATATCCCCCCATAACAATATCAAAAAATAGATCTTGAATGAAACCCTAAGAATCACCATCACAAATCAATGGGTATAATAATACACCGTGATGGTGATTACATAATAAAATGAAATGAAGAATAAGAATTTGTTACTCACGTGGATAGATACAACCCAACCAAAACATAGATCAACCACTAAATGAAGTGATTCATATAGAGTTGAGGTTCCCAGAATCACCGAAGAATAGATCTTGGGAAATAAGGGTGAGTTTTTCCCGTGAGTGAAATAAGAATCATCTATACGACACTCTAATTCTAAAAACATGATACTTAAAGGGGTTTTAACACTTATACAGGTTGTGTAATCCATAAATCCAACATATGGTGAAAAAGATTCTTTTTTATTAAATAATTAATGTTAAAATTACATGGATTGTAATAGTTACACATCATTTAACCTTTTTGGTTGTGTAAACAGCTCATGACATGAGCATGTGGATCAAATACACAATTTGAGAACCAATTACAGGACTGGTAATTTCCCAAAAAAATAAAAAATAGAATATTTTTATATGAAAACCAAAACTACCTTGGTCATTTTTTGAACTCATGGATAACACCACTAATACATTACATGTTTATACTTAGTGTAAATTTATTCAAACAAACATGAATTTCTATAGATTAGTTAATTTTACCTAAAAAATTTCTCTCCATACATTTTAGTGTATACACACATGTAGAAAATGCGAAAAAATTAATTAATTGAAAGAAAATGCATAAAATATTATTGTAGGGTGTTACACTCTCCCAACTATAAGGCATTGCATCCTTAAGAGGTCAGGTGGGAGGATGATGTATTGTAAAGAGGTGGTCCCAGTTCTCCCTCCTCAATGACCCATTCTCCCATGTCTCTTGAGAATATGATCTATGTTTCCATAACACTCATACCATAGGAAATTATTTCCCATGGAAGAATTTCATTTCTGAGTCAATAATGTCTATGGGATACTCCACAATAGAAACTACTAGATCTAACAAAATCTATTCCCAAATTATAAAATGAGATGGATTCAGGTTTTATTTCTTGAGTTGTAATATTTGGAAAACAATAAGAATATATGTCCCCTAAAATGGAAATGCCATCTGATATTAAATATTTAGCAAATGTGATTTTCATACAAGATTATTACATCATTATTTAGACAAACAACCTAAAATTCATAAATGAACATAATATAATGTTTAGTATCATTGTAAAATTAGTTCCACACATAAAAAAACATAAACATTTATTTAATTCATTCTTCTATGGCTCCATAGTTGTCTTTGTATTCCCCTTAGTACAAGTATTCACATGATGATATAAATCAAAATAAGGGGTGATATAAAATATTAGTATTGGGATGAATAAGATACATAAAATATGGGTGATAATAATATTCATTATCATATTATAAGTAAGGGATCATCATAATTATAAACAGAAGAATTGGATAAAGGCATGTAATGTGGAATTGCATAAAAATTAAACATCATGTCTTTGTGGTAATCTAACAAGAATAGTTGTGACGAAATATAGAATCATTTTCATGAATATTTCACATTGTCACATTAGATTCATTGAATTTTCTATTTCATAGAAGCACTTTAAAATTATGGCTGCACATGTCACATCATAACATTTACATAATCATGCATGACACATAGAATTAATATCAATATTTTACATATAATAACCCATGTAATAGAATGGGTTTCATTTAAAAAATATAAAATTAATGATTATACTTTATTTTTCCAAATATAGAGAGTGAATACCATACTTGGTATAAAAATATTCAATCTTGAGTGAATAAGAGGAAATCTCAAGAGTTGTAAAATATGAGTATTTAAAAGGAAGATCACTTTTAGAAAAAATCATTCAATTTTTTTAAAAATAATATTATTAGTATTTATATCCCAAAAAATATAAGGGAATAATAATGAAATTATATTTATGGAATATTTAAGTAACATCCATATAGAAAATTAAGTGAAAGGGTAAAAACCCAACAGAAATGGAGTTGGGTTTCAGAACCCCCTAACCTTATGGAAGAGTTCCTTTTTTACATTATTATCCTACAGAGTAAAAATTAACTTAATTAATTAATATAAAAACCTATTATAAACTTATTTCACATATTATAGTTTTATTAAGTTCATTTATGTCTTTTTATATGAGTTTTAGTGTTCAATTCCATCTTTCGAGAGTGATCATTTTTGTGGTTTTCACAATCGGATCACTTGAATATGAGTTTGGCTGTTTATATAGAATATGTATAACTCTCCAGAATTAAAATTATATCTTATTAACAAACATTTAAATGTATAAATTTATATATATATCATTTGGTTAAATGGTATGTGGATTAATCATTAGATAAAATTTTAGTGAAAATCATTTAGATTATTGGCAGTTTTTTGAACACCATAAACTAGTTTTGTTCGAATATTTATTATTATACATATAAGAAAGTTATAGAAAATAAAAAGGATTATTACATACATTTTATTGTATTTTCAAACAATTATAGTGTCTTATGACCATATTTGAATTCATTAAAAGAAAATGAAAACACATCATCCATGATGTCGGTAAATTGACACATCACGGGCGATGATTTCATTCTTTGAATAAAAGAGAGAGAGAGAATGGAGTTTGGTGATAGATCTCCCATTAACATGATATAATTTTAGTATATAAAATAAAATATATTTATCTTACACATTTGGATAGAGGATATTTGGATATAATTTGAGAATAAAAATATTTAAATAAATTTAATGAAAAGGAAATAATATTTTACCACTTGAATTAGTCTATATGAGAACATCCTTAAAGAACTTAGATTTATCCTTTTTTTTATCAGAACCAACTATACATGGGTAAGATGATTTGGAATATATTTGTTCATAATTTGGAAAAGGACAATTTTTTTGGAAGGTGTCAGTATAATAGGCGGTGAGGGTAGTATTTATAGGGGAGGAGATGGGCATTGTCCCATTATTTTATTCATTAGATTATTGTTTTTCCTCATGGCTATGAATAGTTTAATCATTATCAGAAGATATATTGAAATAATGTAGATTAGAAGTATATTATGTCTCCTACATTATCCATCTATTAAAGGACAGTGTATTAAAATTTTAATGTATTTATACAGTAAATTAACGTATTTTACAATTCACCAAAAATTCAACTATTTTAGATAATTCAAAAAAATCACTCTATACATTTTTATATTATGATTCATTTACATCAATTTATGAATTAACTATTCCTTTTATGTTATCTCTAATATGAGAATTGGTCCCAACAACTTTTCCTCTTGATCTTCTATCAAACATAATGGATATCAACCTGATCTCCCATAATGTTCCTCCAATGGGGCCATCTAAATTATGTCCTAGAAACTATTATTTTATGAAAATTAAACAAGTGATATTTTATTTTCCTAAAATCCACCAAAATCCAGGACACAAGATCTCAACATTCCTTCTACCACCTAAATTATTCAATCCAATTAACATTTTTCTATAAGTGGAAATCCATTTTTAAAAACAACTAAGTACCAAGAACTATTTTCAATCCCTGCTAGAAGTTTGATGTAAAAAAAGGTTATGATATGAAACTATAGTATCGAGAATCTTCTACAATTAAAATATTTTCCAACCATATAACTCACACAATTTGTCCAATTTGAAAGTCCATTGGATTGTATGAAAATTAACCACCTTTGTTAATCGATCCGAAAAAACCAAATTGAATCATTCTTTTAAGAAATACTTGGAAGACTAAATACACAATCTATCATTAAATTATCACAAATTCGTTTTGTAATGTGAAATGGTTGTAACAAACCACCTAACTACAGATTCTTGGACTTCACCTGTTGACAGGTGAGGCATAACACAACAAAACCAGCAAGATCTTTTTTCATTCCCGACCACCAAAACAACCTATGAAGATAATGATAACATGTTGTCAAACTAGTATTCAAAATAAACTTCATGCATGAAAGTCACATAGTAACTCTTGATTCACTCATACCATGACAACCACTTGGAACCATACATGAAAAATTCCATCATCACTAGAAGTACAACATTAAGGTTATTCCCTACCTTTATGACCTTTTTTCATAGCCAAACACTTCAGATTCCCAAGTTGAATCTCCCTGATCATGCTCAAAATATCATACTCAACTTCTAAGAAAGTAATTTCCATTTTATCGTGTTCACATTTCACCTCTAGATGCATCTTAGAAAATATTTCTATCATCTTCCACTTGAATTTATATTCCTGAACATCTTGACTTTGGGTCTTTTGACTCTTGTCATCTCCAACAATATTGATGTTTCCTGTTGTATAACCCAAATCAAAATCGAAGGATTCAAGGTACTTGACCCATCATCACAATTGAACATTCACATAACATTGGTATAAGATATAATTAATATTTGTATGGTCATTATTCATGGTAAAAAACTATCCAAACATTTTTTTCCTCCAACAAATCATAGAATACCCCAAATGTTTCCATTTCAATATCACTAGTTTGCTAATTTAATTCACGAGTCCTAAACATTCAGGACACCTAAGTAACAACCAAATCATAATATATAATCATAGCTCCTAGACGAACACTAGACACATCCCCAAACAAGGTGTTCCAGTTACCTAGATCGGGTATAATTATTATCGGTGTGGTCATCAAACTCTTATTCAAGTGTTTAAAATCATTCTAAAATTCTTCAAACCACCTGAATAGAAAATACTTCTTATTTAAGAAAAAAATTGGTTATTAGAAATTATATAAATCCATAATGAACCTTCTACATTAAAATTCCATTCCTTAAAAACATATGAAATCAGAAACATTAAGGGTGTTTTTTTTCTGAGACCACAACATGCACATTCTCTATACCAATTGAAATGCATTTCTATGGGAAATATTGACCCATGAAATGCACCAAATTAATCAAGAAACAAAATTTTTATACCATGGAATATATCATATGATCTTTTAGTTTACTCTGGAAAATGTAAAAACTAATCTATGATCCTCATCAGTTTTAGAGTAAATAAATATTTCATCCGAAAATACAGAAAAATACTTGTATACATATGAGTGGAAGATTTGATTTAGGAGATCCATAAACAGTACTAGTTCATTGTCCATCCAGAAATGCATCACAGAAAACTCACACAATCTATATCTGATTATGAAGTCCTACAATGGTACATCAGAAGGCCTCGCCCTCATCTGGTGATAACCATAAATTTAAAAAATATTTGAAAACACTAAAGCACTTCTCAATTGTTCAAACATGTAATCGATTCATAGAATATGATATATATTCATAATTATAATCTAATACAGCTTCCTATAATCTACTCACAACTGCAACAACCCATCATCCTTTTTGAAAATAGAACTTTAGATCCCCAATGTTACGTACTAGGATGAATAAATCCTTTATTCCACAACTCCTCCAACTGTGTTTTAAGCCCGTGGAGTTCTGTTGATTCCATTCTATATAAAATAATGGAAACTGGGTCCACTCCCAGTTGTAATTCTATTATGAAATCAATATCTCTCTTGGTTGGTATCCATGATATGTCAAAAAGAAACAAATCTTGAAAAATAGTTTACCATAATAGGGAAGAAATTTTTCTCAACTCCTCCATCATCAAGCACAAGACAAGACAAATCAGTTGTGATTTTACTCAACCATTGAAAAACTATCCCTAGATGTCCTGTAAAAACGTCCCACTCACCTCAAAAGACATAAGTGTATCCCTCAAGAGACATGAACAATAAATAACAATGGTAATAACCAATATGTACCTTGTAAAACACCAATCATTCCATTCCCAAAATCAGCTCAAATCCTAACATCTTGGGGACGAATAGGTTCCAAAAAAAAAATGGTTTCTAACAACCTCTAGAGTAAAATCCTCACATTATCTGATATCCTCATCTCACACCCCCAACAAATTATCAATTGAAAACACCTCACACACATGTTCCACTACCAGGACAAACACAACTATGAATTGGGTATGGAAAAAGGATTGTATTCCTCTTGTGTACAATAATGAACTAGAAAGTGTGTAATCTATAATGATATTACCTATAAATGTAAATCGCCTAACCATTCCACCTGTTGGTAAATACCAAACAGTGTGATTCTAGCTTATCCTTCTGTCTTGGAATATATCATTAGTACATAGAACATCACTTCCCTTCTAGTATGTATGGTCTTTCCCTGGAAGGACATGTCCACCACCCTTTTTGGAATAGACCATGTAGATCCAACTACCTTCCAGATACATGTTAATCGATCCCCTACCTATACTTTTAACTGTTTTATGCCCTCCATAACCTCCCAACTGCATTGGGTTCCTATAAAACCACTACAAAAGTACTAATCTTATGCATTCTCAATACTTAACTAGTTGCTGGGAATACTGACTACACATATTTCCCAACATTCCACAGTTATAGTAATAAACTTGCTCATTAACCAGAGAGACTGGTTCATTTTTTTAGTTTCCCTATCTACCACCATCCTTGTGTAAAATCTCAAATCTATGCTTACTACTATCTGAAGTGTCACCACTAGTTCACCCAAATAGAAATATATGTCTGCTTCTGGAATCCACCTTAAGGTTTTCTTTGGATATAAGGGCTTGATCCACCACTTTAGAAACCCTCTTCGAGTGAAAGATATTCTCCAAAGAATTTATCTCATACTAGATTCCATCTTGGAAATGTCCCTTTGTGGGTAACTATTCTCCCGCAATGGATGGAATAAAAAATCAAAAATGTGTGAATTGGATAGAATATTTCATTATGATAATAGACCGCTAGGTCAACCTTATAAACTCTCTAGACATTTCCTACCTCAAGGTATTAGGATTTAAATGTTAAATAAATTTTTCCAAATATTCCTACTACATTGAACTGTTACTTGCTAGGCCTCAACCAGAACGTTCGAACATAATTTTTTTGGACCTCACAACATATAAGATTCCAACAAGACTATCTTCCCTAGAAGAGTCTCCCTGTGGTATATAACTTTCTGAATAGACTTTATCCAGAATTATTCATCCTCGGGTCCACCTTCTCTTGCAAACTTGGAATGGTGTTGTAGTTGAAACTTCATGGTATTATCAACCTTACTCAGCAACATCTCCCTTGGGTACCTTTCCATCAACTTCATGAAACGAGTTATGTTATCATGGAAAATATATAAACCTATATTATCCTTAT